>CM049371.1:8588544-9188544 GCA_026937815.1 Etheostoma perlongum | reverse complement strand
CAGGTATGAGTTTAAGGTAAATCAATAAAGGAACAATTTTTACACTAAATACTAAATATGATTTTTTTTTTTTTTTTTTTTAATTTTATTTCAGAGAAAGACAAGAGTTTGAGCGTTGGAGTGACATGAAGATAAAGCATCAGAAAACATCACTTGCATTATTATCTGATCCCTTCAGTTAGAAGACTAACTGACTTCTAAAACAGGAAACTTTTTTTTTTTATTGAGATTTTTTTTTTCCCAAATGTTTTTTTATAAGCAATGTGGCAGTATTTATGTGCCTTGCATTAATGATAAATCACAGTATTTCAAACAATTTGTGCATTTTTTAAGATGCAAAACTGTAAATGCTGGTTAGAGGCTATTGAGAATCGGTGTTAAAACACCTCGGTAATAATGATAACAAATGTCAGTCACCTAATCTAAATGCCTAACTTGGCTGCTTACCTGTTTGCTGACAGTATATCCACTGCCAAATTCCTCACATTTCTATTCCTCTATAATAAATAACTAAACTGTGCTTTTTTTGCTGAAGTATTTTTTGTCCAACAGTAAAGGCTTTCACACACACTAAAGGAGGGACAAGTGTCAAAGAAAAAACAAACCTTTTAACACAAGTCACCACAACCATATGATCGAACTCCATGCCCCTGTTGACACATGAACCAAACCGCACAATTACTAGGGGCCTTAGAGCAATACCGGTAATTGTACCGTCTTATGAAGGTGTCTTATGTTGTTTTTAACCCTCTTGATACACACACAGAACCATTTTTGTGGGAGGGACAGGGGATCTTTATGGGGAGAGGTCAAGTCAACAGTATATGCCAGAGTGTATAAGGGCTTAGAACATAGTTTAATACCTTTTTGTTACAAAGATTTGGTGCAACATTTAACCAATTTTTACCACTATAGAAATTATTTTTTCTTTCAAAACACAATAAGACACCAAGATCTTGAGGAGCACAATAGGAAAAAATCATGCTGGGATTTGCTATTTAACAAGTTTTGACATTTGGAGATTTTCATTTTTTTGGCAATTGGATGGCAAGCACTTCTGTTCTGTTTACTGCTGAGAAACCCCCATTATTGCCGATATACCTAAAAGCCATATATCCTCTGAATTCCCAAAGTCTCTAGTTTGTGGTTGTAAAGTTTCATGAGACTGTGATTATCCTAAAGGTCCCAACAGGTCATTTCATACAGTGAGGTCAAGTTTCAGAAAATGGTCTTGCTACAATGAAATGGCTACTATGGGGACTTCTATCGTCACACATAAATACAACTCATTAAATCCACCAGAGTCTCAGCTTTCTAATCATACCCGATTTATGTAATGCCATGACAGTTTAAGGACCCCAGTATGCAGAAATATTCAAATAGACCATTTTAGAATAGGTGAAAATACCAATACTGCATGTGAAAAACTGTTGCCACAAACTGCATGGGATTGCATAAAGTGGGCATGTCTGTAAAGGAGAGAGTCATGGGTACCCTTAGATCCAGTTTTCATTTTGATATCTTGAGGTGAGGGGACAAGGGACCCATTTGAAAATAGCCATGCTAGTTTTCCCCTCACCAAACATCTGCCTAACTTTGCAGTGTTAGCACAAGCTACATGTCATGGTTGGTACCAATGGATACCTTGGCTTAGGCCTTCTGCTTTCATATTATACCATATCTTCACTCCAGTCTCACGAGGGTTAAAAATAAATTTGTTATTTTTCATTGAACATCTTGCACTGTCATCATATGCTGTTGTCCATTTTGGACGTAGCCACTTGAAACATTTCCTCTGCAAAGGTCCTCTAATTACCACAAGAGGAAGCATTGTTCTAAAAGAGGGGGAACTAGAAAAGAAATCACATGCTGAGCATTCGCTATGGTTTTCAATCATGTATCTAAATGTTGTTGTTCAGTAGATAATTTCTCTGTGGTAACTATGCTTTTTGGCAATCTTATACCATTGGAAAGCCTGTTTAGTTCCCTTTCAAATGTTGCCCCATTTGGAACATGCATTTGTGGGATGAGCAGCAGCGCTGAGTTTGTGGGTTGTTCAGGTGCCTGATTGGCAACTTGGGCATGCTGTTCGGGCCAGTGTGACCAACACAACCATGTTGGCTGACTTGCGACAAATGCTGGTTGAACAATGGGATGCCATCCCAGAGCAGTGTGTGTCATGGCTTGTGACCAGCATGAGGAGGAGGTGCCAGGCTGTTGTGACTGTGTATGGTTCTTCCACACGCTACTGAGGATCCTGTTTGTGAAATGAAATTTTAAAAAAAAACTCTGGTAGAGCCGGTGCTCATATATAGAGGTTTAGCTATTCCTCGATGCAGCGGGCTGGGGTTTGACTTCGACCCGCGGCCCTTTTGCTGCATATCATTTCCCCCGCTCTCCCCTTTCATTGCTTTAGCTATACTGTCAAATAAATGCCTAAAAATGCTCCAAAAATTCTTAAAAAAAAAAAAAAAAAAAAGCTTCAGAGAATCTGAAAAAATCTCTGCACGTAAGCAGCAAGGCCAAAAACTAACATTAAATGCCTGTGACTTTTGATCCCTCAGGCAACACTAAATTGAAAACCAACATTATGTAAAGGATATTAGGCTACCACGTGGGCTCAGGAACACTTGGAAAACCCATTGTCTATTAACACAGTTTGTCTAGAAGTGCAAGCTAAAACTCTTAACCATGTAAAGCATAAGCCATATCAACAACACGCAGAAATGCCGCAGGCTTCACTGGGCCTGAGCTCATCTGAGATGGAATGACGCAAAGTGGAAAAGTGTGCTGTGGTCTGACAAGCATCAAATGAAAATGAGTGCATATTTGCACAAAAAAAATAAACTTGATCAGTTTTAACATTAAATATCTTGTCATTGTATTTAATTGAACATAGGTTGAAAATTATTTGCAAATCATTGTATTCTGTTTTTATTGTTTTACACAACGTCCCAACTGTATTGGAATTGGGGTTTGAACAAAAAGCTAAATGCATATTGAATATCTGAACAGATGACAGCAATTGACCGTAATCTAATCTCATATTCGTACATAAGGAGGAGCTGCAAATCCAAACATTTTAATGAAGCATTTAAAATTTTCAGCAGATTAATTTGCTAAAGGGTTATTTCTCAAGACAATGTGCACACAAAACCACTTGTAGGCCAAAGACTGTACATTACTGCAGGGGTCTTCAACAGGGGGTCCGCGGAAGTACTGCATGGGGGTCGCGAAAGTTTTGGTTGATTAGACTTTTTTTTAATATTCCCCCCCCTGCAATTTTCAATCAGAGTGGCATGGCCACCCTACTCACTGTACCTCGCACATGTTTAAAATAAAAACATGAATATATGAACCTGTGTATTATTTGAGTATCTTAGTATTGAATGCACAATAACAAGGTACATTTACACATGGCACTATAGGACCAGTTTGATATAACACAATTTTATACAATATATATAATTAGGGGGTCCCCGCTCCATCTCGCCATCAGTTTGGGGGTCCTTGGCCTGGAAAACGTTGAAGACCCCTGCTTTACTGTATTTTGCGCCAGTAAAGTACTGGGAATAAGGACAGTCAACAATGGAAAAAAATTAACAAAATCAATGTAATACATTTACATTTTTACATTTATCAATAAAGTGCCTATTTTATGATAAGTATGCCTATTATTTTATAGCAACTGTATCGTTATTGTGAGAAATGCATCAGATGTGTGTAAGAGATCCTTTAGTAAATAAGTGTTTCATAATAGTGGAAGGAGGGCAGTGAATGTGCTTGTAAACTTGGCTGTGCATTTGCTTGTGTAACTAGGAAAATGATGTAGTAGAGGGTTAAAATAAATTTCTAAACTGTGTTAGGGTGTCATGGATAACGTAATTGTCTAAACGATAAAACCCTCGATACCATGGGCTATGCTTGTAGCCCAAGCATAGCTAAATGTGCAGGTAGAAATTACGCCCAAACTGAAGAGGGCAGCAGTACGCGATCGCTGTGCTTATTCTGTCAGAACCGAAGAAGAAGGCCCATGGAGCACTTTCCAATCGTGGAAATGGCGCTTTGCGGTGGAGAAGCCTGAAGTCAGAGGCAGCATTTCGTGCTTGTCATTCAATTGAAGCGCCCAAAGGGATTTACGCATGACTTGTATTTTAAAAAGGAGCGGATTATGACAGAGGAGAAAAGCAAACGGGATATTCATCAAGGAAAACTAAACATTCGTGGCTCTGATAAATTCGTCAACATCCTCGCACAGGTAACGTCAGAGTACGTTGACGTTGGTAGCAGCTAACGCTAGCGGCACATTGCATCACGTTTTCCAGCTGAGAGAAAGCTAACACGGCTAACGTTAGCTCACTAAACGCACTTAATATGCTGGCTAAGTTCACCGAAAAGATTCACCATACGAGCTTGAATTGTCGCTGACGAAGACTAGCATTACCATGATGTTGCCAGGAACGTTAGCTACAAGTTAGCCAGCTAGCTAGCGTTGTTTTACTAGACTAGCTACATAGTTAGCTAAACGTTACATTACAATACAGTTGCACTGTTTCAGCTAAAGCTAGCTAACGTTAAAGCAAGACTAGCTGCAGTATTAGCTACATGTATCGTAGCTAACTATAAATTCCCTTATGTAAGTAAAGACAATACTCACACGAGAAGGTGATTGTAGAACATTTTCTCTGGTAAACAGAAACGTTGCTGCTGGTTTACAGCACAAAAGCGTGTAATGGAAGAAATAACGTGCATAACTAATTTAACGCGAGCAGAAAGTAGCATCGTAACTCCGGCTAGACTAGCTAATTTAGCCGCCCTGATTTAACGAGATTTAGAGTTCAATATTACTCAGCCATATGGATAAAGTTAGTTGATTTGTTGTGGCACGCATATCCGATAACTTAATAACAGATGCAATGCAAAATAGCTTCTGCCATCTGTGAATGTAGCTAGCTCAGCTATCTTAACTTTATTGGCTATACTGTAATCCTGCATGACCTTGCAAGCTAACTGGGTAGCCTGCTAATGTAGTGAGAAAGTGTGTGAGGCAGCTACCAATCCGTATTCAGCACTGAATAACATTCGCATCGTTTTAATGTGTGGTTATTGTGGCATGTGTTTAACAGCACTGTGCATTACATTGTGCAAAGAAAGCGTTTGTTTTTTCACATCATGTCAAACTTGCTCAACGCTAACAACTGCAGTTGGTGAAGCTAATCTATACTCTGCTGATGCTAACGACCAGGCTAATATTAGCCAGTTAACTGACGTTTAAACATGTATAACGTCTAAATAGTGTATGTTTGACGAAGTCTTAAAAGTTGCTCTGGATTGTATCAACATTGTTATGTATTGTCACAGATATTGATGCACGTGAGCGCTAACCTATATTTCGTATTTGCTGAAGCCAGATTTGTTGTTTGAATCATCTTTTTTTGTTTTAAAATATTTGCCTTTTTCAATAGTCTGTGGCGACGCTATTAAATGCATACATTGTGCTTGTTTAGTTGGCAATTGTTATATTATGGCTAAATGTTGAATCTCACGTCATTGCATGTGGCTGAGTAGTGACAGGCATGTTGCGCGGGAGTTAACTTGAATCCAGTGTTTTGCAGTGTGGTCACAGAGGGCAGTGTTTGTGTCCAATTTTACATACTGTAATGCTTACTGTCGAATTTCCATTTAAATTGAGTTGGCCAGGCCTTGAAAGCACCATTGTGTATACCTTACTGCTGCAGATAATATCTTGTTGGATCACTAGTGAAATAACAAGGCTGAGGGATAGCATAAACATTTACAGACTTGGGTCAAAAATGGTTATGACAAACAAATAAATAGAAATCAACACATGGTAAAACACATACTACTATTGAAATCGTTTTTTTTTTTTTTAAAGTTTTAACATGTTTTCAGCTAATACTGATTTTGTGAGTTTAAGAAAAATGTATTGGCATTGGTCAATGGGTCTGGAGAGGGTTTTTATTAAAAAAAAAAAAAAAAAAAACACTTCAGGGGGGGTATTTTGACCAATGATTTGAATAGTGCTTTACTCTAGCAATTTATCATAACTCATTGTTTTAACTCACATCTGCAAACAGATATGTAGCAGTATGTCATGTTTTTTTGATTAGAAATCAAACACAGTTGCAACACCAGTTGTCAGCAAGTTTGCTGACAGCACATTTCCTGACAACTGTGGTTACAACTGTGGATTGAAAGAAAGGCCTCTTTTGTACTTTACAACCTGATCCAGCAGATAAAGCCTGAAGTGGATTTATGGAATAGGAAGGGCTCAGAGTGTTTCACTGGTTGTTATTGTACTTGGACTTATTGATGATCATACGTAACCTAGGTCATGGTGATATTGATGAAATAAAATTACATTTTGACCACAAAACTTAAGTAACAAGTTTGCAGTATTTTAAAGGAAATTGCATGTGAAGTTTTAATTTACTAACTACTGCTATTAACATACTGTATGTCCTGTGTTATTGTTGTTTTATACAGTGAACAATGCATGACCTGACTGCCCAAGTCACCAGCAGCTTGCTGCCTTTCCCAGGAGTGACTATAGATGCTATAGGGGAGGATGAGATCACCTTAGACTCTGTGCTACATGGGAAATTCACTGTTGGTAAGCCTATTTTTACTGATCAATATTCTCCATAAATGTTTATTTTCCTTCTTCCATCCTTAGTTGCGAAGACAAATGGAAGGTTTTAAAATGTCATTTAGTCCCAGTACTTTTTAATGTAATCTCTTTCAATAAAAGGCTCGAAATCATGGAACACCTTCCCACCCGTATTAAAACACAAATCAACCTTTCATTTCCTTGTCTGTCTGTGAAGGCCGCAATGGGCTGGCCTGGCTGGCCTGTGGCCCCCATCTGGAGGTTGTCCATGCAGTGACAGGAGAACGGCTGTCTGCCTACTGCTTCAGTGGTGGAGGCGAGCACCCCCCCGGTGTCCTTGCTGCCAGGGACTTCAGCTGGCTCAAACGGTCAGAGCTTTCTTTCACGATCTCTTTATCACTCTTCAATGTGGATTGTGATCAAGGGCGACAATAAACTATTAACTATTAGAACTTGCAATAAGTGAATGTAGTCCACAACTGTCAAAATCATCTGCTTATACATTTGTTATAAAGAAAGATTATTAGATGTATTATTGGTTGAGGAAATATCAAATGTTAACTCCTTTACTGTTTTATTTTACTAGGTCTGGATTACTAGTTGGCCTGGAGGAAACAGAGGGCAGCGTGCTATGTCTTTATGATTTAGGACTGTCAAGGGTGGTCAAAGCTGTGGTTATACCAGGCAGGGTGAGTTGGTGGTGCACCAAGGTCTCCTGTTGTTATCTAGTGGAGACAGGCTTATGCTTTGAAACTGAATGCTGAAATTGTGGAGTGACAAATCATTGGTTAGAGCCAACATTTCTAACATTTGTGTCAATAGAATATACGTAATATATACAATCGGAATATGATCTCTTATTTTACGAAAAAAGTTCACCTAAACGTGTTTCTAAAAAACATTTTAAGTTCGAAATAGGCTATGCAGTTGTTGAATCTGACTTAATTTTATATTGACAACAGTCAGTTTAAAAGATTTCTGTGAGCTTTTGAGAGGTGTTGAGCTGAGCCTGCCGTTCCTCACTTGCATGAAGTTGCCTGGATTAAACTTTATGTTAATGAGGAGCGGGTGACTCAGTGCCCCACTTTTCCAAAGTCTGCAAACATTTCTTCATGTAAGATGTACTGTATATTATTGATTTAGACATTTTTATTTGAAGAGCGATTTGTAGTTTTATTTTGTCACCTCACCTTAGATTTTTGTTTTCAGCAGGTATTGAAGTAGAGAAAAAGATCCGATTTACGAACGTCAATTTTGAACTGTGTTGCCTGTCTTATCGTATCCATCAAAACCTCAACATCTTCTGTTTTTCCTTCTCTCCACCCTTACTGGTGTATAGATTACAGCTATTGAGCCGTTAGTGAGTTATGGCGGCGCAAGCACGTTGACCCAGCATCTTCACCAGAGTCTGCGCTGGTTTTTTGGCATTGCCGCCGTGGTAACGGATCTCGGTCATGTTCTGCTTGTGGACCTCTGTCTTGACGACTTGTCCTGCAGCCAAAGTGAACTGGAGGCTTCAGGTGAGGAGTGTGTGACGAGCGAGTGTTGGGTTTGTTAGTGTTAGCATGTACTTTTTATTTTTTCCTCTGTACTGTACAAACTGCTCTTGTGTAATGACCAGTTCTCCTAATTATAACACCTTGGATTGGAAAAAATCATGGTTATATACTGACACATATATGCCTCTTTAATGAAGTAGTAAAAGAGCTTATCTTGCTTTCTGTTTTTCTTGACACACACATTTGTTTCTCTATCTAAAACCCTCATCCCGTTTATATTTACTCTCTGTGCCCAGACTTGCAGGTAGTGACCAAATCTCCTGCAGAGATCCCCAGGCTGAGAGAAGTCAGCACCAGACAGGGCAGACATCTTTGTCTCCAGCTAAATGGGCCTAGTGGAGTTGGAGCCACAGCTCTGCAGTACATCTCAAGGACCAACCAGCTGGCAGTGGGATTTTCAGATGGATATTTACAGCTGTGGAACATGAAGACTTTAAAGAAGGAGTAAGTCTTTGTATTTCTTCAGACTTCCATATTTTTTAAAAGTGTGGAACATGCTTGTGGGGCCGTCCTGGATAGCCTATCCCTTGAGTTGTATGCACAACTGGTACTGTTATTTGCAAAGCGCTCTATACCCCTTAAAGGTCCTATGACATGCTGCTTTTTGGATGCTTTTATATAAGTGGTCCCCTAATACTGTATTTGAAGTCTCTTTCCAGATATTCAGCCTTGGTGCAGAATTACAGCCACAAGAGCCAGTCTCACAATGAGCTTTTCTTAGGATGTGCTCTTTCTCATGGGCGGGCCAAATTCTCTGAGCGGGCAAAACCTTATGACCTCATAAGGGGCAAGATTCCATATCTGAGCTTTCATTTTCTCAAAGGCAGAGCATGATACCCAGGGCTTGGTTTACATCTATCGCCATTTCTAACCACTGGGGGACCATAGGCAGGCTTGGGGAGCTCATATTAATGTTGGAAAATCCTCCATAAAGTGAAAATTTCAAGCAATGGGACCGTTTTTAAGTCAGTTTTCTTTTACATTACAAGCAATTTTCTTATCCCAATATCCACTATGGAATAGATGAATTTACTAATGCTAGAATAGATTTATTTTCAAGAACTATATGTAGTAATTACAAGAGTTTGTGCTGCTAACATATACTATAAATTTAAGAATACCATTTGTTAGGTAAATAAAAATCAGTGTATGTGTATATTCATTGTTGTTTTGATGTTTTTCATGTGGAGATACCACTCCCAGTTAGAGGGTGGCAGGGTGCCTGTGCATGCCTTCACCTTCCAAGAGCCAGAAAATGACCCTAGGAACTGTTGCTACCTCTGGGCTGTCCAGTCTTCTCAGGACCTGTAAGTCTTTCATGAAAGTCAATTTTACAATGTTCTTTGTTTTTACTGTGAAGAGGTACTATGCTGTTACACTAGCATCTGTAAAACAATATCATTAATTTCATTCATCGGCCTGAAATATTATGCGAGTTACAGGGGTTTACTATCCATAATCTAAAACAAATCGGCATCTATTATGCTGTAGAAATTGAAACCTTTTATGATTTTAACGCAGGTAAACAATTTTGTGGGTATAGAAGAAAAGCTCCCATGAAACAACAGTGGAGGTACTAATGTCAATAAAACTCAGCAAAGCCCTCTTCTAATGTTTTTATTTTATTTTTTCTTAAACTTTCTAGATTTAATCTCTGCTGTCTAAAAACTGGTACAGCGTTCAGTCCTCTCGCTCATGTTGTAATAACAGACATGTCGGAGCTAAACGTTGCCCCTTCACCACTCTCATGCATCTACCTCTTCTGTTGAGCTGTGGCATTTAGGCTGTAAAATGTTGCTAAAGACTGCTTTTAAAAAACTACTGTTCTTATCTAAAGCTATGATGTGAGTCACTGCATACTGTTGAGAAAGGCCAGATAGCTCAGTTCGTAGAGCGGCCATCCATATATAGAGGTTTAACCCTCGACGCAGCAGGCCCGGGCTTGACTCCGACCTTGGGCCCTTTGCTGCATGTCCCCATGCATCCCCCTCTCTCTCCCTTTTTCATATCTTCAGTTGTCCTGTCAAATAAAGGCCTAAAAATGCTCTTTTTTTAGCCTAAAATTATCTTTTTAAAAAAGGCTGAAAATGCCCCCCAAAAACTTAAAAATGGGATAGCTCACCTGGTAGATCTTGGGCAAAGACTCAGTCCTTGTTGCAGTGGCCGCATGTTTGACCCCAAACTGTGGCCCTTTGCTGCATGTCATTTTCCCTCTCTCTCCCTTTCATATCTTCAGCTGTCCTATATGATAAAAGCCTAAAATGCCCAAAATATCAATAGGAGTTTTGAAATGAGGTTTTCTTATTACTGGAACTGGCCCCAAATGTTCGCCTTACACTTTTACTCTCTATAAACACAAGATTTAGCAAATTGACAGCATTTGTATTTCTGTCCAGGCGATGTGTTTTTGCTTTTGCCAAGTTCTTATTTTTCTTCTGCCTCCTCTCTCTCCCACACAGTGAGGGAGATATGGTCAGCCTCCGCCTGCTTCAGCTGGCCTTCAGTGAAAGGAAGTGTCTAGCTTCTGGGAAGATCCTCTATGAGGTCTGTACTGTATAGAGATATTTCTCTCTATTCACTTAGATCAGTGAAACCTTTATTTCTGTATCAGTCCCAGCAAATGTACTGTATATTTACCTTCCTTGGTTTACTCTCCTCCCTCTTTAACTTTCTGTCACTCAGGGTCTGGAGTACTGTGAGGAACGGTACAGCCAGGAGTTAAGTGGCACAGCTTTCCCTCTCAGAGCCCAGGCCACCAACACCCGCCTGCTGAGTTGTCAGACCATCGAGAAGTTCCGACCCCATCCCGACAGGGATGACAGCATGAACGAAGGTTAGTCTGCTTCCCCTGAAACTACCCATGGAAGATGTACGTTTATAGGAAACTAATTATTGCAGATTTTAAGCATTTCCAATCAGATTTACGTTGTCGTAGTAGAGAAATAAGATTAAATCTTTAAATGTGTTCTAGATAAAAGTTTTTCTAGTATTACAAGTAACTGCATGATGAACGGTTCTACTCTTAGTCTCTTTTTTTGTTGTTGTATTTACTTCCTCTAAGTTGGCCTACCTGCCTTTTTCACTTCTACATTCACCCTAACCTTTTGCCATTCCTCTCTCTCCTTCCCTCACCACCCCATTTTCAGTTGCATCTCCAGACACTAGTGTGTCTATCTTCAGCTGGCAAGTCAAGGCCTATGGTCAGGGAACCTTGTCTACTTACATCGGGGTTTTTGACATCAATCGTTGGTACCACGCACAGATGCCAGACTCTTTGAGGTACTGTGGAGACAGATTTTGTAACTACTTAAGAGGTTTCTTGAGTTCTTTTTTTTGGTGATCAAATATTTTTAATCATACAATACACTGAGGCATATAAACATGTCCCAGGACCAAAAACACAGAGGAAAGACGGGGAGGGGTGGGGACCTAATAAAAACACAAAAGTAGGAATGCCGTCAGCAGCTTCCCAATTAGACATACAAAAACAGACAAACAAACAAAAGACATTGACAGAGAGACGCAGATAAGACATACAGGACCAAACACATGCACATATAGAAGTGAGGAGGCTAAAGCACAAGTCTACAGTATGGATTTCAAGGATTTAGCTGTTGAACCAAGAGTCCAAAGTCTTTCCTGGTGCTTTTATTTATGTGAGCCGTAGAGAGCTTTCTCTCTCTTTTTTTGTGTGGGTGTGCGTGCCCACATACATACACACACATGTATATGAGACATCCAAAAAGGTAAGGGTCCAAGTTTGAATAGACGGTGATGTACCAATCTCATATAAACTCATTAATAAAAATAAATAGACTCTCCCCTCACCTTGACACATCTATAGACTGACAATGTACCTTTTAAAATGAAAAGGGAGTAAACTTGACACATCTAAGAACTGGCACAAAACGGGAATAATATAAAACCCCAAAAAAATAAACACTAATAAATATCAGGCCAACAAGAATGTTGTTTGCCTGATATTTATTAATGTTTATTTTCTTTAAACAGCAGTTATGCAGGTAATTAAGGCCTCATTATCGCCTCTTTTTTTAGGTGTTATTGTAGTGATTGCTTGATTTACTGTGACTCTGCATTTCACTTTCGCTTGTTTGTTGTTGTCAGAACGGGAGAGTCTCTGCAAAATTGTCCCTACCTGGCAGTTTGGTCTCTGGACTGCATAGTGCAGATGTTGTCTCAACACGTCCTCCTGGATGTGCTGGTGCATGACCGCAGCCTGAGCAGGGGCCTGCCCTTCACCTGCCCCCCACCAGAACAGTACTTTAACCCCACCACATATAACTTTGGTAAGTGTAGACAATATACAGTATGCACCATAATATGGAGGGATTATATAAAAGAGAAAAAGTAATCTTTTTGGTCCTTCACTTTTCCAGGTTCTGTGAATTTCTGTTGCCTGTTTTGTTGTATTGCTCAGGAATTTGCTTGTGACATGTCCAGGATAAGGATTTAAGTGTAATCTCACCAAATACCGACTTATTATTTTTCTTTCCTTTCATGTTACAGATGCTACATGTTTGCTCAATTCTGGAATTGTGCATTTAACCTGCTCTGGGTATCAGAAAGAGGCAAGTTTTTTTTTGTTAATTGATCTGTTATATAATTTTTACGTTACTGTTTGTTATATGGAACTTTACTTTTTGTGTGTGTGACTGACTGACTGACTGACTGACATAAGACAATATGTTTATTGCTATGGCTACACTATTTACCATTCACATAGCATTTAAATATGTGAAGATGATTTGAATGGAAAGTCAGCTTCTTTTACACCTCACCCTTGTCATAACACCAGACCCTGAGCTTTTTGAAGAAAGCTGCTCCTTGTTCCAGTGAAATCATCTCTACTAGCTACTCTCGCTGCCTCATGTCCGGCCTACTCTCATCTCGCATTGCTGACAGCCAGGCCTCCAGCCTCTCTCAGGTACACACAGCTGACATCTTGAGCTCCAGAACCGCTTGTTCACACAAGGCCACCGATCTTGATGCTCTTAAACTCCCATTGTTTAAATTACATTACAAAACATTATACAGCATAAAATTAAAAAAAAAACATTATTATTCAGAAATTTTGACAGTAGTGTGTACATTTGACTTAATGTTGGTTTTTAGGAGCAGCAGCTGGATGCCATCTTGTCCACAGCAGTTGAGACCAGCTCCTTGGGACTGATCACTGGCTGTATCAAGCAGTGGACTGCTGAAGGTGAGGAGTCGTACTTGTATAACTGTCAAATTGTTAGTTAAATTGCTCAGCAAGTATGTGGTTTCATTTCACACATATACACTCATAGTTTAAATCTTAACCAACTCCATCAACATAAATACAGGGACTCTGTATTTACAACTCTAATGCTTATAATTTTGTCCCTCGTAAACAGAACAACCTGGCTCTGCCCTGAACCTGCGCTACATCCTGGATTGGGCCTGGAACAAAGTGGTCCAGACCAAGGAGGAACTGGATGGCATCTGTATGTTTTATTATAATTAAAAAGAAATTCCATCAAAAGATATTCTGAATGTATACAGAATGTTCTTTTGACAGTGAAAACTAAGTTTGATCTTGTAAATCCATTTTGTAGTCTTTGCAATACTAAAAATGTTAAAATGTTTCTTTTTAACATTGATAAAATTTGAATTTGTAAGATTATCTTGTTAAGTCTTCATAAATGTTTGAAGGTGTCAAGAACTGGACATCAGACGAACCCTACGTATGGCACTATGCGAGCACTTAGGCCGTATCCAGTGAAACATTTGAAAAGATTACATGAGATGTGTTAGTGTAGCCTGTTTGTAAGGTTAATCAATTGATTGACCACTTATTTGTCAATATTATAAATTATTATTTAAGATATGCAGGCCCATTGTTTAACTCCTATTTCAATGCTGTTTGCAATTTTGTTTATACGTGTGTATCTGTGTCTTAGGTGCACCGCTCTTTGACAGCTCATCCAACTTCACAGACCCTCAGACCATGCAGCTGCTACAGCACAGCCAGAGACTGCTCAGTAACCTCAGTACTATCTTCCAATGTCTGCTCAGCGAAGCGCAGGAGCTCACACAAAAAGGTGCAATATCCACACAGATACAGATACAATCACATGTACAAGTGTTATGTTTCCCTGTGATGTCACAGACAACAGGTTCAGCCAGCACACAAACACAACACATTTTTAATTCCCATTCGGGCTAAACTGTAATGAAACACTCGGCTTCATTCTGTTTTTGTTTATTTCTACTGAGTATTTATGTAAATATAATGTAATATTTATGGTTTGATACACATTGAGCTATAATGCCTTGTCCTTTTGTTCTGGGTCATTTGTAGTTATTAATAGGTTTTGTCAATATTTTTGTTGTGTAGGCCTGGTGGGTCTGATGAACAAAAACATGGTGTCCAGTCTGATTTCCAAATACGCTCAGGTGGTGCTCTGGTTCTGTCGTACTGGTCTACTGCCTGAAGGATCAGGTAAGGTGTTGCTGGCATAAACATGATCTGAGAAACCTTACCAGCAGTTTCTCAGTCAGTGTGTAAACAAGTTGGAAGCAGGTTGAATCTGTAACTAACTCCAGACAGATTTATTTTTAAAATCTTAAAATAGAAACATTATGCAATGTAGAGTGGGGTTAACTTCTTAAATCAAGGCTGGCTCCAAGAGGTGTAGCCAGCTAAAAGTCTGGCTGCTGTTAACACATTCATTCAAATTAGCAGAAATGTATGTTTTTTTTTTTTCTTGAGTTTGTATACAGATAATCATCATACAATTTAAAAGGTTGCCAAAATTTTGAATATTGCTGTGTTCAGTGTTATTTTTAATTTTGAACTGCTCTTTCCACCAGATGACGATGCTCTCCAGATCTCCAGGCCTTTCTACACTCACTCAGTCATCAGCAACTACTATACTATACGCAGAGAGGAGCTCACCAGGCTGGCTAAGTGAGCAGTCTTAGCTTGAAAGCAATTTAATCGTTGATGTATTCCAAATCTGTAACTGCAGCCAACCAATATTTTCTAAATAATATCTGACAGTCTACGTTGATCTAACGCTGATGCTGTCCTGTGATCTTCTCAGGGGCAAGTGGTGTGCAGACTGCTTGATGATTGACGGTTTGGTCGGACAATGTGGTGAACGCTTGACCAACTTGTGGAAGAGGGACGAGAATGGGACAGGGCAATACCCACCACCTACACTGCACGTAAGCATTAAACCTATTTATTTTTAATATCAATTATTTTGTACCAATTAATTTGTTAAATTAGACATTAAAAATGTTTGCATCTGTTGCACTTACAGAGTGTAAAGAACTGATTTTATAACTTTGATCCACAGGCCTTGTTGGACATTTACCTTCTGGACCACATTGATGAAGCTGCCAAACATGCAATTGTATCCTTAAGTAATAATGGCAAGTCATGTCCATGTCAGCCATGGCCAGCTCTTGTATTTATGGGTTGCTTCTTCTGCCGTTTGTTTGTCGATTTACAGTTCTAGAAACAAGAATCTGCATTCACTGTTTTAACATCAGATAAAAGAACAAATGTAACAACAATTATTTTTTTTTTAAATCCCTTTGGTTTCCAAAGCTTTGATCTTAAAAATTGCTTTTGAAACCAAAAGGATAAAAAAATGATTATTTATGATTGTTTCTATTTGAAGATTTATTTTACAATCTAGTTACCTCAGTCATAGTTGTAAATCTTAAACTCACAAAGATGGACTCACTTAAGCCTACTGCATGTATGAGCCTTGACCTATGATCCCAGGTGATTTACCTGTTGCTGGATGTTATGTACTCCTTCCCCAATAAGGAGGGTGCATCAGTGGAATCTTTCCCCCCAGCTTTTGCCATCCCTATTGGACTGGTGAAACTAGTACAAGGCCTCTGGTTGCTAGACCATCATGACCACCAGGTACACACTTATTGACACTTTTGACTGACTTTTTAAGATGTAAATTTGGATACAGAAACATTGTGCAATGTAACAATGTATTAAAAGGGGAATGGAACATCAGTATTGGCATATTAACATACACTGATACTAAAACCTCGTTTCCTTTTCTACTTTGTCCTGATCAGAGTTCATTTGAGTTGCTCCTGCATCCTGCTGCCTCTCAGTGTCAGTTTGAGTGGCAGCACGAGCGAGTCCTGCAGGCGCTGATGTGCCAGGGCCAACATGCAGTGGCTCTTCGATACTTCCATGTTACAAAGCCACCGATTTCCTCCACCACCCAGGCTAAACTCTGCCTTTCTGTACTATTACACAACAGGTAAGAGCAAAGATTCTGTGCAGGAACCACCAGCTGAAATATAAATGTATGTTCAGTAAAACTGGACAACATTGTTGAAGTTTTGCAACTGTGAAACCTGGTTAAGAAAAATTGCTTTTTGTTTTAGGAAAACAAGCTTGATGGCAATCCAAAGCCAGCCCGTGTTTAGTTTCACCGGTTTTATCTTCCTTTAACAACAGTCAGTTTGTCTTTCTTCTAGGTGTCTCATAGAAGCTTGGTCCTTACTTCGGAAGCACTCTAATCGCCTCAACATGGGAGAGCTGCTGGGCTTTCTGTATGAGAGCTGCCAGGAGCTGGGCCTCATCAAGGAGCTGCTCAAACTGCCCTTGGGCCTCACTGAGCAGGTAAGAGAGTTGATTGGATTTATTAGGCTTTAATTGCTGCATTAAAAATCCCTTAATCATTCTGTAAGTTAATCTTTGCTTATGTTTTTTGGATTATAAAGTTGATGTCTAAAACTGGTGGTTCTTGGGTTTGTGCTTCAGGAATGTTTGGAGAAGTTTCTCCAGGGTACAGGGGGTCTCCAGAACAGAGAACTGCTGATGGTTCATTACCTTCAGCAGGCCAACTACATTCCTGCCCTGCAGCTTAACCACAGCCTCAAAATGAACCTGGTGGTATGTTCGACACTCACTTACATAGCATTACCATTAATTATCACAGCATTATAGTCTGTGACATTTGTATTTTTTTTCATCAGTATTTTTTATTGATTTTTAACATAATCATAATAAAATAATCAATTTACATGCATATAAAACATGTTTAACACTTAAGGAGAACTCAAATGTAAATGAAAGAGACATTAAGAATAATAAAAGTTTTATAGTATATTTATTAGATATTTAGTGTATTCAGGATCAACTGTCATGACTTGTTATCAATTGACATATATTCAAACATGAAAATTCTGTTGCTGTAAAAAGAAGATACTTAAAGTTATATAACCCCATTCTCTTGCTTCTTTGTTCCTAGAATGAGCGGGACCCAAAGCTTAAAGAACGGTCCAACAACAGGAACTTGATATTGGATCAGTATGGCAAGGTTTTGCCGAGAGTCCAGAGGAAACTGGCAATGGAGAGAGCAAAGCCCTACCAGCATCCCTATGCCATCCACAGAGAAGGTAAGGAGATGCATAACTTTAATTCATGTCCATTGCAATGTACCTCAGTGGTAACGTGTATGTTTATTGTCCCCATGGGGAAATTAGATAGATTAGATAGACCAGCGCATTCGGGCATATGGGGGGGAGATAAGGTTCCAAACCAGCTGAGAAGAAAAAAATAAAATAAGAAACTTTATTACCATACAGGACCTTCATTATTATGTAGTTTGATGGCCTGTGGAACAAAAGAGTACTTGGTTCTGTTTTTTGTAAACAGAGGAGCACAGTATCGTCGTCCTGAAGGCAGCGACTCAAATGAGGAGGAAAGGGGCGCTTCTGATTACCCACAATGCTGTTTGCCTTTCTTAGTGTTCTGTTTTTATATATTTTCCATACTTGGGAAAGGAATACCTGATAGTTTACTGGAAGTTATTTTTCTATAGTACATTTTCTGTGCTTCAGTGGTGTTGCCAAACTAACAGATTATGCCAAAGAACGCTTTCGTTGAAAGTGTTCTTTGGCATAATCTGTTAAAGTATACTGCTGCTGACATTAAAGGACAATAGTTTCCTTAGAACATTCTTTGTTGGGACTTAGCATTTAATCTTTCAGTGCAAATATCCCATTTAAGTTTGTGGTCGACCACCATGCCGAGGTAGGTATACTCTGTGATATTATCTAAAGGATCCCCATGTATACGAGTGTTTAGGGGACTGTGCTTTCCTAAAATCAATTGACATCTCCTTTGTTTTAGTGGTATTTAAGATAAGGGTTGACTTCTCACCAGTCAAGAACTGGCCCATGTTCCTCTTCCTGGTCATATAGGAGACAAGTATGCAGATGATACTGCCCTGGTTAGGGCAGTATCATTTGCATACTTAATAAAGTGCCTGTTCGGAAAAGTGCTGGTGCATGAGTTTGTGTACAGGATGAACATCAGAGAAAATATAACACATCCCTGCGGAGATCCTGTGCAAGTAGTAATTTCTTCAGAGAGTGACGTACCTACTCTGACTTGCTGTATTCTATAGCTAGGAAAATCAACAGTCCATGAGACCACATTATCTTGAAGTAAACATTCTTATGTTTAAATATTTGCTAAAATACTGGGCTTAATGGTATTAAAAGCAGAAGAAATATCAGCAAAAATTATTTTGGCATGAGCCTTTGGCTTCTCTAAATGAATGTGCAGAAGATACAGTAAAGTTACAACAGCATCTTCAATTCCTCTGGATGCCTGATACGCAAAGTGCATAGGGTCTAGAAGATGCTGCGTTTTGGAGATTATATAGCTGCGTTTTGGAGATTATGTAGCTAACTAGACGCTCAAAGCACTTCATTACCAGTGAAGTTGATGCAATAGGCTTGTAGTTATTAGGCTCTTTAGGATTTTTGGCATTGGTACAATTGTGGATGTTTTCCAGAGAGTGGGGACTTTTTTCATGTTGAGAGGACTTAAAAATTCCTGTAAATACTGGTGTGAGCTATTCAGCACAGTATTTAATATCTCCTCCAATATGGTCAGGGCCAAGGCTTTTTCTAATATTACATCCTTTAAATAATTGGAGTACTTCTGTCTCTTCTATGTTTATGCTTGAAGGAAGTGCAGTCAAGGTGAAAGCCTCAGCACTCACGCTGCTCTCAAAACGGCAAAGAATGAATTAAGTTGGTTTGCCGTTTCCTTTCCATCATCATTGCCATTGAGGGTA
Source organism: Etheostoma perlongum (assembly GCA_026937815.1). NCBI lineage: Eukaryota > Metazoa > Chordata > Actinopteri > Perciformes > Percidae > Etheostoma > Etheostoma perlongum. Next base: position 9,169,231 of record CM049371.1, on the reverse strand, counting down.
AAGGAGGGCTTTCCTCCGTCCTTGTGTGGAATGGAGGTCAGGTTTTTAATTCCTGTCCATGCCTCTCTGGAGTTGCTTATTATTCAAATGTACCTTGTATGTCTTTTCCAGTTTCTCGGCCACAGCCACTGTCAACTATTACCAAACCCTCCGTCAATGAGAAGGTGATGTCGAGGGCCGGCTTCATCAACAATCTCATGACCAAGATTGAGGAGGTGTGGTTAGGCAAAGGGGCTTCGCCACAGTCCTCCCCAGCCAAGAGGTGAGCATACAATGTCAAAATTGCGTCCCAGGGGTAATTATTTTTGATTTATATGATTGATTTCTTATAGGGTTGGGCGATGTCCCCTAAATTGGCACAATGTTACAGTATAGTGTTGTGATGGACGATGATATGATGTATTTTTTTCTACTAATATGGGCTAACGGTTAACGTAGAAACGATCAGACATGCATTTAAATGTCCTCTGTAAATAGACAGTATTACATGCTGCTGCTGGTGGGGGCAGTAAATGACAACTTAACCTACTTTTGCTAAACTACAGTGCCGTAAAGTCGAGACTCAATCAGGTCTCGAACGACAGTACAGTGGGTCGTTTCTCTTTAACAGAGCGACAGTAATAACCTAATATACAATTATTACTGAGATTAAACTACATTCTCGGTTATATTTGCACTGAATAATGCATTCAATGAACAGACACATAACTTTTGCAATGCACATGAACAGATGCGCAATGTTACCTCACACATAAAATAGCACTCTTGTGAATTAGCCTACTGTTGTTAATGTACATTCATAAATCCTACATAACATCGTCATCAGATTTATCAATGCACACACACAGTAGTATCCACAAACGTAGTCCAATGAGGGATAAAGGAAAGTGTGATAGCGCTCCAAGTTGGCATCTTTTCACTCTCGCTCGAGACTGCTGTGTCCAAGCCGAGGCGCAGAGCGTGACCTTACCGCATGCTGATACGTTACTAGTTCAGGTAGAGTGAGCTGCTATACTGACAGGGAGAAAGAGACTGTATCACTACAAATAGGTTGCACATAAGGGGGAAGTGGCTTCCACTTAAGGGGCAGCACAGCGCAAAGCCCGACGCAAGTGTCTTTGTTAGTTTAAGACCAATGCAGTTGTCAATTTCCCGGCCGGTCAACTATCACAATGGACGAAGATATATTTCTAACCTTTTTTTTTCCATTTTGTTTCTGTCAGCTCCAGGGCTGCTGATGTTCAAAGCCCCAAGTCGTCCTCCTTGGCCCATTCTGAGCCCTTCCTGGGAACTCCTATTACCATGATCTCCAAGCGGAAGTCAAGGTTCTCTCATAAGTGTTCCATGTTAGCCTGATTGAAGCATGCCATACCTATTTGTTTGATCATAAACCAAAACCCTTGATATTTTTGTTTCTCTGACACAGGACAGTTTAGTGTTGTTGAACATGGGCTACTCTTCACCATAACCAGACTTTAGAATACCAGATTATTTATGTTGTAAAGAAAAATTAATTTGGTAAATTATTCTAAAGTTCAATTTATTTGAGCATTACAGCAAAGCACCTCTTATAGAGCATAAGCATACATTCTCAATTTACTAATAATATATTTGAGACACCTTACAGTAATAAAACCTTTGCATGTGCATCTCCTTTGCGCATTTTTACAATCATTTTTTTCCAGAATATAAATAGTATACACTAATGGCACTTATATTTTAATATTGTATTAGTTATTGGTTGTATACTCTACACACAACGAAAACTTGAATGTTAATATTTATATTCTTAAGTTACATGTATGCATGACAGAGCTTTGTTAAGACAGCATCTCAATGTCATTTGCATTCTTTTCCCATCTTCAACGTAAACCAGGCTGATGGACTTGGTGGTTCACCCCTCCTGTCAGACACCTTGCCCTCTCCTCAGCCCCCCCAGACCTCCCAGCTCTTGGGTTTCTCCACAGAGAACCAGCAAGGCCCCTGAACTCAGTCTGCTGCAAACACCGCAGGTTGTCAAGGTGAGTAGGAATTTGACACTTAAGTCTTCATATTGTCAGGAGACCCAAAGAAGTCAAATCTTTTTGTATATTTATAAATGTTGTTTATGTATAGTTTGTTTTCCTAATAATTAACTTTTTGTGTTTTGTTACTTATACTACATGTTTTTGTTCTCAGCGAGCTCGGGCCTTGGCTGCTTCTGGCCGTGTGTTCTCAGCCTTCACTCCCCAGTCCATCCTGCGCAGCAGCCTGAGGCCCACACCTGTTGCCACCCCGTCTGCTTCTCCAGGGCGCTCCATCACTCCCCCACTCCGCAGCAAAGAGAGCCGGATCACCTTTATTGAGGAGGAAGAATCTCCTGAAGCGGAGAAGGGCATCCAATGGACCAATGGGGTAAGAGCAAGCTCTAGTTAGGAGTAGTGTGAGCCACATCACACACACAAACAAATGGGGGGGGGGAGCAGCGGAGCGCTTTAACAAATTTGTTATTAGGTGTGTGTGTGTGAGCACAGTTCTCATCTTTGTTTGGCTAGTGTAGGTTTGGTTTTGTCTTTATAATAAAATGTGTCTTGCAATCTTCTTTGGAACTGTTTTCCTCTCTAGATGGCAGCAGACAGTGAGATTAGCTTGCTGGCCAGAGTCTCTACGCTATCCAAGGCCACACATAAGACCTGGTCTTTACCGCCTGCTGAGGAGGAAGGGGAATCACCTCATGTGAAGTTCCTCCCTCCAGAAGAAGGTATTCCCTCCCCACAGCTGAGATCCTTTGAGACAGAGTCATCCTCGATCCATGAAGCCGCTGCAGAAACCAGACCATCAGATGCAACACAGCAACAACTTAACCTGAGCTTTGACACCAGCCAGATATCTTTCCGTTCAACAGACACCACTCTAGAGTATTATGATGCACATCTTCCTGGTCACTCAGACGACCAAGAAGGAGAGGAGGGGCATACAGCCACCAAGAAAGAAGAGGAGATAGTTGTGGTGAACATCAAAGGCCCAACTGAAAATCAAGAACCAGAGGAAAAACCTTTACCAACCACTGAGCAAACCCCTCTGCTGTCATCTGAGGACATAGACAGGGTAGAAGAAGACAAAACTGCTTTGAAAGAGGAGACTAACAACATGGAAGAAGTTCAGTCTAAAGAGGAGGAAAATGCTGCAACATTATACCAAGAGGAGATGGCTGGTCACAATCAAGGTAAATCATTTGCAGAATTTGCTCTATTCAAATTTTTATAAGAGCTGCGGTGCTTCCCACCAGTATGACACAGCATCAAAATACAAAGACGTGCTGTGCTCTAATATTTACATTTTCAGAAAAAAGGTGCAAAACACTTCTCTAAAAAAATCGCTTGACACATTTTGTATGCTACTAGTTTGTAACCAGATAACTGAGAGCACGGACTCTGGCCCTGAGGTCCAATCCCCGGATCTAACAGAGGGACAGGATGTCCTGACCGAGACCACTGAAACCACAGAGTTCACTGACCATCTGAAACCATCTGCAGCCATTGAACCCACAAATGAACCAGAAGAAGATCTGGATCAATCAACAGGTCTATCCTTAAATTATGCATTTATACTGGAAACGTACCACCTCATATGAGACAAGACTGTAGTAATTCGTATTAATGACTTCATACTAAGATGTATCTTCTGTATTATAATACAGATCTGACAGAGTTTGTGCAAAGGCATCTGTTTGGCAACAATCTGTCATCTCCGTTCACCCGCTCTGGAATCCACAACGCATCACAGACGTCCTTAAACAGGTCTGTACCCTTTTCTCTTTACAGAAACGTTAATTGTAATCAATATTTCAGCAGTGTGTAATTAAATAAGAATAAAAATCACTCAAATTGTAACACTTAATATTTGTTGTCTAATGGTGGAAACTTTCAGCAAAGTGCAGTATTTCCAGTAACCCAGAAACATTTTTATAGGGACTTGTGGGGGGGGGGGTTATCTTCATTTAGTCAGCAGGAGGATCTAGTTTTTGTTTTTGTTCCTGGGCTATAGCCATAGTTTGCCCAGGGTTTGTAGGTCATGAGAATTTGAACAAGAATGAACTCTGGGAACAGGAAATATTTTAAAGGTCCCATGACATGGTGCTCTTTGGATGCTTGTATATAGACCTTAGTGTTCCCCTAATACTGTATCTGAAGTCTCTTTCCCAAAATTCAGCCTTGGTGCAGAATTACAGCCACTAGAGCCAGTCCCACAATGAGCTTTCCTTAGGACGTGCCATTTCTGAATCTGTAGCTTTTGTGGAGGGGGGGGCAAGGTGGAGGCTCGGGCCTTGACCAACTTTCACTTTGCTTGTTTTAAAGCCATGATGTCTATCTCTCATTGGTAGGGCTCCTTATGACCTCATAAAGGGCAAGATTCCTGGTCGGCCCATCTGAGCTTTAATTTTCTCAAAGGCAGAGCAGGAAACCCAGGGCTCGGTTTACACCTATTGCCATTTCTAGCCACTGGGGATCATAGACCTAAAATGGATTCACTTAGCTCAAAATATTATTTAGGTCATAGTACGTATTAAAATGATCCATCCAGGTAACTTTATCGATGTGTGTACGTATCAGTATATGATGAAACTATGGGAATTTGGATTAAAACTATAAAAATGTTATGTAACCCTGTTTTGCCTTCATTATTTTCAGCTGTTTGTTATGTTTTTCACAGTTATCATTCTCCTTTCTTCCAGTGAGTCACTTTGTGAGGTTGAAGAGGCGGCGCAGGCAGCTGGTGAAGCTCCTCCAGCGTTAACCAGCCAAACATCTACTGCCTCTGTGACATCCTCCGAGCCAACTGGCACAGACTCCCACTGTGAGGAAGATTGTACACATTAACATTGGTGCTCTGTCACAGTGCTGTTTTTCTCATTTTCTCACACACCTTTCTGCTTTCTTTTATCTCCTAGCTGTTGTTAGTGTTAATGATAGTGAAGAACTTTCTAGCCCTATGTCGGAGGAGGAGGAAGAAGATGAGGAGGAGGAGTCTGTTCAAGCTGAGGAGGAAGATGAAGAGGAGGACTCTGGTAGTGAGGTGGAGATCATTGAGGAGGTCCAGGGTAATGGGAGGCTGCCAGCCCTTCAACCCAGTTCAGTCTTTGTACAACAGGGACACGCACACTTCCTGCCAAGTCTTTCAGAGCAGGAGGCTGTAGAGTTCTCTCTGATCTCACCCGGTGCAGAGATAAAGGTAACAAATTTAGAGCGGAAATAATTAGTCAGTTAGTCTAAGTTTTGATAGACATTGTCATCATTTTCTGACGTTTTATAGACTGATTTTTCGCTCAATCACAAAAGAAAGAAGAAAAAAATAATTTTTGTGTGCGTTTCCTCCATTATAGATGGTAGAGGAGGACATAGAGGGTGAGGTGGTGATGGTGAGACTCGGGGAAGAGGAAGAGCTGAAGGCAGATGAGGATGAAGAGCAAGGATCATCATACGTGGAGCTCAAACCCTCTAGCACAATCCTGGTTCCCCTGGAGCTTGTGGAGGGGCAGGGCGGCCTGCTCGACAGTTCTCAGCTGGGTCCTCCTGAGATTCAGCAAAGCATGCCAGATGATCCAAGGTCTGAAACTCACAGCAGCTTTTCTCTGATGCTGGATATGGATGAGGACGTGGATAAAGACGCAGACACGCTGCCTATGGAGAATGATCTGCAGTCCTCCGATCCTCCCACCCTGTCTCCAGCAGTGGAGGCTATTGACAAACTTGTGGCCAATCATGAGGTTATACTTTTGGGCACAGATGACCAGGATCCTTCTCTGTCTGGAGAAGTCCACGAAGAGGACCAGAGAAAAGAAATGGACACCTTGGATGGAATTGAGGTAAATGGGCCGACAGAGTCAGAACTTGTAAAACTCGCCAACCCACAAACTGAAAACACAGAGGCAAACCATGAGACAATAGATTATAAAGAACAGAGTGATGCAGAGTTAGTAATGTCGGTTGAAGACGGTGAACCAGAAGGTCTTTCAGCCTCTGGACCAAGTCTAGGAGAAGAACTCCCTGCTGAGATGTTAGCTGAAGACCACGAACCAGAAGGTCTTTCAGCCTCTGGACCAAGTCCAGGAGAAGAACTCCCAGCTGGGATTTTAGCTGAAAACCATGAACCACAAAGTCTTTCAGCCTCTGAACCAAGTCCAGGAGAAGAACTCCCTGCTGTAATGTTAGCCAAAGACCATGAACTGATAAGTATTTCAGCCTCTACATCCAATCCTGGGGAAGAACTCCCAGCTGTGATGTTGGCTGAAGCTCACGAACCAGAAGGTCTTTCAGCCTCTGGACCAAGTCCAGGGGAACTTTCAGCTGTGACGTTAGCCGAAGACCATAAACTGGAAGGTCTTTCCGCTTCTGGATTGAGTCTTGTGGGAGAACTCCCAGCTATGATGTTAGCCGAAGACCATAAACTGGAAAGTATTTCCTCTTCTGGATCAAGTCCTGTGGGAGAACTCCCAGCTGTAATGTCGTCTGAAGACCATGAACCGGAAGTTCTTTCAACATCTGGACCAAGTCCAGTGGGAGAACTCCCAGCCTTAATGTTAGTTGAAGACCATAAACCTGCGAGTCCTTTAGTCTCGGGACCAAGTCCAGTGGGAGAACTCCCAGGTGTGCTGTTGGCTGAAGATCTTGAACCTGCAAGTCCTTCTGTCTCTGGACCAACTCCAGTGGGAGAACTCCTAGCAACTGTACATAACAAAGACTCTACGGCAGAGAAATATGCTGCTGAGGAGGAGATGGTAGAAGAGGCGGAGAAAGCAACAGTTGCTGAGGACCAGGAGGAACCTGAAGCGAACAGGCCTGTTGATATGGACAAAGAGATAACCCACATCAATGAGACAGAGACAGTTGTAGAGGAGAAGCAGAAGGACTCCAAAGCCTTAGCAGAGACAGAAGAATATAACCGGGAAGAAATTAAGACGGAAAAAGAAACAAGAAGGAGAACCAGGGGAAGCCTGAGAAAAGTTGTTGAAGAAGAGAAACCTGTGACGCTGGTTTTTAGCTCAAATAGCCAACCAGAGGAACAGCCTGTGCCAGCAACCCCCACTTCTCAGAGGAAAAAGAAAGCTCCTTCCACCCCAACACGGAGGACCACAAGAGCAATGACTGTAACCTTTATCTCTCCCCTCCCAGAGGAGCCAGAGGAGAATGGGAAAGTGGAGGAGGCAGAAACAAGCACTCTGCTCCCTGCCTCACCTAGTCGTACACCGCAAAAGAGTAAACCGAACAAAGAAACTAAAGTCCAGGCTAGTACGCCTCGAAGAACTACTCGCAAAGCTCAGCCAGAGCCTCCTAAACAAGAGTTAGAAGAGGGGGAAGTTCATGCAACGTCCAAGGTGTCTTCTCCAGCCAGACGACGCGTGACCCTGACAGGCACCACAACAAGGACCAGCCAAAGGACCCAAAGTAGAGAGGAGGACCAAGAGGATGAGGTCACAGACGCAAAGGTTTCTCAAAGAACAAGCTTCAAGACTCGCACACCGGCCAAACGCAGGACCACTCAAGGAAACACTCCGAGGAAGTCCAGCAGAAAATTGAGTAGTAGTGAGGTAGTGTCGACACCATTGATGATCTTGGAAGAAGAGAAGGAGCAGTTGGAAGTCTTTGCGTCCCCTGTCAAAAGAAACTCCAGGAAAAGGACCGAATCATCAGAGATGCAGCCGGCCCTGCTGAATGAGGAGAGCAAAACACCTTCCAGCTTCGGCAGGGCAACTCGGCAGTCCAACCGTATCACCCTAAACATTTATCCACAAGTAAGTAATGGATTTCTTTTTTTTGTGTGCGAGTTGTTGATGTTACGATGGCGCTGTCAAAAATAAGAGAATGTTTTTTCAACATACCAAGAAGCCTCATCTAATTCACCATCACCTGATGTTTTTGTTTGATGAAAAACCATCAGCTGTCTTTATCTTTAAATACATTTGAGACACAAATTTCCATAAAATAATAAGTTTTACCTCACAATATCATTTTATGTCTCACCCTTTGTGTCCATTTTACATTATTCCGTATTACCATGTTGAGGAACCCAATCCATCCACTGTTGATCATTCATGGCGTTTTACACTCCCAGGTGAAACTGGTTCCTGTGTCCCTTCCTCAGAGTACAAGAAACAGAGACGAGACCATTGCAAAAAATATAAAGGAAAGTGGAGTTCTACTCCAGCCTGAACTTAACAGCAATGCTGGTTGCACCAACTCCCATCGGCTAACTAGAAACAAACTCTGGGATCACGCTGAGGAAGACCTTCCCTTGCTGGACTCGCCGTTGGAGGTGGATTCTGAAACCCCTGTCGCAGACGCCCTTATCAGGAGACTTGAGGAGGAGAAGCAGGAAGGTATGTACAATGCTGCATGCAGAGAAAACAATACAGTAGAACTATGTATGTATTATTTTCTGCATTTCAGTTTCTGTAAGATGACCGTCATTGGATAAATAAGCTAAAATGTATGAACATAACAGTGTAAATGTTGTTTTGTTATACAATTACAGGAGCAGTAGTTGTCACAAAGATGCTAAGAACCAGTAGGAGTACGTCGTACGTGCGTAGTAAGTCGTCAGTGGAGCAGGTTAACTCGCTACTTCCTGTGAAGGACAGCGTGGTCCCCGAACCCGAAGAGGACGAGTCTAGTCCAGGAGAGCATTCATTCATCTATTCCCCCTCACGAAGAAGAACAAGAGGTGAGAGGTTTATCCATTAAGCTGTATGTCTATTATTCATCGATGATGTTTTTAACACTGTTGTGTCTGTGTGTCAAGCTAAAAGAGCGGAGTCTCCAGGCCCGAGCGAAGAGTCTGCAGCGCCTGTCACTCGCAGCAGAAGAAGAAGAGTTGTCAACGATGCCTCTGTTACTCCCCATGTAGGTGCCTCTGTTCATGAGTTTGTAAATTAATCAGAACATAATTAGTCTGTAAGTCAGTTCCTCAATCCCATGAGCTCATTGTTAGCCTGGCACAAAGCAGAGTGGTTTTTGGTAAACTAATTTTGTATAAGACTACTTTAGTGTGATATTGGCTAATTTTATATAAATCAGTTGTAGTTACAATTACAGTTCAATCTTGCAATTATTGCTGTCCACTACTTTGGTGCATATGGATTTATACACTCTCCATTGCAATTTTCTGTGTATTATCAACCTTTGAACAAGAGGATTTATGACTTCACAGCTTCTCAGGATTGTAGCTTAATTAGAAAAATCAGGAATCATCTTATGGTATGTTTTAAATAAACAAAAGATCTTTTGAAATGTTTATTTTTAGGATGAAATTGCTTCGGAACATCTTGTGGAAGTGGAGAAAGCAGCAGGCATTTCTAAGACCAGAAAAGCAGGCAAACGAACAGCCAAGTAAGTCCTGTTGTCAGAAAAAAAACCTCATGGACCCCTTAAGCCGGAGATATACTTGCATTTTTTTACCACCTGTTTGTGTAGGCAGCTGGCTGCGTTGTGAACTGTGTTGTTGTCAGACAGTATAGAACTTTGGATTTGCATGATGTCAACAATTAACATGGTGGCACTCGAAGGTTACTTTGTTAACTCTGAGATCACGGCAGAAAAAGTGACAGCAGCACCAGTGTAGATGGTATGTAGCCCCTAAATAAAGAATGCTGTGACAACATCAAGTATAGTTTGTCTGGACTGCTCTACCTTTTTAATTTGTGTATTGAATCTTACGGATGTGTAATTAATTTGAGGATGTGCACAACCAACGTTCCAATCAGAGGCAGGGTACGCAAAGCAGCCATCATGCACATGCATAATTAACAGCAACTACTGTATATGTCTGGCTTAAGACTGAGGATATGACAATGAACTGCTTAGATTTAAGAGTTTTAGTCTTATTCAGGTTAAAGAAAATCTCTCCCTGCTCACGTGTTTGTTGTTTATCCACCTTCAGATCCAAAGCAGTTTTGGAGCCACCTCCCATAGCAGAGGTGGACCTGATCTCGCCTCTGCCTAGCCCAGCTGAGCCACGAGCACAGAAGAGAATTAAGGAGGGAGAGGCTCCGACCTCGAGCATGAACCTTCGACGCAAACGCATAATGGACACCGTTTTCACAAAACCTGTCACACGGAGGAAGAAACTTTAACGAGGTTGGTGGTGGTTTTAACTAGTGAACCTCAAACAGCCAATGGAAGATTTGAACCAACTTGATCAGGAGCTGTCAAATAAAAGTGTATGCATAAACTCAAGATGGTTCTAATTCCTCAAATCCCTCACACTGCTCTTTGTATATAAACTTCCCTGTAGGACAATAAAATAAAAGCAATGTAGGCATGAAAATATATTTTTTTGGGGGGATTTCACTGGTGGATAGCAGTGTGAGAGAGGCATATATTTTTGGAGTTTACACATCCCACTCACTTCAATTGATATGGTAACAGTGGCCATTTTATGTTGGACAATTTACAACGCTCTTCATAAACTGCTTAATTCTTTGAGTACAGAATGGCACAAGGGAAAGCAATCAATGTGGGCTTTTAGAAACTCCCATTAATAAATCCAGAGACTGAACTGATCCTGCCTGAAGTTTTATTCACATTCTTTTATTTTTTGGTTTAGTTTTAGCTTTTTTGTTGTTCGATTTCTAGGCCTGCTGTCTTTTTCTATTTAAGGAGAAAGCTACCAACCCAGTGGAGAGAAAATTATACATATGTGTATATAGTCTTTTGCTATGATCCAAATAAAGTTAATAAATAAACAAATCTTAAAGAATTACGTTCATTTTGAAGTTTTAAGTGTCTTGAATGTGTTTGATCACCTTTTATTAGATCTTAAATTTCAGTTGCTTTGGGATATTTTCTGTGACAGAGGCATAGACTCATACACTAATGCCATCACATTTGGACTGTTGCTGTATGTAATGTTGTATAGTGTGAAAGAAACAAAAAGACTTGCACATCAGTTTGGAGTTGTTAAAATTGTAATGGGTCATGTTAATAGGCAGGTTTTAATTAAATGTATGGCAACAACCATCTGACACAGGCTATTTTCTGATGAACCTATGTAGAATGTCTTATTTTTGATGACTGCTCTTTGATAAATATGGTAAAGCTTGAATACTTCTACTTCTGGTGTTGAGTGATTGTCTCATTTCAATTTACTGTCTTAAGTGCTTGTTAGTTTGGTGAGTGGGTGGAGTGACTGGGCCACAAAGATTTTCCTTTCTGTCTGAGGTGTGCAGTGAACCACTGAAAGGAGCTACACACATCTAATCCCACAGCTGTGGATCTTCTATTATTTATAGTGGCAGAGGTGAAAGTGAAACCGGTCTCATTTCTACGGCTCCAGTTTACGAAACACCAGGGTGGGAAATAATAATATAGCAAAATAAAAGCACATATCTTCCCGTATTAAATGCTGATGATTATTACATTTTATAAAATAACTAATCACTTGTCATGCTGCTAGTGAATATCATCCTGTAGCAGTGTCTACTCCACATTGCATGTTATGTTTAGTTTAGACTAAAGTGTTTATGGTCTTTTCCACCTTTCAGCAAGTAAAAAATGTCATCAAGTTTTCAGTAAAACCTCATGAGGCATTTCCTAATATGGACACCACAGTCCCTGATAAACTGACCCGATTGTGTCCATGTCAACGTGTAACTCGACACTGTTGTGTTGCTGTGTGAGGGAGCTGATCACTCAAGTGTGCCAGTCTCCCGGGCTGATGCCTGCCTGCTGCACCATGAGGGCAAAAGCCTCAGACATGCACAGCAAGGACTGTGTCAAAGTGGCTGTCAGAGTAAGACCGTTCAACAAGGTCAGTGTGGAAAGCTGTCATGCATTTCTTATTTTACGTTATTTCTCCATGTACATGCTTGATGTTTGTGTGTATTGCATTATAGGCTACTGTATTCTCATGGAATCGCATTCACTTACAAATTTGGTAATTGTTTTGCGAGCTTCGCTGGGCTACATGACATTCCCCAACCTTGGGGGACGTCATGTAGCCCAGCAAAGCCCGCAAAACAATGGTCTGGTGTCACTGACACAGCAGATGTGAAGTACTAAATATTAGTTATTATTATATAAGTACTTAGTTATTCGTACACTAAATGACTAACATTCTCCTTCAACCTTGTTCTCTCGTCACCCTCCATTTCCTCCCTCCGTTCAGAGAGAGAGGGACGCAGGTAGCCGAAGTATTGTCTCCATGGTGTCGAGCTCCATCACCATTCAGGACCCGCGTGAATCCCAGAACCGTCGTTCGTTTAGTTTCGACTACGCCTACTGGTCCCACAGCGGCTTTACACGAGACCCCGGTGGCCTCTACGTACCCGAAGAACCCGGGGGGAAGATACGCCGACCAGGTCAGCTTCAAGGCACCCTGGTAGAGCATGTTGTTACAATACATTCATTACAACCAACAAGACATAGTGAGTAGTGTGCAACAAGCAGAATGCAAGTAGAATATCTAGACAGTATCAATGTAGACTGTCCAAACATACCTAGAGTGACTTTGAGCAAGACAATACAGACATAAGATCACAAAATACCATCTATTCCCAGGACAGTGTGTTCCAGGACCTGGGAGAGGGAATACTGGAGAATGCACTGCAGGTAACAATCACCATATTAGGTCTCAGAACTCTGTGTTTTTTGCTCATTTTAGTTATGTGCTAGTTGGCTAAAACCATTTTAGTGTTCTAATTTATGCCCAATTGAGATCTGGTTTAATAGTAAAAGTCCTGAAACAATGTTTGCAGGGTTACAATGCCACACTGTTGGCCTATGGGCAGACTGGCTCAGGGAAGAGTTACTCGATGGTGGGCTATGGGCCTAACAAAGGCCTGGTTCCTAAACTCTGTGACCGACTGTTTGAGGCCATTAGAGAGAACCAGGATACCAGACAGTGTCAGGTAATGAGTGTGTGTGGCTGTTTACCAGCACACAGTGCCATGTATGGGTGTGTGGTGGTGGTAAATATTCTGAAAGTCTTTGTTCTTGATGTCTACACAGGTCTTTTTCAGCATGTTGGAAATCTATAATGAGCAGGTAACAGCGGGGAAATCAGCATTGTTCCCTTTCCTTTTTCTGATTTGTTTTTGTCTTCTTTCTCAGGATATTACATTCATTAAGAAGTCTCTGTCTTGGTAGATGGCCAGTGTTTTCTCCTTCCTTAATCTCATCTTGCGTCAATTTTTCTCTCTCTCTCTCCTCTGTCCAGGTGGTTGACCTGCTGTCTCGGGGGCCTCGTAATCCAGGGGGGCTCAGAGTCAGAGAGGAGCAGCAAAGAGGCTTCTATGTTGAAGGTCTCCGAACAGTCCCGTGTGACAGCGCGCCACAGGTAAAAGGATGATGGAGAGTATGAATATATATAGAGAGAAACACCTCAACATATAGTGACAAACTGTGAGACAATCAAGGGAAGATGGACGTCTTACATTCAACTCTATGACTCATGAGTGTGTGTTTTGTAATCATAGAATTATGATATAAGAGCAGTTAGGGAAAAAAAGAGCTACAAGGAATGTTTTGGGATATTTCAGGTATCCTTCTGTGTGCTTTGTTATTGTTTTGTATTTGGAATCATGTTGAAATGTAGGTGGAGCAGTTAATGGAACAAGGGACCAGGACCCGAACCACTGCTGCCACTTACATGAATGTCAATAGCAGTCGTTCGCACATGCTCATTATCCTCCAGCTCAAACAGGTGAGTGGCTCCACTTTCAGCTGTACTCCATTACATTCCCCACGATTTAGATTTGTCTCTCCCAGTTTCACCACAGTCAATTTTCATACTGTTTTCTTATGCTCAAGTTTACTTACACATGAGCGGGTGTCTCCGTATCTTTACATGGGTCAGAATACTATCTTCAGGTTTTTTCTAGATTTTGTTATTGACGTCACGGTGACCTCCTGTCAGATCTTTTCAAAAGAGAGCATTACGAAGCAGTCCAACATCAACTTGGTGGACTTGGCTGGCAGTGAGCGTCAGCGGTCATCAGGGTCGGAGGCTGACAGACTCAAAGAGGGCACAGCCATCAACCTGAGCCTCACCACCCTGGGCAATGTTATCAGGTTGGCCCTGGTGTTAAGTTTAATTTTAGTTTCCGTTCAGTTTGGTTTATCAGTATCTTTCACCTCATTTTCTCTCCTCCAGCTCCCTTGCTGATGTGGCCGTGGGGAAGAAAGTCATTCACATACCCTACAGAGACTCAGTTCTCACCAAGCTGCTGCAGTCCGCCCTGGGAGGCAACAGTCGCACTGTCATGGTAACAGACACTTTATAGGAAAGAGTGCTAACACACACTGATGTTGCATTATATTAATTCAGTTTTTTTGTAATTGTGGACATCAATACATTTTCAAGATTGCCACGCTGAGCCCTGCTGATATCTGCTATGAGGAGTCTCTCTCAACCCTGCGCTATGCTGAGAGGTACAACAAACCGTTGGTGAATTCAGCCGGTTGCAGCTATAATAAAAAAACATGCTGAAACCTATATGCCAATTGCTCATAGTCATGTCTGTCTACCTCCTTCTCCTTCCCCTATCTTTTCTTTCACTCATTTCCTCTGTTCCACCTGAACCCAATCCACATCCCTCGTTGTGTCCCCCACCTGACTCACCTCTTTAGGGCAAAGCGTATCCAGAACCGAGCCGTGGTGAATGAGAGCCCCACTGAGCGTCTGGTTAAGGAGCTTAAGGCTGAGAATGCCAGACTGCTGCAACGACTGAGCCGGCTGGGCCAGGAGGGACGCAGAGCTAACGACGAGACCAGTAAGACGCGCTTTTAGAATAAAATAAAAATAGAATTTAGCAGGCGAGGGTCAACACTTATGTGTATATGTGTTTAGAGGAACTTCGTCAGCTGCTGACCCACAATGAGCTCCAGATCAGAGCCATTCAGACTCTATGGGAACAACACCTGCAGGAGGCGCTGAAGGACTGGGAGCAACAGTATGCTAACATCACACAGGTGCACACACACACACACACACACACACACGTCCATGTACACAATCAGGAGTGTCTCAGATAAGCTTCGGAAAACACATGAGCACAGAACGTAAATGCATTTGGTGAAGGTATAGTGTATAAATACTTCTTTGTACATGTACTAACACTACTTGTCTCTCTTTCTCTCTGTCAGGAGAGGAGGATGATGCAGATGCATCCCTACATCCTGAACATCAATGAGGACGCTCAGCTGTCGGGGGTGGTGAAGCTTTTTATTCAGGAGGGTAAATCTTTCTCTCTCTTCATATCTATATATTGTGATGAATATCTCACTCTCTAGTTCACTACACTTTGTAGAGAGGGCAATATTGCAAATGGAGAATGCCAAAGGGGTTAGTAGGCTTGAGAGTTGGATGTCATGTGACTGAGCAGCTTATTATATTCTGACAGACCCATTGCTACAGTTATTAACATGTTAATACTGTTTTGTGTTCCAGGTGAATGGGACATCGGCCTGTGTGACTCTTCCCAGAGATCAATCTCTATCAAGGGCTTAGGGTGAGTTTACATTACTTTAAGATCACATCGGGATTATTAGATCTATAGGTTGAGAGATCATCACAAACCTAGCACAAGTAAAGCGTGTTTAAATATTTATAGTGTAAAATCATAACAGAAGTTATCTCAGGACACTTTACAGATACATAAGCTTCGCTTGATGATGTCATTGATTAGCAATCTGTTTCTCTGCATTCCAACTAGTGCATGCTGGGATAGGCTGCAGGCCCTGTGACCTTTTTAAAAATTAAGCAATTGAGTACAATTATATGTACACATCTGGAAGCTTAGTATTGTGGAGATACAAGTATCACTTATTCAAAATGTGTGTCTTTTTCTGCATCTTTGAATTTACACACACACATGCACATGTATGTGTGTTTTTGTGTGTCAGGATCCAGCAGCGTCATGCTGTGTTCAGGAATGAACAGCGCCGGGTAACGCTGACCCCGCTGGCAGCGTCAAAAGTCATTGTCAATGGCAATGCTGTCTTCCAGACAACTGAGCTGCAGCACCTGGTGGGTGTCAACACGTACACACACTTGACACACACTTGACACACACAAAAACACACCTTTCTATTTTTTGTCTCCCTCTAGGACCGTCTCATTCTCGGCTCTAACTGCACCTATCTGTTTATTGGTTATCCCTCTGAGAGAGAGGGGCGGGGATGACTGGAGCCGCTACGACTATGACTACTTTCAGTCTGAACTTGCAGCTGCTGAGGGCATCCACCTGGGTAAGCAGGACGATCAGCAGCTGGTAGTAAAGCTGCTTACACATGATAAGCGACAAAACCGCTTTGCGCTGGTCGTTGATTTCCTATGGGGAGAGTGGTGCCGCCCAACTATGCGCTGCACTACCCCCGGCGTCGCACACCGCTCTGATTTGCCGCTTTGTGCTGCGCTCAGAGTTCAAATTATTTCAACTTTGACCTAGTTGCCGCTGACTTTTCGAAAGTTCAACCAACCAACCAGATAACAGCTGTTACCGGGAAACAGCTAACCGGGAAATAGCTTCCTTGCCACCCTCGACGACAAATACCTGCGCTGCTCTCTGCACTTTGCTCTGCTCCCTACCTAGCAGTGGTCAGAGAGCAAATTCTAGTGGCTTAAAGGAGATTTATTTTTGGAGGGAAACTTGTTAGATATTATTTATGTGTCTGTGTTTAGGTGAGTCGAGTACTGGGCCAAGTCAGACAGATCCCAGTCTGTTGGCCGTCTTCTACGACTACATCAAATTGATGCCCATGGTGGCCGAGGCCAACCAGATGAGCCAGGAACTGAACAAGGTAACACACAGTCAAATGCAGCACATGTTTTTTTAAGTGACTGAGTATCTTTCTGATGAATATGTTCTTGCTGGATGTTAGATTTTTTGTAAATCAAATAACAGATATATTTAAGTTTTTGTTTTTATGTGTCTCATGTGGTCATGTTTACGTATTAACAATGAATAAACATATGCAATTTATTGTCTGCCATGTTTGTAGGGGGTGGAGTTTAAGTTGGAGATCAAGAATCTGGCGCTGTCGGATTCAAAAGGACATGATCTGGAGAAGGAGATTGCTGTCAGAGTCACCTGTATGGGAAAACAGGTTGGTATATCACTCTTTCTGTCTGTCACATACACTAACTTTTTATAATTTCCATGTGGATTTGAGGGGTCTGTGTTTCTTTGTCTAAACTTCGGTCACACTCCCTCCCCAGGTATGGATGTGGTCCAAGGCCAAGTTTGTGAACCGCAAATTCCTGATGGAAGAATCCTACCAGCAGCATCAGGCTGAGAAGAGCGGAGACAATGTAAATCAAGGGAGAGAACGTTTCTCATGTTTTTTAAAATGTAGTAAGAGACTTTACATATTGGCAAAAATCCATAATTGGTGTTTCTGGTTTTGCTGTCCTTTCTTTAAATTTCTGACTCTCAGCAAGCCTAAACATGTTGATCTGTTTTTGGTTGTTGACAGAAAGTAGAGGGGCTGTCTACAGCTGCGTTACCCAGAGATAAAGACCCATTCTGGGATCCTGTGGAGCCTCTGCTTCTGGGCACTGCTCACCTCTGGCTTCAGTCTCTGGCCTTCCGCATCCCTTTGGAAGAGCAACTTGAGGTACACACACAGATGCACACATACACACACATACGGGTTAAACACAGAGTAATACCTGGTTGGTAATCTCTGTCGGCAGGTGCTGGGGTCAGAGGGCACAGAGGAGGCCATTCTACAAGCACAGCTGGTCCCCTGCACCTTCACAGGACTGTATGACACACACACACACACTTTTTGTGATCATTTTCTTTTTTTAATTCACAAACCATAAACAATTACAGTTACAAACAATACACTGGGACAAAGGAACGCGTTCCAGGGCCAAACAACACAGAGGGAAAACGGGAGGGAGGGAGACCAAACAAACACACACAAACACATACAAAAGGACAAACACAAGACAAGGGACCAAACACCTGCACAAGGCTACAGCCCGGACCTCAAGGAGTCAGCAATGTTCCGCCACACTTTCACACAAGTCTTTTCAGGTGCTTTGTTTGCGTGTATCCGTGCCGTGGAGAGTTCCATATAAACCACATCCAAATAGGAAAAGGTCTACGTGCGGATAGTGAGTCGTGAGGTGGTTTCCAACGGGTTGTGATCATCCTCTTTGCAGTTGTAAGTCCAGCAAACACAGCACGTTTCTGAGTTCCAGAGAGCTCAAAGGCTGACGGATTGTTCAGAATCAAGACGTTGACAGTGACAGGCGCTGTAACATTAAACAAGGCGGAAATTTTAGATGCAATATCGTTTGAGAACTGACCAACGGTTCACACACACACACACAAATGCGAATAACCCTAATAAACATGCAAATTTATATTTGAAAATTATCTTCCTACCTTCCAGCCCTCTGGGTGAGGATGACATTCTGATCGACCCGTCTGAGTTACTGGGTCGACGACTGGACTTCCAGCTGGTCCTGGAACAGTGTTGTGGCCTCCGCTGGATCAGAGAGGCCCGCAACAGAGGGGTCCAGATCGGGTGAGGCATTCATGTAGAGGCATGGAAAGCACAGTACAGGGAGCATAAGAGAATTTGTTTATGGAATATCCAGTATCTTAGGTTGGACGCGTGCAGTTATCAATGATTGAGGATTTAAAGTGAAGTGTCGAGATAGAAACAGGGAATATAACTGTCCTCTGGATTCATACAACTAGACGTGAGATACTGTTCTTTGTTCTTTGGCCACTCTGCTCAGTTTCAGGTTATTTGACAGCAGCCAGCCTCTGTACTCTCCGGCTGTGTGGCACAATGTCAATCCACTGCTGGATCATAGAGTTCACTTCGCCTCCCTCCACACCTCCCAACGCCTGTTAGACTACCTGCAGTGCAGCGCTTTAGTGCTGGAGCTCTGGGGCCTTCAAGGTGAGGATGAACAGATATTTTTTACAGTATTATTGACTGAGAGCAAGAGACAAAGAGGCCTTCAGCTCATGAATTACACTAAATATTTACTACAAACGGTGCAAGTAAAACAATAGTAGTATAAAGTACATAGTTATGAATGCTCTATGTCACACTGCTGTATTATCTCATCACAGCAGCAGCCCAAAATGAAAGTAATCACACATTATCTTGCCTTAGGGCTTCCCTTAGGATCACAGAGATTAGTTGGAGTGGGATAAAAGTGAATTGTAATTGTTGTAATTCTCGCCTTAGTTAGAAAATGTTTTAACGTTGTTACAATGTTTTACTATAACTATACAAAAGACAATATAAACAGTCAGAGGTATCATTAAAGCTGCTAATAGGTGTTAGTTTTCGGTTTCAGAGGGTTGTACTGACCTCATGTCATCTCTGGAGGGAGTGAGGATGACTACAGAGGGCATCTTTATCATCGAGGAGGCGGGCCCAACACACACTGCAGTGAGTTTGATGTTAAGTCTGTATTCCTGCGTCAGGAATCGTCTTTCACTTTCAAGTGTTTCTAAAGCTGAGTATGCCACTCTATAAAACTATGGTAGAGATACTGTACATGTGCAACCTAATACATTATGCATTATCTAACTGTACGATAGGGTGTAAGACAGTAGAATTCTAAATCATAGATCATAGGATATGACTTAATGAGAAATTCCAAAGAACTTTAGTGCACAGGCGTGGTGTCATTTTGTATTCAAAGAACAATTCATAAGGCAAACATTTCAAACACTGTGCTTTTATAAATGTGTGTGTGTGTGTGTGTGTTGCAGCCTGTAGACTCTGCAGAGCCCAGCTGCTCAGTGAGAGTTCTTCAACAGGACTTGGAGGAACTGAAGAGTGTTAATACTTCACTGAGAAAGGAAAATCATAATTTGAGAGAACAACTCAATGCAGCCAGGAATGGTAACTGAAACGTTGGGGGTCGGGGTTAATACGCTGTTAATTAAATGAATTGAAAACACAAATCCAAAAAACTACAGTTTACATCACGTCTATACCCTATTATTATTTCAGAGTAATTAGACATCATTTAAAAGTTTTTACATGGAAAAAATATTCCCATTCTTTTCTGACACGTTCTTCCTCTGTGTTAGGTGGGGATAGTGTGCGTGGTCGGTCAGTGCGTCCCAGCTGTGATGCGGAGTTTGCTCGCTCTCTCAAGGTTTTCTACCACAGCATGACCTCAGCCAGGGCTCAGCTGCAGCGCCTGCGCAGACACAGGCCCAGCGTACGTAGCAATGTCTGTCTGCAGCTTTAGTAGATGTGAGCGTTTCTACAATAAGGCCTTGTTTAAACATTTGATATAGAGAACAATACACAACCAGGCACACTAATTAACTGGCAGAAGAAAGGTTTTAGTGAGATTACAGTGAGCATTTGTAAAATGTTCCTTCTTGAGTTTCTCAAATTATGTTTGGAATGTGACAAAACAGTCAGGAATTTCATTGTCTGGACATCTTAGGGTATTTCCAAGTGGTTAATTTGAAGTTTTCAACTTATTTGATATACTCTTTGCATTATTTCATTTTAGATTTTTTTAAGTCATTGAATTTACAAACAGGTCTGCAGTGAGTTGTTTTTTATGATGAATGTATTTTAAAAAGTATAAAAGTAGAATCAAGAGTGAGTTGCTAATTTAAGCCATAGAGTATAAAGTACATGATGTGTATGGCTATCTGCTGATTCTAGTTTTGAGGCTGTGAGTTCTTGTTTCCAGGAGGAGTCCGACCTGCTGGGGCTCAGGCTGTTTGTGGACGAGCAGAGTCGTCTGCTGAGGGATTTCTCCGAGCAGCTGGAACAGAGTGTCTCCACTCTCAAACAAGATGTAGCAGCCATCGTCCGCCGGAAACGAGAGCGATCTGGAATCTGGTCTTGACTGAGTAACAGATTTTCACAAAAATTAAGAAGAAGGTGACTGTCTCTGGTCATTCTTTTACAACACTGCAGGTATTTCCTATGTAAAGTGTGTGTAGGGTTAAGATACTGCCATTTTTAAGTAGCTAAGAGCTTTGTGTTGATTCTAAAACCACATTATGGCATTGGTAAAAAACAGCTGTATGTTAGCAGACTGAATGTTAGTTGTATTTTTATTATATTTTTTTCTTGTCTGCAAGAATAAATACACGTTTACTATGAAAATAACAAAAGCACTGAAGTCTATAAAAAGTTTATTAGACTGCATGTAAAAGAAATCATTACAGTCCCAAACTGCAAATAAATTAAAAGGCAAATACAACTCAAGTTTCACATTATATTCTTTGTAACCATCATTGATACAGGTCATATTCTCAAGCAACTGCAGTACACTCTGAGGCTGTATCACAGCATGACATCAGAAACCACCCCACAAGGAAAGCTCCTCTTTGTCATGTCTCATTGTGGGGGACTAATATTATTGATCACAGACTTGGGTGAACTTACAAGAATAAGATATTTATAGCTGAAAAGGGGAGATTTCATCAATGACCGTGTTTAACACAGCATCTCTCGCTTTAATGTCCACTTCAGAGGTAAAAGCACAACGGTTAATATTTGTAATCAGTCAACACTTGCAAGAGTACAGACAGTAGCTGTAGGTCCAAAACAGATGAATGTGGGCACATTTACAGGAGGAGAGGCAGAAGGCAGATGTGAGGCAGATTAGTCCTTAAATTCATCACATTTATATAGCTTTATCATAGACACTCAATGCGCTTTTGGGGGGGGGTCGACACAAACATTCAGAACATGCTCACCATACATCAGTTTGGTAGTGAGGGAGGGGAACATGTTAGTGGTGGGGAAAAACGGGGGAGCACTCAGAGAAAACCCACACAGAAAGGCCTCGGGACGACCAGGGTATGAACCCTGTAACTTCATGCTGTAAGGCCACAGTGCTAACCATTGGGCCACTGTGCTGCAGTCGTCAGATAGGATGGAAACTCTGCACAACAGGTAAGTTGGCAGGGGGTTGGTCATGAGAAACTTAAAACTGGTGCTGACGTGTGTGTGCGCGTGCGCAGAGA
This sequence comes from Etheostoma perlongum, assembly GCA_026937815.1. NCBI lineage: Eukaryota > Metazoa > Chordata > Actinopteri > Perciformes > Percidae > Etheostoma > Etheostoma perlongum. The sequence goes on along the minus strand of CM049371.1, from coordinate 9,147,270 downwards.
AGGTTGAGGGTCCAGGTGAGGTAGGTTAATTGGGTCCAAAACACAAACTTTTTTTTTTTTACAATATACACTTCCTGTAACATTTACGTAAACGTAAAATGATGTCAGAAGAATTGTTGCAAAGCGCAATTAGCGAATATTTCTTTTTCTACAGTTTCACCTTTCAATTGTCTGCACCTCTTTGGGTAAGTTTGAATTCTATTTCTGAACAACACTAACAAACAAGAGCATGGACAGTAGCAGTTTAGGTACAATTACTGTAAAATTACATTTAAAAAAGCACTTGCTCTCAAACAACCTTTCAAGATTGCAGGATAGAGCACTGTTATAAGCTTTTATTTTTAAGTTACACTCCAGTCTATACAGCCATTAAGTTTAAATGGAAAGATAAAGGTGTACCTGAATCTTTCAGCCAACTCTTATCTGTAACCTTTCGCATTCTGTGACATTTAAACCATCCTCTAGCTTTTTTCCCTAAGCTATCTTTTCTGTCTGTCAGGCTAACGCATCTATTCAGAAAAGTATGTGGTTTAATGTTTTTTGGAGGCCAACGTGAATGTGTGTGTACACATTATTCCAGCTCCTTTCACCCGACCATGCCGTATTATATCACCATTTTTCTGACTGTGAAACAATCCTCTTACATTCTGGGTTGCTCAAATCTTTCAGCTCCCTCCATTAATCTTTCTCTGTTCACCACTAGAGTTCAACACATACATGACCACTTGTATCTCCATTTCTCACTCACAGTCTCAGATACACTCACTAAAGCTTTCAGCAGGGGACGGACAATGTTCACAGTATAAAAATATTCACTAAACCACAGAGAGGTCCACGATTTCACATTAAGCCCATATTCATCGGTCTCTGAAGCCACACCAAGATAAACATCTTTCATTAAAAGCTGCAGTCCAGCGCAAACAAAGAATGAGAATAATAAAGTCTCAAGACTGTCAAGACTGAGACTCAAATAACTTATGTGAGACATTACCAAGACAGTCAGCAAACCAGTTAAGATAATTAAAATAGTAATACTCGGCAGTGTTCACATATTTAAAAATATTCAGTTAGGTCCTGCAAGATGGTGAAAGATTATGATTAAAAACAATGCCACCATAAGACTGGTCATCCATCAGTGTTATTGTCCATAAACAATAATGAATTCTCCCTCCCACTCAGTATTTCTTATCCAGTGCTAGCTCTGGTTTACCTGGGCTCAACCAAAATGATCCCTGAATAAAGTCAGCATCACTAATGTCATCAAGCGTCAGAAGAGATGGATTCATTCTTGTTGGCTCAGCCTGTTTTAGTCAAGCCTTCGGTAGTCGTCTGCCGTGTAGATTCAACAACACGAAACTAAACAGAATCTGGGAGACTTTTAGCCACACTGCTAACAAAGCAAGGAAATCCTCACCACAGCCCTCACTGGTACATTCTCCACCTTAACAGAGGAAAACACTTACACACAGACAGGTGCGTATCAGCACAGGGCAAATCTTCCTTTAAAAGGCATCCTTCCAATAACCTTCTCTTCTCAGGCACTGGTGCCGTCATTCTCGGCAGCTTGGCTGTCGCTTCCCGTTGTTCCGTGGGTGATGAGGGTTGGAGGGGCCTCAGCTACGTTGGGCTGGCTGCCGTGCCTTGAGCGGCTGTCTATCTGATAGAGGCTGCTGTGAGCGGAGAGCGGGTGGTCCAGACGTGGCATGCTGCCATGGAAACTGCACTCCTCTGTACCTCGGCAAACCACAGTATCACTCCTGAGACAGGAGAGGCAAGGGGGGAAAGACTTAGTTTCATCATATTCACAACTGTTGACAGACAAACAGGAAGTCACGGATTTCCTCCTCTACCTGTCGTCACGAATGCGGCGCAGGCTGCCGTGGTAGCTGGCTTTGCTGTGGACACTGCTGGCCTTACTCCTGGTGGAGGTGGGGGGGCCGTGGTGACTTCTGACTGGTTCATCAAGGTCGTCTAGGACAGCCAAGTGGGTGGAAGAGGCGTGGGTTGAAGTGCCCTAAAGGAGTAATGTATTTAAACAAAAAAAAAGGTTACATTTTGTATCTGCTCATTCCATCACTTTAATCAAGCTAGTGATATACTGTTGTACACAGTAAGTGCTTAAACCATAATTTAAAGTTCTATTAAATAATCAAGGGGCGAATCCAAAATGCTTCAGGCCTATGTGTGTTGTATAGTATTTATTTTGCTGTTTTTAATATATGACTTCCCTGTGCGGCGTCCTTGAGTGCCAAGAAAGGCGCCTTTAAATAAAATGTATTATTATATGCAGGAATGCATCGGAACTTTTGAGATACTATTATGTTAGTTTCAAATGTAAGTTATTAAAAACTTAATTTCTTTGACTTTGTGTCAATCATCTGCATCTACGCGTGTCATGTTTTGCAGATAGATGCCCCCGGCTCAAACTGGTCACAGCACCGGTTGGGTTGAGTCAGGTTAGGGTTTAAAAACACAGGATAAAAAAAGTCATAGTATAGTATGTTGAAAAATAGATTTAAAAAAGTCATAGTACAGTATGTCAAAAAATAGATTAAAAGTCATAGTATATTATGTCGAAAAATTGATTTAAAAAGTATGTTGAAAAATAGATAAAATTATAGTATAGTATGCCAAAAAAAGTAATAAAAAAGTCATAGTATAGTATGTTGAAAAATTGATTTAAAAAAGTCATAGTATAGTATGTGAAAAAGGATTAAAAAGTGATAGTATGCCGAAAAATAGATTAAAAAAAGTTATAGTATAGTATGTATGAAAAATACATTAAAAAGTCATAATATAGTATGTTGAAAAATGTATTTAAAAAAAAGGAAGTATGTCTAGGGAATTTCCCCGCTGTGAGATTATTAAAGTATTATCTAATCAAAAAAAATGATTACAAAAATTCTGTGTATAGTAAGTCACAAAATTGATAAAAGAAAGTCATAGACTTTGCTAACAGGCTAACTCCACACAAAAAGGTCATAGTATAGTATGTCAAAAAATACATTAAAAAGTCATAGTATAGTATGTCAAAAATACATTAAAACGTCATAGTATAGTACTATATGTTGTATGTTATTATGTATGATTTTTTAAATGTATTAAAAAAAGTCATAGTATGTCAAAAGAATTATAAAAAAATTCATAGTATAGTATGGCGAAAATAATTATAAAAAAGCCATAGTATAGTATGTTGAAAAATAGATTAAAAAAAAGTCATAGTACAGTATGTTGAAAAATAGATTAAAAAGTCAGTTTATTATGTTGAAAAATAGATAAAAGTCATAGTATATTATGTTGAATTAAAAAATGATAAAAAAAAATCATACTAAAGTATGTCAAAAAAGCACAAAGAAAGTCATAGTATAGTAAGTGAAAAAATGTGTCAATCATCTGCATCTACGCGTGTCATGTTTTGCAGGTAGATGCCCCCGGCTCAAACTGGTCACAGCACCGGTTGGGTTGAATCAGGTTAGGGTTTAAAAACGCAGGATAAAAAAAGTCATAGTATAGTATGTCCAAAATATATTAAAAAGTCATAGTATAGTATGTCAAAAAATAGATTAAAAGTCATAGTATATTATGTCGAAAAATTTATTTAAAAAGTATGTTGAAAAATCCGGGAACCATCACCTTATCGTGGTGGAGAGGTTTGTGTGTCCCTATGAACCTGGGGGCTGTGTTGTCTGGAGCTTTATGCTCCTGGTAGGGTCTCCCATGGCAAAGAGGTCTCAGGGGAGGGGCCAGACAAAGAATAGTTCAAAGACTACTATGGAAGAGCAAGGGACCCTGCCCGGAGGAAGCCCGGGGCCCCCGTCTGGAGCCAGGCTCAGACGGCGGGCTCGTCAGCGAGCGCCTGGTGGCCGGGTTTGCCACGGAGCCCGGTCGGGCACAGCCCGAAGAAGCTAAGTGGCACCTCTCCCTCCAGCCCATGGGCCCACCACCTGTGGGAGGAACCAAAGGGGTCGGGTGCGCTGCTACACGGGTGGCAGCGAAGGTCAGGGGCTTCGACAGACCAGACCTGGGCGGCAGAGGCTGGCTCTGGGGACGTGGAATGTCACCTCTCTGTGGGGGAAGAGCCGGAACTTGTGCGGGAGGTGGAGCGCTACCAGTTAGATCTGTTGGTGCTCACCTCTACGCACAGTCTCGGTTCTGGAACCGTACTCCTGGATAGGGGTTGGACTCTGTCCTACTCCGGAGTTGCCCATGGTGTAAGGCGCAGGGCGGGTGTGGGGATACTCACAAGCCCCCCCGGCTGAGCGCCGCTGCGTTGGAGTTTACCCCGGTGGACGAGAGGGTCGCCTCCCTACGCCTGCGGGTGATGGGGGGGGAAAACTCTGACTGTTGTTTGTGCATATGCACCAAACAAGAGTTTGGAGTATTCGGCCTTCATGGAGACCTTGAATGGAGTCCTGTATGGGGCTCCAGTAGGGGACTCTATAGTTCTGCTGGGGGACTTCAACGCACACGTGGGTGATGATGGAGATACTTGGAGAGGCGTGATTGGGAGGAACGGCCTCCCTGATCTAAACCAGAGTGGTTGTCTGTTGTTGGACTTCTGTGCTAGTCATGGATTGTCCATCACAAACACCATGTTCGAACATAGGGAGGCTCATAAGTGTACTTGGTACCAGAGCACCCTAAGAAAAAGGTCAATGATCGATTTTATAATCGTTTCATCTGATCTGAGGCCGTATGTTTTGGACACTCGGGTGAAGAGAGGGGCAGAGCTGTCAACTGATCACCATCTGGTGGTGAGTTGGGTCAGGTCTGGACAGACCTGGTAAGCCCAAACGGGTAGTGCGGGTAAATTGGGAACGTCTGGAGGAGGCCCCTGTCCGACGGACTTTCAACTCACACCTCCGGCGGAGCTTTTCGGGCATCCCTGTGGAGGCTGGGGGCATTGAACCTGAGTGGACAATGTTCAAAGTTTCCATTGCTGAAGCTGCGGCAGCAAACTGTGGTCTTAGGGTCTTAGGTGCCTCAAGGGGCGGTAACCCACGAACACCCTGGTGGACACCGGTGGTCAAGGAAGCCGTCCGACTGAAGAAGGAGTCTTTCCGGGATATGTTATCCCGGAGGACTCGGAGGCAGTTGCAAGGTACCGACGGGCTCGAAAGGGCTGCAGCCTCTGCCGTGACAGAGGCAAAGCAGCGGGGTGGGGAGAAGACATGGAGAAGGACTTTCGGTCGGCACCAAGGTGCTTGGAAAACCGTTCGCCACCTCAGGAGGGGGAAGGGGAATCATCCAAGCTGTATACAGTAAGGATGGGACGTTGTTGACCTCAACTGGGGAGGTAATAGAGCGGTGGAAGGAGCACTTTGAGGAACTCCTAAATCCAGCTGACACGCCCTCTGTGGTAGAGGCAGAGCTGGAGGATGATGGGGGATTGTCATCAATTTCCCTGGTGGAAGTCGCTGAGGTAGTCAAAGAACTCCACAGCGGCAAAGCCCCAGGGATTGATGAGATCCGTCCAGAAATGCTGAAAGCTCTGGGTGTGGAGGGGATGTCTTGGTTGACACGCCTCTTCAACATTGCGTGGAAGTCTGGGACGGTGCCTAAGGAGTGGCAGACCGGGGTGGTGGTTCCCCTCTTCAAAAAGGGGGACCAGAGGGGTGTGCCAATTATAGGGGTTATCACACTTCTCAGCCTCCCTGGTAAAGTCTACTCCAAGGTGCTGGAAAGGAGGGTTCGGCCGATAGTCGAACCTCGGATTGAAGAGGAACAATGCGGATTCCGTCCTGGCCGTGGAACAACGGATCAGATCTTCACTCTCGCAAGGATCTTGGAGGGGGCCTGGGAGTATGCCCAACCAGTCTACATGTGTTTTGTGGATCTGGAGAAGGCGTATGACCAGGTCCCCCGGGAGAAATTGTCAGAGGTGCTGCGGGAGTATGGGGTGAGGGGGTCCCTTCTCAGGGCCATCCAATCTCTGTATGACCAAAGCGAGAGCTGTGTCCGGGTTCTCGGCAGTAAGTCGGACTCGTTCCAGGTGAGGGTTGGCCTCCGCCAGGGCTGCGCTTTGTCATCAATCCTGTTTGTAATATTTATGGACAGGATATCGAGGTGTAGTCGGGGCGGGGAGGGGTTGCAGTTCGGTGGGCTCGGGATCTTGTTGCTGCTTTTTGCAGATGATGTGGTCCTGATGGCATCATCGGTCTGTGACCTTCAGCACTCACTGGATCGGTTCGCCCGATACCGATTAAAAAAGTCATAGTACAGTATATCAAAAAATAGATTAAAAAAGTCATAGTATATTATGTTGAATTAAAAAATGATAAAAAATCATACTAAAGTATGTCAAAAAAAGCACAAAGAAAGTCATAGTATAGTAAGTGAAAAAATAGATTACAAAAGTCATAGTATATTATTGAAAAAAAAATGATAAAAAAATCAAAGTATAGTATGTTGAAAAATAGATTAAAAAAAGTCATATAGTACATTGAAAAAAGTGATAAAAAGTCATAGTCTAATATGTCGAAAAATACATAAGTCTTGGATTTTGTTAGTTTCAAATGTAAGTTATTAAAAACTTAATTTCTTTGACTTTGTGTCAATCATCTGCATCTACGCGTGTCATGTTTTGCAGATAGATGCCCCCGGCTCAAACTGGTCACAGAACCGGTTGGGTTGAGTCAGGTTAGGGTTTAAAAACGCAGGATAAAAAAAGTCATAGTATGTCAAAAAATACATTAAAAAGTCATAGTATAGTATGTCCAAAATACATTAAAAAGTCATAGTATAGTATGTTGAAAAATAGATTTAAAAAAGTCATAGTACAGTATATCAAAAAATAGATTAAAAAAGTCATAGTATAGTATGTAAAAAAATAGATTAAAAGTCATAGTATATTATGTCGAAAAATTTATTTAAAAAGTATGTTGAAAAAAAGATTAAAAAAATTATAGTATAGTATGCCAAAAAAAGTAATAAAAAAGTCATAGTATAGTATGTTGAAAAATTGATTTAAAAATGTCATAGTATAGTATGTGGAAAAAAAAGGATTAAAAAGTGATAGTATGCCGAAAAATAGATTAAAAAAAGTTATAGTATAGTATGTATGAAAAATACATTAAAAAGTCATAATATAGTATGTTGAAAAATGTATTAAAAAAAAAAGGAAGTATGTCTAGGGAATTTCCCCGCTGTGAGATGATTAAAGTATTATCTAATCAAAAAAATGATTACAAAAATTCTGTGTATAGTAAGTCACAAAATTGATAAAAGAAAGTCATAGACTTTGCTAACAGGCTAACTCCACACAAAAAGGTCATAGTATAGTATGTCAAAAAATACATTAAAAAGTCATAGTACAGTATATCAAAAAACAGATTAAAAAAGTCATAGTATATTATGTTGAATTAAAAAATGATAAAAAAGTATGTCAAAAAAAGCACAAAGAAAGTCATAGTATAGTAAGTGAAAAAATATGATAAAAAAATCAAAGTATAGTATGTTGAAAAATAGATTAAAAAAAGTCATATAGTACGTTGAAAAAAGTGATAAAAAGTCATAGTCTAATATGTCGAAAAATACATAAGTTTTGGATTTTGTTAGTTTCAAATGTAAGTTATTAAAAACTTAATTTCTTTGACTTTGTGTCAATCATCTGCATCTACGCGTGTCATGTTTTGCAGATAGATGCCCCCCGGCTCAAACTGGTCACAGCACCGGTTGGGTTGAGTCAGGTTAGGGTTTAAAAACGCAGGTACGGGCCTAGTTCTGGTTTTAGTTTTTGGGCTGTACAGACTTCTAGTTCCAGTGAATATATATTTCAAGTCATACAAGCCAGGTTTCATGTGGGTTAAATGATACTATAACTATTTGTCTACTCCTGGAGCTACTACTTATATTGCTACAAGAACTATAACTACTGATACTATTGCCTATTCTGTTACGTCTTCACCTTGTATTACAAAGATTACTTTCGATTCTTTCGAATCACCACTGTGTTTGCAGTCCTACCTGAGTGGATGTTCCTCTGGACTTCCTAACGATGGGGGTGTTGGGTTCTCGCAGCAGAGACTGGGCAAAGTCCGGCTGCTCCTGCAGCACCTGACGGGACTCATTCACCCCACTGCTGCAGAGAGAGGAGGATGAGGGAGGACAGGAGAGATTTCTTTAAACCGATCACAATCGTCATGGGCGGCGCTAAGCTACGCACGGAGCCGCTGTAAAATAGTGGTGTGATAGAAAACTTAGATTTTACAGCTAGTCAAGCTAGCTGTCTCAATTGACCCTGCAGAGATCTGAGGAGCAGTCAACCATAGTCTTCATAAATCCACCTGAGTTTAAAATTACAACACAAAGAAATTGGAAGGAAACGGACATCGGTGAAAATAATACAAATTATACGAGGGAGGGAAAGATAGAGGGCTGAAATCTTCTTACTCTTTGCGTCTGCGTCCACGCAGGAAGCTAGCCCATTCAAAACAGGTCTTCTTGCTGCCCACCCAGAAAACAGATGGGATCCCCACCACCAACATCATCAGATATTTCATTAGGAACAATGCCATGGCTGGCCGGCTGGTCTGCTCCACCTAAAAAGAACAGACATATTAAATATTACACAATCATCTTAGTGTTTAAAATCCTGAAATGGGAGCCTGAATTACATGAACTTAAATGTGTGTGAAGAGAACATATTTCATTATTGCATTTAAGTATTGAAGTGTAGGATACATAATTCCTCAACAGTAACACAGTAAATACATATGAAATGCTTAGGATACCACCAAAACTACTTGCACATTAAGTGGACCAAAAGTATCCAGCAGTGACAAGTGTTTTTAGCCCAGACAGTCAGTTTGAATGATGGAAGAGAGGAGGTAATCCTAGAAAAACCCAGCTGCTTCAGCAGCTGAACTGCAGCAACTGCTTTCTCCACAGTTGGTCTTGAACGTTGATGCAGGATACAGTACCTGCCACCAGAGGGCAGGGGTTTACAGCAGTTGTGTAGATTGAGAGTAAGAACTGTTTTAAAACATAAACAGAGAGCAAATGTAGATAGTATAGTGTACAGTATATCTAAATGCAAGGTATACAGTAGTTACCCTTACGGCATGATTTTATCTTTCTGAAAGATAATACTCCACTGAGGAACCATAAAAAAAACACTGCAACTGTTGTATTAACAATTATATCTTCCCGCAGCACCAAAACAAGCACTGAATGTATAGTACGTTGTGAACAAACCATTACAATGTGAATTCACAACCAGAATATTTTGCTAGTTACAGTTTAACAAATATCACTGCCAGGGTGCTGTGGGGTGTACTGTATAAAAATATCCAAAATATTTTGTCTCTGTTTTCTCTGGTTTGACTGTAAAACACAGGCAACTACGGGTGTAGTGTAGTGGTTACAGACATGGTGCAGTACTAAAAAATGTAGGTGTACAATAAACTTTCCCATCAAAATCAAAATAGTACTCTTGTAAGGTTGTGTTTGAGATAGCATTTTAACAAGCGCATCTTCTACAGACAACTCCTAGGGGAGGGGGACTTTTAGAAAGCTTAGGCTTTTTCTTGCTTTTAAAAGAATCAGGTGTCAGAAGAATTGGTATGTACTAATTAACTTTTGTCTGTCTCGCCCAGGAGGAGATTAAATCTCTTAATCCCAGATTTAAATCCTGAGATAAAACAAGAAGCCCTGGGCCTTCAGTAAATTACCACCCATGTACACACACAAATGAAGTCACTTGAACTTGAACAATGGCCACGGAGTCTTCAGTTATCCAAAAACATGCTATGGTACCCTCTCACACAGACAAACATTTCCACACAAAACCCCCCAGGGTAAAGATCAAATAACACATAGCAATATTAAAATTCCAGAGCCACAATAGGACGTAAGAGGGTGCTCTCTTCATGAGCTCTCACAAACATCTACACACACATGCATGCACACATACACTAACAAGTAATACAAGCACTTGCACCTGCCTCCACCCCCTCTCATATAGTCTGTCAGTCACATATAAACTGACACTCCTCTTATTATAAAACCACTGTAACAGCACTCAACAGAATGGTGGAATAAACAAACACTTAAAGTTTTGTTATCTTATGATTTATGTGGGAAACTGATGAAAAGCTTATATTGCACATTGTATGCAGTGTGTGTGTTTGTGTCTGCATTGTGCACATTTATTTGGATATTCATTTAGCACCAGACTGTACAAAACACCACACTAGCACCGGTCTTCAACACCGCTACAAAGATGTTATAGAGCACAGGCAGCAGAGCATGACTGAGCAGGCCCTAAGAGAGACACACAGACACAGAAAGCGAGAGAGAGAGTAGAGATGTAGAAGGGGGGAGACAGAGAAAGAAGCAAGTGTGTGAGAACCAGCAGAAATGGTGAAAGACAAAGAGACAAAGAAACAGAGATGGTAGTTTTGTGTGGTTAGTTGGTCTTGAGAGGTGTATTAGCTGAGCTAATGATGCATAAAGCGCTCGGCTTCCTCCCCTCCGCAAATACCTACTCACTCAGCCACACACATGTGCAGGGCCAGCTCTCACTCAAACAAGCACACACACACAGCGATTGCTCAGGGACAAAGTAATAATGAAATCCAACAGTCAAAAAACACATTGGGAACAAATCCAAAGGTTAGTCAAAGTTATCTGAAAGAGGAAACCGTAAAATGATGACCCCAACTGTCCGTTGTAAGAATCCATCACAGTTTACAGAACCACCTGGTTTACCTGGTTTGAATTTGATCTACTGCATTTACTGCTTTTTCAGTTTAATCATCAAATAAAGGCTTAACTGTTGTCTGACTTTTAATTTTTTTGCCATGGTGACCTTGCTGTAGCAATGATGTCTTGTTTCCAGACTCAGCAATTACTTAAGTGAGTATAATGTTATAATGACCGATGGTCTAGACAATAAGGCTCAAATTGTAAAAAAAAACCAGAACTATTCTTTAAATAATTGGCCAATTTTCCATTCTTCAAGCACTTTGTTCCCCATATGAAGCTGGTATGTTAGTTACTGTTGCACTGAGTGAGTGAGTGAGTGAGTGAGTGAGTGAGTGAGTGAGTAGGTGATTGAGAGAGATCAGGGGGAGTTTGCATGCTGCAGCTTGAGTGAGCTGTGAAAGGAAAACCGCTGGAAATCCTGTCAAGAGTGTGTCGGTGTATTTGTCTTCCATGTCCAGCTGAGATGACAGGCAGGTCCTGAGATGCCAGCTGTTTTTAGACAGCAGGTAATAGAATAGATTTGATGAGCTACTCAACAGGCATATTCAGTGAAACTGAACTGATCACAACTTTCAAAGCTATTTATATTTGCACTGTTTTAACAGGTAGATAATCTGGTGGTGTCTCTTCTGATCCTTAAGTGTTATCTTAGACACCCGGCAAGTTTTCCTCCACCAATACATCTTCACAAATAAAATGCATCCCTATTGACCAGTGACACTTGCATTATCTTGCAAGCATATCAACATTAAACAGTCTCAACACATATGTTCTCACTTCCATCTCTCTACCTTGTATGGGCAGGGGATGTGATGGTGCCTGCAGTTTTCCTCAATCCATGTTGTCTCCCAAATGCTTCGGTAAGTGTGTTCGTACAGGTAGCACCCAATCACAGTCAACAAGGGGGCCAGGTAGAGCACCGAGAACACTCCCATTCGAATCATGAACTTGACTAGTTTGGTCTGGTTCTCCTTCTCTAGAGGGATTTCCATGCGCACCCGGTTCAGAGCCACAATGCCTACTAACAGAAGAGACACACCCACCTGAAGAGAGAAAGAGAGACAAATGAAATGTCTTAAAAATAATGATTAATTTTTTAAAGAGCTTGATGACAGACAGGCCAAATACTGTCAACCATCCACCAATCCATTTACTAATCTATCCATCTCATCATAACAAGCATCCATCTATCCTACTCATCAACTCTTTCATCCACCCACCCACTTTTCTTCTGACTGTACTCACCGCCACGTTGAGGCAGAGTGGTGCCAGAACAAACCACCTCAGGGCGTCTATGTCATACAGCCCAATGAAACACACTCCACTGATCCCATCTCCTTCAATTTTGTTCAGGGCCAAGAGTGTGACAGTCAGGGCCCCTGGGAGCCCCCAGGCAACAGCATGGAAGAGGAGGGCTTTTTTCTCAATGGCCTCGCTGCCCCATTTAGGCACAGCGGCCAGGAACCAAGTGATTGTCAGTATGACCCACCACACGCTGCCGGCCATGGTGAAGAAATACAGGACCATGAAGAACAGGGTGCATACCTGAGAGAGTGGGAGCCATAACTTGTGATCAATCATGTAGGAGAAGTCAGCATATCATTAACTAGAGAATATATGAGTTATTCAGCTGAAAAGCATCTTAATGGTGTAAATAGGACCTACATTTTGAGCTGTCATGTTAAGAATGGGTCTCAAATATCCGCATCAAATTAATTACGATAAATCATGTGAGAATATCTAGTGTAATTCACAGCATCTAAAAATATAACACAGGAATAGAGTAAGTCTTACAAAACATTATCATGAGATGTATGATGTTGCTGTGGTGATACTAGCTGTAAATAAACTAAACCTCTCACCTTGTTGTGTGAGCCCTGTGTTATGGTTGAAGCTCTGAACTGGGCAGGGCTGACTGCATTGCACGCTACCCTGTCCTCCAACAGGAACCCCAGAAAGAAAACCAGTGACACCATGACATAACACACAGCGTAGAAGATTATTGGCCGCTCAGGGTATCGGAACCTAGTGGAGTGGAGAAAAAAAACAGGACAACATTTACAGTTGTTTAATTAACACATTTTCATTCCACATAGATTTTTGTTATGTGATTATTGTGATTGTACTCAAAAAGTTGATATAAGATGTCATTCAAACCTGGTAACATCAATGAGGAACGTCAGGAAGGTAAAGAGCGTTGCAGATAGACAGACAATGGAAACAACTCCTATGAAATAGCGGATAAAGGTCAGCTCCTGCTGGTTGAAGAACATTGAGGGGCACGGGGCTGAGCAGTCCTTCTTGCCCATGAATGTGTAACCCAGGTCTGGGTCAACTTTGAGCTCTCGGGGGCACCAGAAACCGTAGTCTCTCTGGACAGTCATGGACGACTGGTCAGTGGGGCCAGAGCTTGTTAGCAGGTCCTCTGGACGAGGATAAGCCTCATCGCAATCTGGGAACCTGGAAAAGAATGAATGTCAGATCAGATCATGCATCTTATTCTGCTATCAATTTGGCTGAGAATCTTACTGATACAAATGGGGTGGACAAAACATCAAAAAGAGACAGAGGAAATACAACTCAACAACACCAAAAACTAGATCATCCAAACTGACCCTAAAGCTGAGTCAACACCTTTTAACAAAAACATTATAACCTTCATGAAGGTAGGATTAGGACTGTTAAATTAGTTAGTTTCAGCTAGGTGTACCTAAGGAACTGGAAACCGAGTGTAGACACATACAAGTAAATAAGCTGATAGAAAAGACATTTTGCCAAGTACAAGGAAGAGCTGAATTGAAATAGAGAGTCATAGAAAAAGAGAAAGAACGTGGACTACTGTATGGCGATATAAGAGAGGTTACAGTCAAAGTAGGGCTGCACAATTATGGCCAAAATGATAATCACGATTATTTTGATCAATATTGAGATCACAATTAATTATCACTATTATTTGTTGATTTAAACCAAAACAAATTTTATAGTCACATAGGCTATTTATAACTGCTTTCATATCCATATTGTGCTACATTCCTCTTATGTTTAAGTTGAATGTTGTACATACATACAGCTGCAACACATGTAAATGAAAATTATCTGAAAATAAATAGGATATATTTAAAAAAAAATGTATCTCTGTAAAAGCTCCTTCACTTATTTTCAACAATAACTGATTAAAAGAGCTAGGGAGATAGGGGGAGTGCGATGGACGTCCTCACAGTGAGACGACTGACTCATTATGAATGGGTCCAGCAGGCTCCGTCTCACGCTATTATTCTACAAACTGAAGTTAGTTGCATTCAATAACTTCTTCTGTGTTTTTTGCCTTGGCCGCTGCAATAGCAGAGTTACCAGCGGAATCACTGGTACAAATACAGGTTTGCCTTTCCTGCCACTTAACAATATACAGCTGTGTTAATAATAATTAAAACTGTGGACAAATGTCAGAAGTGTGGACCGGTGTTTCGGTGGAACACCGGCGCTGTCGCCGCTCTGTCTCTGTTGCTGGGGACCCTGTGTAAGTGAATGGGGGCGGGGCTGCGCGGAGAGTAATAGGAGAGAGCCAAACACAGGCACGGCTTTACAGAAGAAATGGGTAACGCAAAATTAAACCATATCGATATAAACAATGTTGCTTTGTTTGTGGAGAGGCAGCGGATGCGAGGACGTCAGGTGCACCGGTGCGACCTAGAGGAAAAAATGTTAGTCGTACCCTAGAGCCTTGTGAGCTAACAGACACTAACTAGCACCGACTAGCACTGGTCACTGCTGTTGTCTGAAAAACAACACAAACGGGACAAAATGTTGCGTTTACTAGTAAACTGGTAAACCTTATGACCGACGTATAACCGACTGCTCACGTTACTCTGTCCTCTGACTGTCTACATCTAGAAACTAAGCTACGCGGTGCAGGAAACAACTCTCTGCAATGTGCTGAAGTTTAGAGTTAGTTAGCTTTTGATGTAGGGTTGCAGTTGGCATGAGTTCAAAGAGAAGCTGCAGGCACAGGAACAGTGCAGATTTGAGGTTTATGCAAAACAGATATTGAAGACTCAGTCCTGCCCAATTATACAGTATATGTTCAAAACAACCAGAATAATTTTACCAGCTGTATTATCTCAAACACCCTGTTTGTGATGACACTGTTCATATTTTTAAGTACTAAGTTGATATTAAATGTAATACACATACACACCTGTTACACTCCATGTCATCTGGCCAGGCTACTCCAAATACCTCCATTAGTTTGTGGCACTCATCCTTGGCCCGCTGGCAGAGGGATCGGCATGGCATGGACACCTGGCCGTACACAGTGCACACCGGAGCATATAGTGCACACAGGAACATCCTCAGGTCAGCACTGCACACTAGGTTCACCATGGGATGAAAAGGCTGTGAAGGAGAGACATTTATTTTGTTTTAACGTTTTGTTTGAACCTGCCACAAAGCTTTAAGGCGTGAACTGAAGGCACTGGTTAGTGCAAAATAGTCCATCATAGTCATACAGTGGTCTCAAAGCTCTCTTGCAAACGCCCACACATCTTTAATTGCTATCAGTGGCAAATATGAGAAGGCTCATATGTAATCTGAAATAGCTATCAAAGAGGTTGGAGGGAGTTCAGAAGGAGGACAAATGAGTTCTAACTCCTCTGCTGCAACTTATACTACTCAGTATACCATCAATATTTAGAGACTCATAAAATATGTATAGCTGCAATCATATTACCAAACACCCCTTTGAAGGTGGGGACAGCAAAGACAGAGGGTTAAGCCAAAGCCATGTCTTAATACACTGAACAAACAGGCAGCAGGGCTATCCACACACGAAATATTAAAGATTCTGGTCCCTGTAGTGGTACTTTAAAGATTGAGTCAGGCTTGTGACCTTCTGGTTGCTGATTCAAATCCCCAGAATGTTTGAGAAAATATGAGAATGAAATGATGAGATGAGAGATGATGAAAAAACCAAAAGGCACCCTTTGCATTTCCAACTACTACTGCTAAAATACCCTTGAAAACATACTCTAAATGGGGTTTCAGTGTGAGTTTTTTTTGTAACATTCTATACAGTATATAAAAACAGATCAATTGCCATGGGTCACTCTAGCAGTGAGGGCAATATTAACACCTCTTTTCCGTTGAGGAAGTTTAGTTGGTGGCTACTTCTGCTCATGCTGACAAGAAAATTATTCATCAGTTTTGTTCCAAAAAAACATGTTCCATAGAAATTAGATTAGGACTTAAATACTGTCGGGTGGCACGGTGCCTCAGTGGTTAGCATTGCTGCCTCACAGCAAGTAGGCACTACTTAGTTACTAGGTTAGGTCCAAATGAGGACCTTTCTGTGCGCAGTTTGCATGTTCTCCCCGTGTTTGCGTGGGTTTCCTCCCACTTCGATGAGTGCTAGGGAACTCCCGCCATTGCCCGTGACATAGGCGCTGGTATTACAAATGGGTTGGTCCCCGGGTGCTGGAATATGGCTGCCTACTGCTCTTAATAAGATAGGATGGGCTAAATGCAGAGGACACATTCCTCATAAGTGTAAATGTACTTGGCAAAAAAGGAAATATAATATATATTTGTGAATGTTTAAACTGTGTGAGTAGCTCTCGATTCTCTCTCTCTCAAGACAGCCACTTTGTGAGCTTCATTTGAAAAAAGTCTGAACTGCTGAGGCTCATATCTTAAACATTTGTGCGAATTTCTGCTTTTCTGCAATACGCACACCCAATATATTCAACATAGCTTACTAATATGCTCATACATCTGCAACTGCCAGAAACATTGTGTGCAAAGTGACCTGCATCTATTCAGCTATTTAAAAGTTCATATCATCTGGCTGCTCTCAAGTGAAATTTTCAATGCAGCTTTTACAAAAGAAATCAGAGCAGAACCATGGCAGCAATGAATGGAGACTAGAACCAAAATAAAATATATGTACACACAAAACAGTGCACTTACATTGATTGCTTGCCACAAAAGACTGTATGGTACACTTGTTCAAATACCCATGCATCAGTGAATGTGTATTGCATGGCTTGTGAGTATGTTTTGATCGTTCTGAATTGCTATGTTCTAGATCTGCACACTGGAGAGATGTTCCACCAGTAAATGGGTGCAGTGGGGCATGAGCTGTGTGACATAGTTTTGAGTATTTTGCGTGCACACACACACACACACACACACACTACCACGCACACACTCAATAATATACATGTTACAACCCATGTGTTTTTTCCCCTTGTTTGTGAACACGCAAGCTTCAGTGTGGACACAGGATACATGAGCATTGATTGTGGGCCAAACCTTATTAAGCGTGTCCTGCATTCTATACAAGGTTCTATACATACAGTAATTATGTTTAGCTGTTAAATACTGAGTGTGCTAGCATGTTTATTAGCATCCTGGTTTTGACCTTATTCAAGATATGTTTCTTCCATGGAACATGAGAAAACAGGTTATTCAAATCCCTTAAAACATGACTAACAGTATCCAGGTTTCTGATCATCTGTGTGCAGTTGTTCTTGATTTCTCACCATCTCAGTCACTATGTACTTAGTCTATATCCTTTACGTTCTACTTCCGGGATTGCTCCGGTGCTGCGGGAAATTCCGCTGAATGCATATACTTTCCGCTTTCTTTGTGTTGGATTTTAAATTCGGTGGATTTATCAGGACTATTGTTAACTGCTCCTCAGATCTCTGCATGGTACATTGAGACAGCTAGCTAGACTATCCGTAAAATCTGCGTTTTCTCCTACACAACTATTTTGCAGTGGCACTGCGGAGTTTTGCACTGCCCATGACAATTCTGACTGGTTTAAAGAAATGCCATTAATCCAGAACATGCTTCCCTCCCATCCTCGACTGCTTTGTGGAGAAGCCATACCCTCCTTCTGTGCTTTGGAGGAGGGTCTGGCAAATGGAAACTACTATGTACTGTACCAACAAAAACATTTCAAAAACCGGGATAAGGGGTTTACAGTCCTCCAAGTAGCATATTCAGGTTCCTAAAACCAAGACATGATGTTTACAGGCACCACCAGAATATTTCAAAAACCTAATCATAACCAGGGGCCGTATTACATCTAACGTAGCATCTAACGTTAGCTACTCTACTGCGTTGTGGAGTAATGTCTGGCAATGCAAGACTAGCATTTAGCTTGACACTGACATTGTGGGATGCTGCGTCCTCAACCTGGCAACCCCATGGATTTCAAGTCTGGGGAGGAGGGGCTGGGGGAGGCAACTCTCTCCAGTATTTTAAATTTGGACTGCAGTAACTATTTTAAACGCTAGCTATCGTTATTAAATTTTGCACCTTTAACTATGACATCAATAAAACTTTTTTTTTTTTTTTTTTTTTAAATGTAAACATTTCGGAAAATCTCAATAAAACTGAACCTTATCAAAGGTATACTTTATTGCAGAGCTATTGTATTAGATTGTACAGGGGTGCCTAATAAAGTGGCAACTGAGTATTTGTCAGTAACAACAGATTCATAGATTCATTCAGAGTCTGCAGTGGCTATCATTACATTACAGGAACTGGTGTCAGTTATATGTGATATTGTCCCATTTATCTATGAGTGCCCCACTCCACCCTAGACTTGATAGTGCATGAGTACAAACACACTATCATTGAAGTCAATCATAATGTATTGGCTGCAAAGAGTTTTTTTTTTTTTGTTTTTACATCAATTACGATCTGAAAATCTTTACTTGTCCTCAACAAAAACTGATAAGGGCATAACTCTGAAGAATGGTCTCGCTGTCCTTGTCTGTCCACTTCTCTCACTCATATTTCTGGTAAAAGCCTGAGGCATCACTTACGCCTAACTGAGTGGTAGTTGCTTTCTGCATGAGTGTGTGTCACTGCCCAGCAGAATCAAACATTTATCCATGTCTCCTCATGATAATTCTACAGCGAATATGTGTGTGACCGCCATTTTGTGTGTCCCCATTCTGCCCATTTCTCCAATGCATGTAGGGTTATGCATGTGTGCACGAGTATGTGTGTCATTGTTCTTGTATTCTGAGTAAGTATGTCCCAGTTACCATGTTTTCCGGAGTGTGCGTGTGTAAGGCTTGTGTGCATGCACAAGTCAATGCATGTGTGCGGATATCTGTGTGCAATTATAGTGACGGTCAAGGCAATTGCCCCCTACCTCCCACCACAAAGAGAATATTGATATTAAGTGGTCTAACTGTGCCACCAGAGGAGGGGGGAGGCAATCATCTTTCCATAGAGGACGACTAGAGTGAACTGTCTGGCACTTTGTAGTCAGTTGTGATGGAACAGAAGAGAAAGGAAAGCCCTGAGGTTGCAGACTGCTACTAACAGATGTAAAAGAAGGAGATAAGGATGGGAGGAGAGGGTACAAAAGAAAGATGAAACGTAGTGCATCAAACCTACTTATTTGTACAGGGGAGAATTTGCTTGTAATCATTACAAATAATAGTTACATACTAGATCTGTGTTGTGGAAGCACCATTTTACATAAAAAAATATAAAACCAATCAACCATGCTCCTACAAGGTGAAGCTACAGTATACTGGTAAACGGGCTTAGCCATTAGGTTTTGCCAAACAGAACCTCTTTACTTGTTGATGTGTTTTACTGAAATTCAAATTAATTTACAAGACACGGCCATGACTGAGCAAATTAATATGCTGAGAAATATGTAATACGCCACAAGCAAAAAGTAAATTGTGTAATGTGGGCGCCATAGCATGGCCATTCACCTACCATCAATGAGTGAGTGAGTGACTGACTGAGTGAGTGAGTGACCACAATTTAGGATAGAACTGTGTTGCAATCTGCTGCTGTGTGGTACAAGAGAAAACTGTTTGTAATTTGTGATTGACGGTTGTGTATCCTTCTATTACTAGAGCTGTCTGGTTTTTTTTTAAGGAAGAAGACTGGTGTGTGTGTTTTACTTCTATTTTACATTCCTACACAATAAAAAGTGTCCAGCTACAAAATTACTCACTAAAGATTACAGTAAACAAGGTAAAGACTGACTGGTTATGGATAGTGAAAATGGCAACAAAATGCAAAGGGGCAAGATGGTCATTAAATAGACATGCACACTTTACAACAGTTTACATGCTAAATTAAATGCTTTTAAACTAAAACTCAGGTCAAAACTATGTGATAAAAAATTAAAACGAAAAAGTTGAAAGTTAAATGTCTTTAGCTCAACTAATTGTTCACAATGGAGACAATAAAATCTTCAATCTACTATCAAAGGTCATCATGCAAACCACGTTACCAAAAAGCCATCCATCATGCAATGCTCCAACTTGCCATACCCCCTACATAGCTTTAAAATGGTATGAATAGCGGCTTCACCTCAACCATTTGGCAACTATATTTGTAAAAACCATTTTAGAGGAACAATCTAATGTTCATGAAAGCATCCTTTATAAGTGCTCTTGTTGCAGCATGAATGCTCTTGATTCAACTGCTGTGTTGGGGAATCTTATGCATCATGAATTGTGCCATCCCAAAGTAAGGCTGGGCAATATGGCCAAAATCTTCTATCCCAATATAGGTAATTTCATATCTTGATAACAATATATCATGACATACTATATATGCTCCTGTGTCAAGTAAATATGTGACAAATAAAAATGACTGAATATTTTCATATATTATTAAAAACTTAAAAATTAGCAAAAATGAATATAATGTGCAAGATGGTAATGCAGTCCAGCCGCTGGTTTTATAGAGATTTATACATTGTTTTGACAATGTAAAAAATATCAGATTGCTCAAACCAGACATATGCCACTAATAGACTAAACAACAAAAATACTGGTGGGTAACAAACAATGCTGAAAGGAAATCTTATTAAAAATCAAATAAAAGATGCATTTGTTTATGTGAGTGTGTGATTTGGACAGGCAATTGTGAACACTCGGAATGAGAAGCAGGGTGGGTTCTTTGACAGAGAAAAAAGCCTCCAACTGGTCCACCTCTTGTTCAATAGAGGGATTAAGTTTCTTTCTCTTTACTCCCTCTCTCCAAAGAAACCCAGGAGGAGGGAGAGAGAAAGAGATAGAAGGAGAAACAAAACTTCCAAGTAAAAAAAACAACAAAGAAAAATGGAAAGACAGACATAAAGAAAGTCTTATGATTAACATAATGTAATGCAAGCAATTAGGCTTTTTTTTTTTTTAAAAAGATGGATACTAATAACTACAATAAAGTTCATAGCTAAAAGGAAACAAGGGTGTTGCTTGTGAAAACGTTTTGCACGCTTTTCTGGTTTAATGAAAGAGTGTGCTGTAAATTGGATGTGTTGGGAATTAAATCATAAATGGCAACAATACTGTTACACATTACATCAAAAGTTATCAGCTAGCTTGGAAGCCTGAGAAATGCTAGAGCTGAAAGTTAATGAACATCAACAGCTGATGCCTTTTCTGATGGCTACTCTTTCCTACTGACAATTCCCCAAAAAGGATTACATTAATAGTTCATCTCAACAATCCTCGTCCCTTGATATGTAATTTTCACTTTTTTACACAATAATAAAACATTGGAGAATAATACATTGAAAAGTGGTAAGACATGATGGTAAGTTGTTTTATTCCATTTTCAAGTCTCTTTATTGCATGTTTTGCAACTTAAGACTATAATAAATAACAGAATAGAAGAGACAAGATTTCTGCCCACAAAATACAATGGAGGCAGGGACAACAGTCTACTATACTCTCTCTCTCTCTCTTTAAGTTAAAGCAACACTAGAGAACTTTTTGTACCTTAAAATAATGTTTCCAAAATCATTTCAGTGGTTCATCAACTCGTAACTGGGTGAATGGCACTTCTGCATTCGCTTTGCGGCTCTCTACCGGCTATAACCGCACTACGCAAGTTTGCCAGATCGGGTAGCAGCTCTGTAGTTCCAATGAGACATAATGGGACAATTCTGCTTCCAACTTGTAGGGGGACCGAAGCGGGAAAAGTTCTCTAGTGTTGCTTTAAGAAGATGGTGGGGTTGCGTTGATCTGCATTCAGATCCAAAACAGGAAATGGGTATTTGGACATGTGTAATATCTTTGAGTAGTCTCTGTTTAGTCAGTGTGTGTGTGTGTGTGTCTTTCTGTCTGTGAGAGAGTGTGTTGATTTGTGCTTAGAGCGGTTGTAGAAAATCCAGTTAGGCAACTCTGCTGAAACTCAAACACATTTCCAAGCGTGTTAGGAGGAGGGAGAGAAGGGATGGAGGAAAGGAGGAGACAAACTGGAGTGGCATTGAGAAAAGAGTGGTGGTTTTCCGGTGGATTAGGGAGTCAAATGGATTGGAAGGAGTGTGAGAACCTGAGCCAGGCACACATACACACTTCCTGAAACTGTCACCAGCTTTGTTGTGGTCAGATCAAGGTGACAGGCCGTTGGGTCTAAGCCTCCAAAGAAACAGCTCCTGAACTGGCAGCAAGCCCGCTTCAAAATCATTTTACTCATTAGTACTCAGTCTTCTGATATTTAACATTGCAAAAATATGAAATGTGCAATCTCTTCTCTGGTTCTGGATTTCCACATGTAGTGATGCTGTCTTTTGACTTTTCTTATCCGTGACTTTCATGGACTTTATGTTATTGTTTGAGATATTGCTCTTTAGAGGGCTTACTGCCCTCTACCATGATGCAGAAAACCACTCAAATTGCAAATCAGATCATCTAAATTCTATAAAACCTAACGAAAACTATATTAAAAGCAAAGGGTTTTTAAAATTCAGGAACATGTTTAGTCTAGTAAGAAACTGGTGGCCGGCATGTTTTGCTGATAAGTGTTTTTTTATGTACTCTAAAAAAAAAAAATCTCTAACCTCAACCTCGAACCTGCACATTAAAAGGAAAAAAAGTGTTAATCTTTGAAAGCACTGGTACATGCAATGTACCATTTCTTGTACCTTTTTCTGACAAATGAGTTCACGTTCCATCTGGACACATCATCCTCACACGCTCCCTAGCTCTTTTTCTTCTTCTCGTGCCATCTCTTTCTCACGCAGTAACTCACTCTCAAATCAGTTGGTCAGGCCCTGCCGCACAAATGCTGGCAGACCACATCAGTCCTACCTCCATTAGCTGGCTACAATATAACATCCCTGCAACATTCCCTTTCCACTAGCTATTACAACTAAATCCTGCATTTCTGCAGAAACTATAATATTCCATTATGCTTCTGCCTCTCTTCCAACTCTATCCCTTTATTTTTTCTCCTGGCACTCAAACACACTCAAATTTACTGCATCCTCTTTTGTTGCATCCATACATTTGAGACAAATACATTCACTCTCTCCCTCTACAGCGTAAGAAAAGTGCATCGTTTCAGTTCACAATCACGTAGCAATTACATGATCCCTCCACCTCCCTCTCCTTGCACCAGCTCAGCTCCTATTTTAAATTTTATTCTCTAAGCATGGCATCGTTTTCTTGTTGCTGCTCTCGCTTTTCCATTTTTACTTGCAAGATTTGATCTCAAGCAACATTCTACATACTCAGTAATGCACAAACGATAAATGTGTTCATAGACAAATTCACACCACAACACACTCAAGCCCGACCGATGAGGCCGATACTGATACGAATATTTGGTTATTTAAAAATCCGATATGCCGATATATTGGCCGATATATATATTTTTTAAAATCCAGAAACACGTTACAAGACATAAACAGATTTCCCTAACATTGGTTATTTGTAGTTATTTATGAGTTGTCACTAAAATAATATGATAATAATTTGTTATATTGTCACAACAGAACAAAATATATTAAATAAATATACATAAATATCCTGATTTTTTCCTGAAAACTACAAACTTAAGATAAGAAACTTTGAACAAAAAAACATGAACAAAAAACAAATCAGTGTTGCCAACAGGGACGTTGTAGATCGCCCACTGGTGGACAAACTATGCAACGCCAACACTCAAAACAACAGACAATCATTTATTTGTCATTATAAATGATTCTGATGAATGAATATTTTAAAAAAAAAAAATTTTTGTACATTTTTTTATTTAAATCAGCCATTGTAAATGCCAATAAATAGGAAATGCCTAATATTGGCCCGCCGATATATCCGTCGGGCTCTACAACACACACACACACACACTGCTCAATTCAAGATTTCATACATTTTACAACCCATTTGTTTTTTCCCCTTGTTTGTGAACACGCACGTTTTAGTGTGGACAGGAAGCACGTGAGCATCAATTGTGGACTAAACCTTATTAAAACATATAAATAGCAACAATACGACAGAGCACTGTTGCATCAAAAGCTGTCAGCTAGCCTGATAGCCTGAGAAATACTGGAGCTGAAATTTTCTCTGGCTATGTGCCTCCCTCTTCACTCCTCTCACAGGCTCGTGAGAGAGACAGGCGTTGGCCATGAATAGATGAACTGAACAGACCGCGATGCTCTCCTCCCTAATCTCTGAAAGGACAGTTAAGAAAGGGGCACCCTTCTCTCACACTCTCTCCCTCTTTCATTCATTTGTTAGTTTATTCGTGTCCATCCATCGTTCAGTCGGGAGGACCGGACAAAGCCGTTAATGGCATTCCCCTTCACGTTCACTTCCCCTCCTCTTCTTTCTCCTGTATTCATCTCTTATTTTCCTTGCCTCCCATTTACTCCTGGCAATTACGCTGACATGCACTTGTCCTCCTCCTCCTCCACTTTCTCTTCCAACATCAGCATTCATTGACTATCCCTACCTTTTATCCTGTCATTTCATGTTTGACAGAAACTATTCAGCCACACCATAAACAGGCTTTGTCTCTCCTCTGTTCTCTCCTTCAAGTCTTGACCCAAGACACCTTTTTTTCTCCATTGTACTCATCATCATCACCGGTTTCTTTTCAGCAACCCAACTACTATCTTATCTCGTCATAATGCTTCTAAATTTTCTAAGAAATCTTAGTACAACCTCTCAACATGCATTTTTACCTTTGTTGTCCCATTATTTTTTGTTTTCCAAAACTCTCAAACCTGCCTCCAGACTTGTTGCTTCAGCCTTCATCTCTTTTGTCAAGAACATACAAACAGCCATGATTTTCTGTATTCCAAGCCTAATATAGCCAGAGTAGATCTTACAAGCTCAGTTTCCCCCAGGATATTTGTGTCTAGAAATACTCACTAAGAAATGTTTAGGCCTGGTAAAATATTTATGATCCCAATATTTAGATGACAAAATGGGCCACTGCTTCTCTAAAGTCTCGAAACTCGTAAACAACTAAATCTCAGATACAAAATTAGGTCTGATTCTCGCTTGGTTTCATGTTGAAAAAGTCATCAACTGCTCCTAGCAAACACTACTACAGCTTCCGTGTTTAAACAAAAACACCCTCCCTTCCCTGACAAGAAATCAGCTACTATGAAAATCAATCATCTTCGATACAGTTTGAAATTAGCTGATATATTTTTCTCCAGTTAAATCATGTTTGTCTTTGCCAGACAACAATGAACAAAGCAAAAATTGTAGGTTGACTTTTCAAGGCCGCTGTAAGTCTCCACTCCATGATAACAACAATGGAAGCCTGTCTTTTCAATAATGTGGGTTGAGACATTATATCCTTCAAATACACCATGTCTGTCCATAATTACACGGGGTTGACTGCAAATATCACAGATTTTGCAGACTTTCCATTACTCTTCTTATCTTTCAAGACAAATAGCACTTGAGAGCAATGTGTATTTTTTTTTAAACAATTACTAAGCTGACAGTATGAGTGTCCTATTTCCTTTATTTGTCTTTTATTAGCAGTCTTTTCCCTCCTCCTCCTCTACTTGGTTTAGTCCAGAACATGCAGTCATCATCCAATTTCCCTCTTCTCCCTTGCCTGTCTCCCTCCCCCTGTTCCTCCCCTTCCTTCTCTGCCTATTTAACTGCCATGGCAACAGGTGATGTGGTGGCTCTCACAGGACCATGTCTCATTGAGGATAACAGAGCAATACTATATGTGTGCGTTCACACACACACATTGTGGTAGGACTCATTTAATGGGTGAAACCATACAAAAAGTATAGCAAACAAGCTCACACAATAAGCAACAGAGGAAGTGTGAAAGTTAGAGTAAAAGAAACAGAGGCGTAGAACGGGTCAAATGAAATGGTAGAGATGTAGATGGGGAGCCAAGAGTGTGACAATTATGAAGCTGAATCAGATAGCACCACCTAGTCCCCAAGCTGCCTAGCCATCTGCTTAGCACTTAGACAAAAACCTGTTATTTCCAGCATTTGAAGAATTAAGAATTAGATTTGATATACTATAACATATACTGCTTATTTGCCCACTGTGTTTATTCAACCTCATTCGTCTGTTAATTAAATAATCACAAAAATCACAATAATAATGGGGATATAAAAGGCGCAGCCATGAGCCTGTGTAGTATACTTTTAAGGTGAAATGTGCTTCATTAATAGATTCTGGAAGTCATAGAGAAGGCTTACTCAGAGTCTCACTATTGACTGTTTGCGAAGATAGGAACTAATTAAAAATCCATGTGTGCTATTTTGGGAGAGTTGAGAGTTCCATGTCTTTAAAAGGGAACAATTAGTAGAACTAGAGCTCTTAATGCTGATGCTGGTCCTGACCTGCAGTATGCTGAAAATGTATGAGCTGCCTTATGTTGAGTGGCTTTGCGTGAGAAGGGGATCAATTGTTTTGTGTGTGTGTGTGTGTGTGTGTGTGTGTGTGTTTGTATTAAGTTGGGCTTAACAATGAGGGTTAAACATCTCTCCCCAGACCTACACACACACACACACACACACACACACACACACACACACACACACACACACACACACACACACACACACACAGTTCCCAGGCTGGGTCATGGGTTTCGATTAACACCATAAGACATGATCAACCTATATTTTGGTGTTTTACTGGCACCTCTCCAGCTACCAGTCCACCACCATACTTTGGTCCGTGTGGGAACTAGAATTAGCGACCCACCGGTTCCCAACCCAATTCCCTACTGACTGAGCTACTACCACTCCCAATGGACAGATTGGTAAATAAAAGTTGGTTAGTTGGTTGAACAAGCTGAAAAGGAAATAGTAAAGGATATATTTACATCTAGGGCTGCAACTAACGATTAGTTTCATTGTCAATTAATCTGTCAATTATTTTCTCAATCAATTAGTTACTTGGTGTATAAAATGTCAGAAAGTACAAGATGAGATCCTCAAATGTCTTGTTTTATCCACAACATAAAGATAGAGAGCAGTAAAGAAACCACAACAAATTCACTTTTAAAAAGCTGAAATCAGAGAACATTTTTTTCTTTTTCTGTCTTTTCTTTTGATTATGAAAAGAGTTGGCAATTCATTTATTAATTGACAATTCATTGATTAATCAATTAATCTTTGCAGTTCTAGTTACATCTGAAACATGCTGGTGATGCACACAACTGTCCTGTCCCTGCAGTCTAAAAAGGATGTTATTGGGTTGGGGAAATCAAGACGCATACACCAGTATGTTATGTTCATAAAAACTTGTGGTATTATATTTACAGTGGGATACATAGCAGTATTTAAGCAATCTAAAATCTCTCCAGTCTTTCTTAAAATCTCTCTTGACTTGGCATAGTTGGACTGGATAAGCAGCTATGCTGATGGAACATTCTGCCAAAAAACAGCACCAGGCAGTGCCTTTGTTCCATGCATAAATAAATGATTACTTCATTTAGGCTGGCAGCTTCTATAGACTCTGTTGGAATAAGCAGGATAATCAAGATTTCAACTGAAATAAAAAGGAACTTTTAAGGACCTGTCTGTCTCTAGACGGAGTGAATAGGGTTATCAGCCTCTTCAAATGCACCAAACACACACACAAATACACACATATTAAACATAGCACACACAAAACGAAGCCGTCACACACTCACAAAAACACACGTCTATAAAACCTCAGTCTCTCTTTCCAATTCACACACAAAGAAAAAAACAACAGCCCAGGCTTAAGCACCACAAGCTTCAAACTCTTCAGATTTGGCACACACAAACTCTCTCTGTTGCGGGGACCTGGTGGCCCCAGGGTGGCCCTACTTAAACAGAGCAGTCTTATTTTGAAGGACAGGACCCCCATACTGAGAGAAACACAAACACCGGAGACAGTAGGTTCTAAAGACTTTACACAGCCTGTCACTTTGTCAGTATTTCCCTGTGCTTAGTCTCTGACATTCTGTTTCTGTTCAATTGCCCCATTTTCATGTTTTCACTTCCTCCCTTATGTTCTTTTTGTAGCTATCGTCCTCTGAAACTCATAAATACCAGCAAAGTCTTAAATTTCTTAACCACAGTTCAATTCATTAAAATGAGTCTCTCAGTATGATAAACGTAAAACATGAGCTCAAATCTTTCCATAAAAAAAGCACAGAAAATGGGTTTTTGATGCTATTGTTAGCAAGTATATTACTAATAGTAAATTTAAAACATCTACTTCAACCAGCGGTCCTTTCTGGAGTAGGTGGAGTTATAAAACATGGGTGGTCTTGTGGGATAAGAAAAGCTCTTAAGAGTCTTTTCACGGTGATTAAGTATGGAACTGCCTGCCTGTCAGTTTATCATATTCCATAGGGCCCACAACAGGCCACATGACTGCAGTAATGTGTTTTAATAATACCATAACCCAATATGAGAAAATAGACCTTCGTGGTCCCCTAATACTATATCTGAAGTCTCTTTCCAAAAATTCAGCCTTGGTGCAGAATTACAGCCACTAGAGCCAGTCCAACAATGAGCTTTCCTTAGGACGTGCCATTTCTGAGTCTGTAGCTTTAGGAGGAGGTTGGGGGTGTGGCCTTGACCAACTGCCACTTTGCTCGTTTGAAAGCCATGATGTCTCTCTCTCTCTCATGGGTGGGCCAAATTCTCTGGGTGGGCAAAGCAGAGAAAGGGAAGATAACCTTACCCCTTATTACCTCATAAGGGGCCAGATTCCATATCAGCCCATCTGAGCTTTCATTTTCTCAAAGGCAGAGTAGGATACCCAGGGCTCAGTTTACACCCATTTCTAGCCACCAGGGGACCAAAGGCAGGCTGGGGGGAACACAATAATGTTAAAAAACCTCATAAAAGTGAAATTTCCATGCCATGGGACCTTTAAGACATTCAGCATTGCTTTAAAAACATGGGATTCAGTAAGAAAGAAATGGGATTTCCCATTAGCTGCATGCAAAGATGGGTTTCATAGCAATCAGGTTCTAACCAAAATTCCTTGCCTAAACTTGAGTCCTCCTAATAAGATGGTCTTGTAGAGGGAATGTAAACGTAGTGACTGACAGATCTAGATCCCTTCATTCAGGGCTAGGATTGCAGTCTATTTGCTTTATAAACAGTGTGCTCTATTGTAGCCCAAATGAGCCTTTCTCTAACTGACCGTTGACCAGGGGCTCTCTAATCTCTTTCGCTTCAGGATCCAAATGACAAAAGATTGTGCTGAAATTGTCCGGGCAAACTCAATGAGGTATATCGTCAGCACAGAATACACTTCTGCTGTGTAGTTTCATTAACCAGTACAAACCAGTCTCAATAATTACCACAGACATTATTAGTTTCATTAACTGCAGAACTCCTATTTTTGTCAATAATAGAGAGAATATTTTAGAGAATGGGAATTATTCTAAACAACAAGAACAAATGAGAAAATTAAAACAGTTAGGGATTTGATAATTGCAAGAACAGTTATTTTTGCCCTTTTTATTTGAATCATTGAATAAAATGAAACAACCTAGTTTAGTAAGGAAGAATAATTTGAATATAGCAGATGTTAATGGCTTAGTGCCCTCAATCTCACCTAAATTACACCAAAATAAAACTCAAGTGCAGAAAGGCAAATATCTATCTGTTAACTCAAGAGGAAACTCCCAAGCCAAGCAGAAATCTGGGCTCTGGAGGCTTCAGGCAAGGCAACTCTTGCATGATGCCAATTTATTTATTTATTTAACAAAGGATAATAATAGGCATAACAAGCTGTTCTGTTTCATAACTGTCTTGAGTTTTGTTAGAAGGTACAGAGCACCCATGAAAACATCCAAACTTTTTCTGTATTTCTTTGTTTGTAACTGCACTAGGACTTCTACACATAGGCTTACATTTTTTTAATTGATTTGTCATAAACAATTAATTTATCAATAACAACTTATATGTCATATAGCATGTTTCTTCAAAATGTGCTGACATACAGTGTGTTAGTAAGTATCATGTCATTCTAATATAAACTTTGAAGATTTCATTTTAGGGGGAGTGGATGAAGAAGAATTTAACATTAGGTTCAAGCGCTGACACACAACCCCAATGATGTCATATGTCAAAATCTCTGTGTCCAACATGCAGAAGTCTCAAATAATGTCACATCCTATAGTACATCCTCTGGGAACTGTAACATGCATTGACAAATGGACAGTACAGGCCCTTCTCCCACCCACCCACCCACCTACAGAAATTATTTTAATAGTCATACAATCTCCTTTACTAATTTACTCTCCCTTCTCTTTCACATCTTATGTTCCAGTCTCTCACCCTCTTTCCCTCACGTTTAATTGACTATTGTGGCAGATGGAGTGGCGGTTGGTCTGTGGGAATCAATGTCTTCATTGTGGGACTGAGAGAGATTAGCTGCTAGTTAGCACTAGTGAGAGATGACAGCTGGCACCGTTAACCTCCCTTGTCACACACACACACACACACACACACACACACACACACACACACACACACACACACCTTAGCTAGGCTCAGCAATTACACACAAGAAAAATACTGTTCTATACCTTGAGCCTGTCACTCAACCACTGAATAAATCAGGCCTAGTATGTTAATCATGCACACACGCACACACACTCACTCTGGGATAATCCACTTATAGCTTAGTTTGACATCTAGGGAATAAGGAGAAAAGGCAGGATTTCCAATGTCAGCCAAAACTGAGGCCTCACCGAGGGCACATCTCCACACCATTCAAAATAGAGCAGGGTGTAAAAATTGAGCTCGAATGTCTCAACTTATGACTTGAAGTCAACTCACAACTGGGGTGGCAGTAGCTCGGTTCGTAGGGAGTTGGGTCGGGAACTGGAGGGTTGCTGGTTTAAAACCACATATGGACCAAAGTATGGTGGTGGACTGGTAGCTGCAGAGGTGCCAGTTTACCTCCTGGGCACCTTGGCACAGAACCCCCCCAACTGCTCGGGGTGCCTTTCCAGGAGTAGCCCCCTCACTTTGACATCTCTCCATTTAGTGCATGTATAGGTACTGAGCATGTGTGTAATTCAGGCCTGTGTGTAATAACAAGTAAATTGTAATTTCCCCTTGCGGGACTAATAAAGGATACATACATTAACAAAAATAACATGACAGCTCACTTATATTTGCAAGAAAGCCAAGAAGCAAAAGCGTTGCCACTGAGGTAGAGCAAATATTCATCATGGGATATATGACCCAAAAAGTGACCACAACAGCTGCTGACAATGGCTCCAGTTTTGTTAAGGCATCTGAGATATGTCACACTGATTTGCCAGCAGTTGTTTCCAACCAGAAACCACAACTGGCTTCATCAGGCTGATAATATACAAGGATTTAAGCTATAATGTTGTTCAATATTGTCATAGACCATCATGGTCGTTCAAACAAATGTCACTTGTTTTCTCTTCACATCTATCATTATCTCCTGCTAAACCCAACAGAGCACAAAAAGCTAAAACCTGGTGGAATTTGCTGACAGAGAACATCCAGGTGTTAGCCCAGCTGAGCAGCTGTACAGTACACCAGTGGACCACAGCTCTTATTTTGTGAAAGTTCAAATGATATTGCGATAACAATAAAAGGCACAATCATTAAATCAGCCCTGTGAAAACGACTGTTTTATAGTACAACATGCAAACTTCATATAATTCCCCAATGACAATGCCTGTCACTGTTAGTTTAGTCTTGCATTGCTAGACCTACCTCCACAGTTCTGTGTCAGCGATGGATTATGGTGTGGCTACACTGACTATCTATTCTGAGATAGGGGGGAAAATGCTCTGGCTTGTATTTGTATTTCTTTAAACCAGGGATCTTCAACAAGTGGCCCGGCACAGAGTCAATGCAGAGGAGCCTCCAAATTAGTCTTGATGTTTGATTTTTTTCAAAACTTGAAAAGTCTTAACATGAATCTAACATATTATTAGCAAATGTAAATCCCCACTGATGATAGGCGTACTGGCCTACAGGTAAAGTAGTCACTAAGGTAGCCATCCACAGAATGCAGTTAATCCTAAGGATTCACTGTGCCACATTTAATATGATTTAAAAACATCATGCCAACAATTATTAGACTATTTTAATATCTTAGTATTGTGTGCAAAAAAGGTATGTATCAAGGTCTCAGGCCACTTATTTTAGGCCCAGTTAAATATGCAATTTCATTTTATACAACATACCGTATGTAGTAGGGGGACCCTGCTCTGTCTCTTTTTCAGTTAAGAGGTCTTGGCTTTAAACGTTGAAGACCCCTGCTTTAAACCAATCACACAAGCCCCGAAAGTGGGGATAGCGAGAAGGCAGGGACATCCAGCACATGAGAGAAGCGCCGGATGTCAGGCTTTATCCGCGCAACATACATCCGTTGAGCGAGACTAATGTTAGCTTTCTGTCAAGGTATAAGAATGTAAAAGCCAAAACCAGTTATCAGTAAATCTAAAAAATACAATAATAACTTAGTTGTGGTTGACTAAGTGAAACAAAATGCGGAATCCTTATAAAAACTAATATTTCATTCCGTTACAGATTAACTTGCAAACTCTCAACTGCACATAAGCCCATGCACATACTGTAGATCTGTCACCACACACAAGTTGGTATTATGCAGCCACTGTTCTGTCCCATGAGAGATATTATTAAATTTCCTCCAGGGTTCCCACCAGGACTACCATGCCTGGTCAAAGCAGACCAGAGCAGGAAAACTAAAGGGCTCATGTTGCTACTCCACCATCTTCTGAAAGCTGTCTCTTCCATGACTGGAGGGACTAGGAGTGTCAGTTACTTGGCTCCTTCTTCATCTGGGTCAAATCAAGTTCAACAACAGATGCTTCTTACAATCTGACACAGCGTGTTTTGACATGACACTGGGGAATTGACTTGATTTGAACATTTGCACGGTCCTAAATGTGGTGAGTGAATCCTGTGACTCATCCATCATCATCCATTCAAAACACACACAAAGCAAATTCAAAATGCATGGCTGCCAATCCGAAATAAAGCTGTTTATCTTAATTCCTCTATTTTTTGAAGGGACAAAAGGAGCGCCAGACAACAGTTGAGCAAGTCTCCTGAATTACTTATTTCGACATAAGAAAATGTTAGAAAAGCCCTTCTGTGATTACATATTCAGAGAGCAGCATAGAGTATTTTTGGCTTGATCTTTTGGCTGACATTCAGCTGGTTTTGACATGGGAAATTATTAACTAAACATTAAAACATAAAAATCCCCCAAGCTCAAACACACAACATGCTAAGCCAACATTAGCCCTGTCCAAATGTATCTGCTTTTCAACAGGGGTAATTTAATATGCCAACTATGAACAGCTGGAAGGGTGATTTAATTTAACTTACTGTATTTGCTATCCTTTCTGTTCTTCAAAGTAGAAACCACAGTTTAAATACATGGTAGCCAAAACATGGGTGAAACTTTGCCAATCAGCATGTGTAGTGGGACTGAAAGACAACTGGATGGACAAAGACCCACAAACACATGACAATGTAAGTGTCTGGGAGAGTAAAACAACTTAACCGGACTTTCCCAATTAAACAGACTAGACCTTGTCTACAATGATTTTTTTCTGTGTTTTATTGTTTGTTAGGTAAAAAAGGACTTGGTAGTCCTACAGTAGGTTAGCGCTGTAAAACTAACTCACACAAACATGTCCAAATCCCAAATACAGTACCATGCACAGCCTTTGTTACTTACAAATGCTTGCGCCAAACAGCTAATTACGGTCTAGTTATTGAGTAACACCTTGCTCTGGGCTCTATCTCCCTCTCAGGGAGTAACAAAGGAGAAGGAAAGAGAGGTAACTTGATACAGATGGATGGTGTGCGTCTACTATTGCACTCAGACAGTGTGTAACACAGCACCTTTTCCCCTTTCTTGCTTAAAACTAATGCCCTTACATATAAAAAAAATTAACGTTTCCCTGGAAGTATCAATCACATAACTATCTAATTCCTTTCCGTTTTATAATTTCTCCCACTGCTGCTGCTCAGATTGCACCTTCCGCAAAATGTCAGCTATCGTTCACATTCAAAAAAAGGTCATGAGTGAGTAATACACACGCATCTATGTCTTCTAGGAACAGTAACATGTAGTGAGAGGATAGAGCTGTAACATGAGAACAAAGATCGACTGTCACCTTTTCTTAACTGTTTCACTGCTCCTGTTAACTCTTTGATATTCCATGCCTGTGTGAAAGCCCCTTAATTACAAGTGTGGCTCTGTGTATTCAATTTGTTCCACCATAACTTCCAGATTATTTGGGGCAATTGTTTAAAAAACGCAACCTGTTTCTCTCTGTAAGACAAGGCCTCTTCATTGTTTCCATGCATCTCTGAGGATAAAGGATATTGGCTATACTAATTATTACAACACTGCCTTGATTTAAGTACATAAAACCACAAATTTGCCCGGTTAAAGATGAATTAATTTAGGCAATACTAAGAAGAGTGCAACATCTTTTGACCTCAGCCAAAAATATTAGTATTTGTGACATTTGTTCAGGATGTTTTCTTTACAGATATGAGCCATCGTAGGCTCTTTACACTCTACGTGAAGTCCTTTTGTCCTTAGTAGGTGTGTGACACTACAATGTGAAACTCTGCAGACTATTGCGCTCTATTTGTCTACAGTTTCTGCACCTTGTCACCAAAACAAAGACGTGTGCATTTTTTGTAGGTGGTGGCTTAATGTTTGATTCCTTGACAATGTCCCACAATACAGTTCAGTGCTACAATGTAGATGTTTTAACAAATATGTAATTTCACCTCTTATTGACATCAGCAGCTATCCATTTTCCTTTTTTTTTTATAATTGTTTTGTTTCATAAATGCCAATACCGATAGATTGGGAAATGCCTAATATTGGCCCGCCGATATATCGGTCAGGCTATACAACACACAAACACGCACACACACACACACACACACACCCACACACAACCTACCTCCATGGCTAATGCAGCCGTTTGTTGGTCGTAGTGATTCAGTAGATTGGGCATAAAGGTGGTGTTGTAAGGCAGATCCTGGCACATTCTCAGTCTGATGGGCTCACAGCTAAATTCACTGTGGCTCTCTATGGACTCCATATGAATGGACAGAACGGGTGTAACCAGGGAGAAGAGAACTAGTAAGATAGGGGTAAGGACGGCGGAAAAACAGACAGGAACTCCTTGTCTGCAGTAGATTGTTGTAGTTTTTGAAAAATGGTCTTTCATAAGTCCTCGTTCAAGTGCTTGCATGTTAATGATAGACATTTCTCCACAGTGGCTTAGTCTGATGATTTTATCAGACCCCAGACAACCACAAGTTAGCCCCGAAGACATACATGCATTGTTTTTAAAGCTTCTTAACATTAGAAGCAATTGAGTCCATTTTTAGTTTATATGCACCCTAACATGCACATGTGGTGGAGTCCCAAATCATCTGTAGGCCATGAATGAAGCTGTCATTGTAGTATTTGCTTTTCTTGCAGCATCTCAGAATGAGTCATGTGAATTGTTGCTCATTTGAAGAAAAAAAAAAAACGTTACATGGTTTCTCTTGACCTCCTGGTAATCCACTGGTCAATGGCAGATCCTCCCTGTTCCATCCTCAAACTGAAAGCATGTCGCTGAGATAATCGATCCACCATCAGCCATCTGCTGGAGGTCTCCTCTGGGCTGCTGTATATCTCTTTCATCCGCTCTATTTTGTGTGTCTTCTCTCACGCCATTTCCACTGATGTTACACAAAAAAGTCTGAAGTTGAGCCTTAATGTCATTATCCTCCAAATGATTTCATTGGTTCCTCTGGAAGATACAAAATCCTGTCTTTCAACGTGTTTTATCACACTGGAGTCCATCCATCAAACAGGTCCTGCAGGTCTAAACACACAAGGTCTAATGGTCAAACAAACACAGTGGGCTTGCTTAGAGCAAAGTTGCATTGTATATGGTATCGTTTCTGATCAGCATCAGCCACACCCTTGTCTCTATACAAGGCAGGATTCAAATATGTGATGAAATATACGCCAGCCAATTGGGTGGTACTTGTACTGTAGTAGATAACGTTAGGCATTTCTGAAAGACAACGGCAGACTGTGTGTTGAACCTGCAATGTCAAAGTATCTTCGTCTATGCGTTGCGTGAGCGGGGTCATACGAAGTTCATGTTGTAGACTACTTGAAATAGGTTCAAATAAAATCACGACAACTAATGCAGATTTCAAACTGTTAATGTAAATGTTAACGTTACACCTGCGGATGATCAGACACTCCCACGCTCTCGTGTTTGTGTGAGGTTGGCCGGGCAACAGTAGCGTTCCCCTGCGACTCGGTGTCTTTATGGTTGGCTACACAGTAAACTTAAATTTAGTTTTTTTTAAAGCTTAGGTAATATGAAATAAAGGAGTAAAAAAGGATGTCCATTTATTGAGGTTTCAATTACACCTGCGTCTACTGCTCGACCGTTAACGTTATATCGTTAGACACGAGCTAACTTGCGTGAAATCACTGATAGCTAACGATAGCTAGCATTAACACTAAATTAATAACGATAACATTGTAATGAACACCTCTGTAACGTACCATACATGGTACAGGTCACTTAACGCTAGCTCTCTTCAGAGGAGAACCTGGCTAGTTTTAGAAAGCACACACCTTTAAAGGCTAGCGTTAGACTCCAGTGAGGCATCTTTGCTGTGTTGAATTAAAAATCACACACGGTGACACGTACACGAGAGCGTATCAATCTTGGGAGCTGTGTGTTTGTCACCGCATCGTCTTCAGACCAACACCGCTCTGTTTGTGCACGCTTCATTTAAAGCATTTATAGTTGAAATCTGTCGGGCTTGCCGACAAGAATACAATAAATAAATCACACAGTTCCTGTCCAACGGTACAAATATAAATGCTTTACCTTCTGTTAAGAATAACGAGCAGTTCAGGCGCTCCTCTGCTCCACCGGCTGTTTACTGCAGTACTTCGCTGTTCCACTGTTTGCAGCTGGTTGCCTGCAGCTTGCAGCCGACACGTCGTGCCCACGGATTCCTCGTGACCGCGCAGATATATGAAAATTGTCCCCAGGGACGTTGCATGCAGTTATCTTCCTGTATAAATGTCAATACTTTTAGACATATGAGATAGGTATTTATTGGCGAGAAAGCGTGCATGGGCCAGAAACACATTCTTTTAACTGCCATTGATTATAATGTGTTGTCTCTTATAACAAGTGGACAACACAAAAACCTGGTAGGTGTTCTGTCTACTGGACGTATGTAGTTTTTTTTGTGAATGTTGATATCACTTAAATTTGTCATTAAAATGTTATGGGTGTTCTTTCACATAAGGCATGTATGCTGAACACACTTGTGTGACCACAGCACATTTGTGTGTTTCTCACTTGTAACAGAGACCTCTAAGGCTCCGGAGTCACCAAGGATTCAGCATCATTTTCAAGGTCACATAAAGGCCCTGTTGGGGTTAAATGGATCCAACCTGCCTGTAGCACCAGACAGGACATAAAGGGTGAACAAAATTTAAACCAAAATCTACCATTGAAGTCAAGGCAGATACACACTCAATCCAGGGCCAGGTGCAAGGAGGGACACCAGTCTTCATTAGCAAAGATGGGAACTAAAATGAAATACTAAGTACAAAACTAAACATAAAACTAAAAGCACACAAAAATCCAAAAGGTAACATGACAAGAAATATTTAATAGAATGTATTCATTAAAAGTATACTGCTAAAAAAAAAACATGATGCTAAGAATTAAACATACTATACATAAAAATAAATAACAAATCAGGCAATATATGTTACAAAATACAGCAACTTTAACAGTTAACAGCTAAGCTGAATAAGGTGAGAATGATGAGTGATGATGACAGTGGGTTTGTCCTAGTGGGCAAATTCTCATTTGGAAACAACAATGCAACCACCAAAACCTTTGGATTATCCATTTAGCCTAATAAGTGCACTTTAAGTCTTTCAAATCAATGCATTTTTAAAAACATTTTAAATTGTGTTTTCTAGTTGATCAATTTCAAGAAAATAACACAAGCTTGTTTTCACATTGACAATCTAAGTAATAATAAATATCCTTTCACAAATTAGTGATTCACTAGATGGTCAATTATTTAAAGTAAAATATGAGATGCAGTAAATTTATAATTGAACTGCATTTTACGTAAACTTCAGATATGGGAGAACCATTACTTCACAGGAGCCGAAGTCCCCAAGAACCAACTGATAATGCACTCAACCATACTGTACAATATATCACAAGATACAACTTTGCTTGAAACCAGTTCATTTGTCCCGATACCACAATAAACTTGCATCTATACTCACTCATTTTGTGTTTTCAAATATATATATATATTTCACAAGTTCAGTGTTACATCAACGTCATACTGACTGAAATGGCCTGAAAACAGATTTGTTGAGATTGTATCAGTCAGCACTATGTCAATATTTATCCCTTACAGGAGGATTAGTACTGCGTGCTATGATTTATTCCACACAATTGAGCACGGCATTAGATTAACCGTTTCACCGCTGATCTGATTATCTGTCGTTGAGTTGTGGGGGGTATGTGGGCCAGCTGAGGCAGCTGGCCCACATACTAGTTTTACCTTTTATTATTTCACCACTCAACATTTAATCACAGTATACTGTACATAGCCGTACACAAATGAACTCAAACCAAACAGCTATTTGCAATCGTGATTGTTTTAATTCAGGGCATCTTTCTTAAAATAGGTCCTCCACACTGCATTTTAGCTATGTGAATTTTAGATTTGTAGATTTATTTGATTAAGACAATGCATACATTAATCAACATTTTTGTAAATGTGCCAGTGTTGGCCAGTCGGCTAATTTTCAACTGTAGTCCTCGTTACCAAGCATGGATGTCTTTATGGTGAGAAGAACGGAGGAAACCCACACAAACACGGGGAGAACGGCAAACTCTACACAGAAAAGGCCCCAAAACATCCTGGATTCAAACCAAGAACCTTCTTGCTGTAAAGCAGAAGTGCTAACCACTGTGCCATCTTAGGCAGCATAATGCTGCCTTAGGTGATGAGACCTTCTGTAACTCTGGGTCCATACAGAGCAACATTTAAATGAGCTATTTCAGTTTCTCCATTCTTCTGTCGTTTTGACACTGCATATGTCTTACTAAAAGCAAAAGCAACAATACGGTACAGTTAAACAAAATAGAAATACTTTTTGATTATATTCTGTGGGAGTTAATAAAACCTACATTTTTACATAGCTTTTCAAATGGTTTGTGTTTTCTCTGAGGAATTTAAAAAAAAGAAAAGAAATTCAATCAACTCTAGGACGAGACAAATAAAGATGTGGTGAGAGGAAAATTTTAAATAAAATGAACACAATTTTTAAATTTTTTTTGAATTGATGTGAGACCAAATACTGTATCTTCATAGAAATAAAAATAATGTGGCAATGTATAGCAAACACATTAAACAATTGATATTATATGACTCCACATATCAGTTTACCATTGTGCATAAGCAGTTAGCATGAATCATCATTTATGGAAATTAAAACTTGTATGTTGGCAAACATTGATGATTATGGTTTGT
Source organism: Etheostoma perlongum (assembly GCA_026937815.1). NCBI lineage: Eukaryota > Metazoa > Chordata > Actinopteri > Perciformes > Percidae > Etheostoma > Etheostoma perlongum. The sequence goes on along the minus strand of CM049371.1, from coordinate 9,107,702 downwards.
TGAATGCATTTCAAATGCAACGGAGTGTTTTAGAATCTGTACAAATAGTATATTAAAATCCTAAAGCTAAAATATACCTTTAATTCCAAATTAAAGGTATATTTTAGCTTATTTTTGTTTATATTCTTCATAACCAGAGGTTTCTTCATTTAACAAATGTACTATTGAACATAAAACTGTCATGGATGGATACTAAATTTGTATCTCATTTTAGCTTCCACACACATATACAGAGGCTTGCAATAGTATTCATACCCCTTGAATGTTTTCACATTTTGTCATGTTACAACTACAAATGTAAATGTATTTCATTGGGATTTTATGTTATAGACCAACACAAACCCGCGCATAATTGCGAAGTGGAAGAAAAATGATACATGGTTTTAAAAAAATTTTTACAAATAGAAAACTGAAGTGTGTGCAAAAGTATTCAGCCCCCTTTACTCTGAGGCGACGTTTACACGCGGCCAACTACTTTCATAAATGGACATTTCAATCTCTCCATTTTCAAAATTAACATCGTGCACAGGTGTCAGTTTTCATAATTTTGTGTTCTGTTACACGTACCCGTGTATATATGTTGGCAAGAGCATGCCAAAACTATAGGTGGCAGCTTAATGAGAAGCTCAAGCCCATATTAGCCAATCAGAATCCCAAAAATAGCAACAACAGCAACTAATAACTTCCTCTCTCTTCCTTGGCTGCCTAAATCTCCGTTTGCCTCAGTTTACATGCAAACAAAGATTTCCAAAATCTCCACCGGCTGGAGTTTTTAGAAAGACTTGTTTTCAGCATAGACATGTAAAGAAATGGACTAACAGATCCCTTTGTTCTGGACGGCGCCCAGTGAAGGATATTAGAAGCTCTTTTCCGGTGATGGCTGAGTGTTATTGCGCAGCCTCCAACTGAGCTTGATGACGTAGATGTGACGTGAGCAACCTGTCTGAAAGTCTTCTGGTAGCTGTGCCAAGAGAAATCTCAATCATTCCCAATCAGCAGAGACATCAGCAGAGAAAGCATAGGTATATGTTAGGAGATAACATAGGCACAGGCTAATTATTGCTAACTAACATGCATGCATGTTCATCCATCCATCTTCATCCGCTTATCCGGGAAATGCACAGTTAAAATTAGTAATTAAACCTAAACAGTTAATGTAAGACAAAACTGTCTGTGAAATTCTCCGGACAATACGGTGATTTGTCAACTATGCAATAGCAAGTTGCGTGGTTATGACACAATCGTTAGCCTATTTTTATAAAAACGTCTGCTACATGAGCTACAAGGTAATGGAGCCTTTTATACGTTCTTGTGTTTCAGACAAATAGAGTCTTCAAACGCTTCGGATTTAAAGTTATCCACTGTCAAAGTGGCGTCATAATGAATGGCAGTGAATGGGATGCTGGTGATGGCTTCGTAGCATTAAAATGGCGCCATAGGAGCTACGCTTAGAGAGGAGAGGCTTACCCCCTTGATTTTCAGAGGCAAATTCTCCATTTGCGTATAAACGAAGGGCAGAAACGAAGGGAAATGTCTCAATTTTTCAAAATAACCATGTACGTGTAAACAGGGCCTGATACCTCTTAATAAAATCCAGTGCAACCAATTGCCTTCAGAAGTCACCTAATTAGTAAATAGAGTCCACCTGTGTGCAACCTAATAACAGTATAAATACATCTGTTCTGTGAAGGCCTCAGACGTTTGTTAGAGTGAGCATTAGTGAACAAACAGCATCATGAAGCCCAAGGAACATACCTGACAGGTCAGGGATAAATTTGTGGAGAAGTTTAAAGCAGGGTTAGATTATATAAAAAAAAAAAAATCCCAAGCTTTGAACATCTCACGGAGCACTGTTCAATCCATCATCCCAAAATGGAAAGAATATGGCGCAACTGCAAACCTACCAAGACATGGCCATCCACCTAAACTGACGAACCGAGCAAGGAGAGCATTGATCAGAGAAGCAGCAGAGATCCACAGCTCTGGTGGGAGTCCACAGGACAACTATTAGTCGTGCACTCCACAAATCAGCCTTTATGGAAGACTGGCAAGAAGAAAGCCATTGTTGAAACAAAGGCTTAAGAAGTCCCGTTTGCAGTTTGCCACAAGACATGTGTGAGACACAGCAAACATGTGGAGGAAAGTGCTGTGGTCAGATGAAACCAAAATTTAAGTTTTTGGCCTAAATGCGAAATTCTATGTGTGACGGAAACTAACACTGCACATCACCCTGAACACGCTGTGAAACATGGTGGTGGCAGCGTCATGCTGAGGGGAAGCTAGTCAGAGTTGATGGGAAGATGAAAGCAGCCAAATACAGGGCAATCTCAGAAGAAAACCAGTTAGAGTCTGCAAAAGACTTGGGACTGAGGCAGAGGTTCACCTTCCAGCAAGACAGCGACCCTAAACATACAGCCAGAGCTGCAATGGAATGGTTTAGATCAAAGCATGTTACAATGGCCGAGTCAAAGTCCAGAGCTAAATCCAATTGAGAATCTCTGGCAAGACTTGAAAATTACCGTTCCCATTCACATTAATGATGCTTTCCATCCAATCTGACTGAGCTTGAGCTGTTTTGCAAAGAAGAATGGGCAAACGTCAGTCTCTAGATGTGCAAAGCTGGTAGAGACATACCCCAAAAGTACTGCAGCTGTAATTGCAGCGAAAGGTGGTTCTACAAAGTACTAACTTAGGGGGGCTGTATACTTTTGCACGCCACATTTTTCAGTTTAATTTGTAAAACAATTTGAAAACCATGTATCATTTTCCTTCCACTTCACAATTATCACTTTGTGTTGGTCTATCACATAAAATCCCAATAAAATACACATTACTAATTAATAATATTTGTGGTTGTAACGTGAAAACACGTGTATACGTTTAAGGGGTATGAATACTTTGCAAGCCTCTGTATGCACACCTAATCTTAATATCTGCACAAAAGGATCTGGACTTTGGAATGCACCTACTGAAACGTACATTGTGTGACTCATTGTAAATTAATTTATTGGTTTCATCAGGTACAAATGCATTGACATTAACCCAACTGTATTCTGCTCACAGCTTCACACACAAGATAAACTATTTGGTTTAAAAATGACAACAAATTGAGCCACCTGGTAATCCATATGTGAAACAGCGTATGTGTCTGTAAGATACCACCAAGCAAGAACCAGTTTCTTTAAATTGATTTCACTCCTGTTCCACAGTGACACTCACCTAAGTGACTGTAGTGCAAATATACTGGTCTCACTGGTGTAGCAATGCCTTTTGGGATTCAGCTGTGCTTGTCTACGCAGAGTGGTGTCCTTCTGCTTATTGATCAGTTAGGCATCAGGGTTCAAGCGCTGACCAATCAGGCGTCGACTGTGGGGACTGCACTCAGCTTCTTCCTCCAACTGGAAGAGAGAAAGGAAGGTCTGTGTTATCATGAGCAGGTGAGTGTGTTTGTCTGTTCTTTTCACTCACAAGAACAGAGTATGACAGACAAAGTGGGAGTAGATGAGTGTGGATAAGTGTTTGAGTTTGACCAAGTGTGTGTGCACATCTTGAGTCAGATTGAGACAGACACACACCAGTTACACCCTTCAAGCATGCCCACCTGCCCCCTTCCCCAACACACACATACCTGCTCTTTGATGTAGCTGTTCCCACAGGGTGCCAGTCCTCTGAGAACCAATCCAACAATGAAGCACCAGAGAGACAGTCCAGTCTCAACCGCTGCCAACAAAGCACAAGTAACCCACAGCGCCAGGGTGGTGTCCTGGGAGACAGGAAGTGATGGGAAGGAGGAGGTAAAAGTGTGAAATAAAGTAACACTACAAGGTTGAATATTTCTCTTGTGATGTCTTTATGGAACTCCATACCTCAAAAGTTGCCGCTTGAACTGTCAAAGAGCAAATTGGGGAAAAACACAAGAGGAAAATGCAAAAGAATAGAGTGAGGTGGAAAGTTTTGACTCACATAGATCCTTGTTGTATCAAACGGGCATCTGGCACTGACAGGTGAGCGAGCATTGGTGGGCACCATTGTGTCATTGCATCCCAGCATCAACCCCTCACCATTGTGGGCAACCGTGATACTAATTGCCAAGAGGAGCCCAGTGCAGCATGCTGCTGAGAGCAGGGCGTTTAGGAATGATGCAATTAGAAGACCTATTTGCTGGGGACACAAACAAAAACATATAAAACAGAAGGGGAGCTAACTATTTAGAAGACACATAATGATTGACTGGGGTGATTATATCAGTAGTTGAAAACTATTTAAATTCTTACCAGTTTTAACACATGCAGGTTCCTTGACACCACAATGGCAATAATCCCAGCAGCAATGCTCTGGAAGATTCAAATGATAAGATGATTGTTTCAGCTTTGGAGCAGGGTTTATCAAATGATGGAACACAGGTAGTAATCCTGGCCCCAAGGATGTGAGGCTGCATTTTTCATTTGGGTGCCTGGCTAAGAAGACTTACTGCGTCTTACTAATGACAGTAAGTAAGAAAAATGGAATGGAAAGCAGTGCTGGTAAGATATATTTAGTAACTTGTCTTAATATTATGTCTGTATTACCTGTAAATTTTGTAAAACCCTGTGTACAGTGCATGGAGTACATTTCAAAGAAATGTGACATTAACCCCATCTCATCAACAACTGCCTGTTTATCTGATACCTCAATGTAATGAAGCCCTGGAGCAACTAGTAATTGGTTTGAAAAAAAACAGCTCCCTTATAATAGGCGAGTTCAGTCTTGAATGTTGAAAAAAAATACACAACACTACACAGAGCTAACCTTGCAAATCACTTTTAATGTTCAGATGAATATATATACACAGTACACCCATTATTCTATATATTTTACAAACCATAAACTTCTTGATGCTCACTGGATATTACAAAGGATGAATGTCTTAAAGGGGTGGTTCAGAATTTTGGACATAAGACATAATTTCCAAGTTAGCCGGTGTGTTTTTTTTAGTTTAACACTTTTTATCCAGTCCTTCCATTTGCAGAGTTTGCTGGTGCTAGGCTAGCGCAACTCAACAGTATCTGCTAGCCTGCCATTAAAAACAGTCTTGCCCACTCCACAGTAGACTAAAGGCAAACAAATTATAACGCCAAACTATCGATATAAATGTCTGTTGATAGAGCACACTGGCTAACTTGAAAAAAGATCTTATGTCCAAAATTCTGAACCACCCCTTTAACGTATTGACTCACCAGCAGGCCAGAGGTGACAGAGATGATGTTGGCTACAGTATATTCAGTGGTGATATGCTGGCTGGGTTTGGAAATGTGGCGAAGGACATTGCCATGGACAATGGCTCCAAGGATGAAGTTAATATGGCCAACTAGGATGAGAGTTAATCCCTTTTTCATCAGCCTTCTCGGCCCTTTGTCCTTATCTGGATAAAAGAAATACACAAAAAAAAACATGTATAAATATTAAATACAGTTTACATTAAAACAAACAACAATCTAGCCTGAGTCAAAGTCTGAGAACTGGTTGGTTAAAGAGTTTATACATTATGTTACATTATACCCATGTTGCACACAAAGAAAAGATTTTTTGCTCCAAAAATACTTCATTCATTCTGTGTTCTAGCCCAACTGATAGTTAAGATAAGTTTATTTATCTTAAGTTTTTTCCCCCAACACATAAAGGAATGCTTTATTTTTCAATTCATCACGAACATTCAAATTCACTAAATTTGAAGATACGTGGTTTTCACTGGACAGGCAGGAGACATTCCACCACTGATTGGATTATATTTGTAATAAAAAATTCGTTTTCCCTAATATATATATATATATATATATATATATATATATATATATATATATATATATATATATATATATATATAGGTTAGTTTAATGCTTATGGGATTGACATGCATTTGCATAAAAACGCTACATTTACGCTCACTGCCTCGTGTACCGAGTCACAGAGATGTTAGAAAGCAGTGAGGGGATACACGTGATACTTTTACAACAGCCAGTTATTTACGTTATACGATTGATTACTTCACTAATACGCTATATATGCAAAGTTTCCAAAAAAGAAACAATACCACCCTGCCTACAGGCCTGCGGCCAGTCACCCGTCGAGGGAAAACTAGCCTCGGACACTACTTACCGAGAGTGAGGCATTTTCAATTAGATGTCATAGTAGCATTACTCACCAAAAGTGCACATCTCTCTGCTGTGTCAGAAGTTTTGCTTTGAATAAACGAAGAGCAGTTATTTTTGAGCAACTGTTCAACAACAGAGACAGAGAAGCTCCAACGTCCCTCTGTCCACTTCCTTATGACGTCAGGAAACTCACCTGCAAATTACCTGTGGCTTGCTGGACGCTGAGGGGCGCAACAGTCATTCCAGATTAATTATAACCTTTGCTCTATTATTCTCACAAACACTGGAAAATCAAAACACAAATGAAAAAAACCCTAAATATTTTCTATCAGACAGGCTAAAAATAACAAAATGAAGCGTTTCACACATTTATTTGAAAGAATAGTCATACTTTGCAGGTTCTGCCAGAATACATGTCTCAGAAAAGACACAATTTACTGACTCACATCCTTGAGTGACACCCAGTATGATTATGTAATAACCAGTTTCAACACCACCAATAATTTGGGTGGACGAGATAGTATATACACACAAAAAGAGAAGACCAAATATGTGTATGTGTGAGAGAGAGAGAGAGAGAGAGAGAGAGAGAGAGAGAGAGAGAGAGAGAGAGAGAGAGAGAGAGAGAGAGAGAGCGAGTGAGCAAGAGAATAAAGCTGCTCTGGTGATCACATTGGTTGGTTTTTACCACTTCTTTATGCAAAAAGTGGTGCACTTACATTCTCCTGGCTGACTTTAAAACACATCTTTGGAATATACAATATTTGCAGTTAACAAATACACATACAGTACATAAAGAGGGAAATAAAGTCAATGCATTAAGATGGACTATACTATATGTATGTATAGCAGAAATGCACATTTGTAGCACAATAGATAAAAAAAAAAATACTTAGGTGACCAATTTAACATAAGTCATCAACCAGCAACAGAGGACAGCTCTGTCTGCAAACTCATACAGTAGTCTTCAATTAAGCTGGTAATGTGATTATAAGACATTTCTATAATATAATCTCATTAAAATTCCAGAAAAAAAAGGTAAGTTATTGTATCTTATAGTATCGTAACGTTTTTTTTTTCTATACATAGAATGTTATACCATAATGAAATTGTGTATTGGCTCAGACTCCCAACAATGCAGTGGTAAATCACAGTATACAAAAGGGAAATAAGTAAAGAAAAACATATGCTATGCAGTGGCTGTAATATAAATAAAACATAGGATGCTCTCATACAGATGTGTCAGGAAAAGGCTAGGTCCTCTTTCCACAGCATATGGCAGCTGAGTTCATTACACAAGTCTCACATGAATGAATTTTACAGGCAGAGTAGCATGTGTGAACCCAACAAGCAGCAAACGGTTAAACAGGGAATACAATTATAAAAACAGAGAAAAGAGGACTTCAAGGCATGTGCGTAGGTTCAGCGTAAGGCAAACAGCAGAGCACAATGTAAAAACACAGAAATAGAGATTTAGTAACACTGAGTTCAGAGTACCTCAAAATAACCAAGTAACCATTGAGAATTGGCATGATGCCTACCCAAAATGAGATGTGCATTGGTGCCCATACATTGTGTTCTGTATCAAAGGCTTTTTAAAAATATTTATCAGAGAAAGTTGCATCTCTGCCATCCAGTTTTAAAACTATTACATATATTTAACTGAATGGGTGACAGGTTGATCAAACACATCACAAAAGTCAAAGAGTTGGGAATGTTCATATATATATCACATGTTCATGTTCATAAGAGAAAAAACAAAAGGTAACCCAAAGGTGGGGGAACCATGCAAAATGAGGATCCCGAATGGCCTAGAGAAGCTTGAGTTTTGCTGGTGGATCAGATGATTAACATTTGGTCTAACAATAGGGAGAGGTGAATTAGTGTGTGGTGCAACTCCAGTGAAGGTCTGAATCAGTCTTGATATTTTAGACCGTCTCATCTTATGCCCTCCTAGGCTATTTATTATGTAAACACGTCACACTAAAATATAGTTGTTGCTTGAGAAAAGGTAAGGCTGCAATGTATATGTATGTTTGGACCTTTACAATAAAATGTGACATCAATCCAGGTATTTGGCTATATTTCAAAGGGTTTGTGTGCTTTTAGGAAGTTTTAATCCCTGAAGCAGAGAAAACCCCCACCCTTTCGGTCACATTACCACCTAAGGCTTGCAAGAAAAGACAAACAAAAAATGTATAGTCAATGTGTTGAGTAACCAAAAAGAAAATAGGGTTGTGAGAGTGTACTTATGTTTAGACAGCAATGTAGTTGAGGAACCCGTTGCTATTAAAGAGCTTGGCTGAATGATTCCTCAAGTAGAGAGACAATTACGTTTTGGTCCATCTGTAAAGAGAACACAAAAGTTTTCAACAAACCTGGACATTAAAAACTGTTTATTAATAAAATCCATTCAGGGAATTAAGACAAAAGCCTACATATTCTCTAGCACAGTGGTTCCCAACATTTTTGGTCCAAGGTACCCCCACAGCGCTGTCAGATGAACTCACGTACCACTTCATCGATTCCCAATGTGTATTCCAAATGTATAACACTATTCATTATATAAAACACGTCTTCATAAAACTGAACTGTCAATATTAAGGTTGGTTTGGTCAGCAATACTACTAGTAGCCTACTAGGCTACTACAATGCTGAAAATTTCAACCATTTATCCACTAATGTTTCTTTTAGCTAACTATTTCAAACATGTATCCAGTACATTACTTATAGCTAATCATTTGAACTGTTATTGCCATTACTTTTAGCTATCTGTTTAAACTTCTGTGCTTGCTTGCCAACTAGTTTTTTTCTACAATCTGTTACATTCCCCCTGGCAACAGCAGAAGTACCACCTGGTTGGGAATCACTGTTCAAGCACACATAATAGGGAAAAATGGACTACCTTAACGTGGGTAGGTGAGTGGGCACAAGAGTACATATGTAGCAGTAAATGTGCATAAGGCTCTTAAGGGGGAAGGTGTGTTTGTGTTGGAGGGTATGTAGGACAGTCAGGGGTCACCTCACCTTTTAAAAGAATCAGAATTTTTACGGTTTGGTCCAGAAATAGCACGCTTACCTACAGTATCATTCTCACACACACACACAAAACACCCACCTCACATATTAAGCCCAGCTGCACCAACTCTTCAGCCACCTCTTGAAGATTCTCATCTGAAACACACACAAGCACAGTTAATAACCTCACCTTCATTATCATCAACTCTACCAGTGAGGGGAAGTTAGTACCTTAAAAAAACTGAACTACAAGTAAAATACAAAGGGAGTCAACAGAAGTCTAGAAAAATATATGCAAGGTTGCACAACATATGAAAACATGCTGGATATTACTTGATTAAAGCAATGGGAAAATACATTTAGAACAAATCAGAATTTAAATTGGTGATATAAAATGTATAACTTTTGATGCCTACTTTCTTCTGAAAACCTTAAGATAAACCTTCATAATAATAATTATAACCCTGTTTTCAAAACATAGATAAGATCTTTTGTAACTAAGTTTTTTTTAAACTTTTATTTTAGTTATCTTCCAACTGTGACATTCTTTTCTTGTGCCCTGTGAGCAGAGTTGTCATGGTCTACCGATTTTTAATAACCTAGCTGTCCATTTACAACTACAGGAATGTGGCTGGGACAAGACAAACAACTGGAGGAGAAAACTTTGACATTAAGAAAAGAAAAACACCAGCAGCCCACAGCTATATGATGATAGATTGATATTGGAGCTCCATAAGAGTCTTCTTTGCATCTTGTATTCTGACATACAATAATCTACTACAATTTAGTTATTATTAAGTTTTGAGGAAAAAAACAAGCTTTGTTAATAGAATTCAATTGAAGTAGGGTGTAGGAGAGCCACGCAAAAGGCCAAGGGTGTGAAATGTAAAAGGCTCAGAGAGCTAGTGACCCTGCACAGTGTTACTTGTTACCACACCGTTATTTTGGACTTTAGCATGTTGATAAGTAAAGCTTGAAAGAATATCCCCTCATAATAGCTAGAGGGACTGTTTACAAAGAGGGCATGGTGTGTCCATAATGTGAAGTTACAGTATGTGTATCAATGGTATTAAGGTGTGAGAGTGCAAGAGAAGACATGATGTGAAAACCAGAGGGAGAAATAAAGAGCACAAGCGATAAAGTCAAGTAAATGTGTGTGAGTGAGAGACCGGGAAGAGATGATCAGATTTTGACATGGGAGGTGACAGCTGTCAGCTGCAGCATTTTACAGGGCAGGCATTCCCCACAAGCCTGCAACATTATACATTCCTACCATACCTGTGTGTGCATGTGCACATTGGGTCATACATTATTCTGACCATTCAACTGTGTTGTTAGTTCTTGTCTCATTTGCCTTCCTTTGGGTTTTAGTCCGCCGCACAAAATTGAGATGAAAATTTTCAATTTCAAATAAATTAATTGAATAAGTAATATTTAGAATTTGTCAAGGAGAGTCATTGTTGGTATCAAGACAATGTTTTAAACCGATCACATGCCAATTGGGGTTTGAAAAGCTACAATGGCCATTAAAAAAACAATTCCAGAATGTATCCATCTAGATACATTTGTCCATAATAGGAGCTGCAAGGTTTTCATGACACATAAGCGACAGTTAGTCTCCCTGCCGAAAATAGTCTTGCATACTGTATTTTGTGACACCATTAGAGTTTAAAGCTCTCTGGAATCTCACTCTTACTCTTCTACATGCCTCAGTGCACACATATGGAGAGGTATTGTTCATGGAGATGTATATTAAAACTCTGTGCGTAGTAAAATCTAATAGTACTGTGGAGCTAGCTATACAGTAAATCATACATACATAACTTAATCATTTATCATCACCTTAAGTAAAATTGAATTCTAACATTTACCCAAGCTGTAAAACTAAACTGTCTAGATGGACAAAATTATCACGCTTCATTAAAACCTCCTTCGTTGAAGGTGATTTAAAGCACAAATGCAGACATACACGTTATGCCCTCCTCAATCCCATAAGGATAATGTATGCTTTCTCACTCTCATTGTCACACACACGTATAGAAGTACTTGTATGGGTACACAATGTAACACACACACACTCATAGGCTTGAAAGAATGGCTACAAATCCACCTTGTACCAAATCAAATCTTTCAAGTTGCTTTTGACGCAATGAAACTTGACTGTGAACGAGGGCGCACGATAACAATAAAAAAATGACTGACTGTACGTTCAAGCTTACAGAGTGATTAAGTGTCAGTGTGTGATGAAGAGGTGGTCTAAGGGCTGTGCAATAATCTAATTTTGATCATGATTTTGGATTCTAAAGATCACAAAAACAATGTCAGTGAGAAAAACTAATATTTTGCACATTACATCTTGCAAGTAAACTCGTATTTTTCCCTGTGTTCTGAAAGGGAATTCAAAAAGTTCAACGGTATTGTAAAAGTATTAAGGGAAATTTTGACAGTTCAAGGTGTTTCCACTGTTGATTTGTTGAACTGTTCACTGTTTTCTAAGTTCATTAAATGCAACACCTTTCCAAAAGTCAATGAGTAATTGTGGTAAATAATCATGATTTCAATATTAATCTAAATATTTGTGATTCTTTCCATAATCAAGCAGCCCTAGGTGATCTTACGAGGTAACATGTCACAGCTGAGATGTCTATTCATTTTGTCCTCCAGTTTCAGCAGTAATGTTACCTAAAAGGAGAGAAAGACAACAACAGACAATTATTATTATTCTTATAATATCATGTTGCATTTTGAATTAGTTGAACAATACATGATGAACCTATACATATTATTAATGAGACTTACGTGATACTTGGTTCCCTCCTCGACAGATTCAAAAGTACACTGCATTTGAGTGACCTGCAGAAGAAGTATGGGAATCTAAGTATGAATAGCTCAACTATTGTTGAGATTTCAGAACAGTATTTACTCCAGCAAATACATAGTAAGCATCTTGATTCAGTAAGTGATCGTAAAAATTAAGAAATGTTAGTATCAAGATGATTACTTGTTAAATGTCACCATCGTTATTGTATCTCCCTAATGTAATATGCAGTATAATCTGTTGTACACACTCGCCGTGTCTCGAGCTCTGCAGGTTCGGGGGTGGGGGATTTGACCAAGGGGACGACAATGGGAGATTTAACAGTCTCCTGTTGAGGCTGCTGAGGACAGGGCAGCCCGAACGCCGTCATTGGATAAATACCGTTCCTGATCCAGGGAAGGAGGGAGAGACAAAGGCAAGGAGAGGTGGAGAATAAACATTATAGAAAGAGGAAAAAATAGAAAGAGGGGAGAAAAAAAGATGGTAGTTATATAAAGTACAACATACAAAAATTAAGACAAAAGTTTGAGGTAGGGAAAGTCAGAATCTAAAGAAGAGGTGAGGTGGAAAATGAGAAACGTTTTGTACTATAATATAAAAAAAACAAACATGTAACAACTTGTTTCTTTGTTTTGCTTTCCACATTGTTGAAACTAAACGACCCAAATTACAAATGTGTCTCACAAAAGTAACACACTAGTCAATAACTATTCAAAAATAAGGGAATTCCTTAACATGTATCAAAACCTTGGTCAGGACCCAGAATTACTGTTTTAGGAGGTTATTATACCATATTAAGATTTTATCATATTTTATAAAGTGACAAAAGATGCACCAGAATAGTTAGATGGTCCCATACTGCCCCCATGTGGCCGGATAGTGTTTATCTTAGGGCCAATTTCTTAGAGAAATGGAGAATACAACTTATCATGCTTTAGTCATGCATTGCCAGACCTTCCTAGACAGTGCTGTGGAGGAGGGTCTGGTAAGTCCACACAGCATTCCGGGATGGGAGAAAAACATGCTCTGGTTTATTGGCATTTCTTTAAACCAATTGTTGTCTTGGGAGGCGCAAAGCTCCGGACGTAGCAACGGCACTTCTGCAAAATAGCCTCGGGAAAGGACCTTGTTTTGGTAGAACATGTGTACGTTCAAAGGTTGTTTTAGTTGTGCAACAGAAAACTCAGATTGGACAGATAGTCTGGCTAGCTGTCTGGATTTACCCTACAGAGATCTGAGGAGCAGTTTATAATAGTCCTTATAAATATACCAGAGTTTAAAATACCAACACAATGAAAGCCCTACGTAACGGCCTAAATGAGGGAAATCCGGCGAACTTTCCAGCAGCACCAGAGCAGTCCATGAAGTGGAACGTTGTCGATATAGATAAATGCTTAGTTTTTTGCTGGTCGCTGCATTGCTTCTTACCTTACATCCTCCAGGAATTTATCAAGTTCCAAGGCAGGAAACTGTGAAAGCCTACAGAAGAAAACAGAAATTAAAATAGATAACGTTTGAGGTCTTTACACCACATACATTTAAAATAAGATAATATAATATTAGCAACAACCTCAAAAATTAAGGATTTACATATACAGTATATGAGTAATAAAAATACAGTATATAGGACACATACCAACCAATATTAGTACTAATGATACTTTTTTATGTTTCTTTTTTCACCTGTCTGCCATTATATTGATAAACATAACTTCTTGTACTGAACATATTCATAACGAAAGAATAATATAATATCAATATTGTTGCTATTAAAACTAAATACCTCTATTTGAATGACTACTGTTACTATTTGTGCTGTATCTAGCAGACGCTGACCCGACACTAGTTTGTCGACTCCTCCTAAATTCTGCATATCAGCTTCTGGTCCTTACTTAAGCTGAATGTGGTCTTTTTTTTCAGCGATGACCAGGTTGGGGTCCAGCTTCTTTGTGATCTCCTCCAGGGCATTCTCAGGAATCATGTCTGGACAATTACAAACCATTAAGAACTGATTAGGTGATACTGGTTGTTAAGACATCCAATGGATTCAGGTTCAGCAGCACCTCTTCCTGGTAAGGAAGAGGTGCTGCTTATGCTCATAAAAGCAAATCTAAATAAATAAATCTGTTATTCTGTGTCTTTTGTATGTGTATGTTACAGACTTACGGTGGTGGCTGACAATACAATGTGCAGCCAGAAGCTTTAGCAGCGGTACTTCAAACAGAGCTTGGTTAAACAGTAGCTCTCGGGCTGTAGGCCTTGTGCTGGGATCACACTCGAGGCACATCTGGATTAGCTCCTACAAAATCAAACATCTGGGTTACATACTGTACTTTTGGAAGAACATCTGTTGTGACAAATGGGACCTTCAAATAAACACAACAAGACAAGATCAAGTTATCTGAGGTGACTCAACATCACAGACACACACAGACACACCCTTTGCAGTGGGTCCTCCAGTAACTGTATGGCATTGTTGATGGCCTCCTGAGAAACGAAATAGGACTCCCCATTTCCCTGGATTTCCAAGAGCGCCATCTGCAACACACCAACACACACATGTTAACATTTTGCTATAAATGTGCCATTATATGCTTATTTTCAGGTCCATTCTATTTCTATTCTGTTCATACTATTGGGTTTCTAATAGAACATGTTTACACGCCTTAATGTTTAGTAAACCAGTACTATCAGTATTGGTCTAAATATATCTGTATCCACCCTCTGTCTGAAACGGTCAGTTTTAGTGCCGGTCTCTTTAAGCCCCCCCCACCGAAAAGCCCAGGCTACTCCGATTGATCAGCATTTCTGGGTCTTCTACATCTGCGCCCTCGGAGCGTCTGCATCGTCACTGCAGCCGGGGAATGACTGCAACGGCACTGTAGCAGCATGTTCTACCTACATACAGTATAGTATAATTGTGACATCACAACCGTACAGAAGTCCTGACGTCGAAGACAGAGTTTCTGAATACTGGCTGTGTGCAATTCTCTGTGGCTTAAGCATTTTGATACTTTGATACAATATTGATATAGCACCTTGACCTGCTTTATAATCAAAAAATGGAACTGGTGTTACAATATGTGACCGTTAAGGTTCAGGCCATTCTTTCATCTATCATCATGGGTCCCATCTCACCTCTAAGGCACACATGCCAAACGAGTAGATGTCTACAGCCGTGGTGACATCATCAACAGCTATGATGAGAGAAGGAATAAAAAAAATTAAAAAAAAGTTTGCATCAAATCCTTGGTCAGATTTTTAGATTTTGTTTACTTCTTCTTTGATAAGATATTTGATGATTTAAATACATTTTAGATTATTTTATTTAGACAAAGCTTTTGCATAGGTGATTATGGTAAGATACTATTCAACACTATTATACTCTGCTGTATTATGTTAATGGATTTAAAACATATTTAACAATAACATATTCATTAAACTAAGGAATTGTATCTACATACCCTACATCTATTGTGTTACGTCAATATATGATTTAATTTTGTGAGAAACTACACACTTTTTCCTTTAAAAAGAAGTTAATATCTTACATCTGTATCATCCAGTTTACTCTGGAGGTCAGGAAACCACCAATATCAGTAAGACTAAAAAAATAAATAAATAAATAAAAAAGAGTATTATGGATAATTTTGGTCATATCTACCTCCATATTCTGGGGCATAGAAGTGCAAGTTCTTCTGTTCCTCGTGACACGTCTTCACATGGTTGTTAATGGTGTCTGGGGCAACTGCAGATGAGGGAGCAGAACAAAGTGCAGAAAAACTTTTTGTGGCTGGACTTTAGTCATTGCAGTGTATGTGTGTACAGACAACAGTTGTTTTCTAAACCACAGTACACACCACTTCGTCCACATCCTATACATTGTGCAGGGGTTATTTCGGTATACAAGAAAAGAGATATTGCCACCATTTTTTTCACATGAGAAATCTTGATTGTGTAGTCCTGGATGAGACTGTTACTTTTGTACATACAACACTAGTAATGTGTAATCATGGAAATTCATTGGACATTTCCGGTCTTTAAATCCATAATTTAGTATCATTTGACTCCACCAGCAGTGCTTCAGCTCCACTACCTAACCCTGTAGGATGAAACCTGCTTTACTATATACCTGATCCGATCTTGATGAGCCCGTTGTGTTGGATAAAGATGGTGTCACAGGTCAGGTTGCCATGGATGATGGGAGGGTCACATGAGTGGAGATAACTGCAGTACATAGAGAAACATGTACAAATACAAACTTCATTAGAAAGGGATTGTGTTGTTTTACATGTGAGTGCATTTTCCGGTGAGTGACCATAATGAATTTAACAGATGTCTAAAAACGGTAAACCAACCTGAGAGCAGACAGGATCTGTGTGCACCATCTCTTCCAAGCCTGTAGGACCATACACCTTATCAGAGCGCTTACTAGCTGGTTTCCAATATGGAGTAAGTATGACTTACGTAATGTGATTTAACTTTGCTCAAAACTGGTACATAGTATATTTGCAAATTTTGTTCTTTTTTTGCCAATGGCCAGATGCCAATTAATATGTTAACAAAATTATTGGTCCTTGCTTTAGAAATCCTATCTTATCCATGCTGTGGTAAAGGGGTTTTCACTTTTCACAAGATATGTAGAACTTGTACAGCAAGACTTTCATATACCATTATTCTATTTTGGTAAATTTACATACAGTCACTAATTACCTTTTCATTCATGGTTTTGTGATTCTTCTTTGTCTTTTTTAGAAATTGCTTCAAGCTTCCCGATGACATATATTCAGTAATGAAAATCACCTGAGGGAGAGGAAAAAATTAGGGGAAACCATGTGTGCCTGTAGCAAATTATGTTTTTCCATGTCTTAGACTCACCCTGGCCCGGTTCTCCTTTGTGTCGGCCCAGTACTTGTGAAACTTGACGATATTGGCATGTTCCAAATGGATGAGGTTATCAAATACTGCCTTCACTTTCTCCTAAACATGCAGGAAAAACAAAGTATAACAAAGTATACATAACATGTTATAATACATATTTATATAACCATATTTACCTTACACACTGACTGTTCTGTGTCTGACTGATCAGTAATATGTCTCATGGAACTATTGATATGAACAAAGTATAAAGAACCATTATTTTCTCTGATGTAGGTTTGACCTTCTGGTCTTTTTCTCAGACACCAAGGGAAACGACATTACAATACACAATGCCAGAAATTGTGTGACACTAGTATATTGTAGACAGATTATCACATTAACAAACCTGGACAGTTTATAACTGCTTTATAACAACAGGACTTATATATATTTTTTTTACACAACAGGTAGACATATTTTCTTTTGACTTAACTTAGTAAATATTGTTAAAAAGGTAATTTAATGCCAACAACAATATATCACTGACAGCCAAAATTCATGATTCTTAAAATATGTCAATATTATTTTTAATTAAAGTTACATGATCTATCTGTAAGCCAGGAAACCTTAAATTTCGCTGGCATTGTTGGTTACTGTTTTGTCAACATTACAGACCAAGAGGTGCATCATAGTCACCCCTATAACTTTGTGTGTATTATAGTAAAAGAACATTACCCAATCAATCTTTATACTTTTTTTTATCCCATATAGTATGTGCATGAATTACCGGAGGCACAAAAACATATGTGAGTATCTTTACCTGTTTTATTCCTATATTGTAACACTGGGTCTCACCTCTAGCAGTTTGAAGTTCTTCCTCTCGGAGATCATGACTTCATTCCAAACTACTTCTACCCCTTCTTCTGTGTCCATGGCCAAGTATGCAGCATCTATACCTGGGACATTACGCTGATTTACCTACAGTAGAAGTGAACAGATAATAGTTTATGAGATATTATATTTTAATAGTGAAATGAAATACAAGACACAAAAACGCCTCATTTGAAAAAGAAAGAAAATACTCCCATCAGAAAAACTTAGTTTTGAAAAAAATACCGAATATGATCATTCACTAAAGAGGCGCAATCCCCTTTTGTCCATACTAAAATCTATTGATAGAATAACACACTGGCTAGTTTGAGTCCAGTGTTGCCTTGATGAAACTCACGACTTATGTACTTACGATGTGTCTCTGACCAATTACATGAAAAAGGGGGATATTTTGACTCAGTATCTTGATACTATTAACCCGAACCCTTTTGCACATGACTTATTACACTTTCATATAACATGTATTCCAAACTAGAAGGAAGTAATATGGTGTGTGAGATAAAACAATAGCATTTTAAAAATGATGGCCCAACATGTTGTTTATTTTATGCAGATAAAGATATTAGTATTAGTGCAGAATAGGGTCGGGGATATGACGATATATCATGTCTATAATATACAGGGGCTTTAGAAAGTTTAAAAATACAGAGGGCATAAATATACACAGCCCTATGTTGAATTCCCATAGAGGCAGGCCCATTTTTAAATTTTAAAGGCCAGTTATTTCATGGATCCAGGATACTTTGCATCCTGACAAAGTTCCCTTGGCCTTTGGAATTAAAATAACCCCCCATCATCACATACCCTTCACCATACCTAGAGATTGGCATGATGTTATTTCAGTTAGCCCAATAGCTGGTTTGATTTGCATTAAGAGATGATCTTATGGAAAGTTCCCCATGCCTATCTCTATGTATCGTAAATGGTATGTGATGATGTATTTTAATTCCAAAGGCCAAGGGAACTTTGTCAGGATACATAGTATCCTGGATCCATGAAATAACTGGCCTTTAAAAATAAAAAATGGGCCTGCCTCTATGGGAATTCAACATAGGGGTGTTTATATTTATCCCCTCTGTATTAAGGAAAAACATTATTTATTTACAATACATTATTCATTTATAAAGAAAATTGGTGTCCTTAAAAGGTTGGATTTTCCTTTTTTTTTTTAAATTAAGGCATTGAGATCAATTTCCAAAAGATGTTTTTTTATTACTCTTTTTAATCAACTTTAGCAGGGGTGTGTAAACTTTCTCAAGCCACTGTATTATTCTATATCGTTTCTATCATGATGTCAAAGAAAACTGTAGCCATACTGAATTACGACAATATTTAGGCCATTTGGACGACAGTCTACGTTCTGATCCTTACAGGCTATGTTAATTATTTAATTTTAATTAACTAATTTAGCACTAATGTTCTTAATAAAATGAGAAAATAAAATTTACCTTTCATTTGTAAAGTATTTAATTCACAGGAGGCTTTACCACCTGCTTAGTTCATATAGTCTAATTATTGAGGTACCAGGAAACATGCTACATTGTGATATATATTATTATTGAGATAGGAAATGACCTATATCAAAAGAGAAGATTTTGGCCATATCACCAGGCCCTAGTTCAGAATATAAATTTGATTAATTTTGCTTCATTCAAATGTAATGCAGTCTTTTACTGTAGAAAAAGTATCTATGATCACAATATTACTGCATCCATAATTCAGTCAACTGAGCTTCATGACTCAGGTATAAATACTCAAATCAAAAGTCACTTTAAAGAAGTATGAGAAATGTGATGCGTCTCATAATAACTTTGAATTGAAGTTAAACTTTGTCCATCATTTTCACTTGACAACATCAAAGCACAGCTTCCTGGCCGTCCTTACCTCTTCTCTGCGTTTTTGCCAGCGGCCACAGGGACTCTCTTCCAAGATTTCTGACTCATCTTCACTCTCATCCTCATCCTCCGTTGCTGTGGTGGCAGGAGGCTGTATGGAGGCCACAGGCGAAGACACAGATGCTCCACTTTCTACCTGTTGAATATTACTGGACACGTGTCCCGCTGTGACCTCTGGTTTGCTTCCCTCTGTAACCGGAGGTCCTATCTCCTGTGCCTCCGACATCATGACACAAACTGTATGTCGCTGGCCTTCCGTCCCTAGGAAGTAATAGGAAGCCTCTTTCCTGCTTTCCACTTTCTCTGTTTGAGCTGGTCACACATCCATTTTCCTTTCTGGCCTGACTTTCAACAAGAGAGAGCTCAAGCTGGGGGAACTGTAAACAAATTACACAAGTTTAAGTTCGTAACCTTTGGCAATAAAGTATTATCTTTCCAAACGTTAAGTCGTATTTTGCCATTTAGCTAAACGTTAATTAACTGAGAGACGAACTTATCTCGTATGCTTTGCTGGTTGGACTCAGAGGCAGAGAAACATACTGTTACAGGACAATAAAACATAATTCACTAAATCTAACTAATGTTAGCTACTGTAGCTAATTTAACTGTTGAAGGCTTCTGCTAAATGTTCAACCTTAGCTTAGCTGGAGAAGTTCATCCTCCCAGTGCTTTGCTAACTTTCCCCAGCTAACAAGCTAATGAAAGGTACATGACGTTAAACAAATAGCTAGCTAACATAAAGTTAAATAACGTTAGCAATCCATACTATATCTTACCGTGGAACAGAAGACTCCCGCCAAATGAAGAGTCTTGGGCTAGCTACATACTGATGACAAAAGGAGTAAAAATAGATAAGTTTAGACAAAAATGCTAGCTAGTTCGTCATAAATATGTTGTTGGGTTTTCACTCTTGTCCCTCTCAGCAAAAGTGGGAGGGGCGGGGCAGCAGTTGGGGAGCACTTGTTTGCGCGCAGAAAACGCAGTGGCGTAGAGTAGACCATGAAGTTTAAACTGACAAACAAATATTTAATAAAATATATACCCAACGTGAGATAACAAGATTATATATTATTTAATTCAACAAATGTTCTAACTGTGTCATGGTCAGTGGACCCAATATAACGACCACCGCCCAGCAAA
Source organism: Etheostoma perlongum (assembly GCA_026937815.1). Classification (NCBI taxonomy): domain Eukaryota; kingdom Metazoa; phylum Chordata; class Actinopteri; order Perciformes; family Percidae; genus Etheostoma; species Etheostoma perlongum. The sequence goes on along the minus strand of CM049371.1, from coordinate 9,086,946 downwards.
ACACAATAAATGTGGTGAAAGTGTATTTAAGTAGTTATGTATCCAAATAAAGACTTTTGGTCAACATGTGTATCGTTACTACAAAACCCTACGACTAGAACATAGGATAAATTAGTTGTCCTTTTTAAGCATAGTTGCCGTCTCAGTAGTCATTTTATAAAATCAAGCGCACTCAAATTTGGTTTTGATGGTGAGCAGCTCAGCTCGAAGAACAATCAAGATAGTTCACATCCATTTATCGTAGTTTGTGCGAAGCGGATCACCAAAGTGCCCATCCCAACGTTACAGGTATATAAAATGTGTATGTATATCATTAAATCAGTAAATAATAAAACCCATACAATTTTTCGTTAAATTAAACAAAACGTTTCATGAAAAAGTAGGATATAGGGAATTGACGTATCGTAAGTGAATACGGAAGTTGTCAGAGGTGAACACTCTCTCCTCGCTTGCAGAAGGGTTGTGCAGCTGTTTAATGTTGCTAATATTCTGCGCAAGATGTTATCCGCGATTTACATGCAAGGCAGTGATGCAAACAAGCCATAAAGGAATTATTATGTGGTTGCCTTTTGGATAAAAAGACCCCTGTTTCTCTTCGCCCACTATGTGGAGGCTTAACGATACCGACGCCGTCCGTATAGGTCGCATATAAGCGATATTTTATGGAAGCTGGGACGAGGGAGAGGTTGTGAGGCTGGGGAGTCAATACATCGGCAGAGCTAGAGAGAGAGAGAAGCCTTAGCAAGCTAGCTCTCGTGACAGTAACAGTTACGACGGAACAGTGACTTTTTTCCGTACAACAACCCGTCGGCTCGGTTATTATGGCTACGAATGGTAACAACTTAACGCCTGGGATGGGAGAGATCATCCAGTTAAACGTCGGTGGGACAAGGTAAGCTTCGTCAACAGGACAGCCCGGCAGATGATGGTCATCATTTTGGAAATTTGAGCTCCGGCTACGTACGCGTATGATGATATCTGCATGCCCAAGCAGCCATGGATGTAGCTGAAGTAGATACACCAGGTTGTGCACTTTATCATTAACCTCTCTCTCTCTCTCTCTCTCTTTAATTTAATTCCATTCAAATGGGCTTTAGTGGCATTCAAGTTTTAATAACTGTTGCCAAAGCATCGACATACAAGTTTAAATATGTGTACAACAGTGCACAGTAAACAGTAATATAACATATTTTAATATAATATTTTGTGTGTGTGTGTGTATGTCGGTCATTCACTGTCCCTCAGGTTGAGGCATGTTGGTATATTCTGTATTGGGCAGCAAGATCGGCTCTGTCTCCTTCTCCTAGGAGTATTTTGAATTTTGAGAGTTTATTAAATTCGTTGAAATCTGAGATTACAGAATTGAATTCATTGTTTCATTAAATGTTTTATCGCTCTCACTCACTCACTCACACACACACACACACACACACACACACACACACACACACACACACACACACACACACACACACACACACACACACACACACACACACACACACACACACACACACAGAGTACATCTACATTGTGACATTTTGATGTAGTGATGAACTTCCTCAGCAAAGCAATTCCATGAATGGCATGCCTCTACTGTTGGGATGCCTGAGACTACAGTGACTCTACATTTTCCTTCACACAGTGTATGTAATAAATGTGTTATTGTGTTTTTTATACTTTAGGTTCAGCACCTCCAGACAGACTCTGATGTGGATCCCAGACTCTTTCTTCTCGAGGTTGGTTTAACGTTGTCAGCATTCAGACTCTCAGATGCAGATAATGCATGGAATTGATCTGGACTGTTTCTGCAAGATTAGATATTTGAAGAATGAATTGAGTATTAGTAGTGTCAGAGTATACATTATGAGGATCATTCTGCTGTGTATGAAAATAAAAGGAACTGCATGTGTCTGCATAGCCACAGTTAGTGTTCTGTACATATCTCAAAGCAGGCTTAAACCTGACTAACATGGGACTCAAATGGAATACCCCATGAAATTAGGCTAATTAGACTGTACTAGTAGTACTATTGTTACAGCATGTAGCAATTTTACCAGAAACAGGTCAAAGACTCGTGCTATGGCGCTTTTACATCCCAGTAAAACTAAATTTGCACTACATAATTAATGTTGCGATGGTCCATTATCTTGTCTCTGTCTTGCTTCATACTTGTACCATTCTAGATATGGAAACATGTCAGGGGATTACAATTACAGTCTGCTATGATTGAAAGAAGGTAGAAAATTAAGCCAGCTGCGTTATTTTTTTAAATGTATCTTTTGTTTGTTATTTAGTGAGGCAAAAGTCTTGTTTTCATCTAATATTTAATGTGAACACTGTGACAGTTAGTAGCCCTTACTTTAAGATTTTTGGGGTTTTGAAAACTGTCATCATAATATATGGACTAAACATATATGTTTTAGCTTACATGAGTGTTTTTCACATGTATCTAGTGAGATATTTTGGTGTGAGGGTAACTCACTTAAAGTGAAACAGCCACATTGGGGCTGGGCAAATACCACAGTTGGAACAAACTTAAACACTGGACTGAGCTCACAGTTTTACAACAGCTGACCAAGTAGTGCTAAATCCCTGTCAGCCTGTATGCCAGTGCACCTGTCTGTCTGCCTGCCTGTCAGTGTCTCTGCCCTCAGCTGTCTTCAATGTGAAGTCAATATAAAGTCATTCTTAATACACACTTGCAACACACGCTGATGCAGTAATTACTAATCTGTTGTTCCGAGTAAGCAAATAGTCGCTGTGCAAACTGTAGTGGTAACACTGTTAGTAAGTGGAAATGGAGAAGTCCTCGGTTAACTGGAGCACTCATGCGTGTGTGTGTGTGTGTGTTTGTGTTTGTGTGTTTTCCAGTTTGCTGAGTGGAAGGATATCCACTCTTCGGGATGAAACTGGAGCTGTGAGTATAGCCTTGGTTGCTTCTTATTCTAAAACTAGAACAATATCTTCAGGCAACATCTGAAAATTCTCTTCCAGCGGATAGGACATGATTTGTAGACAGATATTACATTATACCATTTGAGACCATATTAGACAAATTCCATCCACTTTCCTATTGTATTGTGAAGGGCTACAACAAATGTTTATTTTAAATTATAGATTAATCTCAATTATTTTTCAAAGACTTTCAACATCAGAAAGTAGTGTTCCATGGTGATTGTAAACAATTGCTTTTCTTTTAGGGGTTGATTAAGACCTGCATAATATATATTCTTCCACTTCCAGATATTTATTGACAGAGACCCTACAGCTTTCGCACCAATTTTGAATTTCCTCCGAACCAAAGAATTGGACCTGCGGTAAGGAGTTATGACACCATTCAGAAAATACTGAAAGTTTACTTTAGGAAGACATTATAAGCTGGGCCTTACTGAATGCTTCTGCTGCTTCTTTCTCTATAGGGGTGTCAACATCAGCATCCTGCGACATGAAGCAGAGTTTTACGGGATAACTCCTTTAGGTGTGTTGCCTAACAGAGGTTTGGGGAGGAAATGGAAGTAGCAGACTTGTATTTAGCACAAATAGTCATACATTACACTGACATGATGGAAACCTCATAATGCACCGGCCTTATATAAAGTTTGTTCTGTAGCCAATGCATACATGTGTGCAACATCACCAGGTACTACATAAAAGCTGAGTATCTGTGGTTTTTGGGTAGCCAAAAAGTACAGCCTATAGAAAGCCTATAGTACAGTATTTAAAGGGAAATATTGTCCTGTCCTGTAACATCAAATACAAATACAACTTGACCAAGGTCAAAACCTTATTACTGTTAGTTCCATGTACTCTAATGTTTTACTTCCTGTTTCAGTGTTTGTAACTTCCCTGCATTGTCTGTATTTCAATGGGAAATTTACTTTTGTGAAAACAGATCACCTGCTTAAAATCATAATATGCATAGCAACAAATATGATACAATGCAAAGTTATTACATATAATATAAATGACAGTGGATTGCTCTGACTCATGGATAATTAGTCTTGAACTTTATAACCCAACAATAACAAAACATTTGTCAAAATTAATTAGGACAATGCAAAATAGAAGAAATAGAGTATGAGGTTTAAAATCCACTGAACCAAATAAAATATAAAAATAATACTATGTATTAGCATTTAAAAATAAATCATCCCTTACATTCTCTGTTATGTTTTACAGTAATTAAATAAGTAGTCACTTAATCTTGGAAACATATCTATGATGTTGATCCGGTCATCATGGGCTCATCGCAGTTTATGTGTGTGTGTTTGTGTGTGAACCTGCGTGTGTATGTGTGCAGTGCGACGCCTGCTGCTGTGTGAAGAACTGGACCGCTCATCGTGTGGTAGCGTTCTCTTCCATGGTTACCTACCACCCCCAGGTAAACACATGAAACCGAGTCATACAGAAAATTAACTTAAAATAGAGAATCAATTAACTCCGATTAGGATATTCAACTGATGTTCCAAAAACAGTTGCAGGAATAAGACAACCTGTTTTTAAGACACAGAATACTATACCAATACAAATCTGCACAAATGTCTATTTATAATTGTCTATCTTTCCTTGACAGCCATCCCTGCCCGTAAGTCAAGCCCTGCCTCAGCAGCCTCTGGCCCCTCTGATGAGCGGCCGGGTCCAAGTGGAGCAGAGGGCTTCACCCGTATTGGTCCCCCTCCTCACCCTTCCCTCCCTGGCTCACCTGGAACAGACGACAACCACAAACTGGGTGAGTAACCTGAAGGCGCTTTATGAAGTGTGTCTGAATGTAAAAAATCAATTGTGATAATCTGTAGATTATATATATATATATATATATATATATATATATATATATATATATATATATATATATATATATATATACAGTGGGAAGAAAGTATTCAGACCCCTTTAAATTTTTCACTCTTTGTTTCATTGCAGCCTTTTTTCCAAAAATCAAAAAAAGTTCATTTTATTTCTCAGTAATGTACACTCAGCAACCCATCTTGACAGAAAAAAAACAGAAATTTAGAAATCTTTGCATATTTATTAAAAAACAAAAACTGAAATATCACATGGTCATAAGTATTCAGACCCTTTGTTCAGTATTTAGTAGAAGCACCCTTTTGATCTAATACAGCCATGAGTCGTTTTGGGAAAGATGCAACAAGTTTCTCACATCTGGATTTGGGTATCCTCTGCCATTCCTCCTTGCAGATCCTCTCCAGTTCTGTCAGGTTGGATGGTAAACGTTGGTGGACAGTCATTTTCAGGTCTCTCCAGAGATGCTCAATTGGGTTTAAGTCAGGGCTCTGGCTGGGCCATTCAAGAACAGCCACAGAGTTGTTGTGAAGCCCTGCCTCAGCAGCCGTTATTTTAGCGGTGTGCTTAGGGTCATTGTCTTGTTGGAAGGTAAACCTTCGGCCCAGTCTGAGGTCCAGAGCACTCTGGAAAAGCCCAGGATAGGGCATTCACCCGATTGCAACCAGTCGTCCTGTCCCTGCAGCTGAAAAACACCCCCACAGCATGATGCTGCCACCACCATGCTTCACTGTTGAGACTGTATTGGACAGGTGATGAGCAGTGCCTGGTTTTCTCCACACATACCGCTTAGAATTAAGGCCAAAAGTTCTATCTTGGTCTCATCAGACCAGAGGATTTTATTTATCACCATCTTGGAGTCCTTCAGGTGTTTTTAGCAAACTTTTTCATGTGTCTTGCACTGAGGAGAGGCTTCCCGGGCCAAAAGCCCCACTGGTGGATTGCTGCAGTGATGGTTGACTTACTACAACTTTCTCCCATCTCCCGACTGCATCTCTGGGCTTAGCCACAGTGACCATTGGGTTCTTCTTTGCCTCTCTCACCAAGGCTCTTCTCCCCCTGAAGGGTTCTGGTCGTCCCAAACGTCTTCCATTTGAGGATTATGGAGGCCACTGTGCTCTTAGGAACCTTAAGTGCAGCAGAAATTTTTTGTAACCTTGACCAGATCTGTGCCTTGCCACAATTCTGTCTCTGAGCTCTTCAGGCAGTTCCTTTGACCTCATGATTGTCATTTGCTCTGACATGCACTGTGAGCTGTAAGGTCTTATATAGACAGGTGTGTGGCTTTCCTAATCAAGTCCAATCAGTATAATCAAACACAGCTGGACTCCAATGAAGGTGTAGAACCATCTCAAGGATGATCAGAAGAAATAGACAGCACCTGAGTTACATATGAGGGTCACGGCAAAGGGTCTGAATACATATGACCATGTGATATTTCAGTTTTTGTTTTTTAATAAATATGCAAAAATAAATTTCACTGTCAAGATATGAGTGTACATTACTGAGAAATAAAATGAACTTTTTTGATTTTTGGAAAAAGGCTGCAATGAAACAAAAGAGTGAAAAATTTAAAGGGGTCTGAATACCTACCCACTGTATATATATATATATATATATATACACACACAGTATATGCTTACAGTTGTGGTGCCAGAAATCCACCTCTGCACAAATCTTAAGCATAAAAAAGCAAGCAGCAAATTCAGCAAAAAAAAGACTCTTATTTTGTCTGTCTTCTGCCTGTCATTCACAAAATGTACGTCTACTGCATGTGCTGTAGTATTCATACTACTTATGTCTGAGTGTCTTGTGTTTTTCTACTTGCTTATATGTATGTCACATCTGTTTATGTGTGACAGTAAGAGAGTATAGTATATGTACCGTTTATGCTTGTCCATATGTGAGTGTGTTTCTGTGAGTGTGCATTAATGCTGGAGCTAATGTGACCTGATACATCCTTTTAGTGTGCTGGCTTAGGTAGCCTAGTTTCCCATTGGCCTGCTCTTTGTTGAGGATGACAGAGAATATAGTTAGCTGCAATAAACAAAGTGTATGCGCTCTGGACTGATGCAAAAGGATTTGGGATGGGTGTTTTATGTCATGCAATAATTTGAAGTAAATGTTACTGATCCCTGGCTGGTTCTAGACCTTTGAATCACTGCCCACGTTGCTATTTTACTTAGCAATTCAAATAATGAAGTGAAAACAAAAGGGAAATTCAGTCTGATTAGCAGGCTACAGAAGTAATGTGTTTATTTGTATGTTGTGTGTGTTTGTGCAGGTCCTGTGGTTGACCCCAGGAAAGTGCTGATTATAGCAGGACACCACAACTGGATTGTGGCAGCTTACGCACACTTTGTTATCTGCTACAGGTAATACTGCCACATTTCTCATCCACTCGATAGTTGTTGTTAGGGGGGAGACATTAAATTATTAATGATGGGAAGATGGAGTCATCTCTTGTGTCTCAACTTTTTCACTGAATGCTGCCATACCTGTAACACACTGTACGACGGCTAATGCTTTGGGTAAGAATATTGTAAAAGCAGAGGTAAATGTTTGCCTGTGTGTATGTGATCTCGCTACAGGATAAAGGAATCTTCTGGATGGCAGCAGGTATTTTCCTCCCCCTACCTTGACTGGACCATTGAACGCATCGCGCTTAACGCTAAAGTGGTCGGTGGCCCGCATGGAGACAAGGATAAGATGGTGGCCGCCGCCTCTGAAAGCAACATTATTCTCTGGAGCATCCAAGATGGAGGCAGTGGAAATGAGATAGGTATACAGCGAGAATGGCAAAAAATAGAAAAATCCAAGGCACTCTTACTGGAAAAATCATCAAATCAAACTGGCTTTGTCATCTTAAACCTTTAAAAACAACTCCGACGCGTTTCGTCACAAGCCTTCGTCAGGGAGTCAACTAGTCAATATACAGAGAGTGTGTTTGTGTCCGTGGACTATCTTGCTGTTATGTGACCCTTTTGACTTCCTGCCGTCTCTGTGACTCAGTCTTCACTCTCCACCCACTTTCCCTCCAGCCTGCAAATTGACACTAACTCCTACCTCTTCCCACCAACCCAGGTGTATTCAGTCTTGGTGTACCTGTGGATGATCTGTTCTTCATCGGGAACCAGCTGGTGGCTACAAGCCATACAGGGAAGGTTGGGGTGTGGAATGCTGTCACACAGCACTGGCAGGTAGGAGGGCGGTGTGTGTGTGTGTTTTAGTATGGGTGAGACATAGAGAGAAAAGTGAGGAGTGGTGAGTGTGAGTCTCCTCCACATTTGTGTTTTACTTAGTTAGTGAACATTATAGTAAGGTTATGAGGCCTTAATGACCATTCATAATGAATGTACAGTTTGTAAGCTTTCAATTGAGAGACAGTGACGTCACAGAATAACACTGTACTGACTGTGAGTTTACTTTTTTGTGTGTGTATATATTCAAGGTTCAAGATGTGGTTCCTATTACCAGTTGTGACACTGCAGGATCGTTCCTTTTACTGGGTTGCAACAATGGGTCTATCTACTACATAGGTACATGTTTATACACACATACAGGGTTTCCTATCTTGTATGTCTGCCACTCAGTTTATTTGCTGTTTGAAAAGTTAGTTAAGGGATTTTGTGTGACTGTTGCTTATACATACTTTTAAAAGCACCTTGGTGATTTTCTTTTCACCAAAATTAATTTTGAGTCAATTCAAGGATTGAATACTGGATCTAGATGTCATAAAATGCTGTCAAACCTCAACACATTAACATTTTGTCTGCTTCTTTTCAGACATGCAAAAGTTCCCACTGAGGATGAAGGATAATGACCTTCTAGTGACAGAGCTTTATCATGACCCTTCAAATGATGCCATCACTGCTCTGTCTGTCTATCTCACGCCTAAAACCAGTCAGTACACCAGTTTTTCCCCTCTAAAAATAAAGAAGAAAATAAACTTAAAAAAGGTTATTCCTGCATATAATTGTCTACGTTTTGCTTTTCATATTGTTTTAGTTCTCATTTCTCCTCCTTTTCCTTCACCTCCTGGGATATAAACTGACAGGGTCACAGTTACTGACCTGACATTGAAACGTTCTGTCTGTTTGTATTTTCGTCTTTCTGTCCTCCCCTCCCTCCCTCTGGTCTTTCAGGTGTGAGTGGGAACTGGATAGAGATAGCCTATGGGACTAGCAGCGGTGCAGTAAGAGTGATCGTGCAGCACCCAGAGACAGTGGGATCGGGCCCCCAGCTTTTTCAGACTTTCACTGTCCACAGGAGCCCGGTGACAAAGATTATGCTGTCTGAGAAACATCTGGTATCAGGTGAGGAAGGTGTAACAGGTAGGAGGGTTAGACAAACAGTTATTTTCTATTGATAGAGGGAACTAGAGTAGGTAACAGAAGAATATACAGTACAAGGCAACAATAAGGGCCCTATCTTTACCCGGTGCGGCGCAAAGCCCAATGCAAGTGTCTTTGCCAGTTTAAGACCGAAGCAGTTGTCAATTTTTCGTCCAGCACCCATGTCGTTTAAATAGCAAATGCACCTGCGTCCATCTGTGAAAAAAGTGGATCCGTACACACCCTAAACGCACCTACGCCAAGCGCCTCACACCGTGCGCTTAGATCGTTAAAATAGGCCCCTAAAAGTGCAGACTATTGACACATCAATCATCTCTTGTTCATTGTGTTTTCTATCACGTACCTGGGTGTATACCTGTGATTGAGCTCTTGTGTTGTTTTTCTGTGTGCGTCAGTGTGTGCGGACAACAACCACGTTCGGACGTGGACAGTGACCCGGTTCAGAGGGATGATCTCCACCCAGCCAGGCTCCACCCCTCTGGCTTCCTTCAAAATACTGTCCCTGGAAGAGACGGAGAGCCACGGGAGCTATGGCTCCGGGAATGATATTGGTGAGATAGTTAAGAAGACAAGATCAGTAAATAAAAGAAGGCAGCAAGATGGATTAATATGACGGAAAGATAGATGCATTTATAAGGAGGAAGGGAGATATTGTCTGATACTGCCTTTGCAAAAGAGGTTCACATTTGGGATTGACATTAGTAGTAACAGATGGATCTTACATACAATCTTTGCATACAAATTCAATAGATAGCAGGTGCTCTATGTGCAGATATGTTATGAGCTGTGACAGCCTTGACACACACTAAATACTAAATGAATTAGACTGCTACTAGTTTTTAATTACATCAAAGATCCCTGGCCTTAAGGAGACACAAATGGTAATTTCATGGCATTTGGTTAACTCACCTGGTAGAGCGGGCGTCCATATATAGAGGTTTACTCCTCGACACAGCAGCCGGGGGTTTGACCCCGACCCGCGGCCCTTTGCTGCATGTCATTACCCTTCTCTCTCCCCTTTCAAATCTAAACTGTCCTATACAAATAAAGGCCTGAAAAAATGCCGCAAAAAAAGTAAAGTGGTCTAAATAGTGGTAGATGGAGACTGATTGTCTTTTCTGCTCTCAGGTCCATTTGGAGACAGAGACGATCAGCAGGTTTTCATACAGAAAGTGATCCCCATCACCAACAAACTGTTTGTGAGGCTCTCATCTACTGGAAAAAGGTATAATATTCTCCATCTGTCTTTCTCCTTCACCTTTGCTCCTCTGATGTTTATCTAACTTTGTCTTTTATTAAGTGGGAGGAGGGTAGATGCTTCAGCTCACTAAGTTTCTTCAGTTCTTATTGTTATTAAATCTATCTGTAGGCTTCTAGTACTTCTGTTTGATCGTTGCTACATATTAATGTGTGTGTGTGTTTGTCAGGATCTGTGAAGTGCAGTCAGTGGATGTGACCACCATCTCTTGCTTCATGGTACGGGAGTGTGAGGGTTCGAGCAGGATGGGGTCGCGACCTCGGCGCTATCTGTTCACTGGCCATGGCAATGGCAGCATCCAAATGTGGGACCTGACCACTGCCATGGACACCGCTAACAAAGGAAAGGAGGGGAAGAGAGAGGGTAAGGAGCTAGAGAAAGACAAAACCAAGAGAAAAAATGTATACTGCTGTTTTTACTTTTTTTTTATTATTCTTTTTACTAATATTCTGGTTATAGAGTAGAAAACCATTTCTAGGATTAAATGTAATCATTTTCTTTGAGGAAATTCTGGATGTGTGTGTTCTGAAGCTGCCCTTGCGTTTGACAGATGCAGGTGGGCCTACAGAGGAAGAGCTGCTGCAGCTGTTGGACCAGTGCGACCTGAGCACCTCCCGCTGTGCTACACCCAATATTAGCCCCGCCCCCTCCGTGCTGCACCACACACGCCTCAGAGAGTCCTGCTCAAGGTTAGAGAGAAAGTTCTCTCTCTCTCACACTCTCTCTTACACACACACACACACACACACACACACACACAAAAGACAACCCTTCACTCACAACTCATAACTCACAAAATAAGTAGCTGTCTCAATACCGTAATTACAATGTATAACATCCCTTGTACAGTGGTTGTCAACTAATATGTACTTTGTGTGTTGTGAAAATGTCTTTCACTGACTGTCTTCCATTTCTGTCAGTCTGCAGTTACAGGCCCAGGAGCCTATTCCTGAGAGCCAGGCTACTTACGGAGCTGTGCGACCCTACAGAGCGAGCCCCCTGCTGGCCCGCGCACGCCGAACTGAGTCATTCCACAGCTACAGGTGAAATAATACTTGTTACAAATTTTTACATTTCTACATTAAGGTTTGCTTCACCTATATTACAAAACACTCATTTTCTCATTGACCTGAAGTGGTGTACAGCTATGCAGATCATTCTAGTATTGTTTGAGCATGTTCATTTTATTGTCATTGGACAACACAAAGTTGTACAACAAAAATCAGTATTAGTCCCTTTATGCTACACAAGAAAAACAAAAAAAAACAGTAGTGCATTCATGTATCGCATTTTTTTAAATTTGCTTTAGGAGGAAACAGCAGCAGCAAAGCTGGTGAATTCACTGTGCAGATAATATGGCTGGCATCTTAACATATCAACTTTTACTAATTTTGAGCACCAAGCATCATTGATGCAAACAGATTCTGCCTTCCCTTCTTTGTTGGAGAAGAACACAACAATCCTACCGATTTATTGAAGAAATAGTCCCAGCAAAAAACTATTTACCTCTATTGTATTGGGGCGGTGGCAGAAATCTCAGATGGATATCTGAAAACCATGAGAGCTAAGGGAGGATTATTTATGTAATTTTCATGACTTGACCATAACAGTGATGCTCCTAGTCCTGAAGAGCACTTTTTCACCTTTCCATGCTCTACCCACACCTGATTAGTGTGATGGGAAATATGCAGTGCTACGGCTCTTCAGAACCAGGAGTGAGGACCATTAGCACCTGGTTTTGAAATACAGTCTCCCTGCGTGCCATTCTGTCTGCATTTTGTTTATTTATCTATTCACCTGTAACTAACTCCATCCATCTGTCTTTCCATAGAGACTTCCAGAACTTCAGCCTGAGTCGAGGTGGACTGGACGGCACTGGTCAGGCGTCCACACAGGGCCCCAGCCAGACCACTGATGTCCGCCGTTCACTCTGTGACTTTGGGCCTGAAGACAGTGAGCGGAGAGCCACAGCTATGGAGTTCTGGGCTTGTCGAACAGCTAGTTCAAGCTCTAATACAATTATCGGAGCTATTACAACTGCTGGTGTTTCCGGGGTGAAGACAGAAGGCGGTCAAGAATCTCTACGACAGCCTCCTGACAGCCCAATTCCCAGAGGCGACGTTAGGCGGAAGGTGCACACAAACCCAGAGGAGGGTGAGGGTATGGGATCAGGGGGGAGAGGGGGTGAAGGTGGAGGCAGGCGTGAGGAAGAGGGGAGTACTAGAAGGGGGCTTTCTGGGGAGGAAGAAAGCTCCAGTCCCTCACCTCTCCTCCGTGCCCTCTGGATCTGAAGGTGGTGGCAGCGACTCATCTACCAACGGCTCCCCCTCCCCGACCAAACTGTCTTCCTCCACTTCACCGCGACACAGGAAGCTGGCCCCTGAGCTGTCCAATCAGGACAGCTGTCTGTGACAGTGCCCACCACCCTTTTCTTTCCATCCCAATCTGAGGAGTCATCTTGTAGAGGCGTCCTGTAGGCACATGGGGAGTTCTGGATATCACAGCAGAGGAGGAATGTGGCTTTTTCAGGTGTGGCTAATGATGTAACTGGATAAATGACCTTCTAGTTTACGGACTCCACACAAGATGCTTTAATGAGTCTGTCTCAGGATGGGTCTCCTTTACTCAGTTTGCTTTCTACGCTTTCAAACTTTTATTTAAACAATACACCTTTTTGTAATTAAGTCAGTGTAACTCAAACACTGGTGTCATACATTTAAAGGCAAAAATCTATCTGACATGACAAAGCAGTTGCAACATCCTAACGACAACAGCATGTCATCTCAACCAGGCCAGGAATGCATTTGGGGTTTTGACCTTTTAAGGGATTTCAATTTTTATCACACTTGTAAAATCTGCTGGGTACAACTAGACCTCCGACTAGCTTAGATGGCTTTTGGTGTAACAGATGATGGGTGACGAGGTTTGCACTTTCAGCTACATATCTGAAAGCAATTTGCCAGTTCAGTTAGTCTTAAAACTGCTGAAATTGGTTTATCTCCCTGTGTGTCCAATCTACATCTTAAGAAACATACAGTAACTACAGGAACATGCAAAAGTCTCTTTGGCCAGGTTTTGTCAAAGGCGTGTTGTTGCTGCCTGTTTGGTTGAAGCACAAGCAGGTGTTAGGCCACTAAAGTGTAGCTTGAATCAAGGTTCATCAAAAAACATCAAAAACAAGCACAAAAGCACACTACTAGTAAATGAAATCTAAGGAGCGCTTTATCTTGTAAGACCCTTAGATAAAGGAAGCAAAAGGGAATTTACAGTGGCACAGTTTGTACTTTTATCAGATATTATCAGTGTTTTTTTATTGACTTATAGTCTGGTAGGAATTTGTTCAGAACCTGACCTGACAGAAAACTAACAACAAACTATAATTTTCATGATAAACTTACCATTAAAACCATTAAAAAGCATTCAAATTACAATGATATAAGACAGAAAAAGTTTGCCATTTTTGGTGATTTGCCTAACAATTATTGACTAATCATTCATCGTTTTAGATTTGGAAGGATTAGGCCACTTTTAAGAATTTATTATAATGTCAAGTGTCTGACAATTTGTGCAACCTGTCGTGACGGGGGACGCTCTGGCTTGTTTGTATTTCTTGAAACAGATCATAATAATCTTGGGTGGTGCTAAGCCTAGGGTGCAGTGACAGTGCCCTTTCACACTAGTGTTGGAAGAGAACTTGTTTTAGTGGAACATTTGCATGTGGAGAGGCTAAATCCCCACAAAATATCAATTATATACATATTATGTGTATATCATTACAACCATTCACCAAAAGAACCAAGCAGGCCTGCCTTATTGGACGATCCAAATCTTTGTCAAAAATGGCCATTTTCAGCGTGTAGTTGCAGTTTGGAGGTTGTTGTTGTTATAGTTTGTCTTAGCGAAGGGCATTTTAAAAACAGAAACACGCAGATAGAAAAAGAGAAGAGAATGCTGCACAAAATACGTGGCCAATGGCATTCTTATGCCCGCAATATACATCTGGTGAGTCAGACTACTTTAACCCTAATGTGTATTGTTGGAGCTATAACCTGCTCCGGTCTCAGGGTTCAGTCAATTAGCAGTATCCACTTTGCTGCAGCTAGAGAGACAATTGTTGTTCAATAACACAATGACACAAAAAGCATGACACAAAAAGCCTACAGTCAGCAGGCAGTAAAATCCTTTTGCAACTCCACCGTGCAGCAAAACCTTCCTGGAGTATGCAACAGTGGAGTTAAGATGCCGAAGAGGTACACTGTGATTTTCACATTATGGCTTCAGGATAATTGATCAATAGTATGTGTTACACAGGGACGGTGGCCTGCAACAACAAAGAATCCTCATGTGAACAGGCTAGCTATTTGAAATGTAACTTTACAAGTTCCAGGCAAGGCACAAAACCAGAAGCCTGGAACTAGTTTAACTAAATGGAATGAAGTTGTTTATCAATTACACCTGTGCTCGACCTGCTATGACAAGCCAAACTGTCTTTATAATCCAACACAGCAATTTCAGCAATTTGAATAAAACATTTGTAAATGTGAATTAGAAAACAAATTAGTGGCACAGCACTAGAAGCTTACAGTTTGAAGAAAGCTTTATGCTTTTCTTTGTGGAGATTGATTCATCAAAAAAGATCACATTTAGACTAAGAGTGGCAGCAACAACTGTTCTTTCTGCTTTGTGGTATATACAGTATATGACCTTTTCCGTGATGTCAAAATAAATTTTACTGTTCAGACAGAAATTAGGAAAAACTATTTGTGTTCCAGCCTAAATTTACCGTAGTCGTTTTTTTCACAGTGGTGCCTGTACACGATCACACTTATTATTATTTATATCTTATTTTGTTTACAGTATCACAATATAACTACACTCAATACAAGGGACTGGTACACTACATCACTTTACTCCCTTACTTTATTTGAATGTGTCTTGTTTTGGATGACCGTTGCAGTGCCTTATTTACCTTGTTTGACGGTTATCAGTCTGTTTGTGTGTTGTCATTGAATAGGATTCTGACCAAAGGCTTGTGAAGACTGTGGAGCCACGTAACGGACCTTTCCACTCTGGCTTTGGCTAAAACTGTCTAATGATAGATTTACACCCAGCCAAATCTGATTTGGTGAGTGGTCACTTGAATAGATGGGCATTACAGTACATATTAAATTATCAACATCTATTGTACATAATCTTGATATAGATGACAAGGTCCATCTTGGTTATGATATAGTAGTGAAGGTCTAAAAGGACAGCTGGAAGGGAAATGGCAGCAACCGTAATTAGCATAGTCATTTTGTGAACTAATCCTGCTTGTTTACTGCTCATGATCTATGGTACTTTTTTGTAATCATTGTGGGGACAACTGTAAAAAAATTGTAATGATAAAAAATTTAAATAGAGCTAGAAAGAATGTCCTGAAATGTTATAATTTGCCAAATCCAGCAGCTATATAACCTCTTTTTTAAGCACACTGCTTATCATTTCAACATCAACAGATGAACTGACTATGTGGTCCCTGTCTGTACAAAGATGTATATTTTATACACGTATTAACTCTAAAAAAAGTAGACAAACATATTTAAAACAAAATCCTAATGTGGATGCATTGGTGTGTTATGGTGTGTCAATACTTACACTGTTGTTCATTACATATTGTTAATAATCATAAAATGCCTATATTGATATCACCATGCTATTGGACCTAACTGCATTTGCACTTGCACTACTAAGACTAATATTTAACTAAATTGCTAGTGTTTATTTTATATTAAAACTTAAAAAGTGTATTCCAGCACATTACTGTTTGTCTGTCTTCTAAAATCTGTCTGTCCTTATCTGTTGTTCCTCTCTGGCTATGTTTACAATATATTACAGCCAGACGATAGTGAGCTAAAAGGAAATCATGTTTGTTTAAACTGCCCTGTACATCATTGTTTTTACATTGTGTGTGTTAGAAAATGCTGCATTTTCTTGTATTATTTACAGTGCTGACACATGATTAAATATGTCAACATTGAACATTTCAGAGCCTAATGTTCATGTTCAATTTAATCTACAACTGTGTTCACTAAAACCTCTCAAAACTAAACAGGTTTCCTCTATTTTCTCAGGAGATTACCGGTAAGAGGTAATTTGACAGTGATGAAATAAAGTTGTATTGTCATATATATAATTTTGAGTTAATTTGAAGAGCAGAGCAAACAGAATATTTACAGGAGATCCTTCAAATTAGTATTATTACAAAGTTTAAACTTCATTTGCAGTTTAACCTTTAAAACTCAACTCTGTAAAGGGGAAAAACACGCTGAAACAAATGCTGCCAGTCAGCTTTTAGCACATGGTTTGTGTGGATAACCTGCCAAAGTCCACAAATTTTGTTTTGTTTGAGTGTCATAGAGGTGTGTGTGTGTGTGTGTGTGTGTGTGTGTGTGTGTGTGTGTGTCTCCCCAGCGCTTTCATTTCACTAACCTTCCCGTTCAGACAGTCTCCTCTCTGAGATGTCGTCTGTCGTCATTGTGATTTATGAGTTTAATAAAACCCTGTGTGTGTGTCTTTGTGTGTAGCTCAGGGCCATACTGTCCCTTGCAATCACTCAACTAGCTCTCTTTTCACAACCTCTCCCTCCCTCCGTGGGTGACAATAGCTGTGAATGTGGCTGTGAATGTTTTAGAAGTGCCCTTGTCAGACTGCTGTCCTTGAGCGAGGGCACTGTTGTTACTGCCAGTTTGTTAATTTCAAACTTGCCTTGATGTTCCCTTAAGGGACACAGGAGCAAAATTAAATTACTGCTGCTTTTGATGGAGATACCGGCCCTCTGTGTGTTTGCGTGTGGTAACCAAGTCTCTATACAGCTGATGGCACATCTGTGTTTTACAAACTCAGCAGAAAAGAACATTTGATCTTTAGCTTGAAGATGTTCCTCACTCTTACACGTACGCGCGCACACACACACACACAAAATTCAACTATGCGCAAACTGTTCTGTTTAAATAAATATTTAAACTATGGCATAATAGCACTAGTGTCACTAGTGCAGTGACTCATTTTTGTACTGTAAAATAAAAAGGAAAATAAGTTTCACAGATATAGTATATTGGTACTAGATAGATGTATGACGACTAATTCTTGGATCATTTCAGATGTCTGCAGCTAATATAGGAATCTATAAGGCATGCTGAAAGTTGTTTGCTTTGAGGATCCGTGTAAACGTTTTAACTTAATGCTATACTATTTCAAATACATTTGAAGTGAAGAAAATGAGTAGAAAAGAATATTTTTTTGACCATTGACCATTTATAATTTTTCAGAAAAACAAACATTAATCAATGAATCATCTATAAATAAGATTTTTTTAAAACAACAACCATAAATAATACTGCCAGTGTAAAAAAGAAAAGGTTTATAACAATACAGTAGGCTTCAATTTTGTACATAAAAACATTGAAATTCAACATCTTGTTCTCAATACTGTTTTTTATGATGTTTAGCTTTTTAAAATTAAAGACCCAATCTGTGGAATCCAAAAATAAACAATGTTTCACTCCTGCTATAACACCCAAACAGGACATAGCTGAGATTCTTTTTTTTCATTCTTAAGCTGATTGCATTCTTGATAATACAAATTAGGCCACAGACAAACAACACTGAGTCTGGATCTTACTGACAGTAAACTAAAATCAAACCCAGACATTCAGCTTCACTACAGTTGAACAAAGCTTGGTTTCATGATGTCCAGTTCCTTCTAAATTTAAATCACATTAAACTGTAGGTCAACAAAGGATATGGTAAAAAAAAAAAAAAAATCTCAGATTGGGCTTTCAAGTTATATCACATAATCACAACAATTGGACGGCACATCTGTGATTCCCAGACACATATTAACAAATTAATAAAAAACAGTTGGCATTTTTTGTCATAAAGCTAACACCAAGGCAATGTGTCTATAACAACTAAAAGGACTGCTGCTGATATTGTGTAAGCATACTAGGCACAAGTACTTGTTGAAGCAGAGGACGTGATAAAAACCTTTGATATTTGACTTCTAAACTGGTTTGATTCTGACTAATGGGAAGCAAACCTGCTATAGCTGATCTTTCTGCATTTAAAATAACTAAACAGTTGGCAAGCAGAGACGGTTCTTAATCTGAGCAGGATTTAAGATATATCGTACTGTATAATTACAATCACGATATGGATACATCAAAGTTATGCAGGCAATATACCGCAGCTTTTTATCTCACAACCTACACAATCACAGCAGACAGGGTCCATAACCAAAATGTATTCCTAGATGTTGGATCCCGGTCTCTACTCAAGACTATTAGTCCCTAGAGGGAGGGGCATACAGTACACACAGTGGGGTAAAACACCTATTTTAATGTAGTTTAAGGTGAATTCTGCAGTAAAACAACCATTATTATCCCCTTCTCAGGTCTCTGGCTGTCTTTTACAACTTTGGATCCAAATTGAATCATTAAAACATTATTAGCACTGTACCAGTGTATTTTGGACATAATCAAATTAAATGAAAAGGAAATATTCATCATCAATGGAGTTTTACATTATTTTTCTTCCTAAATTCAGCTTACACTAAATGCCAGGTATGAATGTTTCACTGTCTTGGTTTCCAAATAAGTCTGAATTGCAACGACAATACCTGATTAGATGAGATCTCTTAAAGATGAGTGTCAGAGAACATGGTGTGCTCTTTCTTAACAGATCTCAAGGCCTTGATGGCGTCCACAAACTCATCTTCCTCCACGTACTGAAAAAGAACACATGAGATCACGATTAGGTCTTGGGTATTTAAAAAGGGTGGCAACATTTACTGTACGCACTGTAGGTCCAGAGACAGAGATGATAGGTGACACCAGTGATACTCTGCAAAAAGAATGACTAACTCCTTGAAAAGTCCTTCCTTTTACTGAGTTACCAACAAATTGGGATAATGAGCAACATTGTCTGTGTGCACAACACAGTTAGCTTGTGATACTTATTCCTTCTGAGATTATGCTAAATCAGTTTGTTATGTTACGCTGGTTACTCTTAACGTTAAATATACATTTGCAGTTCTTGAATTAAAACTACTTTTGAAATTTGGTTAAGCAAGAGCATGGGGACAGCTTCTTCTGGTTAACTGAAGGTCCAGTTTAATATTCATCTCAACCGTAGGACAACTGAACCCATCACCACTCTGCTAACCTTTACCACTACTAAACGTACAGGTGAGGTGTACCATGTTACAATATGAAGTTCCCTACTTAAATTAAGGAACAGAACACAATATATATGGATGTAGTTACCATTCATTACCTTCTGCAAATTTTTCACTAAACCTGAGGAGGTAATCTACAAAATGAATCTTCACAAAAATACATGTAAATCTCATTTTCCCAAAAAATAAATTTCTTCTTTCTTCCTTTTTTTATATTTAATTCAAGGCAATGCTTTTGACACACATGCTTCTCCTTGTGTTGCTTCCCATGTGTCTTGTCTGTTTTTGTTCATATGTTATTCTGCCCCTGCATTTTGGTATCTTAGACAGGCAAAGCCACAATTCCATTGAGTTTGCATACATTTACAAAGACTAACAGGTAATGGCAGGTAAAAGCTAGACTGCTTCCAAAGCACACTCTTTTACTTTACTCTATGGCCAGTTTCCCACAAATTTCTCAGTCCCACCAAAATCAACACTCGACTTGAGAGTAAATGTATTAACATGTGGCTGAGTATGTCAGTATTGTTATTACTGTATTTTAATAGTAACTCTAACAAACTAAATCCTCACCAGTCCTGAATCATGTCCCAGTGGGTTGTCCCAGCTTCCTTCCTCCATCATCAGTGACTTCCTGTCAATCAGCTGACTGACACTGCGGTGCAGGGAATGCTGGGAGTATGCCTGACTGAGGTCTGTTTGGCTGGGGACCCGCAGGACGGACATGGGGCTGAACTGTGAACTGCTGCCTACTATCTTTGTGTCTGTCAGTCCCTGAAAACAGATTTGTTTTAGTCGGATAGTGATTTACAAGACCGTATTACAAATCATGTAGCCTATACTTTATATCACTGCAAACCTTTTTTATTTTGATTAAGAAAAACTCTTTTCACCTTACTAATCAACTGACTCTGCAAATATGATATTCATGTTACTGTAGTAAATGGAAACTAATGGCAGCTCGGAAAACCTGTGGTGTACTCTAAAGTAATAGTGTAAGGTTAGGTAATCTTTTCTATTTTGCATGGGATAAAACATGCAAAACATTCTACCCAAGAAGAGTTACTATAACTTCAAACAAGCAACGAGCAGATAAAATAAATAAAAATTTAGTTTCAAAGTTCAAATGCAGCCTTTCTGAGATCTGGATATTCCTGTTATATATGAACTAAATAGAGAAAACATGTAGGTAAATATATTCTTGATTCTGTGCCTCCATCAAAAGCAGCAGTAAAATATGTATTTTAAATGTAAACAATATAGAACACTTAGACATATTTTAAATATGTATGTTAGCTGCTATCGTCATACTTTCAACATCCAACCAACCAACATTTTTTATTGGCGGGTGAAAGTAATATGAACTCTGGCTTCATAGTTGTTGCTGTAAACTTTGGATATATCAGATGATTTTATTTGTTGCATATACAAAGTCAACACTGCATTGCAGGATGAACTGACAGACTACACAACATGTCTTACCTTTATAATAATTCATCTGATAAAGCACACACAAAGCATGCATACACAAGCAACACAGACATGCGTAGAAAGGCACCCACACAAATTCACAATCCCATACCTCAATGTACACAGTGTAGCTTTTAAGTATAACGTTGCTGATCTCAACACAGTCTGCTACAGTGTCAAACTGCAGGGGGACAACAAAATAAACATTTAGGGGTTTTGACAGTAAATATAGAATATGGTCTTACTGTAGGACGGTCAGGGAGGAACACTGAACTGGAGTGATGTTTAGAGCACAACTCAGGACAGGGCCTCTGAGAGACAGAACGAGAGAGAGAGAGAAAGAGAAAGATAGACAGATAGGCAAATATGAGAGGATGGAGAAAGCAGATATTTAAAAAAATATGTAACAAAAGATTGACAGTGAATGGAAAAAAGCAAAAAGGACATTTAACGAAAAACATGTATTAAGTGGTATAAAATGAAATAAAGTAGTAGTAAATAAATCATAAAAAGTTAGAAAGTAAATGAATAAGGTAACTAATCAACAAGTGGGAAAAGGTAGATCATTTTGTTTAAGTAGCAGTGCTGTTGGTAGTTACTGGTAATGGGTGATTTGAGAGATAACGAGGGATGATGACGTTGTTGTTCCCATCTCTAAAATGCTTTTCATAAGCATGAGAAAACCCGCTGTCTAAACATATGTCAGTTTAATTTATGTAAAACCATCAAACAAATGAAAACTTAAGTTCCAAAAGTTTTTTTTACTGTTGGCATACAAACGTGTAAAGGTTCTGCTAATACTGAACCAGTTACTCACTGATATGGTATCAGTCACAGAAATGTATTTATATTCTAAGAACTTTTCAGTAAGAGTTGATGTTGCAGCCCCCTCTGGTGGAACATAGATAAAGAAACAGCTGCTCTTAAAAAGACACTTTTCTAAATTGTACAATCTTCAGAAAAAAGACTTTTGATTCAGTCATCTAGTGAGTTTAAGAAATCAAATACAATACTTATGCAACAGCCCCCCCCCTTCCGTTTTATCAGCCCTATTTTTTCTTCAGCTTTCACCTCTTTGAAAACCTGACTACCTCTCTCTGTCTCTCTTACTGCCTTCTGCCCTACTATCTTGTTCTTGTTGTTCAATGTGCGCCTTGTTTCTCTGCTCCTCTCACCATGTACGTCTCTCCCCCAGACTTCCTCGTCTTCTGAAGCATGACCAGCGGGGGGCGCTCTCTGGCTGATGGATTTTTCCTTAGGGCTCTAAAGGGGAGAAATGTGATTCACACCCTTTTGTTCTTAGTCTCCTTCAAATTAAACTGCATGTGTTTTAACATAGATGGTGTTGTGTTTTGTAAGTACAAGTACTGCTTAGTTTTACATATGAGTGCAGTTAAATTGCAGAGTACCTGAGAAGAAGAAATTCCATTCCATTCTATTCATGCCTTAAACCTTTTACATGCTGCGTATTACATTAGAATACCTTTGTAGCACAAGGCCCAGCAGTATGGCTAGCAGAAATAGACCCAGCAGGGTTAACAACAAGATGAACCACAGCTCAGAGTACACTGGGGTTGCTGACAGGTTGACACTCTCTTTACCACTGTCTTCAGGCTCAAGATGATCTGCGCAGAGAGAGAGAGAGAGAGAGAGAGAGAGAGAGAGAGAGAGAGAGAGAGAGAGAGAGAGAGAGAGAGAGAGAGAGAGAGAGAGAGAGAGAGAGAGAGAGAGAGAGAGAGAGAGAGAGAGAGAGAGATTTATATGTTTCATTCTATGTACTTTTTGTGTATGTCTTGGAAAGTTTCACTGAATTAAAGTGAGGAATATTCAGATTCAGGTTTGATTTTACACAAGGATTGATTCCAGCAGAGAGTGTTTGTGTGTGTGTGTGTGTGTGTGTGTGCGTGCGTGCGTGCGTGTTACCTAGGCCTGTGGCAGGGCTATATCTGATGGTGGGAGTACTGGCACTGCCACCTTTTGTGGTACAAGTCACCTGAAATGATAGAGCTAAGAACAGAGGGAGAGAGGAAGAGACGCCGCAAAAGATAACATTTGTTAAACTTGTTAAACAAAGTTAGGCTTAGAGGCTTCAGAATCATCAAGTATATTTATAGTATATTTTTATGTTTTCATTCATTTTTGCATTCCCCTATTGATCAGCAGTCTAAGAACACACCATATTTTGTTACTGCCTGTATAAATGTATATTTATGCTGTATTGTATATCTGTAGAGGTAAACATTCCTCCTAAAAGTGTGTATAGTTATCTGTTACCACCTTGAATACATTTGTAAGTGGATATATGCGTGTTTGGTGTGTGTGTGTGTGTGTGTGCTCTCACTTTTCTGTGAGGTGCGCGGAATATAGAGATCGCTGTAGAAGCCGGTATAGACCCTCAGCTGGCTCTCTGTTACACTATACTCCTTCAGGTAGCCGTTAAGGGAGAAGGACCCGGTCCAGTCCAGCCAAATAACTGTCAGGTTGCTGCCCACAGAGAAAGGACACACATACTGGGGAGCTGGAGGGGGGGTGGAGAGAGAGCAAGAGAGAGGTTACAACTTCAAATGTGTTTTTGTTTATTTAACTGGTTAGCTGGGAGAGTTGAGGGATAGGATACATTTGTTACCTTCGCTGAGTGTGGTAACTGTAGTCCAGTTGGAGGCAGTGCTGCCCATGTTGTTGAAGCAGGCAGCTCTCAGCTGATAGGTGGAGTATGGTTGGAGACCTGCACAGATAAGTTCAGTTG
Source organism: Etheostoma perlongum (assembly GCA_026937815.1). Classification (NCBI taxonomy): domain Eukaryota; kingdom Metazoa; phylum Chordata; class Actinopteri; order Perciformes; family Percidae; genus Etheostoma; species Etheostoma perlongum. Next base: position 9,063,094 of record CM049371.1, on the reverse strand, counting down.
TTTATCTACACAAAACACACAACACGGACAGACAGACAAACAGACAACACACTACGTAAGTTCCTTTCCACGGACCTATAATGATGGGTCTGTGAGCTGATGAAGGCTTGCAGTCTCTCAGTTCAGATCAATTATTCTCACCTGTGTCCTAGTCATGGAGCGTATAGCTCCCCCAGTTGTGTATAATCAATGGGTTACTCACTACTGAGAATTTACTGGGAAGTGTAATTGTTTGTATAATTGTGGTCATTGTTCCTCTTTCTTATTCTAGTTTGGTGCTCATGCAAATATATATATATATATTTTAAATGTGTTAGGACAGCTTAGTGTTATTATGCATTTTAAAAATATCTTGACTTGACATAGCCACGGAGTTACCTGTCACATTGTAGCTGTTTCTTTTACCAAAGAAACATATTTCTATTGGGCTTTCAACACAAGGGAGGGGTACAGGCTGGGGGGGCTGGGGGCATGGGGATCTGAGATGTAGCTCACAGCTGGAAACAGAGATAAAGAGAGTGAGTGAACAAATGAGATGGAGATTATGGTATGTGCATCGTTTCATGCAGTGTGTTTCACTCATTGTGCAAATCTGCGTTGAAAATACACTGAACAATGTGCACTTTTTTGTTTTCTACTTACCTCTCAATGACTCCATTAGGTACCAGAGGCTCGTCCCACTCCAGCTGAACCGAGCGAGAGGTCAGGGTGACGGGGCGAGGAGGAGGCTGGTGGGCTGGGGGGGCAGCCAGGGTGTGGAGCTCACTCAATGGACCCTGACTACAGCACTGTTAAATGTTGAAAACCGAGAAACAATCTCCATGTTGGCATATTGTGTATATAGTTTGCCTTCATAAATTCTGCCACGGTACTGCACTTGTACATTCTCAAATGTACTCAATGGTGGAACAAGTGCATCTGTGCAAGTATTTTACAGTAAAAATATGATTATCTAAGGCAAGCAGTTAAATAGTGGTAAATATTACATCACATGCATATTACTCAAATGGGAGTAAGCTTAATTGACCTGCAAAACAATACATCTCCAAATTAGTGATGCTATCCAAACTGAAGACCATCTTTCTTTTCCAAGAAACATTTCAAAGCAAACCTAAATGGATTATCATATATTTAATGTATCTATACATCTGTCAAATCTCTCATTGTACTAGTCTAAGGTGCTATTTTGGAACCAGAAGGCAAGATAACCAGAATCTGTGATCTCACTTTCATGACAAAGTTTATTACCTGATAGCAGGTGCAGGCTTCTACTCCTACCCAGTATCGGGTGTAAGGACGCAAACCATGGAGTGTCTGCTGATGGGATGTACTCTCTGAAAGCTACAGGAAGGGGAAAGTGTGACGGTGAGATATGTTTAAATTTTGGGTGGTCATATAATTGAGAAGCAAATATTTGATGTGTCAGGAGAAAGAAGGAAAAATAGGAGAGGGAGAGGAGGGAATGAGAGGGAGTGATCACAGAAAAGGGGGTTGTAGTTCCAGAAAAGGGAGGAAGACAGCAAAGAAATCTATTCGAGAAACTCAGAACAAGTTATTAAACAGTGTTTTGTTAAATGCAGTATTACAGTATGTGCTTTACCAGAGTTTGGTTGTTGTGGTTCACTGAGAACACTCTGTAAAGGCTAACAATCCCATTGGGTCGGGCTGGAGGATGGATGTCCACCACTGCTGATGTTGCCGAAACACGCAGAAAAATAGGCGTGCCTACACCCTCAGGTGGGGCAGGTCCTGTTCTCCCACTGGCCCACGGACTAGCAGAATGACCGGCAGAATTCACTGCCCACACCTGTCAGCCAAAACCACATATTAGTTAATAATATGATTTAATTCACATATATAACTGATGGTGAATAATGGAGAGAACATCTGAGACAAAGTGAGAGCCAGGCATAAACTTTGTTCTCCCATCATTAGGATTTTAGATGCATTTTAATGATATAAGTCAATTCATTGGATCATCCATCAAAACTACCATCAACAGTGAGAGCAAAACCTTTTCAACATGCAACCCAACACTAACATATCTGCATGACAATTACTTTTCACCTTCATCAAGGAGTTAGGAGTTACACACAAACACACACACACAAGTAATCTTATTTGTGTGCTTGTGTTGGGTATAATTAGAGGGTGTACACAGCACAGGGTCAGGCAGGGTGGAGATTTGCATGTGTAAGTCATCTGTAGCCTGTCAAAAGTAGCACAGAAGGCAGATGGATGGGCCTGAGCTTTACTGTTGAAAGTGTGTGTCTGTGTGTGTGATGTATTGTTTGTAGCTGTGATGGCAAGTTTTGTGCGTGTATGCTTGTGCATGCAAGTGTGTTAAGAGTTGAATTAACCTCAATAATAGTCAATTAGGCTGTGATCAATCAGACTGATTGATCTAAGTGACAGCACAGATGGACTGAGATGGGAGAGGGGGAAAGAAGAATGGAAGATGGAGAGATTGTGAATGGGGAAGATGAGGAGGACAGAAAGAAGGGTGGACAATGGGGCTCCAAATGTATCTGCTTGTATAGTTTAGTTCTGCAGATAGGATTGTTGTGTTGTATCAATATTTGTAGCAGTTGCATCATTGTGTGCATGCAAATGTATCCAGAAAGGAGTAACTGAATGCAACCTTTATATTCACTTATTAAAATCACTTTACACAAACACAACATTTTAGTGTCTAATCCATTAAACTCAAAGAGGGACGGACACATCTGCCCCTGAAGACTTATTTGGGGTATTGTGTATTAATATTTGTGTGACTTGAATAGCTTCCTCCGACCTGGACTCGTCCACTGGCCCGTGAAACTGTCTGTTGCTTTAAAGGGGATGAGAGGAGCTGATGTGATTGGCCGTTGTTGGGGCCCTCAACAACTCCACCTGCTTATAGTGCCCTTTTTCTGCTAATAATTTATTTATTCTGCTCCATTCTCTTTTCCACTTTTCAAATGTGGCACATGTTTGTGCTGCATCTTGTTTGTGTTTCCACCTAATATAATAACTGATTCATTAACGGTGCATTCAGAGTGACAGCAACCCCTTGAGCAAAACACTGCAAGGGTCTGCGTTGATGTTGGCTATGAGGTGCTGAAAAGAAGTAATATGAATAAGGAAGTCCCAACATAGCATTTATTCTTCTTTGAGGCAGACCTTCAAAACTCTACAGCTGAAATAATGATCCAATCTTACTAACACACATTGCAGCGTGTTCTACCTGGTAAGGATGCTTGCATGTATGTCACTTGCCAATTGAGAGTGTTGCAAGAGCTGCAACAAAAGGACAGGACAGGACAGGAGTCTGTGTGGAGATGTGAGAAGGATGGGTGGAGGGATGGAAGGAAGTAGGTAATGGACATGCTGTCACGATAAGGAAAAAAGGTCACAGAGAAGCGTGCAGTTAACGGCTATGAGATCTCTTCATAGTGTTTGTGTATGTGTGTACAGTAGGTATGAGACATTAAAGCTTTCATTATATTGTTGTTTTGAGTATCTATCCAAATAATGGTTGTACTATACTTTTTTATAAAGTAAAAAGTATAAATATTGCACCTAAGAAATGATACATGTCTGGTTAAATAACCTGAGGAAAAACTGAAAGGTGAATGAAAAACTTCTCATACGTAGTTACTGCACAAGAAATGTGACTTGACTTGTTGCTTAAAGAGTTTCAATTAAATTAGCTCCTGCCATCACATAAATTTATAACTGCAGCAATAAAATATTTCTACCCAGCAACAACCATGTTCTTCCCCTAGTAGCAACACAGTTAAAGCCTCAACATGACGCAAGACTTGTGGGTTTGATTAAGAAGTTTGTGCCACATAGACAGAACAGAGCGAGAATCTTCAAAACTAAAGTCAGTCCAGATCACCTTGCCCTTGTTCCACTGCTAAAAGGTAGAACTCATCTCTTGGTCCTTATATCATCCACAGACTTTTTATTGCTTTCTCTCGTCTCTTGTCCTCTCTTCTCCTATTGGGCCATGATTTGGCTTATTAGACACAAAATAAAAATATACCCTGTTAGCTACCATGGCAGCAAATGAGCCACCATGGCAACAAATGACTTCAGGAAGCTACGAGCCAAAGTTTGAGTGTTGTTATTGGACGGTTGGACTGCAGACTCGATCTGAGCACTCTGATAGGCCAACAGAGCTACTTGGCGGGTGCATCTACTTGGGGTGAAGGGGCTAAGTTGTGTGAAAGTGGGCAGTAATTAAAACCAAGCATAAAGCTGTCAATAGGAGCTTATGACCCAGTGTAATTAGCCTAATATGATTTCTCTCTCTGCACCGTGGTGTGCTAAACTGAACTGACTTATCGTCCTTGTGTACGCCTGAAACACAGAGAGAAAGGAAGAGAGCCAGATAGGTACATAGACAGATTAACAGCTAAATAAAAACACAGCCAGGCAGATGCATAAAATGACAGACAGGTGGGTAAGTAAAAGGACCAACAGGATCGACAGGCAGACACTGAGAAAAAAATACAAGTTATTGCTTGAAAATTAAGACAATACACGATTGATAACTTTACATGAATATCCAAAAATGTATTATGTGTCTTCACTTAACCATCTCTGACACACACACACACACACACGTTTACATGCACAGTTTGCAAACACACTACTGTGTACACGTGTTTATTGACAACACACATACCTACACCTTGTCCGCGTACCACAATCCCCCACTGACAAATCCTCAGGGGACGTGTAGCGGTCACCATTAAAAGGTCTTTCCAATACAAGCTCTGTTACCAAGGGGCCTAACAGTTAATTCGATTGGCTGGCTGGTAATCAGGAAGTGGGGTGCTCTGAGGGCCCAGTGATTAATGCCTCTGTTGCCCGCCCGTCATCTCCCAAAGCTCCTCCCTCCCACCCTCCTCCTGTCATAAATTAGGACCCTCGTAAATATAGACGGCACCACAATCAGGCAAACTCAATCAATTACACAAGTTCTCTGGCCTCAGCTCGTATGTCTGACAGGCAGGAATGCTAATGTTATTGTTGCTTCCAAAGGGCTAGCCTGTCAATTAGCGTATAAACGCACAGCACAACAGCATGAATATGTACGCCATCATTTAACACCTGTCTGATTACTGGGCTTGAGTGTGTATGTCTGTGTATGTTGGCGTGTATGGATAGACTATATCAGTTAAGATGTGTGCGTGTGACTGGACTTTTGGAAAACATTTCATTGGGAAAACCGGCTACATTTTCTACTGTTTCAGCCACATCAGATCTCAACTTCAAATTAGTTTCACTGATCACAATAAAACATTTTACTTTGTTTTTACATTCCTTGCAGAGGACAATAAGTTATCATATTTCTGTATATGCACAACCCATTCACACATGTGTTAATTCTTATTTTCTGTAATTCTTATTTTCTTGAAAAAGAAAGTACATCTATTCTATTACATGTTTTATACTTTGTTTTTTCAAAAATAAATAATGTCTGTAAAATTTAAACTTGAAAAATGATATTCAAATTTGTTGAGCTATGTGGCTCCTGAGCAATTTAGATTTATTTCTAATACAAATAAGAACAACAACTAAAACATTTAAGGAGTGCTACTCTGTTTTAGTGACTACAGAAGGATTGGTTTCCATTTCCTCTCAGATCTGGATACATAGTAGGCTCGTTCGAGATGAACTGCGCCTCGCCTATAAAGTGGACGAGAACAGGCGGCAGCAGCAGGGGGCGGTGACAAAAATCCGCTCTCAAGTTGGACAGTTTCCAGCCGATTTCTGCAGCCTTCAGGCTGAACAGGAAGTGACAAAAACACTGTGGTGCGATTCCAATTCAATAAAATGTTATCAGACCCATATATCAGCTTATACACAGTCTCCAGTTGTTTTGATTATGACAGAGTAGCTGTCAAAATGCTCTACATGTGATATGTTGTTGATGTTAATTAACAACACACTGTAGATGGTCCGTGATCTGAACAGATTTAGTCTCTCTGACTTCTAAACGTAACTATCACCCACACAACATGTGTTCTGTAAAGAATAAGACAAATAGCAATTAAAATCCCTCCGATTCAAAATCAATAAAAAGTTTATACAAAACGTCATCATGTTAAGTCGATTGTGAACCAATCAGCTGTTAAATCAGTTGAGAGGCCGGCATTTCCCAGCATGCTCTGGGTCCGCCTGGGTTTTGCACTCGGTGAAAAGCAACTGCGGCTGCCTTGCTCTCATGAGATTATCATTGCCTACGTGTGGATGTCGTCAGAGCAAGTTGGGATTAAGTCGGACACAATTCTGCGCAGACCTGGCTCATCTCGAAAGAGCCTATTGATTCAGTCAAGTGAAGTTTACCAGGACTAACCAGTTAGTATTTGCAGCAGTTCTGCTTTTTTAAACAAACATACACACATATAAATGCACAGAGCATTGTACCTGGTACTGGTATACAGTATACGACTGGAGTGCTTCATCTTTGAAAGTAGTAGAGATATTCCTGTAGACAAGTGTTGCTGCATCAGTGGTAAGGTCCATTCTGCGGTACACCTCGTAGTGAAGGACTCTACCATTTGGCTGAGCTGGAGGGGACCAGGTGAGTAGAAAGGTGGTCTCTAGGCCTGTGTGTGTGTTGGGCTGGAGATCTAACAGTGGCACTGTTTGTCCAGCAGGGGGAGCCTCCAGCGTGAGTGCAGATGACCAGTCACTGGAGGAGCAGCCCAGCGCAGTGCAAGCCTCCACCCTCACTTCATACCTACACACACATAAAGGCAGGCACATGTTTTTAAATGCAATAGTCAGTGATATCTGTGTATTGTGTAAGTGACAGTTGTGAAACATAAACACATCTAACTTAAATACTCTACATTGTTGACAACAATAGACCATAATACCAGACTTAAATCTGGTTTAAACATTTAGTGAAAATCACCCTTACAAATCACACCCTTAAAAATCAGTAAACTACTTGGAGAGTTTAGAGAATGGGACTTGCTGTCTCTTGAAACTCACAAACAGCCTTTAAATTATGGGCTTTATAAACAAAACAATGCATTATTAAGCAATTGTATATTGCACCTATTTCTTGTGTCAGATGTATTCAGAAACTGATTTTAATGAGCAGTAAAAGAGCTGAACATGTATTTCCAAATTTCAAACCATCAAAGCCAGGATTGTGGCCCAGCAAAATGGAGTAGTCGTCCAATCAAAAATCAGGTAATCAACATATTTAAATTTACGTTAATCTCAACCAAAGTTCAATTGAGCCTTAGCAGACAACCAACATTATGATGTAACTTATTTGGATGTACTGTTGTTTTTTTGGAGAAAGAAAAAAAGGAGGCGAGAAGAGGGGGATAAAAAGAGAGAGAAGATGAAGATAAGTTAAATGGATAGAGGTCATCAGAGAGGGGGAGCGATCTTTAGATGATAAGGCTGATGAGCTTTTATTATCTGAATTTAATCACCACATACACACGTTCACACATACACAACCACACTGGTACACACAGGAATAGACACAGGTCTACACTTCTGTCTTCAAGGTTGTGTACCTTTTCTTTATTTCTCTCTGTCTCGCTCTGTTTCTTGCTTTGAATCTATTTTGAAAGAGCGTTTTCTTTTGTTACCAAGAGATGGCACTCTGTTACTTTCTTGTCTGGTATTTCTCCCCATATTTATAGTATTTATTACACATGGAAATAGGAAATGGTGTTGTCTTTTGACTGTGCTAGGCAATGCAGTTTAATGAAAATATAAACACAAAAACCTTACACGTTCTGCTTTGACTGACCTGTGGTAAGGAGCCAGCCCATGCAGGGTGGTGTGTCGGACAGAGAAGTCACTGTCCTCTGGAGTGAACACAGTGCTGGTGATGCTGATCTGGACTGGATCTCTTTGATACACAGTGTAACTCACAATGTCTCCATTAGGACGGGCTGGAGTACTCCACTCTACTCTCAACTGGAAAGACAAACAACATACGGCACTAAAACTTTTTAAAAACAAATTTAAAGACAGTAGGAAGATAAACCTCAGCATTAGTGATGTCCTGATTGAGTGTTACTTATATGGACTGAATAGATGAATGACTTACCTGGTATGGTCCCAGAGCTGTCAATGTGGGAAGACCAACACCAGAAGGAGCTGACGGGTGAGTCTTTGCTGTGGCTGCCGCGCTGCTCACTGCCCCTTTGCTGTTGTTGGCCCTGACAACGTAGCTGTATTCCACGCTTGGCACAAGTGTGAAGTCATGGTAATGGGTTTCAGTGCCAACATAGATAACTTCGCCATCTCTGCGGAGCTCATATCCTGTAATGATGCCATTAGGGTGCTCTGGTGGTCTCCAGGTTACCTCCACTGACTCTGGGCCAGTTACCTTCAAAGGAAGGGTCAAAGTTCACATCAAACAGAGCTACAGTTAACACAAAACAAAACAAACAAAATGTAAAACAGAATGTCACTCAAATAATAATATCATCAATAATATTAATAATATAATGTGCAAAATTTGAAATAAATAATTTTTCTACTGATTATTGAATAATCAGTGCGAATTTGTGCAAGTTCTATTGAACAGAAATTGTTTTGGCTGAGCTGTGAAATGTCCAAGCATGTTCAATTTCCTTTGAATCCTTCTGGATTGGAATCTACAGATGTACAGTAGATATTGCACACCAGGTAACAGAGGTTACACTGGAAGTCTAAAATAATCACACACCTTAAGAGTCGGGACAGACAGGCCAGTGGGAGGAGCCTCCCCAGTCATAATGGATATTGTGGAGCTGGTGGTGCACCCACCGCGGGTACAAGCTAAAAGGACCAGATGGTACAACGTGTGTGGCAGCAGATCTGACAACACTGTATTTAGGTCTCTCCCACGATAACTTTCTTCGTTGTTCAGTTTCAGCACATATTCAGTCACCTCTCCATTCTGTGTCTGTGGTTTATTCCAAGACATGTTTATACTAGTGGATGCAATGCTGTCCACTGTGGGAGCTTCCACTGTGGCAGGTGGAGCCTCTAAAGTTGTGATGTTTGTATGTGGGCTGGTGACGCATCCTTCAGATGTGCAAGCTACGATTGAGTAGCTGTAGAAAAGAATAGAATAGAATCAAAGTTCTTCTCAATCAAAAATAATTAATATGTTTGTGGTTATATGGAATCCCCAAAAGAAAGCACTCAGGTTAGTTCATTTGAGATAATACAATGATATGAGTAAAGACAAGCAATACCTATATGTTGAAAATGGCAGAAGGTTGTCGTCAGTGTAGCTGAGGACAGTAGGGTCAAAACTAAATGAGAAACTGACATTGTTTCTTAGTATCCTGAAGGACTGAAGTATCCCATTGGGCTCCGAAGGAGGAGTCCAGGACACCAACACCTCACTGGGCTGGCCTTGGAGGTGACTCACTTTTGGGGGAGCTAGACCACAAGGAGGGGCCTGTCTGGTTGTCACAGTTACCCAGGGGCTGTGGGTGTGTCCAGCTGGATTGTGAGTCCGGACACTGAACTCGTACTGCGTCCAGGGACGCAGACCAGTCACTGTATATGAGACGGTGTCAGCAGGTTGTGGGGATGATTCTCTAAACAGCACCTGTTGGATGAGTTAAGGTTGGTGAGTTGTACGGTGTATGGATATTGGTGGAAACTGGGTATTCTATCAGGCTAACTGGAAAATGGTCAGATTTAATTCAAAATCACTGCCTATAACATCCAAGATGTGTCTTTACTAACCTTTCCCCTTTCAATATCGTCTTCATTACTTCTTCCCCTCTCCACTTCCTCTAAACTCCTTCCAAGTAAGAAATACTCTCCAATTGGCCCGTTGGGTTGGGAAGGAGGGCCCCAGGTAAGTGACACATGGTCTGGGCCAATTAAGAAAGGCCTGGGAGGGGGCTGGGAAGCAGGTGGAGCTGCTGCTGTGGTGACATGCTGAGGCAGGGTGTGTGTGCAGCCTGCTAAGGTGCAAGCTTCAAGGGTCAAAGTATACTTGGTCCATGGCTCCAAACGACAAAACAGAAAGTTGCGTGACAGTCCGCTGAATTCAAGGTTTCCCTCACTGTACAAGTTGTACATCTAGAAAGGAAGAGAGAGAAAGCAGGCAAAAGGAAAGAAACGTATGCAGTGAAATGGGAGAGGAGAGGAAAAGAACACATATTTTAGTTGGGATAAATTAGGACAGAGGAGGGACGAGACCTAAAAAAAGTAGAGAAATAATGAAGTAGGAATACTAATGGTGAAGGTGTAGGCCTATTGCTGCGCATGTAGAGTGTATCATAATATACGTAAAGTGTGTCCATGTATACATGAATATTTTTCTGAGTTACACGGGTAAATTCTGTATAGGATGGTAACTTATAAGTGTACCTGTGGGTTTTGGTATGTGTATCTACTGTGTATATATATATATACACACACACACACTGTAATATTGGTATCCATCTTATGTTTCTACCGTGTGAGACTGATTATATCCGAGGAGCACCATTACCCTCGTCACCTGCTCAATGCTGTGTATACACTTTGGTATGTGTTCTGTGTTTTTGTGGTGTGTATTGAATGTACCGTGATGATTCCATTTGGAGCACTTGGCTGATCCCAGCTAATCAGTAGTGCCCTGCCTTGCTCTCTCTGCTCCACTGTGAAGTTAGCCAGGCCAGCCGGAGAAGCCTCCAGGGTCCTAATGGCTACCCATGGACTTGACACACTACCTGAAGGGTTGCAAAACATCTATGCTCAATGGAGTGGTTCAAGGGTTTGTGCTGATATTATTTATTCCTGATATTTTAAATGAGGTACTTATGATAATCAACTTACCTGCCTCGTTCACTGCTTCCATTTGTACACTATACTGACTGTATGGTTCAAGACCATAGAGTGTTGCTTCTAGGACTGAACCCTGAGACAGAAAGAGAGACCAAGGTATGATATAAAGATAGATTGAATGAGTGCGAGTGCAGAGAAAAGGAAAGAAGTAGGGGCAAGGGATAAGAGGGAGATAGTTGTCGAGAGGGGGAAATACGGGAGAGAAAATTGGGAGGACAAAGGAATGGTTGGCAAGAGTTAAAAGGAGAAGGAAAAAAGAGCAGAGATGGAAAGGGAAACAGCAAAGTGAGTAGCATACCATAGCAAGAGAAGAGAGTGAGTTAGTTACACAAACAAATCCTGCATGAATAAAACCCAGTGCATTACTCATTAAAATGGGGAATGAAAAGGAACACTAAAACAATGGCGAGCTAAGATGACATGACATGGGATTTGTGATATCAACATTTCAACATACAGGCTCTGCCATGGTAAAGTAAGTAGACACCAGAAAAGTGGCAGAGACAGACAGACTGAGACTGGCAGCCACACAACCATCCCTTATGGGTGAATTCAAAGCTTCCAGATTGAGTGTTTATGTCACACATGCACCGTTTCATAACACACACAAACACACACAGAGACACAGGCAGAGTGAGTCTGCCAGTAGCTTTAGGCAGTGGGACCCAGCCCAACACCCTGGCAAACACAGGGGCTGAGTGTATTAGTGTGTGTGTGTGTGTGTGTGTGTGTGTGTGTGTGTGTGTGTGTGTGTGTGTGTGCGTGTGTGTGAGAGTGAGTGTGTGTGAGAGAGATACAGTGGGAACACCATTTACTAATTGATAAGAGACACACTGTTGTTTCAAAAGGCTCTGGCGTGCGATGACATGGTAGTCAGGGAGCACTAGGCCCCAGGACAGCCTGCTTGTTTGTTTGTTTACAGAATGACTGTGAGCTTTAAAGCAGCTATAAGAGTAATATCTATCTCTCTCTCTCTCTCTCTCTCTCTCTGTCTGTGTGTGAACATATTTTTGTATGTTAACATTTCTTAACGTTTTTTTTTTTTAATGTTCTATTCAGGATTGTATGCCTTCACATATGCAAACACATGTAAAGAGATTAACTGGTAACCCACTTCAATGCAGCAGCAAGAGCATAAAAAAAGCTTCAATTCAAACTGAATCAAATGAAAACCCTGACAAATCAATGTAGCGTGGCACCAAGGATGAACTGTCTCAACAACAACCAGAATACATGTATTCACTGTTTTCATGTCTGGGAGCCAATGTGTTTTTCATCCACAGTAAAATAGGATTAATAAGCCCCTAGACACCTAGACATGAGCTAAATCCTCCTGCAAATCACAGCACTTCTCAGTGTAGATAGAGAGGAGGGATGCAGAGAGAGAGAGAGAGAGAGAGAGAGAGAGAGAGAGAGAGAGACACAGGGGTGGAGAGAGATAGACAGAGAAAGGAGTGGAGGGAGTGAGAAATAAGGGCCGTAAGAAAAAAAAGATTGGAATTAAATGAAGTATACATAAGTAAAGCGATGTAGGACAGAGAAGTAGAAAAGAAGAAAATAAAAGAGAAAGAGGTGAGTAAGTTAGTAACCAATTAAGGAAATAATAAAAGAGACAAAAGGAGGGGGAATGTGAAAAAGAGTAAGGTGGAGAGAGATTGAGTGAATGGGTAAAAGAAGATGGAAGAAAAGCTAAAGTGGGAGAAAAAGAAGATAGATGTGGCAAAAGGGAGAGACAGATTAAGTGAGCGAGAATGAGAGATCTCTCTACTTTAAAAGCCAGTGAAATATGTGAGGCATGTGGCCTATAAAGCGGTTAACATATGCACATTGTCAATAGCAGCATCTGGCGCTGGCAGCTTTTATAGGAGCATGGAGACTCTGCTACACGCCTCTAGATGGCAATACATTCAAACACTTTATCACTGAAACACACCACATTAACGGCCTCCTAACACTCACTCAACACACGCTCACTCAATACACACACATGCACACACACACACACCAATCAAGCACTATGAAATTCAACACCTCAGTGCTACGTGCACACACACACACACACACACACACACAGATCTGCAGACAGGCAGTAATCAAATGGTGTAGCACTAAAACACACACACTACTGTTACATTACATTAACAGCTCCCTCAAACACTATTTCTCTCTCATACATACACATGTGCAGAGACACGTGTATGCACACAAAACACTTTTACAGTATCTTATAACGCACATTTTGAGCAATATGTAGGCAAACACATACACACAAAACAAGAAACAATTACATAAATAACAGAGTTAAGCTCAATTCAATATCCTCTCATCTCTGCTGTGAAGATAAACAGGCATATAGAAAATACTAAAGACCACACAAGAAATGAGTTTCCAAACCTTATATTTGTCCTGTTTCTGTCATGTACACTAGATTTGTACTTTATGTATACTATACAGTATCTAGCCTTGATGTGTGCAAGATTAAATAGAACAATATTAAATGGCTGTTTCCTTTTGGATACATCACCATGTTTCAGCACCAATTGTAAGACTGGATCTATATATACTGTAAATATACATATAATAGGTAGTTATGATTTCACTGTAATATTTAGGCCGGGTGAAGACTTACATTTCAGATCTTACGTATTTTCCCGAGGCATCAGCAAAACGATAGCTGTAATCTGAGGTTCTGTTTTTGAAAAAAATGGCCAACCTATAAAGATTACATGAATAGCTTCAGTGTAAAATATGAAAGCAAAAGATTCTCGTCAACCGAAATTCAGTGTGCATGTGTGTGTGGATGATCAAAGTCACTAGCTAATCATGCTAAATACAAAAGAAAAGAGAGGGAGCAAAAAGTCAAGACAGAGAGAGAAAGCGATTTGGGGGGGGTTCCACAGATGTAAAGAAAAAAGTGTAAACAAGACAGAGGGAGAGAAAAGGTGGCAATGATAGGGAAAGAAGAAAAGAGACAGGAAGAGGTCTCCTTAATTTAAACATAAAGACCTCTCAGATCTTACATTGTTCAGCACAACTTAGCATGGTGGGCAAGGAAGCAATTTCTTCAATCTTTTATTTCTTCATTCTTTTTTCTCTTTGGTGTGTGAGCTGAGCTACAACAGGGCTCGACAGGAGTGTGTGGGTTTCTTAATGTGTAGCCTATATAAAAGGGTCAGTGTGCATGGGTGCTCCTTGAACCTTGTGCAAATATATTGGTATTTGTATTTACGTATTTATGTGCATTTGCATGTATCCTAACAAGCCCACATCTGCATGCATCGTGTTTGGTACCCATGTGTCCCTGCAAGTGCACAGCTGTATGCGTGTGTGTGTGATATTCAGGTGGAGAGGCATGGTGCAGCCGGGGGGACAGTGTGTGATACTAATTAAGAATAACCATGTGTATTTGTCAAAAGAATTATGCTGATTATCTCACAAAGACCCCAGCACTGGGCCCTGCAGAGAGACGGACCAACATTAGCATATGGCTACACACATGCATGCACGTACACACACGCTCTCTCTCTCTCTCTCACACACACACACACACACACACAGGTAAAAGTAAAGTGAGTGCCTAAGAACATACATGAAAGAACCATGCCTAATGATGAGGTGAATGTGGTCCAATTGGTCTGCCTCTGGGATGTTTCTCTTAACAGGCCTTCTCTGGCCTCTCTGTTCTGTCATATTAAGTCCTGGAGAGATAATAAAAGACCCTGCTGTTTCACCTTTTCTTATGTGCCTTAGTTCTTTCAGTTTGTGGTAAAACATGCTATGATGAGATGAGCTTCAATTCAATTCAATCCAGCTCAGTTCAATTCAGTTTGGTTCTTTAGTCCAGTCTATTAGTACAAGCTGTGCCCTTACCAGCCCTGTGAGAGCAGTAATTGTTTTTGGAGGTTTCTGAGGTGAGCCAGTGCCCCACACGCTGCTCTCTCGCACCCCATGCCAAGCTCTCAAGCCAAGTTTGTGTGTGTGTGTGTGTGTGTGTACGTATTTATGTGTGCATGCCTAATTCAATGCCGCCTGAACAATTGCCCTATGTCGGTTTGCAAATGCCATGCATGGGTGTCCCTGCTAGTCATTGTACAAACCCTGACACATACAGACGATCGTGCGACACACACACACACACTCATACAGAGAAGCGCACACACACACACACACACACACACACACACACACACACACACACACACACACACACACACACACACACACACACACACAGTGCCAATAGGCATGTGTTTTGCCTGTGGCCAGAACAGACATAGAGTGGGACTGCAGGGGTCTGGAACAAGCAAGCCCACTTCACACCGACAGACATGATTGGCTTTGGCGGCTCTAGACCCCAGGAACAGCATATTTGCTGTGTATATATGCATGTGTGTGCGTGTGTGTGATGTGGCCAAAGACCAGTGGACTAATTCTGGCGAGAGAGGGACGGTATGCTTTAAAATCTCCTGAAATTAGTTTGGATGCAATTTTATTAAAGCTTTACTTGATCGGGAAAGGCAATTCAATAACGTTTTTTCTTTTACAAAAAGAAAGAAAACATTTACAATGACTGCTGGGTTTATTTGATGAATAGTTGGTTAAACAAATCCAATAAAAAAAAAGAAAAGAAATAATCAATCAAGAGCAAGGGCTGTAAGTAAAAGCACCATGTGAAACATGAAAGCCAGAGTTCTACCAAAATCCTCTTCCTCTATTTTGGTGTTTTTCTGGCTTTGGGTGGGTAGAGATGTGGAACAAAACTTAACTAAAACTAAGCTCAACTATAGTCACGTTTATAGTCACGGCAGTGAATTTAAGATTTTCACTTAACTGCTTTGACTGGCCTCATCATGGAGGCCAATATAGAGCACTGCATAAAGCCATAACTGAAGGCTCACATGGATGAAAGAGAAACAAAATCCATGTCCAAAACAAACACTTGACAAGGATTTGGTTACAAATTTCCACATTCACAAGCTATCATCCAGAGTTGAATGAACTCGGTAATCACAAATATACAAAACCTTTTTTTCTTTCTCTCTTATAAGCACTCACACTCTGCATTCTTCTAAAGTGATGACCATCATATCACAGTTGCTGCACTAAACACCCATTAAGACAAGTGGAGAGCACTACACTGGATGGTGTGGCCTCTTCACAGACAGACACACAATAACACAGAACCTGTCATTACTGAAAGGAAGAGAGTGAGAGAGAGAGGGAGGGAGGAAGAGGAGTGGAAGTAGGAGTATATAAACAAACTCGAAAGAGTGAGAGGAAGACAGAAGAACAGGGAATGGAGGGGGGTAAAGATGGTGGAACATAAAAACGGTCATTTGTGACTGAGGTAGAAAAAACCCAGAAGGAAATTGAGTGATGGAGGAGAAGACTTAGCAGTATGGAGTGATAGAGGGAGGAGTTGTGAAAAAGATGAGGAGACAGAGAGAAAGATTGCAGTGAGGAGAAGAGGACGTGTTGCAGCATGATTATTTGGCTGTTTATGCAGAATGCTGAGAGTCCTCCAATCAGAGTTGGAGACCTGGAACTAGGAGGTCTGATAGGCCCATGGCCCAACAAACTCTGCATCTGAGTCTCCTTACTCTCTCCTTTAAGCCGTCCTTCCTCTCTTCACCTGTCTCCTCCTCCCCTCTCAACCTCCTCATCCCTCTCTCCTCACCCTATGTGCACTCAACTCTGCATTGCTCTCTTGCTTCCACTCCTTTGTCTCCCTCATTTGTTAAATGGTGTCCCTGAGAGCAAGGGCAAAGCCTTGTCATTCCTATTCCTTTGACCATCTTCCGCTTTGTCTCTTTGGTGGTTAAGCGACCCAAAGAGGATAAATGAACTGAAAGTAAGAGAGGGTGCAAAGCAACAAGTGCAGGAGAAAAGCTGTTGCCAAATCCTTATTTTATTTACAGATGTAAAATAGCTAAAGTAAGTAAGTCCTATTGAAATACATAATGTAAACTATGAATACCAGGATACATACTTATATATCTTTCTATTCGGGAGGCAGACACTGTCACCACATTTATGAGTAAACTTAAAACTCTCCTCTTTGATGGAGCTTATAGTTAGGGAGTGAGGAGTCACAGCGTTCACCTAGACCGGCGGGGGAGGGTGTATAGCCGCAGACATGGCACCCCTTCTCTTCTCTGCTTCTCTTCATAGTTGTCAGATTAATTTACCATATAATCAATAATATAATAAAACGGGGCCGGGCAGTACAGCCCAGCCCCAGCTACTATTTTTTTTAGTCACTGTTCCATTATATTTTACTGTGACTGTTACTGCCACTCTTCGTTTCAACTCCAACCGGTACGTCAGACACGTAAAAAGGAATTTTTTCTTGCCACTGTCGCACTGTTGCTTGCTCTGGAGGTAACTACTAGAACTGTTGGGTCCTTGTAAATTATAGAATGTGGACTAGACCTACTATATCTGTAAAGTGTCTTGAGATAACTCTTGTTATGAATTAATACTATAAATAAAATTTAAATATCCTGAATTTGATGTTAATGGTTGCTAAGAGAGCTCAATGGACTGCAACTTAAGAAAATATGCAACTTGACGTTTTTATAAATCTGTTTTTATATGGATTAAACAAAGGATTTATAAGGTGTTACTTAGTGGCATTTAGAGCTGCTTGTAGGAGGATTTTGTTACGTTTGGTCAGAGCGGTGTTCCCCTTGCTTCTAGTCTTTATATTAAGCTAAGCTAACTGGCTGTAGGTTCATATCTTTCCAACAGATAAGAGAGTGGTATTGATTTTCTTATCTACCTCTCAGCAAGAAAGCAAATGAGGTATATTTCCCAAAACTACTTCTTTAAGTTGTTGTTCTTAAAGGTAATGCAGTGTGTCAACTGTTCGGACAATGATACATTTTTTAGTGGCCAATCGAATACTTGGCATACAATGGACTTCCCACCCACTTCGAGTGAAATCAAATCTAACCTTTCTTTTTAACAATGTGATCATCTTTTGTACATCAGGTTAGCTCAAATGCATGTCAACCAGGAAACATTCCAGCTAAGCTATTCTCAGTCTTCTTGGTGCTACTCACATTTTCCTGGCATATAAGCAGGTGAAACTGTATCCTATTTGATCACATCCTCACTGTGCATATCCCGGCAAACCAGTCTGAAACATATGCCAACATACAGTATTCCCAAACTACGCATCTGTATTCATACTATGTGTTCACACCCTGTGTTCAACACTATTACTTGTTTGTCTAAATCTAATCATTTAACACATCTGCCGACCATTCATGTCAAAGAACACACTACACATTCTGATAACATATCCATACTTTTATACATCTCAACTGCGCATGCCTTAACACACACATTGTGACTGCAAGGTGGCACGCACACAAGCGCGCGGGCACGCACACAAGCACGCGCACACACACACACACACACACCTCATGTCAGCTTTAAGACAGTTTGCCGGCTGGCCCTCGCTGTCCTGCACTCTGACGGGCTCTTAAAGGTAAACTAACAGATTGGAAACATGCTAGCTCGCCCACGCTCTCTTTCTCTATATATTACTCACTTTCTCTCTACCTATCTCTCCTCCTCCCTCATATTTTTCACTTCCCTCTTACCCATGTTCCCCTGATCCTTACTCCTCTATCCCCATTCTATCTCTCTCTCTCCTCCTCTCTCTCTCGCTTTTCCTGGGGTATTTTTTAAACAATGTGTCCTTCATGTACGGTTGGTTACGGGGTGTACAGAAGGACATCATTAGCGCTGGTGGTTAAGCTGTAATTTACACCATTACCGAGGTAGGGGCCATTTTTATTGCCTAGTAAATTTCAGCTCTGAAATATTTAGACCATATGGCTCAATTTGTGTAATAACCTTAATTTCCAAGCACCCTTCAGCTCCCTTCAGCGCCGGCTGTTGTTGGCGGATGGCAGAGTGGTGTGCGTACACATTCGTATGTGTGTGCATGGATTGGGGTTGGAGCACATAGACACACACACACACACACACGCAAGTATGCACATATGCATGCATGTGTAGACAGAAACATGTACACAAATGTTAACGCATATTCTACACACTCTCTCTTCCACATGCTCTCACTGATTCATCCATTCACACACACTAAAACATAGCACGCGCGCACACGCACGCACGCACACACGCACACACGCACGCACACACACACACACACACACACACACACACACACACACACGTATGTATGGCGGTAGCAGATTAATAGGGTGTCAGCTTGTGTTTGGGTGAGGGAGCGTCAGGCGTCGGCCAGATGGTTCTCAGGGATGATGACTGTCAGGGGTCCTGCTCTGATCAATGGGATGTATTAATACAGCACACGCACGCATACGCACACACACTCTGACACACACAAACAAAAATATGTTATGCATGCACACAAGCACACATGCAACAATACTCAGACATATGTATCCAAAGTAAAACACACACACACACACACACACACACACACACACACACACACACACACACACACTAACTTCACCATTGATCCCAAGGGCCACAGTGTAACATCTGGAAGAGTCAAGGGAGGGAGGAAAGGACAGAAGAGTAAAGAAGGAGAAAGGAGGTGGTAGGCAGAGAAATGCAGGAGGCAGAAGGATTTAAAAAGTGTCTGAAGAAGGGAGATGAGTTGCAAAGGGAATAAGGGAAGAGTTGGGGAAACTGAGGAGGTGTAGAGGAGGGTTAAAGGTGGAAGAGGTAAAACAACATTTTTCAAAATGGTGAGAGAAAAGTGCAGATGAAAAAGAGGAGCTAAGGAAATTAAGGGTGGGTGGAAGAAGATGTAGGTAGAGGAATGGGAGTTGTAGCGGAACACAGGACAGAGAGGGGAGGGATTGAGGAGGGAGAAAATGACATAACAGGCTGAAAAATGTGGAAGACTTGCAAGGTAGTAAAAAATGTGAGCACAAAAAAAGAGTAAAAGAAAGAAAGGGTGGAAGAGAGGAAAGGATTGTGGGGAGGCAGGAGGTAAGTGTAGATGCATGAAACAAAGGTTAGTTGCTCAATGAAGCCCAGAATTGGCCAGAATTTGGTGTGAGCAAAATGATCCTGATCCAGAGATGGGAAATGCAAACAGTGCAGAAAAAAGAGCTTGATTGAGGGATGGAAAATAAGAGTAAAGAGGTAGAAATTTAAGAGGTCAAAGGAGAATAGTGTGAGGACAGATCATAATATGAGAAATTTAAAGCAAAATAAAAGTAAGGAAATCAAAATGAAAGAAAAGCAACTAGACAGGGTTGTGTGAGTGACTAACATGTCTGTCAGAAAAGTGTAAAGCATGGAGAGGGAATTTGTGTGTGAGACTGTGTGTGCGCCAGGCAGCGCGTAGGGGTCTAGTGAGGCAGGCTGCCTGCGCTTCATACCCTCATTCCGTCCGATTGCCATGACGACCCCATTAATCAGCCAAGCTGGCACAGAGCAGGGTTCCCAGCCCGAGATCAATACAAACACAAATTCACACATACCAAATGGACAGAGACACATGCACAAACAATGTATCCACAAACTAAGAAATTATGAAAAGAATGAGTGGATTAGTGAACATAGAAGTGAGGACAGAAAAAAGTTAACTAAGTAAGGATGAAGATATGATGATAGCGCATACAAAAGAAAAGGAAAATGGAGATCGAAGTCTTAATGTCACTTCTGGCAATCATTAAGGCTAAAAAAGACAGATGTTCCTGTGGTTTTAATCCATATCTACAATAAATGATAATCTACTACAGGATTTCTTATTAGATTTTTTGGATAGTTTTACACTATGTTTTCAAAATGTCCCTTTCCCTGCCTCCGATATTAGAGTAATCCTTGTAACGGTTCTTTTGTTGTCTATCTCAACTTCATTTCAATCTATAATCTATCAAACATCACTTTCAGCACAAAGGCAAGACACATTTGTTACAAAATCCTATGTAGCTAGCTTTTTTCAAGTTTGCTCAGTACTTTGTTTCTCATTTACACTCTTTGTGTGTTCCAAAACAACGGAGCGCATGGGGTGAAGACACCTACATGACAAATGACCGCCACCAAAATAAGTCTATGCCATGTCAATGAGCCTCTCACACATACACAAACTCACTCACGCACGCACACACAAACACAGAGTGTTCCATATCAATGAGAAGGTGAAAGGTCTCCATTTACATCTTGTATTAATTATGAGTGACAAGCCAAAGGTCACAGAGGGAGAAGAGGCCACTCGTATGGACAAGAATATAGATCTATGCCTCTACCTCTTCTCCCCTCCTGTCCCCATGTATCACTCTGTCTCGTCCCCTCTTGTTCTTCACTTGTCTTTTCTTCCCCCTCCACACTCTCTTTTGGTCTCCCTCATTCTTGTCCTCTTTTCTTTTGTCTCTCTTACTTTCTTCAAAACAGTTACTGTTTTGTTAAAAAAAGATTACTTGAAGGGATTACTACGGTGGCCCTGAAGTGCAAATCACAACAGCAAATAGAAAAAACAACAGCAAATTATAAAACACAACGGCAAATAGGAAAACACTTCAACTAATCATAAAGTACAACGGCAAATAGTCAAACACTTCAACAAATCATTATACTCATGTTTTTAAAACAGGCGCTTTTCCGTGTTTTTCACCTCTCCTTCCTGTTAAAAGACAAACAGTCTGTCTGTCCAATCAGGAGGGTCTGTCCTCTGCTAGATAGGCCCTACCTTTTCCGGTAGAAGTTAATTCTGTTGTGTTTAATGATTTGTTGAAATGTTTTTATATTTGCTGTCGTGTTTTCCTATTTGCTGTTTTGTTTTCCTATTTGCCGTTGTGCTTTATGATTTGCTGTTGTGTTTTCTTATTTGCCGTTTTGTTTTCCTATTTGCCGTTGTGCTTTATGATCTGTTAAAGTGTTTTCATATTTGCTGTCGTGTTTTCCTATTTGCTGTTGTGCTTCATGATTTGCTGTTGCATTTTTCTATTTGATGTTGCGTTTTTCTATTTGCTGTTGTGTTTTATGATTTGCTGTTGTGTTTTTTGTTTTGTTCACTCCATGAAACACAAATTTCCCATAAACAGATTCAAAAAACAACAATTTGTGCGGGTGCACTGTACGGTGTCAGGAATACGTTTTTGGCATGGAAATATAAAAAACATTTAAAGAGTTAAAGAGATACTCGCTGATTTAAATCCAGCTCTTTATTATCTAAGTGTAGGCAGTGTGTGCAAATGAATAATGTTTGGCTTCCCTCCCTGGCACCAGCACAATAAGCTCTCAGCAGAGCGGAGCAGTGGAAGCCCGACAAGATCCTGAAACAGTGGAAACCTGACGAGATACTGGAGCAGTAGAGGATAGATCCTGGAGCAGTGGCGGTCCGACAAGATCCATTATCTGCACATACTGCTCACACTAAGATTACACAAAGGTGGTTTAAAATTGACAAGGTATCTCTTTAACTATATTCAGAATGACCTAAAAAAATAGGCTCAGCAAAATGATTCTGAATATGTTACTTGACTTGAGTAATCTAATGGAACATGCATTCAGTAATCTTCTAACCTAAATGTAACATTTTAAAACTAACTATCCCAACACTGCTTCTGTGTGTGTGTTTGGTTTGAGGAAGTTGCTCATGGTTATTTCCTGTGTTGGAGAAACAGGCGTACATAGCACAGACTTGTGGGAAGGGCCCTGGAGAATAGCAGGTCATAGGCTGTGTGTGTATGTGTGTGTCTTGAGGCCCCTTACTGGCAAACAGATGGCACCAGCACCACAGGTAGAGTCCAAATTTCTTTACATGAATCACAAATGACACGCACGCATGCACACTGTATAATATATATATATATATATATATATATATATATATATATATATATATATATATATATATATACAGTGAGGAAAATAAGTATTTGAACACCCTGCTATTTTGCAAGTTCTCCCACTTAGAAATCATGGAGGGGTCTGAAATTGTCATCGTAGGTACATGTCCACTGTGAGAGACATAATCTAAAAAAAAAAATCCAGAAATCACAATGTATGATTTTTTAACTATTTATTTGTATGATACAGTTGCAAATATGCATTTGAACACCTGTCTATCAGCTACAATTCTGACCCTCAAAGACCTGTTCGTTTGCCTTCAAAATGTCCACCTCCACTCCATTTATTATCCTAAATTAGATGCACCTGTTTGAGGTCGTTAGCTGCATAAAGACACCTGTCCACCCCATACAATCAGTAAGAATCCAACTACTAACATGGCCAAGACCAAAGAGCTGTCCAAAGACACTAAAGACAAATTTGTACACCTCCACAAGGCTGGAAAGGGCTACGTGGAAATTGCCAAGCTGCTTGGTGAAAAAAGGTCCACTGTTTGAGCAACCATTAGAAAATGGAAGAAGCTAAACATGACTGTCAATCTCCCTCGGACTGGAGCTCCATGTAAGATCTCACCTTGTGGGGTCTAAATGATCCTAAGAAAGGTGAGAAATCAGCCCAGAACTACACAGGAGGGGCTGGTCAATGACCTGAAAAGAGCTGGGACCACCGTTTCCAAGGTTACTGTTGGTAATACACTAAGACGTCATGGTTTGAAATCATGCATAGCACGGAAGGTTCCCCTGCACATGTCAAGGCTCGTCTTAAGTTTGCAAATGACCATTTGGATGATCCAGAGGAGTCATGGGAGAAAGTCATGTGGTCAGATCAGACCAAAATAGAACTTTTCGGTCAATATTCCACTAACCGTGTTTGGAGGAAGAAGAATGATGAGTACCATCCCAAGAACACCATCCCTACTGTGAAGCATGGGGGTGGTAGCATCATGCTTTGGGGGTGTTTTTCTGCACATGGGACAGGGCGACTGCACTGTATTAAGGAGAGGATGACCGGGGCCATGTATTGCGAGATTTTGGAGAACAACCTCCTTCCCTCAGTTAGAGCATTGAAGATGGGTCGAGGCTGGGTCTTCCAACATGACAATGACCCGAAGCACACAGCCAGGATAACCAAGGAGTGGCTCTGTAAGAAGAATATCAAGGTTCTGGCGTGGCCTAGCCAGTCTCCAGACCTAAATCCAATAGAGAATCTTTGGAGGGAGCTCAAACTCCGTGTTTCTCAGCAACAGCCCAGAAACCTGACTGATCTAGAGAAGATCTGTGTAAAGGAGTGGGCCAAAATCCCTTCTGCAGTGTGTGCAAACCTGGTGAAAAATTACAGGAAACGTTTGACCTCTGGAATTGCAAACAAAGGCTACTGTACCAAATATTAACATTGATTTTCTCAGGTGTACTTATTTGCAGCTGTATCATACAAATAAATAGTTAAAAAATCATACATTGTGATTTCTGGATTTTTTTATAGATTATGTCTCTCACAGTGGACATGCACCAACGATGACAATTTCACACTCCTCCATGATTTCTAAGTGGGAGAACTTGCAAAATAGCAGGGTGTTCAAATACTTATTTTTCTCACCATATATACGTTTTAATGCTTGGGAATTATACATGTACATTTAGAGCCATGTAATTCAGTTTTTGCTTGCATGAGCAATCTTATCAGAGCATGCTGTAGAATCCTTTGCGCAAAATGATGTAAGAAAACATGTGACCTAGGAGGAGATTGTTCTCAGATAAATGCACCTGCGCTCCTGTAAGCCAGCATTCACTGTGCGTGCGTGTGTTTATGTGTGTGCATCTACGTGTATGTGTGCATTTACCTTTACAGTTAGAGCAGTAACAGCAGTTGAATTGAGCGTTGGGTCCTGTTGGTGCTTCTTGTAAACCAGTCTATAATGGGAAATGTGACCGTTGGGCTCTCCTGGTTCACTCCATTTCAGATGGGCTGAGTACGGGCCTGTCAACGTGCACAGCACAAGGGACTGTTATGGTGATTGATTCAATACAGGAATATTTTTACTATACAAGTTTTAATGTGACTTGGTGAACTCACCAGTGGGTGTGACAGTGGGTGGGGCCATATCTTGTGGTTCTGCTTGTAAGGTCTGAGCTAAAGCCCATTGGCTCAGAACTGAGCCTTTGGAGTTGTGGGAGCAAACCCTGTACTGGAGGTAGCTGAAGGGTCGCAGGGCAGGGCTTGCATCAACAAATTCAAAAGGACCACTGGACCAGATAAAAACCAGCAGCTCCTCCTCTGTTCCTACTGGACGCCTATAACAGAATGAATACTTGAATCAGCCATTCATGAAAATAATTTAAATATATTTTTGTATACTTTTTATTTATGTAAATAATAACAATTAAAGTTATGTAACCTCTTAAGGTGTACTTAGTATATGACATATGACAAGCTGTACTTAAGATATGCCTGAATAGCTAATCAATACAGTATTATTAACTTCTGCCAAGGAGGTTATGTTTTCGGTTTAAGTTTTTTGTTTGCATGCAGAATCATGGGAAAACTAATGGCGTTATTGTCATTAAACTTGGTGGAAGAGTGTAGTTGGGCCAAGGAAGAACCCATCAAAATTGGGAGCAGTTCCAAATTACGAGGCAGATTCACAAATTATTTCTTACTTTTGTTAATGTGAGATATAGGGCATTGCCTTGGCAGAGATCTGCCCTCTCTATTTTTCAAGCATTTCTGAGAAGCTTTGCCTACCTAAATACTACACTATTTTCAAAGTAAACTTTATATGTTTACCTGTAATAAAAGTACCGTATATTATCGTTTTACTTTTTGTGTATTTGCAGAATATTCAAAACAAACTTGATTATTTTTATCAAAGAAAAAAAAAAATTTTATTAGTATGTTATCTAAATGAATGTTAATATATCTTAGTATATTTTAGTGTACTGAAAGTAAGCACAGTTTGTGTGGAATTTAAATAAAAATGTAACATCACGTCTTTAACATCATGTGTAAGTCCCTGGCTGATGCAAGCACCCTGATATCTTGGTAAGCCCCTCTGTTTGTGATTATGTAGGGTTTCAGGTGTGAGTGAAAGACATATTTTCCTATTTTATCCAAGTCCCTGTCTGCCTGAGTAAGATCATGCCAGGTGTGTCAGTGTGTGTGTCTGTGTGAACTGCTATGCTAATGTGTGTTTCCTGAGGACTTAAAGGGCTTAGTCTGGTCTGACCCTGCATACAGATCACAGTCTTTGGTCAACAACCAGACCACGACCTTCAGCATGCATTAATACACCCGCGCAGATGCGCGCACACACAGACACACACACGTACAAGTAAGTACATAGATTTGTAAGCAGACATTTGCCTGATGATATATTACTAAAACGTTTCTGCTTTTCTGTTTGTAAAGGTAACTATGCATATTATATGTATGCACAGAGTATGTGTATGTTTCTTAGGTGTGTTACTTCTGGTTCATTAGTGTTAGAGTGATAGAATAAGTAAATAATGTGAGGACATTATCACATTGGTTTGTATGAAAACATAAAAATGTGAAAAATGCTTTTTTTATGGTGTAGTTGTTATCTACTTGTCTATTGTATACTTCATCATCCACTTTCAAATAATCAAAAACAGATTATCCAGATATCCAATAGATTTTGTTCCACTTCACAATTGTGTCCCACTTGTTGGTGATTCTTCACAAAAAATAAAAAAATTATATCTTTATGTTTGAAGCCTGAAATGTGTCAAAAGGTTGAAAAGTTCAAGGGGGCCGAATACTTTCGCAAGGCACTGTATGTTATTGGTATAGTATGTTACCTGTATATATGGTAGGATGTGATGAGTCCGTTGGGTTTTTTGGGGGGTGACCAGCGGATCTCCAGAACACTGGCTCCAGCT
The DNA here is from genome assembly GCA_026937815.1 of Etheostoma perlongum. Lineage (NCBI taxonomy): Eukaryota > Metazoa > Chordata > Actinopteri > Perciformes > Percidae > Etheostoma > Etheostoma perlongum. The sequence continues at coordinate 9,036,515 of CM049371.1, read as the reverse complement.
GCCTTTACTGTGGGAGGCAGCAGACCTTCTGGGGTGGTCTCTAATGTCCGGGCATACACACCCCCTCCTACTCCACACCCATCTCCAAGGGGCAAAATAGGAGCAATTTGTCACAAAACATACACATTTCTAGGAAAAGAAAGTTGTCTTTCTTTTACATTAATGAAAGAAAATATACCAGTACACCATAGTGATAACGTGTGCTACTATTCCACAACAACACCTGCTCCATTTGTAAAATCAAAAGTTTTTACTTATTTTCTTCATCACTCATTGGCCTATTACTAAAAATACCGTTCATGTGGAGTTAAAGCCAGTAAATGATGAGTTGGAGAGAGTGAACATAAAGAACATACAAACACTAAGATTTTTTTTTTTATATATGTATTATTTTCTTGCAGTTCCAACAATCCCCAAGGCTGACAGTCTGTCTGTTCATTTAAGTAGATTTTATTAATTTCAAAGTCTTTCCTCCAACCACACGGCAATGTTCCTTAAATTTGTCATGGAACAGTTGATCACTGATTCCATTGTCTTCAAATCCATCGTCAAAATCAGGAAACAACAACTAACCACAAACAAAAGAATGGTACATTTGAAACATTGTTTTAGATGTTCCTCTCTCAATGCTTGCATGATGGAACCATTTAGAGTCAATCTTTGTAACACAGCTCTGTTAGGGGCTAAATGCGACCCTGTTCAGCCCTGGTAGCAAGCAAAATCGTCACAGGTCAGTGTGGTCATCCCCTTCTGTTAGGCCGTTGTTCAAACGCATCAACATGCTACAGCATGACTAAAGCGCGCTATACCATGCCAGTAGCTAGGCCATTAGCAACAAGGGCCATTAGCTACAGATATCTCTGACATCTCCGCTTAATGATTGGTTAGCCACAAACTGCATCATAGGTCTTCTCACCCCTCACATCACAATATGCAGTATATAAAATGATCAGATGCATCTAACAAGGTGTATTTAGCACTCTCAGGATTTTAATTTGTTTGGCAATCTTTAGTGGACATTGAGAATACATCTGTGTTAGTTGATAAACGTTTCAGTGGAAGGACAATGTTCAAGATTATACAATGTGCTATGTTAAATAGTGCTGCTATTTATCCAACAGCAGTTTCTCTATGCTAAACTCATTCATTTCCTCAATTAAACAGTGTAAGAGGCTTTTATTTATTCTCACAACTTTGTTATCTTTTTTAAAATTTCTATTAAGAGATAGGAGTGTCACATGCAATTAAGGTCCCAAGGATGGAATCAGACCCAGGGCGTTGTAGTAATGTTGCATGCGCAGTAAACACTCAGCTACAAAAGTGCTCCGAAACTTACTTCACGCCGCACAAATAACGGTCCTATTAATAATTCTAAAACTTTCAAAAAAAAAATCCGTATAACCTAATACTTACCAATTTCACATGCCTGGACTCTGATGTAGTAGACGGTGAATGGCTCTAGAACTGACACAGTGAGGTGCCGGTTTTGGCCAGCATGATGCATTATGGCTCTTTCCCTTCCTGGATTGAACAGGATGTTGTAGTTGACAGGCTGACTGCTGTAGAGCTGAGCTGTGGAAAAGCAGAAAGACACATGGTATATGATTATCTGTAGTTTAGCATGTTTAAAAACAGCAGCACGACATTTTAACATCTGAAGGTCATTGTCCGATTCACAAAAAGAGCATTCAGCCTACAGGCAAAAGGCTGTACCATGCACACTTTACTAAAAAAGGCAGTTGACTGAGATTATTTCTTCTTATTCTTTGTAAGGTAAATACATATTGATTTTAATTCACTACTTATAGGCTCACTCAAAGTCTTACTTCGTGGTCAGTTTTCAACATGGTCATATTAGGTAACTTTATATTGTATGCAGTATAAAATACAGGTAGGCCCATATGTTTGTATGTGATCATTAAAAGTTGTAGTCTGCATTCAAATAGTTGAATAAGAATAAGTAGGGAAGTACAACATATGATTTTCTATAAGCACACCAACCTATTTGGTCATTTTTTGTCTTAAAACCGACTGATCTTGCCTTCACAATCTTGGCCCAGTGGTCTCAAAACCAGACAAAGCACACACATGTATACATACAGAAACACCCACACAGAAACACACACCTAGACTTTGTTAATATTCTCATCGGAGGTTTTTCCATAATTCAGGCCAACTGTATTGTGATGGGTTATTCAACATTCATGAACTCTGGATATCTCGAGAACGAACTGATTACCAGACAAATGAAAGACTTCAATTATTCACCCCCCATTCACATATGCACACAAGCAGCTACACACAAATAGCTACACACACACACACACACACACACACACACACACACACACACACACACACACACACACACACACACAGGGATATTTATGTGTGAGCACACAAGCACAGGGGTCATAATGCAGCTCTCTTTGATCATTGTGGTGCTCAGCCATAGGGGTTTAATCGTCATTGTAATATTTAAGTTATATTATTTACAACCAATCAGCTGCTTTGTCATCTATTTTACATACATAATCCCAAAATTACACATTTATTCTTACATACAAGCAAAAAACATTCACTCTCACACACACACAGACACACACACACAAGTCAAAAACACTCCAGATTTTGGGCTCAGAAAGTTAACCAAGCGTGAGAACCCAGCTGATATTTCCTCACCTTTAAAATCAACCCGTAATGACGATAGAATAGGCCTGCCTATGGAAATGTCTCCAGTGACGCACACACACACACACACACACACACACACACACACACACACGTATGCACACACACATAAACAACTGCATGCATAAACACAGACATAAATATACAGAAACAAAAGACACACACACAAAGTAAAGTGTCTTTGCTAGTTGGCCCTATAAGCGGTTTCTGAACTAGGAAATTGGCCTAATGAGAGAGTAATAGTCAATGATAGATGGGTTAGGGCAGACAATCACTGCCCCATAAGCATGAAACTTAGAGTTGAAACACTCTGAGTTTATGCTCATGTAAACCTGTGTGTGTGTGTGTATGTGTTTGTGGGTGTCCAGGTCTTTAGAGGCCAGAAGGTAAATGAAAACTACTCAGGGATTTTGTTTCAGTGTGACCCATCTCTCTGTCTCCTCTTATCAAAGAAAAAACTTCTCTGCTTAGTTTAATATGGTGAGTATAATCTGTTTCGGCGTTGTCGAAATAACCTAATAAGTGTGACAACCATTGCTTTAATGTTGGTTAGTGTTATTTAGATTATTGGGAAATCACTTCATGTAGAATACTTTTTGTCTGGGAAATAACTGTGGTAAGAGACTGTATGTATCATGTATCATGTTGACTCTGTTTCCAGTTTCTGAGAAAAGAGAGAGAGAGAATTAATTGGACTCATTGTGGGTTTATTTAGAAATGCTCTCGCTTCATGTTTAGGGATCTCCATGTTAGAAAGTTAGGTCAGTCTTCCCCTCTGAAAACCAATTTTAAATTCTAACAAACACTGAATTGAGCCACTCTGGAACTCCGTGGCCATTTCTCAGTAACCAAGTTACCCACAATGCCACAACAAAGAATTTATTTGTGCATGCATTAGCAGAATAGGTCAGATGTTTGATTGATTAATGGCACATTCAAACACCAATAGATTAGAAGGAACCACTGGTTCTGAAAATGTTTTGTTAAAGTATTAATTTAATAATATTGTCAATGCTCCTCAACAGTCTCCAAGATAATTTAATCTAATCATCTTGGACTTTATTATTATATATATATATATATATATATATATATATATATATATATATATATATATATATATATATATATATATATATATATATAGCTTTATATAAATCCTCATTACCAAACATAAACAAGTTAATAATATTATCCGAAACCAAAACTCAGTGTCTAATCTGTTATGCCATTGTGATTATTACCAAATACTCTCCACTAAAAATTATTTTCATCCATCCATCCATCGACATAGCTACTCACCAGGAGTGGTCCAGGCAAGAAAGATGGAGTGGGGGCCTAACACTGTCACATTGTGGGGAGGTTGGATCCCAGTAGGGCAGGAGTCTGGTGTCTGTATAACATATTTGTCACTCACACCAGTCCCACCCTCTGTACTGGCCTCCAGCTCATATATATACCTGAAGAGATGGCAAGGTAAAGAGGGGTGTAGCAGAGGAGAAAGTAGCAGAGCGACAGCAGAAAAAGGACACAGAGAAATGAGGGATCAAGGGAGAAATATGCAGAAAGACTGTTAATGGGGCAGTTCCACACAAAACAGTACCAATGTCAAGATCATGGCTCACACCGTCAAAAAATGAAAGGGATTTTATTAATATAGCCCAACAAATATGCTAAAATGTGTTACCACTTTCTAGTTTCTACCCAGTCCTGTCAGTTACATCCAGGTTGAACCAAAACCTATATTTCATGAATTTTACCAAGCAATGGACAGCATCAGGTCTGAATGTTAAGGAGGCTCTCAATCTGACAATAGCAAAGCAGACCAGGGTTTGTGCTTCTTTCAGGTTGAATTCTCTGTCAAACTTTGGGGAGTTAATTAGTCCAGCAACAATTCTGTACTTCATAAGCAGCAAATGAGCTCAAGCTTACCAGCTACCTGTGACAATGTATTCTACATTGTTTGGTTCATTCTTCTATGGTTTGTGAACTTCATCATCATACACTCAGCAATGCAGTGCGTATTGTGCTGGAGAAAAAATGTAGAACCAAAACTTACTTAGGTGCCCAGTTTACTTTCAAGGAGGGTCAGTCCAGCTGTTCAAACACAATAGTTTTATTAAAAGGTAAATCTGTTTTCCGCAGAGTTATATATTTGAAAGAGGCTGATTTGCAGCACTGTTAATGAAGATTATAGTATTGTTGTGATCAGTATAGGGATTAATGTATATACTGCATATGCTGTATAAATATGAAAGTGATACTGTATATAAGGGCAAAATTAAATAAATGTAATTAAGTGAAAAACATTTTAAGTCCCCAGCCTTGCATTAGCACAGTAACACTTGTAGAATTAAATTGAAATATTGTTGAACGAAATTTTTGTCATTGAAATCACAAAAATAAGGAATGCATTAAGAACAACTAGTTTGTAATATTTCTGACAAAATGCTGATGATATTGCCCAATTGTGGGCTTTTTGTTGTGATCAATTGATTAAACAATTCACCGGAAAGACTCACAGAAATCATGGCCTCTTGCAACTGGCCCTTGCAAATAGATTCAAACATATGTGTTCTGTGTGCACATGTTTGTGTGTGTAAGCTCATACAGTGACAGCACTTGAGGTCCATTTCTTCCTCTTTCTCCCTCTCCGTCATACACTTCTCTTTCTCTCTCTTTCATCTATCTCACTGCCTCTCACGTCCCACTCTGTACCTCTCTCGCCCATGACATCATAAGATAGATTTCCCTTTTAAGAGTGTGTGGCTGGCTGGTGCTAAAGCCTACATTAGCTGTGTAAGTGGGCTACCATTTAACATTAAAAGCCTTTAATTTGCTATAAACTCTGGCACACATGCATTAATAGGCGGTGGTGTTGGGTTATTGTTCCTGCGCAGAGCGTTTTAAACAGAAGGCCATTAGCACCTCTGCAGTGGGTTAGAACGCAGTCAAGAAGAGGTATTAAAACTACTCATATGTTACTCTTATAGACACACACACACACACACACAAAGAAAAACAAATAAATACACCTCACTGAGACACACCAACTGTGGAGAGAAGAGAGGGAAAGAGAGAGTAAGAGAATACATGAGAGGAAGAGAGAAAGCAGAGCCTGAGTGTGATGGAGAGGGATAATTGTATCAATATGTATGGACTAAGGTTTCAGTGGGAGAATGAATTTAAACACTTCATCACTGGAAGATATTTACTTAAAGGTAAACACCGCCTTGGGATAGCAAAAGTAAAATGGTGTGTGTGTGGTTGGTAATCGGCGAGTAGGGCATTTGCATCTGTTTGGCTGTGTGTGTGTGTGTGTGTGTGTGTGTGTGTGTGTGTGTGTGTGTCCTGCGGGGCCAGCCAGAGGGAATAGGTTAATTCTCTCGTCATCTTAGACACTTCCTGGGCTGCCAAACCAAAGTGACAGCTAATCAACATTGTCATAAATAATCAATGGCCACTTTGAGCAGTCTCACACACAGACACATGCACACGCAGAAAGGCATGCGTCTGTACACACTCACACACACACGGGCAAAAATACACACAAGACTGCCTGGATAATGGGGCCGGTGCTCCCAGTGTAATTCTTGGCGCAGGGCTAAATTGGGAAAAGAAGGGAAGGAGGAAAAGAATGAGGTAAGAGGGAAGGAGGGAGGGAGGGTGAGAGGAAAGAGAAGTGAATAGGGAACGAGACAAGTGATGAGAAGCAAAGGGTTGCGACGGGAATGCCTTCTGGCAGACTATCTGGAATTAGGGAAAAGTAAACGTCACACATATACAGTCCTATCTTCTTTTTTCCTTCCTTTTTCTTTCTCTCTCACACACACACACACACACACACACACACACACACACACACACACACACACACAGGAGATTGGAGTACTGCAGGGTGTTATGCCAAGAATTCTATTTGGGGAAAGGGGAAATAGTCTCTGGAGAGAGAAGGCCAAGAGAGAGAGAGAGAGAGAGAGAGAGAGGAAGACAGAAGAAAGAGATAGGGAAGGAGAGGGGGGTATCATTTTACACTCCCATAATTAAAACAGAAAATCCATCTTCGAAAAAAGACACGGATTAATAAAGGTTAAATGAAAATAAACAGATAAATAAAATCTCCGCTCCACTGCTGTCTGTAAGCAAAAGCCAAATCTGATTTGTGTTTTAATGTGTGTGTGTGGTAATGTTTGCGTCTGTCATTGGCATGTCAAATATTTGCTCATCAAATGACACAAACAGACATATACGGAGTGCAGTCCTGAGAGAAACATGCATGGGACGATAGGAGAGCTTTTAAAACTGGGTGACCCCGATATAAACATGCGTACACTCAAATGGGAATATGTAGGAATTAAAAGCATGATTAATTTTGAAACTAGAAGTGAAGTGTGTTTATGCATCTGTGACTGCTACACATGCACACACACTTGCATATGTTTGCATTTGTGTGTGTGTGTGTGTTTGTAGTGTGCGAGGGCATACTCTCTACCTGCGGTTTGGCAGGAGTCCAGTGTCAGTATAATTCTGGTCACAGTGGTCTCCGGTAAAAATAGTGTGACCGTCTCTGTTCAGTCTGTACTGGGAGATGTGTCCATTAGGCTGATGAGGCTGATCCCAGTACAGCTCCACTGCAGATGTGTTTATTATCAGATGTCTGGGGCTTGACCATACACCTGAGAAGCAATGAAGAAAGAAAAGGGGGAAAGTGAGTGTTTTGCACACTGCTGTACAGTATAGTACTGTGTATTACAGTAAGAATTGGCACCTATCATTAATTAGTAGACCCTTTTCTGTTTATTTCAAACAAACTAACAGTAAAGTGCATTACCTCACATGCACAAACAGGACTTTTCCTGAAAAAGACCTTGCTGATACCAAAGTGTACAACAGAAAATATTAAAGCCTTTTTCCAATTAACTAAGAGTAGGTTGAATCACTATTTTGTTAACCGGTAACTGAGAATAGTGACATTCATTTGTATACGAATTTAGATTACCAATTTACAGAGGCTGTGATGGAGTGATGGAGAAGAAAGCAAGATCTCTCATGAGATTATAATGAAACCAGGAGAGAAAAAGAACACAGGACAGGCAGACAGGATGAGGTTGTAATGTGTAATATTTTTTTTTTAATTAAAGGAACGCACACATGGTCTAACATTCTGTGTGCAGAAGGAGAGTTTAATCATATACTATATATTAATTCAAATCACACAAATTCATGTATTTTAGATGATATAAAATGTGTAGTGGACATTTAGACACAAGGATAAGTGTGGGGACTAGCGGGAAGGAGGAGCTTAAAAAGATGAAATATAATTTATGTACATGAAACAATAAATAAAAAGATCAGCTATGTAGAATCAAAGACAAAAGATGGGTAAGCAAGGTAAAGAATGAGATATTTAAATGGAAAATAAATTGGAGAAATATCAAAACCTCAGAGAAGATACAAATGTGCAATATCAGAAGGAGAAACAAGATGTGAAAGAAAAGAAGAAAAAGAAAATAGATGTGGAAGAAAAGATCAAGAGGGACAAGAGAGAAGGAGAGGTGGTTGAGAGTAATGAGAAGTGGATGAAGAGAAGAAAAATCCTCCTGTTTAATAAATAAAAATCCATGACGGCATTTTATTCAGGCAACAAAAGGCTGCGGTCCACTGTAGTCAACAGTGAGGAAGAAGAAAAAGAGAGAGAGAGAGAAAGAGAGGTGAAGGGTAGCGATATATAGTAACAGGAGACCAAAGAAGGATGACAGAGGGGGAGGATTCAAAAAAGGAGAGCAGTGGGAGGAGAATAGAGAAGTGAGAAGAGTGGAAAGGAAAAAAAGAGAAACTATCTGGGAGATAAAATCAGTAAGGACATAGACAAAAGTACATTTTGTCAAAACAATATACAATACTGCAAGAGATATTTTTGATTTTCAGTATTTATCAACATTCATCAACATCTTAAAGTTCTGATATTTTACAATTTAAATGAGCTTTTATAGTAATCAATTTTATATTCAGAACAATGTAAAAAAAAATTGCCAGTATATCGACAAAATGCAAATATATATACATGCATCATTTGTAAATGTATTAGTAGAAAAAATGTATTCTTATAGAAAAAATGTATGGCCGATTCCTGTCATTTTTCTGGATCTGACAGGTATTCGAAATGTTTAAGATCTGTGGAATCGGATTGACTACTTCATTTGTAAATAAATGTCACCAATGAATGAAATCAAACAGGGAATTCCTAAAAAATACAATGAAGGTTTATAGATTCTAAAAGGTGTGTGTGTGTGTGTGTGTGTGCATCATGTATGTGAAATAGAAGATGGCAAAACAGCTGATTGGTTGTAAATAATAGAACTTAAATATTACAGTGACGATTAAACCCCTATGGCTGAGCACCAAAATGATCAAAGAGAGCTGCATTATGACCCCTCTGTGTGTGCTCACACATAAATATCCCTGTGTGTGTGTGTGTGTGTCTGTACCAGCAGGGGAGGCTTGCAGGGTCCGTCCCGTGGAAGGTAGGCTGGCTCCACATCCGACAGCTGTACAGGCCATCAGCACAAAACTGTATTCTGTGTACGGCTGCAAACCTGTAGCGCACACACACACACACACACACACACACACACACACACACACACACACACATACACTGCATAAACTTAAAAGCACATGCAGAATAGAAAATTGTACACATATTTTTTATGTTCAGTTTCATTTTTTTATTCTTAACACATTAAACAGTGCAGATTATTTTTTTTTAAAACATGACATGAACATGAGGGATATACAGTATAAGGAGATAAAGAAGGAGAGAACCCTAACAACACCACAAAAAATGTGGGTAAAAGTAAAAGAGTGAGAGAAGAAAGCTTGCACGCCACTTATCAAAACCTCTCTTCCCAACAGTTTTCTTTCTCTATCCATTCCACTCTCCCTCCCTCTGTTCTTTCCACATTCTCTCAACGGATGGATCCATATCTGTCGGTGTTAAATTATGCATGCCATAACTCAATAATGAAACAACATAAAGATGGGCAGCCGCGGAACTGACATGGGATAGGACCGGTCTAACGCTGTAATGTCATCAGCTTTTGATCTATGATAATTATGATACCTTGGTATGCGTTTAGGCTACAGCATCCAGACATGATTTATTTATAGGTAGCCGCTATGCAGTATAAAAGAAATCACATAGCGACAGAGTGGTCCTTTAACTGCAACCAAAGGAAATCAGGTTTGGGTGTTATACTGAATGTTTTATAGTATGATTTAAATACTGGAAGTTTCTAAAAATTCCACATGTACCTAAACAAAGCTAGAGTTAGAACCACTTTATGGTGATTAAAAACCTTTGTTTGTGTGTGATTTATTTTCTGCCTGGTTCTTTATGTATGGATGGAAGGATGCAAATCCTTAATGTTGTCACGAGGGCTGACTGGATGTTTTATGGTCATTCACTTAGCTGACAGCATACAACAGCTTACAAATCAAATTGAAGGGAAAATGAAAGAACTAAAACGACTTTATTTCAGAAGGATGAATGCTAAAACAGACTTTGGCATTGCATAATACAGTGTGCTGAATTATTTATGTCTGCCTTATTTCCACACTAGATTAGATAAATATGTTTTAATAGTAAAAATGAGTAAAAATGTTTTTATTCCTACTAGTTTAAAACAATATTCTTGTTTAACAGATATAAAAAAGCAAATACAATATAAATTATATATTATTTAAATTTCAACTTAAAAATTTCAATTTAGTGAAAAAAGACCAAATAACGTATTTTTAAAATATAGTTTAGCTAATAAAATAAATAAATCTATTGGTTTCTAACTGTGTATATTTGGAAGCTGACAGACAGAGAGGGACTACCTACAATGTGTCTCAGCTGCATGTCAGTACCCATCCTGCGTTGACTACATACGGCAGAGAACATGTGCAATACACATGCACACACACACACACACACACACACACACACACACACACACGCACAGCAGTTTCCTCACGTCTCTTTCTACTGCTTAACCTGCTTAACATGCCTCGCAGCCTGCCACGCTTAACCCAACCTCTGATCAATGTGTGTGTGTCTGTGTGTGTGCAAAGGTTCTCAAAATGCTGCCCTGTGTTTGGGTTAAATAAAGGAAATCTACCAGCCATAAAAAAGTACTAGTGTTGAAGCGTAAGGCTCTGTTACACTATTTAACTGTGAAACTAAGCGTGTGTATATGCGTGTGTGCACTTCAGCATAGTAAATGATATCTACACTGCAAGTAATGTAATTTGTTTCAACACTGAATAAAAACAGAAACCCTTTAACTACATTGTCCTACAGAAGAGCCAGAGCGTCCCTACTGGAGTCAGTATGGGGCCCAAAGCTGGACACAAGTGGACAAGTAGACTTAATGGGGCAATAAAGATGTGTGGCAATGGCTTCAGAGGTAATAAGAATAAGAAAATTATGTGAAATCTCTGGTCCAAAACAAAATGTTCAAATTGTTGCCCATGCCTATTAACTACAGCCTCAACTCAGGTTAGGGAACACAGTGGACTGATCCAGGAACATGCTTGTAAAAGTTGATTTATCAGCGCTGCCCTCTAGGAAAGAAGTGAACAGTCAGAAACTAAAATAACTACAAGGCCAAAAATTCTGTAAATGGCCAAACCTCACATCATTCTTCAACCAATCTTGTCTCATGCTTTATCAAATACAAACCATTCAACACATGTGCAGATGGCGTGGTCTCACACACACACACACACACACACACACGATCTTTCTTGGGGTTTCAAATAACCTTTAACTCTCAGCCTGAAGAGGGCAGTGTTGGTCTGCTGAAAAAAATGCATGGTGTGTGTGTGTTTGTGTGTGCAACAGAGAGAAAGCGAGAGAGAGAGAGAGAGAGAGAGAGAGAGAGAGAGAGAGAGAGAGAGAGAGAGAGAGAGAGAGAGAGAGAGAGAGAGAGAGTGTATACCTGCATGTGCGCATACCAGTGCATACACATGTGTGCTTATGTGCTTGATTATGGAAAGACTGAGGACGCTTCAATCATTTTAACAGTGATCACTGGGAAGTGAAAAACGGATGGAGGGCGTTTTGATATGAGCAGCCAGCGGCTCACCAACAGAGTGAGACCAGGTTGTAACTGTCATCATGAGAGCTGGACACAGCGGAGATGAGTATATGTGTGTGTGTGTGTGTGTGTGTGTAGACGCACAAGACAGAGAGAAACAGAGAAAGAGACTTTGGCAGAAAGACAGAGTTTAAAGTTTCATTCAGGTAAAAAGTCGACAAGAGAGACTGTGCATGAGAAAGAGAAGAAACAAGAGACAAGATTATGATTTGGATTTCTCGAGTGTTTTTTGTGTGTGTGGGTGTGTGTGTGTACGTGGGTGTCTGTCTGTCTCTCTGTCTCTCGCTTTCTCTCTCTGCGTAATGCAGTAAAACTGATTTAAAAGTGCATTTTATTGACAGGTTGCCGTTCCCTGTTTGCATTAGAGAATATGATAGGGAGATCGACACAGGCCGCAATACCATGCCAGTTACATAATACACCATAGACAGAGAGAGAGAGAGAGAGAGAGAGAGAGAGAGAGAGAGAGAGAGAGAGAGAGAGAGAGAGAGAGAGAGAGAGAGAGAGAGAGAGAGAGAGAGAGAAGGTTGGAAAACCAGGCAGAGAGGACACCTGAGAAAGCCATAAAAGAGTGAAATGATAAGAGAAGGTAAAGAGGTAAGGCAGGAGAGGGAGTAAAAATGAAGAGGGGAAAAAAACAGAGAGAAAGACAAACTAAATTTGCTTTGTTCGCATGAGAATCACAAAGAATGAAGCATCAAGAAAACAAAAGGGAGAAAAACAGAGAAAGAGAGAGAGAGAGAAGAGCTTTGATAACACCTCTCCTAAATAATTAAGAGTTTGACTTCCTGTCTGTGGCTCCCTAATGCAGGGACCGTCTGGGATGGAACAATGAGATCAGGTTTGCATGCACGCACGCACGCACGCACACACGCATGCACGGACGCAAGCACGGACGCACACCCTATGCAAGAAAAGTCATATATGCAAATAAAACTTATATTAAACAGTAAAATATGCACAATGTTTAAACACAATATACACAGATGGACAAACACACATAGAGACCTACGGTAACTTGCACACACACACACAGACACACAAATCTCAGCATGGAAGACAAGGACGGGAAGTTGAGAGGGTACAGATTTCAGAGAAAAAGCAAAAATGAAAATCAGTAATTCATTAATGTATCATTCATGTTTCCAGTTTTTAACCAACAATAGAGCTTCATTTATATTTATTTAACTTGAGGTAAATATTTAAATTGGTACTCAATTGGTTGAGCCTCCCTGAGCTCTGACTAACATCTATCTCAGAGAACATCCTTCTTTATTGTCAATTGTCCCATTGAGTTCCACCAATTTACTGGGAGCCTTCTTAACTTGTGCTTTTTTTTACAAGTTAGAAGCATGAGTCATTCAGTTATAGGGTGTGGTTGTTAACTTAGATTAAAGACTCATTCCACATACGTAAAGTTCCCATGACATGGTGCTCTTTGGATGCATTTAATATAGACCTTAGTGGTCCCCTAATACTGTATCTGAAGTCTCTTTCCCAAAATGTAGCCTTGGTGCAGAATTACAGCCACTAGAGCCAGTCCCACAATGACCTTTCCTTAGTATGTGCCATTTCTGAGTCTGTAGCTTTTGAGGAGGAGAGAGGGGGGGGCAAAGTGGAGGCTAGGTGTGTGGCCTTGACCGACTGCCACTTTGCTCATTTGAAATCCATGATGTCTCTCTGTCATGGGTGGGCCAAATTCTCTGGGTGGGCAAAGCAGAGTGGAGGTAACCTTGCCCATATGACCTCATCAGGAGCAAGAGTCCAGATAGGCCCATCTGAGCTTTAATTTTCTCAAAGGCAGAGCAGGATACCCAAGGCTTGGTTTACACCTATCACCATTTCTAGCCACTGGGGGACCATAGACAGGCTGGGGGGAAGTCATATTAATGTTAAAAAAACTTAAAAAAAAAAAATTCCATGCCATGGGACCTTTAACATCGACACTTAAAAGAAGATTGATACGTGAAAAGATATGTTCTTGTCTGTCTCCTCTACTCCTTTTCCCATGTCTACATGCCTGTACCTATAGCATGGACCAATCAGAGTATGGACTACAGGGGAAACACATTAATAAATAAAAGAACATACTCTATTCCCTGCTGTTCTGAATTAATAATGAGCCTACAAAAGACCAATTAAACACATGATTAATGCCATAATCTATATAATTGCAGGCAATAATTCATCGTGAGCTAATGATAGCAATACTTAATATTGATTCACATGGGGTGTCTTTGTACAGTAGTGCTTAATTCTTTCTATGAAGTGTCACTTTTTAGAACTGCTAAAAAAGCTATTAATATGAGTCTATTTCTTGCTTTTCCTAAGGCAAAACATTGATAAACAGGAAATGGTAGAAGCCACAAATTTGTTTTGGATTATTTTGGAGTCTGGAATTATAGAGGCAGATGCTTATGCTTTTTAAGTAAAACCACAGGGTAGGGCACAGAGCAAAGTGCAGGAACATGACGTACGTCATCATTGCTTCTGGCTACGAGGTCAAAAATGAAATAATTTAAACTTTGAGCGCCGTGCTGGGCGTTTTTTTGTGGCCTTCATTTGCGAAGTAAAACTATTTCTTCACTGAAGTAAACCACAATGTCTCAAAGAGTTCCAATTTTTAATGCCTTGAAGGTGAATTTTGGATTTTTGTAGACAGCACTGTTTGTATATCTATATCATTAAGCAACAGGTACTCTCAGTTAAAATGACTGTTTTACTGTTAGTGTTTCATCATTTAAAATAATAGCACTAGTATTAATCTGATTATAATTTATATCAATAAATCAATGCTTTGCAGACCAAAGTGTTTTTGATACTCCATCAAATATTTTTTACACTGCAAGAGTGATTCAATCTAAAATCGACATTTTTGTAGATAAAAAATCCAATTTCTCCAGTTTCTGAGGTTTGAGTGAGTGAGCTCTTTGAGCGTCTGTCTCTGACAGCGTTGAGAATTGTTGGAGACCTGCAGAGAGGATGAATAATGGCATATTAAACATTAAGGATGAAGGAGTAGTGCAGCAATTATTTCTGTTCATATTTCACTGAAAACACTTACTTCCATCCATCCATCTTTTCCTCTGTTCCACTCCTTTCTTTCCTCCTTCACACCATTTCAAAAAGTGTCATTTTGTGCACCTTTAACACTCCCATCCACCCTCTACCTCTGTTTTACTTTTTACTGTATTGTTTTTGTATTTCAATTTGTAGGTGCACATGAACCACTTCAACAGCTATGATTTAACATTAGTTTCTCATTACAACACCAGAACATGCATACTGTACATTATGGAGAGAAACACTTGTCTAGGGCTGCAGCTATTGAGTATTTTAGTAATCGAGTCTGTATATGTATTACTTGTTTGTGTCTGCATGGGGATGAGTGTGAATAAGACAAGATTAGGAGAAAGACTAGATGAGAAAGGGAGAATGGAAAACAAAGCTGTTTTTAATTAAAACATGCTTTTTTTACAGTTGATAATCATTTATTGTGGGGTTGTTCTGAGTTGATATGCAGAACTGGTCAATGGGCCAACTCAAAAAATGTGTTTCAGTATGTCTGCTGTCAAAACACAGGACTGCAATACATTAAAACACAGAAAGCTATTCCTAATGCATACATGTGTTGTTACAAAGACAGATGCAATATGAAGTAGAGACAGTAAGAGAGAGCGAGCGAGAGAGAGAAAGAAAGAGGGAGAGAGATAAAGGGGAGAGGGAGAGAAAAAGGGGGGGAGAGCAAGACATAGCTAGATAAAGGGGGAGAGAGAAACTGCCCCAGTAGTGGTTTTGGCTGAATATGCAAGGTTTTCCAGAGTCTCACTCGGGGACAGGGGAATTTCACACACGCATGCTGGTTGCTTACACTGGCACATGGGGCTGGTACAGTATTACAGCACATTACCATCTCTATTTGGCATTGTTTGCTTTGCCTCATGCCTACACATACAAACACACATGCTTGTGTGCACACAACTCCTGACCATACAAGCCAACCACAGGCACCATGGGAATAGTCTATTGGCAACTGGCAAAGCTGATGCCTGGTCTGAGTCCAAAACAGAGCAGAGCAGAGAGCAGAGCTGTGAAGGGAAAATGCCACTGAAATTCAGCTTCAAAAGATGTCCTCACTCAGTTCTTATATGTAAAAAATGTATATAGAAAAATCTAACCAACTTTTAAATACTTTAAATGTTAAATCTTAAGTTAGTTTGACTTTTCCAATTCCAGAAGTAGGTAAACAATATGTATATTGTGATTAATTTTTATTGGCATTTCTCTGTTGTGTCTCTAAAATGGACAACAATTGTTTGGTTTGCAATGCTTCATCCAGGTGTTTGTATCTGCATGTATAAGATTGTGTGTGTGTGTGTGTGTGTGTGTGTGTGTGTGTGTGTGTGTGTGTGTGTGTGTATGTGTTTTGACTGATGGCAGAGGGCCAGCAACCCAGCTCCTCCTCAGGGTAGATAAAACAAGACCCACAAATCACCCAGTCCTGACACCACCATGTTTGTGTGCAGATCAACAAAATTAAGACAAGCCAACACTTCTGTTTGTCTGTGTGTGTACTAGCTGTATTTTTTGAGTGTTTTGTTAGAGCACTGGGTCTCAAACTGCTTTTGTTTTGCTGTTTTGTTCTTATACTTGACTTTTTCTAATTAGTTTTATTTTCTAGGTATGTGAGCCTGAGCTTGTGTGCCCATCTACTATGTTGAAGTGTGCTTGCTGTGTTTTTTGTGTCTTTTTTTTGTGTGTTCATGTGAGTGTATTTGTGTCTGTGTACAGGGCTGGGCCAGAGAGTGTGTGGTGGGAATCAGGTGTAAATTCAGTCATTAGATGGCTTCCAGAAACCAGCATACATAAATAAATGCATAACAAAGAAACAGAAAAAGGTGAAGGAGAGAATAGGAGTGGACAGATAAGCAGAGGAAGACGTAGAGAAAGGGGTGGGAGAGAATAGGAGGAAGTGGAGAAAGGAGAAAGAGAGAGAGATGACAAAACAAAGGAGTGCAGGGAAGAATATCTGGAGTGTGAGGTAAGGAGGCAAGAAAGTGGGGAAAGAAATGAGAGGTGCAGGAACAGGAAAGGTGGGAGGAGAGTAAGCAAAGAAAGGGGGAAAGAGAAAAATAAGGTAGAGAGATGGAAGGGTAATCAGAAGGCTACAGGAGAGGAGAGAACAGAGAGGAGAGAGGGTGAGGAAATAAAATGAGAGTTCAGGAACAGAGGAAAAGTGAAGCATTTGATAATCTTAGAATCTTACCAGTTAGAGTATAATTTCTTGGCCCATCGAAGTGTGTAAACATGGTTCCGAGCCCAGTCTGGTTCAGGTGATACCGTTGTATGTTTCCATTGGGACGAATTGGTTCAGACCAGCTCACATTGAGGGAATAGGGGCTTAAAGCTGTTACCACTGTAGGCTGCACACCCTCTGGGACTCCCTGGACTGTCACTGCCACCACCTAAACACACACACACACACACACACACACACACCCCCACAAAGACATACACACAAACAGAAGAAATTTTTTTTTTTACATAAAATATAACAGATTTTTGATATTTTACAGAATGTACAAGGTGTGGATAACAGATGGCTTCCTGCTACAAGCATTTATGAAGGCAATTAACATGATCACAACCCAATAAAAAACTGTATCCAAATTCAGGGCTTTTCTTTCTGAGGTAAAGACCTTGTTGACAACAGAGAAAGACATTTTGCTGCTACCAACCTGCTACCAGATAAGGCCAAAAAGAGAGCAACTGAAACCAAGTGAAGTGTCAATATGTGTAAAAACCAGTGAATGCAAAGGCCATTCTTTACAGTATGGTACATGTGTGTTTTTATTGGCAATTTTACCAAGCGCAGTATACCAGTACGAGAATACTGGACACTAAGTACTTGTTGCTTCCAGTTTAAAGATTATCTCTCCAGAACACAACTTATTCTGATGGCAACATAGATATCGGGCCTTAGTTGAAATACTCAGTTTTTATATTTCTGCTTGACAAATAATCCATCTGTTTCAGCAATGCACAAAAATCACTGCTTTTTAGTTGTTGTTGCGAGTGACCATTTTATTGTTATCTGCGGGCCACTGTGAACGCTGGGTGAATGTGGAGACCATAGAATCACAGGACAATCTGCTGCTAATGGCAACAGGGATATCCTGCCTTAATAGACTGTCACTAGCACTTCCCCCACCTGTCCCACACAGTGCTATGCAATTAGAAGACTGCTACTACAACTAAGGAGACACACACGCATGTGCCTACACAAACACAACCACACACACACGCAAGTATACTGTATACACGCAAACACAATGAGGTGGAAGAGAGGAAACTGAGGCAGAGGGGAAGATAAGGAAGATGCATGGAAAGTGTAGTATCAATCAGTGAGTGCTTCAGTGTGCTGTTAGCTCAGATGTCTGTCGCTCAAATGTAAAGAAAATAAAAGGCATAAAACCACCTACTCTATAGTGTACCTTAACTACAGTAAACTTATCAAAGTTAACTTTTATTGATAGGGAAGGTAGAATATTACATTTTTACATATACACCTGACATAGACTCATTAATAGCTCAGAAAAATTATGTTTACATTTTACTCACATGCAATACAAAGCTGAATACACGAAAGCATGCTTCACTAGGATATTCTTCATCCAACCCTTCTTTCTATTTACAAAGGAATGGAAACTTGGACGGACAGAGGAAAATGGGATTGTGAGAGATACATAGAGTGAAGCGGGGATGTTGGACAGCAGATGACTGTTGGTCCAAAAGAGAAACTGGTGTTTGGACAGTGGAAACAAGAAAGGATGCGAGGAGAAAGAGAGCTACAACAGTTGGAAGAAACTGAAGAGTGCGCCGTTAGGATCAGGGGAATGACAGGAGACAAATAGCAGAGAGAACAGGACAGAAGGATTCGGAGACAGAGGAGGACCAATCGCTCTTCCTCCCTCTCTAAGTGACCAACCATATTAGATCCGCACCTTCTGTTGTCACAGCAGGTGTGTGTTTGTGTGTGCCTGGGTTTGTTTGTCTGTGCCTCTGTATGTGTGTGTGTGTGTGTGTGTGTGTGTGTGTGTGTGAGGGGGCTGATGCCAGGTAATTGCAATGGTGTATTAGGTTAGCCCAAGTTAGCCCATAATTGGGACTGTTTGGCCAATTTTCACTGGTGTACGAACTAATCCAACTCACTCCCTTTCCCCCCTTTGCTAGGTGTGAGTGTTCTTGTATGTGTGGACATGTGTGTGAGAGAGGGGGGAGGTATGTGTATGGCTTTAGGAGAAGTATGTGCATGTTCTCCTGGTCGTGTAGTTTTTAGTGAAATGAAAACAAGTTTCCAGCCAGGATACACAATTTTTCACTTTCGTTAACATTGCAAGATTTTGTGCATTTGTGAGGTGTCAGAATAATTAACTATTAACTTGGAATATTCACATGAATGCAAGTTGTAACATTAGCTGTGAGATGGGCATGCCTTAGCAGAGGTCTATGTTCTGAGGCTACATTGACATTGCTATGTTTTGGTGCAGAGTTTTGAGCCAAAAGTGATGTCAAGTTGTGTTTTTAGATCCAGTAGAATAACTAATCTATGTTTAACCTAACACGCCCAAACCATATCTCTCATCAACATTCTCGTATACAGCATTTAAACTCCGCAGTCAGTTTTGGTGTTGCCAAAGTTCTCCGGTTGCGGCCATTGAGACTGAAACACAACCCTGAAGAATACCAAACAAAAACGGGGTAAGAAGTGTGAGGTGTAAACCATAGACTAAACCTAGAAAAAGATTAAACCAAAACGTAGCAATTTAAATGTAGCCAAATTGTATCATTGTGTCTTCTAGGATTTTACAATTTCACAGTTGCATACTTAAGAGAAATCAGACAATCAACAGCCATTTCTACTCTGAACAACACATTATCCATGTTGCCTTCATAGGCTGATAGTATTTTGGACTATGTTGCGGATCAAAGTCTTTCTGCTTCGTAATGTTGACATATCTTTTACGGCGTTTTAAATTAAATGTACACAGTGGTACAGTGGTTCTAGTTTCTAGTGGTTCACAGGTCACATTATCATTTCTCTAAGGTTCATCTACCTTACTTGTGTTCCACTCTTTGCATGTGTCTGGCTGCTCTGGCTCTAAAGAGTAACCACATGATGATGATCATAAACATACTGGCTACTTACAAGTGGCTGCCTAATCATGAGTACATCCACTGATGTATTGACTTTGGGGGTATGGGAGCCAAGCAAGGGTGACATTAGGAGTCTTTTAACAAGTTGGAGAAAAATTTAGTACTACTTCCCAATAAGTTAGCACTGTAAAACATTTACAAACAATAAAAAATAAATGCTAAAAACAATAACAGAATCACTATGTACATAATTTGAAAGTCTACAAGAATGTTGATACATTTTTCTTTCTCTCTCTTCTCTCATCACTCTGACCGTTTATCACTCCTCATTCTCCCCAGCATCCATTTAATATATACGTTAATCCATCTATTGTCTATTTATCTATCAACCCCTCAACCTGTTCAACCAACTCTACCTCCATCCCACTCTCTCATCCATCCATCCCTCCAGTGACATATCTACAGGCTTCGTCTTTTTCTTCTTTTGTGGCATTTTAGGCCTTTATTTGTGAAAGAACAGCTTAGACATGAAAGGAGAGAAAGAGTGAAAATGACATGCAGCAAATGGCCGCTGGTCGGAATCAAACCCGCGGTTCTAAGCCTCTGTATATGGGCGCGTGCTCTACCAGGTGAGCTACCCAAGCGCCTGAGGCTTCGTCTTTACGTAAGAATGTGCTCATCAAAATAATGAGATGTTAAATAAGCTTTGAAGAAAAAAAGCCAGAAAGACAGTTTTCAATGTGAGCTTTCATCACCCCTAAGCCGGAGAAATTAATTGTTGTGGTGATATCAGCTCTGCTACAGCCAGAGAGATAGCAGGGGGAGTTCTGTGTGAAGTTATTACGGCCGCTATCACAAACATCAGGTAAGCTCAGCAAATCCAGAGCCTCGCATACAGGGGAAGAGCGGAAACAAGGCTAAATAAAAACTTGTTCCGACAAGGAACAACATACTACACTGTAATTTCTTAACAACAAAGGTCAAACACAGGTTTAAAATTTGTAAAATATCTCTTGCAGAACAACTGAGCATGAATTACGATGTAAACATCTAGAAAACAGCATTTGAAGACGCTTTACAATAGGGTACTGTAAAAAGGCATTGAGCTGAAAGGCCACTGGCCAAACAATAGATCAGATGAGCCGCCAACTGCAGAAGACCAAGAGAAAGGTTGCTATTTACCCAATGTGAAGCAGGGGGCCGCATGTCCAGGTAATTTCTCCTTGACACAACAAAACAGGAAAAGTGATCTTTGCACACTTGTTTTCAGACAAGTAGGCGGCAGATCGGGTGGGTAGGAATAAAGTCACAAAAGCACCTCAGGCACACTGTTGACTATTATGGTAAATGTATTGATTTATCTACATTTTGTTCAAAGATGCAAAGAAGTTGAGTTTTATTCTTGACAGAAAAAAAACACTGACAACAACAGCATTGATTAACAATTAGAACTATACCCACATATGTATTTTCTCTCAAAGCATTAGTCTCTCTAAGTTTTGCTCTCTTTAACACCCAAGCGCACGCCAACACACTTCTTTTACACACCTTTCTTTTCCTTTAATTGTTCAGCCTAAATCAAAGGAATGAACTGAATTACAGTGCTGAGTAAAGTGGTGCTTAGTTCAGCGAAGCTCAGTCCATCTTTAGAGTAGTCATTAGATAATCATACAGTGGAATAATATCTTTATGAAATGGGGTGCTACAACAGAGTAAGGTTTTGCAAAGTGTGAGAGTGTTGGTGTGTGAAAGAGAGAGAGAGCTCTGTCAAATGGATAATCAAATAATACAGAGTAGAAATCAACAGAACAGACATTCCCTTTCTTACTGTAGGTGCAATTGGTAATATTTAATATACTTTGACTTTTTGTACAAAATAACTACAATATAAGTGTTGCTTTTGGGCCACTTATTGGTTATCTTATTGGTCACTGCTAATATTTAAAGCTTTATAAATAGGCAGGCCAGTCCCGTTCTGTTTGTATTTGCTTTGAATGCTCTAAACTCCCAGCACCTACTGAACTTTGGACTCCTAAGAACTTACAGTAAGTACTGATGCAGACTTGGTATTATATTTGTGAGACAGGTGAGTATATGGTTAGCCACATAAGTGTTTTAAAGTGCTAATATAGTAATAACACATAGAAAATGTTAGTATGACATATCAGAACTGTAATAGTGACACAAACACGTGTATTCTTACCTGTGTACTGTCAGTACAACCAGCCCGGTTACAGACCCTGAGCTGGTAACTGTATTCCTGGAAAGGCCTGATCCCACCCACATCAGTGAAACTGTTTTCATCACCACGGTAACGCTCCTGTCCATCCCGCAGTATAACATAGTGGATGGTGTCCCCTGGTAAAATGAAAAAGTTACTTTCTGATAATCAATGAAACATGAAACATCTTGCCGTATTGATTTTAAACCCAAATCAACAGTTAACATGAATACTCCTCTACTGAAGTGAATTCAACTGAACCGCATACAGAGAAGTGTATTTTTATTGATGCATGCACACACAAACACACCATTAGGCTTGGCCGGTGCTTGCCATAGCAACTGGATGATGTCATCTCGTTCACCTAAGCGACGCCACCGGGGCGGTGCCACTCCCCACGGTTTGTCTTCACTGGTGGTCACTGTTGTAGCCTCACTGGAGCCTCGTCCAAAGCTGTTCCAGCCCCTCACTCTGTACTCATAGGTGGTGAAGGGCTCCAGGTCAGAGTCTATTATTAGAGGGTAAGAAAGGTAGGAAGGAAAGAGAAGGGGACAGAAAAAAAAATAAAGGGGGGCTGTAAGAAAATCAACATGTCCGTCAAAAAGATTGTCATTATATTGATTAATTAATGATTTACCAACACTGCAACACTTAGAAGTGATTAAATGTGATTAATATTGTAAGTGCATACCATGGTATAAGCTCCAACTCCAGTATGTAAACAATCGTGTTGTCAATGAATTGCAACAACAGCTAATATTAATATAAAATAAAGTTGTTTGATGAAGTCAGTAATTATAAAAATGTATTTAAAAAATCTAACAACAGATAGACTTTGCGTCTGCTGTTTTATTTTAATTGTTTTGAACAGTTAGTAAATGGGATACAGTTACAATAGTATGTGGCTCTCGAAAAATAAAAACATATTGGATTCAGCATATACTGTGGACTCCTCACCAAGCAGATTACAAATGTAAAGCCTTTATGTAGCAAAATATTTCTGATTGATCTGTGCTTTAAAATATTTCGAGCAGCCTGTTACAAAAAGGCCAAAGGTTGTGCGATTCATACACAGTATGAATCATATTGAATCATGTCTATACATCTAAAAGACTGTGTACTAATACTGTAGTTCTTTCTTTGAAATTGTGTGTACTAGTAGTTGCATTGCCAATGTAAGCATGCATTATATACCAAATATATGCACTGGTGCATAGTTATCAACGTTAGGCTGTTACTGAAGCATTCTGGGAGATAGGTTGTTAAAATCATTCTGGTGAGGTACACATACAGGAACATACATACTACATACAGATGCACTTTCACACACGCACATATGCATTATTTTTAAGAGTGTTAAGGGACTGCTGCTGTAAATGAGACCACCAGTTTTATCCACCAGTCTGGTCACTCTTATCTTTACTGCTTTGAAGCAGCAAAACACACACTTGTGTAAATAAAGCACTGAATGTGTGTGCATGGATACATACATACCAACGTCTGACTGTGTTTGATTAAGAACCAATTCCAAAAAGTAAAACTATAAATTGGGTTAACCCTGGGTGTGGACAATACAGTATATACCTATGTACAGCATTCATAGCACATGTAGCTATGTGTGTGTGATATACCTTAGATTTTACCCAGTGAAGTATAGCATGATACCCTGCATGTGTGAGTGTAAATGTGTGTATGGGAAACATCTGGTGTATGGTGGGTGGCGACAGCTTTATGTGCCTCTGCCCAGATGGTGTCACAGCATTGCCTAGAAACTCTTATCCTAACCGCCCCATGCCCCGCCCAACACACCACACACACACACACACAACACACACACACACACACACACTCTTCCAGAAACTAACACAAAGTAAAAGAGACACACACATTCACCACAGAAGCACACTAAAATGGTAACTAGACAGTAACACAAAAAAACATGTAATTATTGCAAAACCACCCATACACACACATCCACACAACCAATTAGTCTTGATTAAAGAGCCGTAACTACCCAGATAAATAATGGGTGGACAGTCTAAAAATCCTGACACACAGTGCCCGCAAACACCAACGCAGACATACACTCATAACTCCCTTTGGGCTGATAAATAGTAGAGAATGTTGAAATGGCATTTAAACGGCCATCTCTAAGTTTTAATGACACACAAGTGTACAGCGCAGAGAGAGTTACCACGTTAATAGCTATCAACGTACACTGCAACAGCTGTCTTGGTGTGTGTGAGCGTGTGGAAGGACATCTGTCTCTAAAGCCCGTTGATTGCAGCGGCTGACACATTTAGTGTAAATGCAAAATTGGTTTCCGCAGGCTCAATATTTCTATGAGCGATGTGTTTCACAGATGGCTATTTTTCTGTCTTTGTTATTCTTCATAGTGGCTTGGAAGACTGAAGTTACAGTCCCAATTTCCAACAAAGTCATAGGTCAGAAGCAGGGATGCAAATATATTATAAATGGTCAAAATTCTCAAAACTCATACATTACAGAGCTTACAGAGACATGCTGACACCTTAAAAGAATATGTGATTAAAAAGAAAACTTAAATTGAGCTGAATGGTGATGCTGGTGATCTTAGGCAGTCATTGTGTCAACATATTTGAACTACAACAGCATATTAAATTGTGGAAGGTCCAAGAAAACCAGATTACCTGTATAGGTGTATCTGTTGGCATCTCCGCTGTACATTACCTCCTCGTGCGACAGGCACAGGCTTCCCTCGAATCGCAGGTTCTCAGATTGCGTGTGACTGTATGCCTCAGCCATTTTGTGTGTGTTATCACTTATGTTTGTATGTGTAGACAGGCCCCTAGTGAGAGTTTCATGAGTGGTGTTGTGGGAAGGTGAATATGTTGTGGAGGGTGTGTCACGGTGCGTGTATGCAGACAGGACCCATGTGCAGGCCGTCGTAGATGGATCGAGGTCACAGGAGCCACAGTAAGCTGTAGATGCTGCAGCTATAGGACACACAGTGCCCTGCAAACACTGGTGCTGTGCGGAGGAAAGGTGGAGATACAGATAAAGATGTAGAGTGGAGAGAAAAAGAAAGACAAAGGGGAGAGTTAAAAAATAAGAGAGCAGTAAAGTCAGGGTAAGAGGAGACAAAAAGAGAAAAGTAAAAAGGTTAAAAAACTTTTGGCTCTATGATTGCACTGCACATACACACACCCTTACCACAGAAACCTTTCTTTTAGAAGCTTAATATTTATTATGTAATATAAATTCTGAAGCGTGTCCCTCACACAAACATGTAGAATGAAGTATGCATGTGTGTTTGTGTGTATGTGTGGTAAGCATGGTCCTTAATGACATCATTAGAGCTAATGAGAGTTCCTACCCTTTGTCCCTCTGTGTGCGTGTGTGTTTTTGTATGTGTGTATATGTGTGCCTGTCTCATGCTGACTTGGGAGCACACAAACACAACATGACCCCAGTTGATAAATGGAAGGTGGCCCATTCCCCAATCCTGATGTGACGCGTGTGAGTTTGGGAGAGGGGGAGGGAGAGGGAGAAATTCTTTCTAGCAATATCCGAATATTTTTGGAAGTCAGTTGTGAATTTAATGCCGGTGTTTACTAACAATTGACCTATATGTCATATTCATAGGTGCATTTTAATTGTTACTGACTGTCTTTCTCTACATTGAAAATGTAGTGTTTCTCTTTCATTTATGTCACTTCTCATTTTCCTTCCACTAATATACACTATTCAGGAAATACAGATAAAAATTAAAGATAAGACTAATTAAGATGAGTACAATACAGCCTGAACTTATTTGTCACCAGATTGATCATACATTAACTGCTAATGTGTATTTAACTGTGCTTCTAAAACACAAAAAAATGACAAAACAATGCTTGACTGGAAAAGCGGCTTCTAAAGAATAGATTGCAAGAAGACATTCTGCTTCTAAACACTTCTAGTGGACATTAAAACCACGGGGAAGATACACACACACACACACACACACACACACACACACACACACACACACACACACCTGTATCAACAGGCCAGGTGTGGGGTTGTCAGCACACACATGTCGTTGAGGGTCATAGCCAATCCCATTGCAACATTCCTCTTCCTGATGTATGACCTTTGACCCACAGCACTTCAGTGTAACTGTGGCATTGCCAGCAGGGTGCATTGTGGGATATCCACCATTACCCACGCAGCAAAGAGAGGTTGAAGAGTTTATATACTCCTGGCCACAGCAGACAAAACCTAAAGACAAGAAAACATTAATCATACAATTGTTTTAAATACATTTTCATTGTTGATCTTTCTGTTGCAGGATATTATCTTTCATGGAACACCTTCCACAGCTCATTTACAGACTATAACACTTGACAAGTGTGTTTTTAATCTCTAAACATACTACTTCAAATTTGACAAAAAATATTGACCTTTCTATTCTTTTCCACATCACCTCTTCTTGTCCTCCTCTACTTCTCCATTCGTAAGAGGGGCATCCTTTCAAACTAATCATCCTATTCTGCTTCTTTCCTCTTCTTCCACCTCACCCTTTTTCGTATTTACAGCTCTGCTCTTTCCGCAATCACTTCCCCTCCTCATTTTATGCTACCCGTACTGTAAAAAGATCCAGGGCATGTGGGAATGTATTGTACACTCCCTAAACTCCCTTTTCCTCTTCAACCCCTATTTTCCCATCTGCATAGATTAAAGTATTCACGTTGCTCTTAATATATACTGTACATCCTCCTCTCTTCTTCTCCCCTACATGTCTCCTTTCCTCTCCTGTATTCATCTCTTCATACAGCAGTAATATTCAGGCTATGCTGTCGAGAGAGTGCAGGGGGAGAGGAAGTGTTTTTCTGAGAGCTGCCATCTCTGACAGTGATAGGTGATGTCTTTCTGCTACCACTTCACCTTCAACAGCAAGGTGACATTTAAAATACATGCTATCACTCCATTTTCCTGTAAATGTTTTACAGCTGAATATCAATTTTCAAGCATGTTTCCTCACACTCTCCAGTGCTTCAAATTTTAAATTCAAATAACTAGAGTCCCTTTGAATGATTGACACATTTTAGTGCCTGTTATTTTTTAACAATGTTTTAAGTAATTTGTCATGGAGATTACAATTTTCAACATGCTTCCCTGTCTTCTTCTTTTACAAACCGGTCAAATGGCTTCTCATACACCCCCAATTTGCCTTTCAATATACAGTATATACAGTGAGGAAAATAAGTATTTGAACACCCTGCTATTTTGCAAGTTCTCCCACTTAGAAATCATGGAGGGGTCTGAAATTGTCATCGCAGGTGCATGTCCACTGTGAGAGACATAATCTAAAAAAAATAATCCAGAAATTACAATGTATGATTTTTTAACTATTTATTTGAATGATACAGATGCAAATAAGTATTTGAACACCTGAGAAAATCAATGTTAATATTTGGTACAGTAGCCTTTGTTTACAGAGAATTACAGAGGTCAGACGTTTCCTGTAGTTTTTCACCAGGTTTGCACACACCTCAGAAGGGATTTTGGCCAACTCCTCCACACAGATCTTCTCTAGATCAGTCAGGTTTCTGGGCTGTCGCTGAGAAACACGGAGTTTGAGCTCCCTCCAAAGATTCTCTATTGGGTTTATGTCTGGAGACTGGCTAGGCCACGCCAGAACCTTGATATTCTTCTTACAGAGCCACTCCTTGGTTATCCTGGCTGTGTGCTTCGGGTCATTGTCATGTTGGAAGACCCAGCCTCGACCATCTTCAATGCTCTAACTGAGGGAAGGAGGTTGTTCCCCAAAATCTTGCAATACATGGCCCCGGTCATCCTATCCTTAATACAGTGCAGTCGCCCTGTCCCATGTGCAGAAAAACACCCCCAAAGCATGATGCTACCACCCCCATGCTTCACAGTAGGGATGGTGTTCTTGGGATGGTACTCATCATTCTTCTTCCTCCAAACACGGTTAGTGGAATTATGACCAAAAAGTTCTATTTTGGTCTCATCTGACCACATGACTTTCTCCCATGACTCCTCTGGATCATCCAAATGGTCATTGGCAAACTTAAGACGGGCCTTGACATGTGCTGGTTTAAGCAGGGGAACCTTCCGTGCCATGCATGATTTCAAACCATGACGTCTTAGTGTATTACCAACAGTAACCTTGGAAACGGTGTTCCCAGCTCTTTTCAGGTCATTGACCAGCTCCTCCTGTGTAGTTCTGGGCTGATTTCTCAGCTTTCTTAGGATCATTGAGACCCAACAAGGTGAGATCTTGCATGGAGCCCCAGTCCGAGGGAGATTGACAGTCATGTTTAGCTTCTTCCATTTTCTAATGATTGCTCCAACAGTGGACCTTTATTCACCAAGCTGCTTGGATATTTCCCCATAGCCCTTTCCAGCCTTGAGGAGGTGTACAATTTTGTCTCTAGTGTCTTTGGACAGCTCTTTGGTTTTGGCCATGTTAGTAGTTGTATTCTTACTGATTGTATGGGGTGGAACAGGTCTTGGAGGGTCAGAATTGTAGCTGATAGACAGGTGTTCAAATATTTATTTGCAGCTGTATCATACAAATAAATAGTTAAAAAAATCATACATTGTGATTTCTGGATTTTGTTTGTTTTAGATTATGTCTCTCACAGTGGACATGCACCTACGATGTCAATTTCAGACCCCTCCATGATTTCTAAGTGGGAGAACTTGCAAAATAGCAGGGTCCAAATACTTATTTTCCTCATTGTATGTCAGGTCTCTCCATGGACATACATTGCTCCATATTCTTGATGCACCAATTGCAGGGGACTCCATTTTCTTCCAGATAAGCGCTACAGTCCTTTTTGTGCTGTAGTATAGCAAAATCAATACATGTATATTCGTAGGGTTTCAGATTTGTTGGAAACAGGTGCAACAAAATCATCTTAGGGTCAAGTGGAATGTTCACAGGCAAGATGAACATACTGATCAACTCTCTCCAGAATGTTTGAATTTGTCACTCCCAGACAGTGCATAAATGTTTCTTTAGCCTTATTGCATTTAAAACAAAAGTCAAGTATATTACTGTTGTATTTATTAAATTTAACAGCAGTTGTGTATGTCTGCATCAGCCAATTGTATTGGAGTAGCTTTAAAGTTTTAGTGCGTAGTTTTTTTATGTTAATAAATGTCCGTAACAGTCAAGCCAATTGATACAAAGCTAATTAAGACTATTGGCTCCAAAAAACTCACTCTGTATTTCTCAGTATGGCTATGTTCAGAAAATGGTGTCGTCTAGTGACTTTCACATGCAGAAAATGGAGCAAAGATAATTATATCTTCCAAAAAAGCCATCATGTTTCTTTAATCCTCAGTGTCCTCCTTGGCTATTAGCAATTGCGTGGAGAAGGGGTGGGGTGGTGCGGAATTACAGAAGGCTGTCTCATCTGGATGCATTGACGGTTTTGTAGTCATCCTCTTGGGGGAGACAAAAACTAAGCACTATACCTTTAAATTAGAGATTGAGATGCATCCCAAGTTTTTTTCCAATCGTTTTCTGGAAAGTCCTCTTTTAAGTCCGCCCTCAATGTCTCAAGTCTAAATATCGTTGGTCTTTATAGTATCAGCCACAATCCTGATTGATTGGTTTTGCTCACAAAAAAAAATGTTTCCTTGGAATGTCATACATTACAGATAATTCTTCAAAGGTCATTATAATCCCTTCTTTAAAGAGGTCACTTACTTTAATTATTAATTTCTTTGCCCATATTGTGAATCCTGCATCCATTTTGCCTGGTTTAAATGAAACCGTGTGGATGAATTGTGACAGAAAGTACAAAATGTTCATATATTCTTTTACCGCATAATATACATTAACCATATTAAGAACTAAGAATTAGCAGGATGTTTTCTTAAGTACCCTAAAGGAACATGAATCTATGTCCATCCAAGACGGAGCATTTCCAAAAGAAAATTAGAACAGTATAGTTCTCAATTGCTAGATAGTACCAATAAAGATTTGGACATTTCAGCCCCCCAGTACCAAATGGAAGATACAGCAGAGATAAGCGGATTGAGGACATTTCTTATTTCACGTAAATTTCCTAAAGATTGCTGTGAGTTGCTTAAACATGACTGCAGGTGACGCGAGAGGGATATTTTGAAATAAATACAGAATTTAGGCAGTAAGTTCATTTTTAACATATTTATTCTCCCTCTCATGAATATAGGTAAGGGCATCCATCTTTCTATAGATTTATGTGTACAAAGTTCCTTATTACCTCATAGTTTGTTGGTGCTATAGTTTGTAAATGAGGTGTAACTTTGAGGCCCAAATATGTAACATTAAATTCCTTTAGTGCGTACACATTTGAAGAAGAAAGATTAATTCTTGGTGCCAAAAGTAAAATTTTGGTCTACAGCACCAGTAAAAGGTTCTAATTCATTCCAGTTAGAAAAGCTGTGAAACAAGTCTTCTAGGTCTAGTTGAATGACTAAGGTTACCTACATTTATTTAATACTATACTGTCAATCAGCTTATCTCATTGAATATTAATGAGAACTGGCACAAATCTAGCGTCTTTTCTATCTAGAGTCTTTCTGCAGGCTTTCTATACCACGCTAGAATGGCTTGAAACAATGTAACCAAGGTACATTTTCCACAGAATTGTCTATGGTAGAACTTTAGACATAAACACAAAGAAATGGAATATGTGTGGCTGGGCACCGCTAAGGTTAGGTCATGGACATGAGGGTAAAACCAAATTTGCAGCTGCTCTAATGAAGATGCTACAAAACTAATGAAATCTGAAGATTAAAGAGAGTAAACATGGCGCCTTCTCTCCAGTGGCTCTCTTTATAACATAAGTTGAGCCAATCGTGTTACTTTGACGTCTTAGTGTAGTTGAGGGGGAGGACTGTCAAGCTTTGGCCTTGCAATGGATTAAGGCTATAATATTGTCCTGCTATAATACTGAGTCAGCAAAGTAACCCCCTGCTGTGAGGATGCATTGAAAATACAAATGAGCATGACATGGCACGGCACGGCTTAATATAGCACAACTGTTCTGATGGAAAAAAAAAGGATAAATCGTATTTTAATGAGTCCAATTGAAAATTATAACCCCTTGATCTTTTGAGATTATCTACTTTATTTTTGTTAAATAATCTAACTTTCATGAGGTATTTAGCAAATTCATCCTAACTGTTGATGACATGCTGAGCTGTGGCACTATCTACCCCCAGCTGTGTTGCCTATTTCATTTGACAGCAAACATTAAACACTAAGTCATTGCTTTGTATTATGGCCTCGCCTTTAATGGAACTACAGCTAGTTGTGGAGTGATATATTACTTATTGTTTAATAACCCAATCAGCGCTCACTCTTTGTGTACATGAACTGCTGTTCATCTAAGCAATCATTTCACTTAAAGGCCAAAAGTGGAGGATGGCACATAATTTCTCCTGTGCTGTTGCAGTGCATTATATCCTCACCACATCCATCACAGGCAACATGTGACAGGAAAATGCATGCGTATGTGTATGTGATTGTGTGACATAAAGGCAGTCTGACGGCTAGTAACTCACTTAGCAGCGGCAGCTGTTGCAGAGCAGGGGATTGGTGGCCAATTCCCCCAGCGCCTTACTTCAGCTTCAATGACGTGCAAATAAACAGCTCAACACTTTTCCAAAATAGCTTCTCTCCACTCATCCCTTGGCCTCCTCACCTTTACTCCTCCCTTCCATCCGGACACCAGGCCCTCTGCGACTTGCAATTTTTACTCATTTGCCTCCCCTCTTTTTACTCTCTAGGGGTCCGACTGTATCTTTCAACAAGGCTCTGTGCAAACTCTCTGCATGTTGTAACTCTCTGGCGCGCTTTTTCTTACTCAACTTTATCACCTGTGACCTGATTTTCAAGAGTTCTCTCCTGCCGCTTCTCCATCCTCCATTTGTTCTTTCTCTGATCATTTATTTACCTTTTTTAGTTAATTCCATGATGTAACTTATTACTCCCTACTTTTCTCTCTTACCTCTCTCTCAATGCTTCTATTTTTTGCTTTTCCTATCATCATCTTCATCCTCCCATTTCTCTTGACCCTGACTCAACTGTTCCCCTCTCCAACTATTTTCTCCTCATGTCTTCCACATCTTCATCCTTTTACTCTTTCCCTTCCACTATTGCTCTCTCTATTTCTCTTTCTGCATCCACTCAGTTCATAGGTTTACATTGTCTGTTTACTGTTCTGCAGCTAAACTTTAGTATTGTATTATTACCCATTCAGCAGAAATCCAATTTCTGTCTTTGTAAGCGTTCTCTGTGTATGGGTGTGTGGGACATGCTTGTACATTTGTGGTAATGTTTTGAAACACACACCTACTATTTTCTCTTCCTCTCTGTAAGCGGTGTATTTGTGCATGCGTATGCTTGTGCGTGTATGTGTATGTGTTGACAACATTTTATCACACACCTCTTGTTTTCTCTATTGCATCCCAGAATGCTTCAGCCTTAATCTTCAGATTTACGTTGGATTTGCATACATTCGTTATTAGCATCGGAGCGCCAAACACAACACAAGGTGCTTAGACAACGTGGATTATTATTAGGGTTTCAGTCATTCCACTTAATGATAAGTCAATATTTAGCCCTGCCAATGAACTACTGATAAAAATGTGTGTTGTGGATTAGGGTTATCCGAGCTCTCTAGGAGATCAAAACCCCTCCACAACTTTGAACAAACCAAACACTTTTAAATACCTGAATATATTACAAGGGGTTTGGCACAAAGTGCAGAGCAAGTGCACACATACTTAGTATGTACCAGCACACACACACACAGTCACATTGAAGAAGCAAACACTCATACACAGAAAAGGAGCAAGCACATTAAAAGGTAATATAGTTATTAATAAACAATGCTTTGGGCGATTTAAGCTCAATTTAAGGTTGTTATCAAAGACGATTGTTGTTAACTAAACTACATCAGCTCCCATCAAACTCCCAATAAATAGTAACATCCACAGAAATCCAGTATTTGATGGGCTTTAGTGTGTGTGTGTGTGTGTGTGTGTGTGTACGCGCCCGTACTTTGTTCTCCAGAGGGGCCAGGCTATATGCCATATTGAGAGATGAAATCACAGTGGATTGACTTTCTCACACAGTGCACAGTGTTCCCCTGTGGACACTCACATGTGGATGTTGGGGCAGCAAGCACACACACATAATCAAAGACACACACATACACACCGACTCTTTTCCCAGCTGACTGGTTGTCCTCTTGTCTTTCTAACGTCTTTTTTTTTTTTTTTTCTTCATCTCAACAACACTACCAGCTGGGCATGTGTGTGTATGTGCATCTTTGCGTGTAGGTGTCTTGAGCATTTTTTTAAGTGTGTGTGCTGAGTTTAGGGAAATGCTTCGGTGGCAGTTATATTTTCACCACTCTACAGGGATTCACTAAAAAAACTAAGACACAGCAAGCAGCTGTTATGTGTATGTTTAAAGTGTCTGTGTGAGAGAGGGGCTGAGATGAACATAAAAATAGTGATAAAGAAATTAGTTTGACAAAGTGATGAAACAGGAATAACAATTAAAAGATGTGAAAAATCTTAATCAAGAACAACACAAAGGCAAATAACGCACGTACGACACACGCGCATGCACACACGCGCATGCACACACACACACACACACACACACACACACACACACACACACACACACACCTCATGTCCTCATCTCTATGCTCCTGACAGCCTCTGGTTGATTCTTGCCAGTCATTTAAGTAAACCTAATAGAAAAGTCATCATCATAAATACATTAACAGAGAGAGAAATGTCTTCCTGTGTTCAGAGAGTACTCGATCTTCTAAAGTAGCCAGACGCTGCTGTTTGGAATGCACTACAGTTGGCCATTTGCTACTCATCATTGATGAGGGGCTTTTGGCAATGGTAAACATGCACCACACACACACACACACACACACACACACACACACAAAAATGTCATGTAAAAAGGCAAACACATGCAGATAAATATACAGTAGCACATAGAAAAGTGAAGCATGCATGCACCAAGTTCAACCATGCACACTTGCACACACTTATACACACAATCGCATCCACTCTCACAACTCCGCCAGGCTCTCAGTGAGCTAGCTTAACTACTGGGATAATTTCCCTCCAGCAAATGGTCACTGTGCCCTTGAAAAACATATTTGATTATTACTTTTTCTCCCCCTCCTCTTTTTTTCTTTTAGCATCATCACAGCCATTTTCATCACGCGCTCTGATGATGGCACGGCAAGGCGCGTTAAGATAACACCCTAGCACCGCCAGGCTTTTAACACTTAAACGGTGAAAAGGGATATTCAGATTTGTCCTTGAACGTTTGGATGGGGCCTGCTGGGCTGGGACAGAGGGAGGGAGAAAGAGAAGGAGTTAAAGATATGCATACATTTTTAAGATTTACTTACTTGAAAAAGTGAGGTGTAGCAGGCATTTATGGTAGCACCCACAATGAGAAATGGGAAAGGAAGGGTTGAAGGGCAGATGGAACAGTTAAAAAACTGTACAATTTAAGAGCGTGTGAATGGGGAAATGATTAGTGGAGCGCGCACTGTGAGGCAGGGGACTTTGGGAGAGTCAGGGAGCAACGGGAGGCCAAAGACACCACACACGTTCCTTTAAACACCATCTAATCTCACCTAAGTCTAAGCTAAACATTTTACATACAAAGCCAGAGAGGGAAGAAAATAGGAGCAAATGAAGTGTTTAAAAGTTAGTCTCTAACCTGCACAGGAGGAAATGCTGCAAGAAAACTGAGGCACTGCTGTCCAAAAACAAACAGTATTTAATCTACTTGAAAGTGAAATGAAAGCTGTTTAAACAAACTGGCAGATTTGGAAGGGAGGGATTTAGCATGGAGACTTTGTTTTACTGTATAACAATGCTGAGGAAAGGATTATAAAGACCAATAATACCCCAAAGACTAAAACTGATCAGAGCAGAAGCAAGGCCTGCCATTTAAGATGGTATATCAGGGTTACTTGAACAGGTAGATTTGAATAAAGACACATGTAAGCAGGAACTTATATGCAATGACTGCAGTTAGGGTAGTAATTTGGAGGAAAATAGTCTAAAAAGGGCACTCACGCCAAAAGTGCAAGTGAGGTGCAAGCCATTATGTGGCTGGTGTACAGCAGATAGCTGGGTGGATTAAAACGGAAATCTGTTCTGTCAGATGTGGAAGACTGAGTACTATAAACGAGAAGCCACTTTCTATAATTGGGGTAAAATGGACAGGAATATATCAATTTAGTTAAAACCAAAATAACATTTTAGAAGAACACTGTCAATTGGCTCAGCTTTGTTGTTTGCTTCTTTGGGACAGGTGGGGTGAGGTTTCTGACCCTGTGTGTATGTGTATGTTTTGTGTGTGTGTGTGTGTGTGTGTGTGTGTATGTGTGTGCTCTCATAATGTGCATTGCATATTTTTGTGAGCATACATGTGGATGCAATTCCGTTTGTATACTCACGCAAGCTCGTAAGTGTGTATGGTGGTTGTTGTGTTTGGGTGTCGATGCTTGTGTGTATACCTACGCGTGCACATGTGCATGCAAGCCGGTACGTGTGCCTGTTGCCAGACGGCTGTCTCCTGGCATTGCTGTTCCCCTGCAGTGTGTGTGTATGGTTGTTGACAGTGTGGACGGTAATGTGTGATAGATCGCACTTCAGGGACCCCATAATCACATCAGCCTAACCTAGTCTATCAGCTGGACACAATGGGATACCCTTCACTCCTCCTTTAATCTGCTCCATCTAGCTCTTCACCACTCTTCTGTTCTTTCTGGGTTTTTTTCTGCCTCATTCATTTTCCCCCTTCTTTATTTTTTGCAGTTTCTTTTATTTGATGCATATTTTACTTTTTTTCTGTTTTACAATGTTTTAATCTGTTTTATTCTGTTTCTTCCCTTCAATCTTTTATTTTCTTTTTGAAATGTAAATTTTGGTTCAAATGTATTATATTGTTTGTATAAATATACAGTACTTTATTTAGTCTATTTTTTTCTCCCTTTGTTTTTCTGTATTTTGTATTTTTACAAAACATGTAACTTATCTGAAGGTACACTATAATTGATTTTAAATAAAATTGCATGGAATCTGTAGTTCGCTCTTGCATTTTCATTCTTTCTGTCTTTCTTTACAAATCGGTCTCTCGCTATGTATATTATTAAAAATACAAAACCCTGAACATGGTGAGAGGCAGCGATAGGAGTGAGTAGTGCCAAGGTTAAGTAGCATATCCTATAATAGGTGTTGCTGTGTGCGTGTTGTGTGTGTTAGTGTGAGTGTCTTGAAACAGACGTGTGGGGTCGAGGTTGCATAGCTGGCCCCAGGGCTACCCGACAGCGCAGTGCAACCGGCAAATGGCCCTTACCCTTGCTAGCGCCGCTAGCCCTACAATCCATCATACCATATGTTCTCAATGGGGAAGCTAACGCTAATGACTGATGAGTGGATGTGAAGGGGGTACATAAAAGTAAGGAGGGGGAAAGAATAGGATTAGGAGACGAGGAGGAAGAGTAGGTGGTGGGAGGAGAGAAAGGAAGCAAGAGGCCAGAGGTAAAAGCAGAGGGGTTGGGGAAATAAGTTGAAGAAAAGTAAGAAAGAAGATGACAAAGGAGCAGACGAGATGTGAAATAAATAACTAAAGGAGATGGAGAGGAAGAGGAGGTGGGGAGCATATGCACTCCTTGGGAGGCCACCTAAAATGAAGGATGACCATATAGCCTGCTCGGTTGGAAGAGAAAAGAGGATCTAGTGAAAAAGAAAAAAAGGAAACAGAGTAACAGTGTAGAATACTATCAAATTACAAATGATAGACATAAAAAGTATTGTTGTTTTTCTGTATTACTTTCTAGGAATTTTTTTTAGGCATGCATGTATTTTTGTGTGGGTAGGGGGGGGTCTTGTGTGTGCGTGTGTGTGTCTGTGTGTGTCACTGTGTCTGTGGATAGGCTAATGGAGTACTATAGGGCTGCCCATATGGGCCATTGTTTATGTGTGATGAATAGAGTCCACGTGTCTGTTTCTGGCACTCAACACTAAGCGAACCCTGCCGAGGGCACCCTGTTGACTCTGCGTGTGTGTTTGTGTGTATGTGTGAGTGCATGTAATATGTGG
Organism: Etheostoma perlongum; assembly: GCA_026937815.1. Classification (NCBI taxonomy): domain Eukaryota; kingdom Metazoa; phylum Chordata; class Actinopteri; order Perciformes; family Percidae; genus Etheostoma; species Etheostoma perlongum. Next base: position 8,999,150 of record CM049371.1, on the reverse strand, counting down.
ATATGTGTAAAGGTGTGTGTGTTTATGTGAAGGAGAGAATGAGTGTGTATTTGCCCTGCTGTGTGCTTGGCAGTGCCCTCAACGGTGCCATCCAGAGTGTGTTTCATCATCATCTGCCATGACAAAGATGTCTAATGACACACACATACACCCACACCCACACATACACACACATACACAGTCCCATCTGTGCCATGGTATCCGGGTGCTTTGGGACACTGCGGGATAGGAAGAAAAGAAAACGACCCCACGTTCCCACACCATGTGTCTACCTCAACCCTCGTTGCTTAACTCTCTTGTCCTATCATGTTCTATCTTTCCCCCCATAAACATTAAGAAGTCACTGGGGACTAAACTCCAAACTGCAAAATCCTTTTTGGGCCAGAGTAACTAGTTTTCTGAACAAAGGACCTTTTTGTTGATTGGATTTTACAATAGAGGGTTTTCTAAAAACAAAAACAGTTTTCTATCCAAAAGGCTCTGCAGCCCATTCAACCCAAATGTACATGTAAAGGTTCATTGTTGGGCAAATATCTTTTAATTTCCTCCCTTTTATTGAAATTTAAAAGTATTCTAACAACAGAGAATGTTAGTTAATACTCATATCTATGTGTTCCCTTCACTTACCTGGGGTATATGAATAAACTTCCCCCCTCTCAGCATCACCGCAGCACACTAGTGTATCATCCACAATCCGGCCTCCACAGCATCGGACCCCATAGCCATCATAGAGGCTCCCACTACAGCAGAGCTGGCTGCCTTTCATGGAGTAAGGAACCCCCCCACAGCAGCTGTCACCCAGCCCCACAGAGACCCGAGCCCTGCGAGGGGTCAGGGCAGCAGTTTTCATCTACAAAGACAAGGACAGATGAAGCAAACACTTAAACGACAAGGAAAAGATCATACTGTAGAAATGAGCAAATCCCATGTAAGTGAACATATATGAAGTGATTTGACACTCACTGGTTTTAACATGAATATAGTATCCTCCACAGCACTGGTGGTCAGGGAGAGCTAGGAGCAGTTTGCCATCACAGCAGGCCGGATTGGAGGAATTATTCAAACTCAGGTAACTGCCCTCACAGCAATGATGATGTGGTTTCTTAGTGTACAGTAGTCCACTGCAGCAAACCTGGTTGACAAAAATTGCACACACACATACGGACAATGTCAACTCAATCCACACAAGCACAGTTATGTGTGTGCATTAGAAGTACGGGACTATCTGCCAAAGAGGAGGTTATTGTTAATCACTGGCAATGTTCCTTTGTAGGGCCACCATCCCTAAAAAATATTGTTTCTAAGCTTTCTTTATATATACCACACCCAAAATACGAATTCACAATATATGTTTGTGTATATCTCCGATATAGGAGATTTGAATTTAAGTATGTGAGTGTGGCTCTTAAGAAGGTGTGTATTTGTAAGTGTGAACTGAATTGTTGTTATTGTTTGTGCCATTAGGTGCTGTGGGGGTCTATGAATGGCGGGCAGTTTCACTGTGCCAACTTGGCTGGCATTCAATGACAGAAGGATGGAAATGAATGCAGATGACAAGTTAATCTGTTTAGATAAATGAATCACTCCGAGGATGCCCGTGCATCCAACTTACATAGCTTGCGTTTGGAAGTGGAAATGTGAGAGTGTGTATCTGTCTGTGGGCCTCTGTGTTTTTTATATATGTGTGTGGGTGTGTGTGGGGACTAATATCTTCAGACTAATATCCTGAGGGGGTACACAGCAACAATGTATTCTCCATTTCAGATCAGCAACCTGAGCAAAGACCCTGGACTTCTAACTTGTTTTACACATGTTATTGGACATTCTAGTTAAAAGAGGTTCTTGCATTCAGGTGAACAGGGCAGATAGAAGAGGAGAGAGGATTATATCAGAAGAAAGATGACAGACCGAACATATTAACCCCCAAAATATATAATTCGCAATCCATCCCTAATCAACATTTGTGTTATGTCTTGCTATTCAAAACAGTATGTCATTTATTATTAAATAGATCAACAGCACACTCTCTAAATGTTGCATATTAAATTGTGTGTTTGAGGCAGTAGTATTGACAAAAAGTGAAAAATGCAGTACTCCTTCAGAACAATCAATATTGTATTGTTTTAAACTGTAAATGTTCCTTCCTTCAGCACATCAATGTTAACAAAGTATTGTCTATTCCAAATGCATGTGATAAAATACCAAATGAGCGGAACATAATCACCTGAATGTCAGGATGGAAGCAGGACATCCCACACACACCATGAGTGGCAGGACACTGCAAGTAGAGACATCTGAAGCTTACACCACCTGACTCTTCCACCAAAGAGTATGTAGCCCCTGTTGACCCAACGTCACATGGCCTCAGAATCCTTCTTAAGACATCATAGCCCAGCATGATCCCACTGGGTCTTTCTGGAGGGGACCAGTCCAACCTCACCATCCTGATAAAGAGAGAGAGAGAGAGAGAAAGAGAGAGAGTGAGAGAGAGGGAGAGGGTGTGTGTGTATTCTCCTTCACACTCCTTTCACACTACCGGGAAGCACACAACAACTTTGTCATACCCAAACACACACATGCATCCATGCATGGTTAATGCATGACAAAGTTGAGTTACAGCGTCAGGGTGTGTGCGTCTCTATACACTTCTCACTATTGATTTTCCTCTTTTTTATCTCTGACATCTTTGGTAGAGGGAAGACCTGTGTAGTAACACACAGAGTTACAACTTCCAAAGCCTTCTAGACAGAAAATAATCCACAAATCAATACTTCCTCTGCAACTGTAAGATTTGCAACATTGAGATTTAGGTCAAATGTGGGATTCAGAGCATTTTATGTGTCATTAAGATCAACTGACTGCAATTCAAATGTCAGTTTACCATCATATTTGTAAGCAACTTCAAGGTAATATGTTACAGTTATATAGTTATTATATAGTCAAAATATCATAATGCATTAGTCTATATGTATAGTGTGTATTGGTGTAAAATATGGTGTTAAAGTACAATTGAAATTGTGTAATACAAACAATGTATAATGTTATTCTTTATTGATATAGAGGCTACTAGTGCTAATTGAAATTACATTTTCCTTCAGCCCTCTTGTATCTAGCTTACGTCTGGTGCTGCCTTCACAAGACAAAGCTCAACCATGTATTCTGTTAGTGCCAGCTGTGTTGATTCTGTTTGTGTCAAAACATGCAAACCAACCTTTTGCGCTGCAGATAAACATTAACGATTACTACAGTCAAACCTGGCATGGTTAAGATGAAATAAAGTAGAGAGAACATGTTGAAAGAATAACAAAAAATATCTGCAATACATCACTGTATTACCTGGGGCTGATCACGTGTGCGTGCGGTGTGGCCAAGTCGGCAGGCACGTCCTCCACAGTAGTTGTCTGAGTAACATTACTCCGCACACATGCATACACAGTACACACCTCCACCTGAAATACACAAACAAAACGGACAACATAATGCACATGTTTGTGTGTCTGCCTTTCTGTGTGCATATCTGCTTTTGTTCGTGTGTGTACCTGTATGTTGTAGACGGTAAAAGGTCGCAGGTCCCCCAGCAGGTAGGACCCTGAGCTGTTGTCTACACTGCCATGAAGACGGTCATTAAGGTAGATGTAGTAACCAGTAACGGCTCCATTGGGCCGTAGAGGAGGAAACCAGAGCACACGTACTGTGCTGCTGTTAACTGGAACCACCTCTGGGGTTGACATCCCGTCTGGCTCTGAGGATGTGATGTACAGAGATCCAAAACTGTTTGATTTTTAAAGAACAGAATGCTTTACAGCATGATGAGACAAAGATATGATGATTTGAAACATGGTCATCTTCAAACATGCATGTTTGAGTTGTGGTATGAAGCCAATGCTCTCAACATCACACAACTAAGCTTTTACATATAAAACCATCTCGACTGTTGCAAAAGATGGTATTGGTGGTTTCCGAGGCACATTTTCACACAAATTTATTTGACAACTGCTTGTACACATTGCATTTTTTAAATAAAAAAACATACAACCAAATCTTTCTTTAAACAGTGCTGCATTAGTGATGAGGCCAAGCTTGTAAAAGTCAAAAAGAAAAGGTGATGTTAAAACTATGTGCTGTGACTATGAGGTCATGAGTATGCCCTAACATTTTATAACAGACATTTAACATTAATCAATCTAGGCATACACTTTTACGCATCTCTACTCAAGAGGTGTATGAACATGAGTGTGTGTGAGAGGGAAAGAGATGGAGATGGACACACAGCCCGACAGAGAATGTGTTTGTGTGTGTGACACAGAAAGAAACAGGGATGTGTGTCGGTGTGCCTATAAGGCAGGGTGTTGTGACTCTAGAGACGGAGGGAGACCACCTGTCTGTCTGTGTGTGTGCACATAGCGTTGATAATGCTATCCAGCAGTAAATGAAATGTAGGACAGTGGGCTGGGTTTAGGTAGGTGCACTGGCAGCAAATGAATTGGGGTTAACTTCACTTACCTGAGTGCGTTTTCACTAAGAATAATAGATTGATTCTGCATGATCAGCTCACTCCCTCAATTTTTCTCTGTCTCACAGGCATTAGTGAATGACAGTCTCTACCTTTCTGTCTTTCACTGTCAAATTCCTGGAATTCTTTTAATTCCCTTAGTTCACTCCTCTAAGAATTCCTCTTTCAGCACATCCACAGAGGACATCGATAACAAACCAATATTATAACCTATAGGACATGAGTTACAAATGAGTAGGCAATAGGAACGAGTGAATAGCAGAGAGTGAAGGACATGGCAAGAACTGACAGATAGAGAGATAATCAACAAAAAAGAAGAAAAAATAATAAAATAAAGAAATAGGGAAAGTGAGCAAGATTTAAAAGGCAAAGAGTGGGGGAAAGAACACGGGCTATTGTTAATTTAACTGTATAACAAAATCAAGTTGTGAGTAGAAAAGTGAGAGACAGAACCAAACAGAGGGAAATAATGAAAGGTGGTGTGTGAGAGAGGTAATCATACAGACTCTATTATTCTAAGTGAAAATGCACTCAGCTAAGAGAAGTTAACCCAATTCATTTGCTGCCAATGCACTTACCTAAACCCAACCTACTGCTCTACATTTCATTTACTGCAGGATGGCATTATCAATGCAATACTGCACACTGAGCTTCTTTCACTCATACACACACAGACAAGCACATACATTTACTTGCCAATTAGTCCGGATGTTAGCATTGCCCTATAGATTGCGGGCCATGTTAGGATGGTTGATAGGGTTGAGCTGCATTAGTTAAAATATATTTGGCCTTGGTCTGTGTGTGTGTGTGTGTCTGTGTGTGCACTCTTATGGCTGTAAAATAATGAAATTACCTCCAGAGCCCTCTCAGTTAAACGAGCCGTGCTTTGCCTTTAGCACCTAATGATTTTCTAATGTTTTTAATGCACTTTTTATTATACTGCTTAGATTAGAGGGAAAGAGAGAGGCCTTTGACATATGATTATATTGAAAAAGAAAGAACTGCAAGGGGAAAAAAGAGAAAGAACAATGTTTTGAAAGAGATTCAGAATGAAATGGAGACTGAATGGATTTGAAAGCTAACTCTTAAATGTTGAGACTGGGCTGAGAGTTGGCGAGGGAAATGGAGAGAAAAGTTGTGATGACAGTTGGATAGCCTGTGCAATTCAGAGCAAAAGATAGTAAAAGCTGACCCTACCTGACTAGGGAAATACTATTTTTGAGATTTGAGAACTGATATACTTTGCTCATATTTTATTAAATACACTCTCTCAAAGCTGCAGACTATGACATGACCTAATAAAGTCTGAGTCTGCTTATTTTACAAATATTAACAGATTATGCAGAGATGGCTAAAGCTGTGAGACCTCTATCAACGAGGTGTTGTAGTGATGTCTCTGCATGTTTCTCATTTCAACATATAGGACATATATGATTTTCACTTATTTTAGTATAGATTTGTTTTTTATAGAATTTTAGAGCCTTTTTTTGGAATAGAGGATGTATTGTAACTGTAATATAAATTATAGTAATTATAGCCTGCATAAGACACGGGAATAGCCATGTTTGCTGTCTTTGACAGATTTGACTGCTTGTGTATGTGGCTGTGTGCAGTTTGCATGTGTTTGTCTGCGTGTGGTGCCAACAAGCATATTAACACCCCTTAAATCTGCACACACACTTTGTATTGATTTCATGCCTAACTATATGATGTGTTTAACATCTCCTGTGAATCACAGAGAGGTAGAGAAACGCACATTAACAAAGACACCTCTCATGGATGTATTGAATTTGTGTACTGTACATGACACACTCATACACACAACAGTATTTGCACAATAACACCCTCACACATATAGGTAAACTAAGAAAGTAAACTTTAATCAACTTAGAAAAACAATTGTTGGCCAAATATTAAACAGATATAAAGTACACATACCTCCATCCTCTGTGGTTACATTAACAGTTGCCTTAGATGTATTATGTGCTCCGTTGGACACCTGTACAGACAACAGATATGTCGTGCTGGGCCAAAGGTCACTTATTACTGTGGAGATGATCTCACGGGGGAAAGACAAAATTTGACTTGACTGGGCAGACACTATTGTGAGAAAGTAAGATTCCACCTCTCCCTGTAGATCTTGCAAAGCTGAGAAAGACAACAGGAGAAGAAGAGTGAGGGAGCAGAAAAACACCCACATCATTTTGAGTCTCTAATTTCACTTTTTTGTAATTGTCAAGTCACAGAACAGTCTTTGTACAATATATGGCCATGAAAGACCTTTGCTGGGCATACTGTGTGTTTGAGTGTGTGTGTTTAAGAGAGAGGGTAATCTTACAGGGTTGTGTCCAGTTGACTTGTACAGCAGTGTGATTGATAGCGTAGGCAGACAAAGATGAAGGGTGGTGGGGAACCCCCGCCATGGTCACTGCCGTAACAATTTCTCCTGAGGAGTAGCCCACGTCATTATGGACCACTAACTGGTACTGGTAATGGGTAAATCTGTTGAGAGACATTATTGGTGGTTTTGGTAAGGGGGTTACAATATGCTTTACTTTCCTTTTGAGTTAAAAGTTACTATTGTTGCTGAGAAATATCTTCAAGATTCTGAATAAAAGGCTTGAAAGATTCTTCTATCAATCCTTAAAAAAATAGCTTGGGCAAGAAAAAATAAATGATAAAATAGACAAGCTCCTGGTACAAGTGCTGACTTGTGACTCAATCCTCCACTAAAGGAATTAACAAAAATAACAGACATGATAGTGATGCTCTATAGGTGGAATGTGGGGGATCTTAATTTTAGTCACATCTACCTTTATCTTTGTTTACTGTAAAGTTAATGTTAGTCTTGCTAATATGGTAACTTCTATTAAACAAACAACTTACATTCTTATTAAGTACTTTCTAACAACATTAAAATAATCCAGCAAAGTGGAAAGAGCTGATATGTTGAAAAGTTTGCAACTTGAATAAAGCCCAGTAGGAGACATAAACCCGAAAAGAGTACACCCAGAGCCGTTTAGCAAGCATAGAGGGGAAAAAAATTAGCTTCCACCAAGTGCCAAACTGAGATTAGGGAACGCTGTGTGAAAAACAATTTAATTCTTTGGGATATTTGCTTAATGTATCTTTGAGCGGTATTAAAAGATCGGCATCAGCGGCAGCTCGCCGATCGGCTCTGCACACACGGTTTGCCGCGGCGCCGGCGTTTGCTCTAGAGCTCATTTCAGTAATCTCACCTGCTTAGGCCTTTATCTTGGTAGAACAATTTGGTGCCGGAGTAAACATGGAGCCAGCGATGGAGATCTTCAGAGGGGGGAGGGGACATGGCTGTTACCGTAGGGACAGTGGCGATGGCCAGGGGCTGGTGGGGTTTTACGTCTGAGCAACTTGTATCTGAAGGGAAAATTTGAATAAAAGAAAACACACACATGGTTGGATGTTTAGGAATGCATTAACACCCAACACATGTTCCCAAATGCACCAATATGAGCACACAGACACACACTGTACCCACACGATAGCAATACACACATGCCTGCATATGAACACAAAAACATACAGACACACAATTTTAAACCGCCTCTTCTCCTTATCGCTCATTTCCTCCTCTTCTGCTGTTTTTCATCTTCTCTATTCTTTTGCGTTCACTGGATCTCACCCCTCCCTCTGTTGTTTTATTTCTGCAGGGTTTGTGTTTTCCTCTCCCTACAGTGATGCTAATTTCTGCTGTAATCAGAAGAGAAGGGCTTAATGCCGCCTTTTAACAAACCCACTTAGACAAACACACAGAGCTGAGCAGAGCAGAACAGAGAGACGGGCTCATGCATTTTAATCGCCTGCCAGGAAAACGGACCTTTATTTTAGCCCTAATCACCGACAGAGTAGGACAGGACAGAACAAAACAAACCAGAATGTGCATTAGAACTGAGAAAACACTGATTAAAAAATGTACAGCACTTAGCTCATTAGCAGGGCACTCATGTTAGCAGCTTGTTAACGTGTCTGCTTGTTTGCTTAAGTTTTTCAGCAACAATTGTAACATTTCCAGCGTTTTTAACTCTTGATAATTACTAATATTGGATTTTAGATCTGTATTTTCATGTACAGAACTATTTTAAACCTATTTCTTCTGACTTTTCTTTTACTTGGTTAAATTCCTACAACCTTCAGAAAGCAATAGAACAAATCTGTTTGGTTCTGTGTATTTTGAAAGAAGTTATGCATGAATGACTGATAGTGGGAATGTTGACTGAATCATGTTAATATTACCCCATGTGGACAGGTATATCGTACCTGGATATCATGTATATTTCATTGTGATATTTTATATTAATTAAATGGTGTGAATTCTGAATGATAAATATTTCCATTTAACAAGCTTATCATCTCCCTTCTGTCATTTTGTACTTTGTTATTCCCTTGTTTACACATGTTTGGACAGTTGATTGGTCAATGGGCCAAGGCAAAAATAATTATCCTTGATTGATAGTGAAAGACATTTTAAATGTGACTAAATATAATTATAGCCGAATGTTGCACAAGTGTCGTTGTGCCAGTAAATGTAATGAAGTTATTGAAGAGCAATAGTACAGTTTTACACAACTGAAGTAAAATGATTACAGTAAACCACTGGATGTGTATTCATTACAAACCAAATTTATGTTCTTAAACTCTTTGTACTAGTGTTACTATTGGTCGATTGGTTAATGAGAAGAACAAGGGAATGTGTCTGTAATGGTGTATCACTGCATCAGTGTTTTACTAATCAACTGTAAGTTCAACTTACAGTAAGCAGCAATGTGGAATGGCATCTAAGCCCAGTGGTCTAAGACTCACATCATGTAACTATGCCACCTATGAATTCTTTGTAACATACCAACATAACATAACATATCTTACCTGATGTCAGGTCCATTGGGCCTGCGTGGTGGTTGCCAGGAAATGGCCAGGAAGGACTCACTGACTGCCACTACAGACAGTGGTTCAAGGCCTTCGGGGGTTGTGGGTAATGTAGTAGCAGGTGTGGGCAGGCTTTCTGTACAACCTCCAACATGTCCACCACCGTTGGAACATGCCAACACAGTAATACTGTAGTTTGTGTATGGAATGAGGTCTGTTATTGTGACATTGAGCTCAGAAGCATTGCCACTGTCATGGAAGATGCTGGGTTCTGGGAGGCGGATCTCATAGCCGTGGATTTCCCCATTGGGAATAATAGGAGGCGACCATGTGACCTGAAACATAATTGTGTTAGATTTAAGTTCTGGGTTCTGTTCATTTCAAATAAAGTATCTGGATAAATCAGAGTACAGAGAAAACTAAAGGCCTACTTTACTTAATCCTAACTGTCCTACCATTATCCCTGAAAAGCGATATCATTGGTTGGCTGGACATTCTAAATGTTCTTGGCATGCTGAGGACAGCAGAAAGCTTTTAGATGGACGGACTACAGGAAGAGAGAAAAGATAACCTGACGTTGACTTGAGCCGAAGATTCTTTTCATCAAATTTAAAACAATAATGAAAATGGCTGGTAATGGAATTGCTGCATGCAAAAACAAAAGCTTGCCATTGTTAAGCACTGCATCTGATTTGGAAACAGTTCAGTCTGTCAGCATTTCAGAGTGAAGATGAAGACAACTGGCACACACAGAAAAGGTAATACACACGGGCAGACATACTCACACACACACACCTCTACACGTTTGAATTACAGATGTCTAGACAATAAATGTTTTGTTTATACATCCACACATAAACATAGTTACACCTAAATTCAAGAATTGCGCGCGGCACGCACACACACACACACACACACACACACACACACACACACACACACACACACACACACACACACACACACACACACACACACACACACACACACACACACACACACACACACACACACACACACACACACACACACACACACACACACACCACAACGTTCAGAGCTTGTTGAGATTTGTGTGTTTAGATGATGGAGTGGTCAATGTTGATGAGAGCATTATGAATGGACGTCAAGAATAATTATTTCTCATGCAACCTTGATATTCATTTAACAAGTGACACTGTGAGGTGATACAGGACACATGCGCATGCACACTGTGAGCCACACGCACAACCACATATGGGCAGGGTCATGTTGAGTTAGGTAGCTCATTTCCCAAAGTGCGTGTTGGGTGTGCTTTGTGGTGGAAGTCATTTACAGATTGAATAGCCTGATGTAATCTGGAAATGGTGAAGACAGCAGAGACCCTGGGTTGACACAGAGCTCTGGGGCTAAGGCCAGTACAGTATGTGTGTGTATGTGTGTCTTTGTATATTTGTGTATGTATATGTATATGTGAATGAGAGAGAGAGAAAGAGAGAGACAGATAATAAAGTTGGTGGTGAGAGAGAATAGGTGTGTGTGTGTAAGGACATGGTGCACGTGTTATGTTTGGGTGTCTTTGTGCATCTATGCTATTATATTCAGAAAAAACTCAAAAGGCACTGAGAGTGCCAACCTCGGGAGCTGACAATACAATTTTACAATCTACTCATACATGCATCAACGTTATCACTTACGTTTTAAGGTAAATTTATATTGTGGTCCTGAAAAACAAACTATCAGGATTTGGGATCAAGTCCCAAATCTTGGAGTTTTAATGGTTAATTTGACGTTCATCGATGATCCTTCAGAATGACTAAAGCACAACTATCTTGGCAGAGAGAACAAGTTTGGGAATGAGAAACTGATCAGTGAATCAGCCACTAACAAAGAAGCAAATACATGCAATTAGAGTTGTTACCTTTTCAGACATTGCCCGTCTTTTTTTGAAGTTTGTTTGTACCAAACCCTAAATCTATTTTGTATCTGCTTTAATTTTGCTTTATTGTATAGATATTAACATTGATGTCAAATACAAAACCTGCATTACATCAATCTATGTGTTGATCTCCATCCCTTACTGACTCTCTCTCTCACACACACACACACACACACACACACACACACACACACACACACACACACACACACACTCTCATGAAGCCAAAAGGACATTGTCTGTGAATAACAGATGCCATCTTAATAACAGAGAAGCAGACATTCAGTAGACTTCACCTTGATATCCTGACCAGGAGCATCACTACATAAAAAGAACATGCAAAACAAGCAAATTGAAAAGAAAACATAAAAGAGGGAAAGTGAATATCTTGATGAGCATGAAGTGAGGTGGAAAAGAAACCATTTAGAGAATGAAGGAAGATACTCAAAATTCTGTCTGTTTTGTCAAGGTCAATTGGTAACCAGGAAGCAGCCTGCCTGCATGTCCAATTAGCAACAACCAGGAAGGAACACTTTCCTTCTGGGACCTATGACCCCTAAAGCTGTGCTGCTGCAGAGATGACAGGGGCGGCTCTGAAATGATGACAGGCATTAGCATTTTCCTGCACTTAGCATTAGTGTGGGACTGTGAGTATGTGTGAGTATGTGTGTGTGTGTGTGTGTGTGTGTGTGTGTATGTATGTATGCACGTATCTGTGTGTGTTTGCATGCATACAATATTGTTTCAGTGGATTTCATTGATGGACCTTCATGTGGGATTAGCCAGTGGTGGAACTTAACTCTGGCCCCTCCTTCAAAATGGCCGACAGGAAGGAAGCTGCCTCAGACAGGGTCACAGCCCCTCCCATTTTCCGAAGGGGACCTTGAGATTAATGTTTTTCTTTCTCATTAAATCTCAAGAAGGAAAGACAGAGGAATCAGTATGACATTGCTTTGTCTTTTGTACTCCGAGTGACGGAAGTTGTATTATACTTTTGTGTATTCCCTGTTTAAATTCTAAATGCTGATATTCTGAAACCTTCTATCAGTTGAATGCAATAGGATATATTCTAATTCACGTTGAGTAGCAGCATGGCTGACTTAGATTATATTTGTGTGCTTCAAGAATATCGCAGTTTCTTGTGTTCTCATGCCAAGAAAAAAGGCACCCATACCTGAAGTGACTCTGGCCCCAAGACCTTCACCCTTGGTGGACTGAGACCAGCTGGTCGAGAAGGTCGGGTGGTGATATTGACCCAGGGTCCTGCAAGTAAGTAACAATATGTGGTTAAAGACCCTACTGCAAAACAACAAAAGCTGGAAACATTTATCTTAACGTTTGACACAAAGCAGTGAAGTAAAGCTGGCACTAGACAGTGTTAATTGCAACATATATACTACTTGGACAGATTTAATTGTTAATTATGGCCTTTCCTGTGGTGTTGCCAGCCTGATTATGGAGCACAAGTCGATACTGGTAGCTAGTCCAGGGACTGAGAGCCGATGAAGAGTCCAGGAAGGAAAGAGGGGGAGGGTCTGGTGGGAAATGGCCCACTGTGGAGACTTGTTTGGTCCCAGCAACTCTGCGCTCAATCAGCCACCTATGGCCAGCACAAGATACATTGGAATTTGAATACAAATACTGTAGGAATGTCACAGAGTGATTGAAGTGTATGCATGTAATCATCTTTCACCGCTCCAGTGGTCCATTGGTCGAATCCGGTGCACCCCAGGACAAAAGAACAGAGGTGGGGGTGTCAGAGTAAACGTGAGGTGCTGGAACCCCTTCAGGGGGAGCTGGGAGGGTACGAAACTCCTGAGACATCCCAGACACTGCACAACCCATACTGGTGCACGCCTCCACCTAGATGTGATTTGTGTTTATAGAGTTATCATTGTAAATTTTTTATTAAGTCAATACATCATCATTAATAGTGATAAAAACAAGATTTATTCTATTATTTCTTTGTCAATAATTCTCAATTCTGACACACTTCAAATGCTATGCAACAATGACTGTGTAAACAAAAAAAAAAAATAAAGGGTGCTGAGACATCAAAAATTAATTCAGAAATTCAGTCTCATCTGTGACTGGAAACACATGATTATTCAAATGCTAATAAAAATAATTAATTATTGTATGTATTCATTATAACATACTCAGATAGGAAAATACTTATTTGTGACAAAATAACTATTTACTTATTTTACATTTTAAATGGCATAATATAATGTTGAATCTATCAGACTATACAGTGCGGTACAGTATTGTGTTCTATCATAGTATCATTCTAATATATTGTACCTGGACGCTGTAAGCCTGGTATGGCAGTAGGTCGAGGAAAGTGTAGCTAGTGGTGTTCCCTGGAACAGTGACTGATAGAAGGGATGAACTTGAATCTAAAAGTGCACTAAAGAAACCAGAAATGCTGTGAAAGGAGTCTTGTTTTACAATATGTTCAGTATTCAAGCTGGTTGCATTGTATTCTGGGTGTGGCAGTAAAAGACTGGGGCTTGGGTTTACACTGGCAGTATTTGGTTCAGTGGGTTGGAATGAGACGGAAGTGAGCCCTTGGCTTGTATTGCTTACACCAGTGGATTTGATTTGGTTGTCTTTTGCGATTCCAGGCCTCAAGCTAGCGAAAGGGTGAGGGAGGAGGTTTGGTCTAGTGTCATGGATTGTGCTTGAGCTGTCATTACTGCCTGTGTTGACAGTGGACATGGACATGTGGCCTGAGCCTTGGGTGGTAAGATTGGATGTTGACCTGAGGTCATGACCTGAGCTGGAGTTGAGGGTCGTGCTGGTACTGGAGACTGAGCTGGGATTGAAATCTAAAGAAGAGATGGAGCTGTGGCAAAGATAGAGGTTATACTTGATGATAATGCCATTTGGCTGGGAGGGAGGAACCCAGCTAATTGTTACACGTCGAGGGTAGAGCCCAGATACAGCTGGAGTGTCCAATGGTCCTGGACCTGGGGGTAAAGAGAAAGAAATGGATAAATGACAAGAAAAGAAAAGGCCATAGATAAATATAAGTTTGGTGTGTGTGCTTAAAAGATAGTGAGAGAAAAGAAGGGAATTTGTTCTAAAGAATTATTTGACAAGTAACATCAAGAATGACATCAGAAGGACAAAGAGTGATTTTGCCATCCCTATCCAAGGGATTAACATGGAAACTCTCTTTCTCTCTCAATTTCTCCCCATGAGCAAATCGAGATTATATTTATGGATTTATGCTGTACTTGACTTTAATATGAGTCCGTGCATCTTTCAGCAGAGAATTCAATGAGATAATGTGTGGGCCAGGCTGGACTGCTGGAAACACTGTAGGTTTTGCTAAGCACAAATATATGACAAACACATTCCTATGATATCACTTTAGTAATTACAAAGAGCGATACAAGTGGGGCATATATATCCCTACTAGAGATGCTTGGCTATAAGATGAACACCACAAGCCACAAAGAGCATTACCCCCCATGGAGGAGAAGATTTGAGGCCAAGATCAAGACAACACGAAGAGAGGTTAGTCAGCTCTCAGAGCTACAGAAAGGTGTAAGGAAGGGGTTACCTAAGAAATACAACAAGCTGTCAATACTTGAGGCTCTAGAGACTGCCAAACAAAGACTCACCGCTCTGGCCACCCGCCTAAAGAGATACAAGGGAGAAGCAGAAGCCAGGAGAATAAACCGGTGTTCTCCACCGAACCATCCAAAGTGTACTCTCAGTGGCAGGGTAATAACATAAGAGCAGATCCTGACTGAACAGTACTGGAAGAACATATGGGAGAAAGAGGCATCCCACAACACAAAATGCTCAGTGGCTTGTGGATCCAAAACCAGTAACTATTACAACGGCAGACATCCAAGAAAGAGTGGCAGGTATGAAGAGCTGGACAGCACCAGGCCCTGACATGATCCACACCTACTGGCTGAAGAAACTAACTGCACTCCATGAACGCCTGGCAATACAAATAAACCAACTGTTGATGGATGGGACCCACCCAAAATCCAAGGACGGACAATCCTGATCATGAAGGATCCCCAGAAGGGAACAATCCCATCCAACTACCGGCCAATAACCTGCCTCTGCACAACATGGAAGCTCCTGTCAGGCATCATAGCGGCTAAGATGAATAGGCACATGGCTCAATAGATGCACAGGGCCCAGAAGGGAATAGGCAGTAACACCAGAGGAGCCAAGCACCAGCTACTGGTGGATAGTGCAGTCACTCGAGACTGCAAGACCAGGCAGACCAATATGTGCACCGCGTGGATTGACTACAAGAAAGCCTACGACTCAATGCCACATACATGGATACATGTACAAGGTCAACGGGACACTAATAGCCTTCATCAATAACTCAATGAGGCTGTGGGAAACAAGTCTGGAAGCCAACTCAAAGACAATTGCACAAGTCACCATCAAGTGCGGCATATACCAAGGCGATGCACTATCCCCGCTGCTGTTCTGCATAGGCCTGAATCCCCTCAGCCAGATCATCACAAAGACTGGCTATGGATACCGATTCAGAAGCGCGGAACAATCATCAGTCACCTCCTCTACATGGATGACATCAAGCTGTATGCCAGAAATCAGCGAGACATAGACTCACTGATCCACACTACCAGGATCTACAGCAATGACATTGGAATGTCGTTCGGACTGGAACTACCAGAAGGCCACATTGCAGATGTTCAGGATAGTTACAAATACCTTGGGGTGCCACAGGCTAACGGAAACCATGAGGAGGCAGCAAGGAAGACCGCCACAGCCAACTACCTACAAAGAGTGAGGCAAGTCCTGAAAAGTCAGCTGAACGGGAAAAACAAGATCCAAGCCATCAACACATACGCCCTGCCAATCATCAGATACCCCGCTGGTATAATAAACTGGCCAAAGGAGGAGATAGAGGCTACTGACATCAAGACGAGAAAGCTCCTCACAATGCATGGAGGGTTTCACCCCAAATCCAGCACCCTGAGACTGTACACCAAGCGTAGTGAGGGAGGCCGAGGGCTAGTGAGTGTCAAGACCACTGTCCAGGATGAAACAACGAAGATCCAGGAGTACATCAGAAAGATGGCCCCCAAAGATGAAGGGCTTAGTGAATACCTCAGGCAGCAGAAACCCGAAGGTGAGGACAAGGAAGAGGAAGAACTGTCATGGAGGGACAAGCCGCTGCACGGTGTGTACCACAGACAAATAGAAGAAGTGGTTGATATCAAGAAATCCTATCAGTAGCTGGAAAAGGCTGGACTGAAGGACAGCACAGAGGCACTAATCATGGCAGCACAAGAACAGGCACTTAGTACAAGATCAATAGAGGCCGGGGTCTACCACACCAGGTAGGACCCCAGGTGCAGACTGTGCAAGGATGCCCCTGAGACAGTACAGCACATAACAGCAGGGTGTAAGATGCAGGCAGGAAGTGCGTACATGGAACGCCATAACCAAGTAGCTGTCATAGTGTATAGGAACATCTGCCACGAGTATGGGCTGGAAGTCCCAAGGTCAAAATGGAAGACACCTCCTAAGGTAGTCGAGAATGACCGAGCTAAGATCCTGTGGGACTTCAAGATCCAGACTGACAAACTGGGGATGGCTAACCAACTAGAAATGGTGTTGATCGACAAACAGCAGAAGAAGGCAGTAGTGATAGATGTGGCAATCCCAAGCGACAGCAACATCAAGAAGAAGGAACACGAGAAGCTTGAGAAATACCAAGGACTGAAAGAGGAGCTAGAAAAGATGTGGAAAGTAAGTGGTGCCAGTGGTAATCGGAGAACTGGGGGCTGTGACCCCCAAACTGGGAGAGTGGCTACAGCAGATTCCAGGTAAAACGTCAGAGGTCTCTGTCCAGAAGAGTGCAGTCCTAGGAACAGCTAAGATACTGCGCAGAACTCAAACTCAAAGGCCTCTGGTAGAGAACCCAAGCTTGAGGATGACACATACCACCCCATAAGGGGTGAGAGGGGGAATTTTTATATAAAGTAAATTACTTATATATAAGTAATTTACTTTAAGTTTGATGAAATAAGTTTAAATGAACAGCTGAAAATTGAGGAAAACTTCAGATCAGGAGACCAAATTTTGTGCAGTTGCTTTATAACATTGTTTGTGCTGTGGTCTGAAGTAAATTTCTAATTTGGGTGTATTGTGTATTCATGTTCACTGACTTAAATTCTTATGTCCAGAGGTGAAATTATGCTTACTAGTATTAGAAGTATGGCAGACAGAGATGCACATCAGAAGGCCACAGGCACACACAGTTACAGGATTTGCACATGACGATGCACGGATAAGAACCTGCACAAGACTAGTCAGAATGATATTTCACTCCACGGTAGCTCATTTGAAGGTAATGCCCCTTTCCCCCTCCTCCATCGGCATTTACATCCCACTGTACTGCTCTAAAATGGACACACACAGATGCATGTCCATATACGCAGACACGCACTCTTCCTGACACACACTCACATGCCCACACCCACAGTGGTGCAGTATACCAGTAATGGTGCTGTGTGAAGGGCAAGCAGATCAAGGTGACTGAGCGGACTGAGGGAGCGTGCTGCGTCGCTAAGTGCTACCGCTAACCGCTAACGGCTTTCCCAGATGGCGGTGTTTGTGTGTGTGTGTGTGTGTGTGTGTGTGTAACAGAGAGACAGAGAGCGTGAGGGTAAAAGAAAATGAGCGGTTGAGAGTATGCATGCATGACTGTGTGAGAGATAAAGTGTGCAAGCATGTATTTGTGTACGTCAGCATGCGTGCACATAAGACAGCGGTTGTGTGAGAATGTGTGTATTTTCTGTATGTAAGTGTATATGTATCTACTAAGTGATAGGCCTTACTTAATACAGACTGAGATGCCAATTAACATTCAGTTTTTGGCCAAGGACGCCCCAGTTCTCCTAAAAGTTTAAAAAGCCTCTTAGACTCTTAATGCTTACCACAATTAAATGTTTTTCCTCAAACTTTTTGTGGTAGTCAGCACGTTTTTTAAACTAATGTATTTCAATGGAAAGCATCTTTTGTGATTATAGCACCACTATGGTAGCCAAAAATCAACGCAGGTAGGTTGGTTGGGTCAAACAACCCAGGACTTTCACCCCGGAGACCAAGGATCGCCTCCCACGTGTAATGTTTCCTTTCCCCGTTCTTCTTTTCCTAAACCCAACCTCCGTATAGATGCTACTGACGAACCCCAACGATTTATAAAAGTCATGCACGCACGCACATAATTTATATGTAATGTACAGTCAGACACACAGAGAGGCACAAAAATACATAATAACTACATAAAAATAGCAGCCGGCCAACCATTCACCCATCTCCCACACAAATAAACGACAGTATAAAAATGGTGATGTAAAGCTTGGCTGATTTAACAGATTACAAATTGTCCCAACAACCCATACTTCTTTCTATCTACATCTGTTCTTCTGTCTTTTCCTTCATCTCTTTTCCTTGCTGTGACCTCTTCCTTCCCTCTCCCCCACCTCTCTCTAATTTTCTTCTGTCTTTCTCTGTTACTCAAGCTTTGTGTTGCGGTCTCTCTCCCTCTTTCACTCTCTCTCTCTCCCTCTCTCTGGTCTCCCTGCTAAATAAACAATGCAGAGAGTTGACCTTTTAGGTTAACAGGTTTTTATGCTAGCTCTACTCAGCACTCACACTGATTCAATTACCACCAAAGGTCCGCTGAACCCCACGAATAACCAAGAAGCCCGTCTCCCTGTCTGTCTATGTTCCTATCTGCCGGCTTGTCTGCGCACCTCACTGCTTTCTCGGTTGTCTTTGTGGAGGGTTGAGGTGTCTCTCTACCTGTTTGTGGAATTAGTCATTCTGCATTATTCTTTCTTTTTGATTATATTCTCATCTACCTTACTTCTGTCTGTCTGATCAAAATGTTTGTCTGTTCCAACAGATTGAAAAAAACACACAGGTAAGAGATGCACAGAGAATAAGATTGCAGGTAGAACGTCCATAATTGCAAAAACACAATCCAGTCACCTTGATACAACTCCCCTCAACCACCTAAAATAACCCCCGTTGTCACCCCCCATTCCTCCCTTATTCCTTCTCTCCTCTCCTCCTCCTCTCCCTCTAAGTGTTGAGTGTTATTTAGGCTTTACTGGCGCGTGTAAAATTTTGCAATTTGAAGGGCTGTTAAGTTTTTCAATTGAAATTTTCATTTAAGATGCAGGTGATGCTTTTTTCCTTTTTTTATTTTACTGATGCTTTACTGTTCTCTGGATAGGCGGGAGTGTTGAGGGAATGCGTAACAACCCCTCTCTCTCTCTCTCTGGTTTCCTGACTCCTTATCTCTATTCTTCTTCTTCCTGCTCAACTCTTCTGTTTTTCCATCTCTCATCCTTCCTTTCCCAACTGCTCTTCTTTTCCCTTGTCTCCAACTCACCTTTCCATCCCCCAAACCACTCCAACCTCTTCATTCCCCATGCCTTTTCTTCTTTCTTTCCCCTCTCTCTTCATCCCTCCCACTGTTACTCCTCCTCTCTAGTAAAACACAGTAGCAGAAGGCTAAAACAGGAGTGTAGGGCCACCAAGCCTTAAATCACATTTATAAGGATTTGGTTAGCATAGTAATAACACAATCAACTGACAAGGGCTGGGAGAGGGGGAAGTTGTGTGTGTGTGTGTGTGTGCACATTTGTGTGTATGTATGTTTAGGTAAGGGCCCCGAGCAGATTTAAGTGTGTACAACTGTGTGTGTCCATGTGAAGAGAAGAGGAAGGGTATTATTTTTAGCCTCGCACAGGGTCCGGTGTGTGCATGTGTGTGTTTGTGGGCATGTGTGTATGTGGGTGACTGGGCTTGTCAAGGTGAGTCCAGGCTCCTAGGAGTCATAATGAGGACAAACTCTGAGCTTTACTGTAATCAAGATGCTTAAGACACGGTGTCAAAACGTGACAAGCAATACGGTGAGCATTTACATTGCATTTCATATCTTTACTTTTTCAGATTATTTAATGTCATTGCTGCTTTAGGAGACGCTGAAGAGGCAGTGAGAAAGAGGATCATGCATGACCAAGGTCACAAGCATGATTTGTATCCATAACATCATGAGCATACAAGGTTTGCATTAGCCTTTAAGTAACCAGGGCCATCACGATACCTGAAATGTCAATCATTCAACATTTTCAATATCCTTCTCAGACTATTTGGAGTGAATTATTTAATTCCAGACTACCGTCTGATGTATCCATGTACCAAAGAAAAAGAACATAAAAGTACAAAGTAATATATCAGTGGGAACTGATTGGGGTTTAGTAAGGAATCCTACGAAGGACGTTCTAAAAAATATTACAAAAGCTATGTGACTGGTATCATGGTTTTATTTACATAAGTGTATATTCTCCTATTAGTTCTGAAAGTATATTTAAAAAACACGTACAAATGCATGTTCAGGTAATGAGTATACAATATTGTACTTAAAATATACTAGTTATTATATATTATAGTTATTATAGTACTAGTCTTGATATGTAAAATAAATAACAATGGGGTTCTGCTCACATTACTTCAACATGTCCTTGGGACATCTAATTGAACAGAATAATGGAAGAAAAGTTAAGGGTTATTATTTTATTAATTCAGTCACTCATACATTAAATAACATGAATTCTTTGTGTTCTGTCATTACCTTGAACCTCATCTCTGTCGTGTTTTTCTTCTTCATATTTCTTCTCTCTCACTTTCTGCTTTAATTTGGTAAAACATTGCTTCTTTAATGTTCTCCGTCTCACCCCCCCCCCACACACACACACACACTCTTTCTAAGACAGCTTGGCTAAGATCATTTTCTCAAAACTGCTTTATTCATGCTCCCTATAACACTCTATAACACATACACACGTCTCCTTACACAGACACATGCACACACACACACGCATACTCTGTTAGATCACTTAGCTAGTGTGAACATGGGAGAAGACAGAGGAAAGGGAGCTGTCCAACACGGCTAGAGTTTATGTTCACAGGAGCCGTCTGTCTGTTCTGCAGCGGCAGGAATTCATAGGGGCCAAATTACATTAAAAAGATGGATATAAAACTTTAATGGAATGATAAAAAGAAAGGAAGAAGCATGGGTCTTTCTCTGTTCTGTCATTATTAGCCTTCTCTTTTCTTCTCTTCCTTTTTTCCTCAATTCCTCATTTACCTTTTTGCTTTCACAATTTTTCTTTCCTCACTTTTTCTCTCCATTTCTTATATTCTTTTTGTCTTCTCCTCCCTTTCTCTCTCCCCCTTTGCTCTCTTGTAAATACTTAAGGGCTAGTCTGTCAAGAAGAAAAGGTGAGACCCACTCTGCCTCTCATTATGCCTTTTCAAGTTTCAAGAGAAGAAGAGTAAGAAAGGAAGAGGTATGACAAAAGTAAAAAGACTGAGGAAAAAAAAAACGAGATACTCAAATCCATATTATTGATGAAGGTCCAAGTCAACATAAAGTACAGTATTTACAGTTCAATAGCAAAGTGGAAAGCTTGCAAGGTTACAGCTCACACCTCCAAACACACATCAGGCTTGGGGGAACTCTTCTAAATGGGGTGAACCTCAAAGGACTCCACTAGATAAAAATGTATATTAAGATTACCTGAGCATATGTATTCAGGCTTGTATGTGTTTGTGTGCCTGTATGCTTAGGTATTTACTCTTTTTGTAAGAATGAATGCTGTATGTATGAACTGCACTGAACTAAGACAACAAAAATGCCATAATAACTATTAGCCTTACGATACATGGTAGTAGCTCAGTCAGTAGGGGGTAGCTGGAGAGGTGCCAGTTCACCTCCTGGGCTCTGCCAAGGTGTTCTTGAGCAAGGTAACGAACCTTTAACGGCTCGGGGCGCCTTTCCATGGGCAGCCCCCTCACTCTGACATCTCTCCATTTAGTGTATGTATAGGTACTGAGCATGTGTGTGTAATTCAGGCCTGTGTGTAATGTGTATATTGGACACAATAGTATGTACTCTACATCCATGACTGGATGTAAGATTTAATTGTAAGATGTGACAGTTGTGAGTAATTTTTTAAGATCAATATGACAAAAGGAGCTGGTAATGGGATGAATTTGTATTACAGACTGATATAATTTAGGGCAGAGAAGAAAACAGATTGATTCAATTCAAATGTTCTCACACATTATATAATAATTTCTTATATTGGCTAATAAGTTTTGTGTAAACTGGATTAAGTAGCCTGCCAATGTTTTGTGCTTTATGATAAAGCATAAAACCATGTATTATTGATAGAGATAGATTTGCTATGTATTTTGTTTTGTAGACTTTTTTAACTTCAACCCCACTAGTCCAGCTCCAGATAAACAGAAATGAAAGTCGGTGGCATAAAAAAAGCAAAGAATTTCAATGTTTTTGGGGATGAGGTGGTCTGCATTAAACTTCATGATCATGTTATATTTGCTAGAATATACTAGGTTTAAGGCGCGCGCACACACACACACACACACACACACACACACACACACACACACACACACACAACCACACAGAGAGAAGTGTAGTAAATTCACATTTTTACTCTCACATGAAAACACAATTGTACACACAAACAAAAACATAAATATTGTCCACCCTAGTTGAGTATATGTAAAAACATGTAACAAAAGCTTAGTCTGTTTTAGAGAGAGTGTGTGTGTGTGTGTGTGTGTGTGTGTGTGTGTGTGTGTGTGTGTTGTGCGCGCGCGCTTGCTAGAGGGAGTTCAATTCTGAGTAGCAGTGAGAAAAGCATGGGCAATAATGTAATGCATCCTAAATGTCTCTGCAATAGTGTGTGTCGGAATAGGTGTGCGCGTTCAGCAGTGTTGTGTGAATGTGTATGTAAACGTACACTGCACATACATGTGTACATATTACAGTGTGTATACATGTGCATGTATCTTATGAATGCAAATCTCAGCTGCTTAATGATAATGTATGTGATAATAGCGTGGTACTAATTAATTTATAACTTTGCACTGAGGAGGCTGTTCCAGTGGCTAATATGATTCTATTACAGCAATTAGCCCACAATGACACTGGCTAGGTCACTCACACACACACACACACACACACACACACACACACACACACACACACACACACACACACACACACACAGACACACACCTTACAGTATGCAAATTTCTTTGTCAGTGTGTTTCACCCTATCTTGCTTGTCCCTATGTTTTATTTTTAATATGTTCTGTCTGAGTCTCTCTTCCTTATTGTCTTGATCATATTGACTGCCTCTACTAAAACCAAGAAATGAATACACTTGTATAAAAGAAAACCTTGGAGACTTTCAGAGAATAAAAGAAAACTGGGCAGGGGATCTGATTTTTAAACCACAGGCCATATGTTTAATGTGTGAGGCTATTGTTTAGATCATCACCTAAAATCAGGAGATCTGTCAAACTCCTTGACTTTAACTTTGACTCAGCAGCACTGACGGCCAACTGACAGCAGAGGCCAACTAATAACCAGCTGCTGCCAGCCATCTGTCAGCCAGTCACTTGCAAAACTTGGCTGGACTGCTGACACAAGCACCCGGGCTGCACAATTCAGTATGAAAAAACAATGCAACAACAACCACTGCCAACAGGTAGGCTAAAGAACAGCAGTACTAAGTGTGTATCTGACCCACCAACAAGTTTGTTTAACCACCAATTTTTATGGTTATTTATCAATGGCTTTTCTCTTGTGCTGTTTTTGCATTGTCTGTGTACATTGACACATATGTGTCAATGCATGCATCTGTAAGTAACAAGTATGTGCACTTGTATGTATGAGTCTATGTACTTACTGTCTTCTGCGGTGCGCAGGATTGCCCATGGCCCGGCTGTCTGCCCATTTGTGTGTGAGACCACCACTCTAAAGCCATACAGGGTGTACGGTGACAGGCTCTCTACATGGTAGGAAAAGGTGTCTGTTGCGTTTTCCATTAGCCTAAGAGTTCATGGACACATGGATACACATTTACTGACAGGCATTGGGATCTTGTCAAAATATGCTGTGCTTTAATCAAACAGGTGGTCAAAGAGGGACAGCACCATACTTTACATGGTGATTTGGTACTTGCTCGTGAAAATGTATGTGTGCTGGAGCTAGAGTATGTATCTAGTGTTCCCACTGTCCCACATCTATCTATCTAAATAATTCTAGTTATGGTATATTTCATAATATAATTTTAAATTTCACAAATCTTTAATTTCTAGCTTAGCCTAAATGTTTTCTCTTTCAATTTTTTTTCCACCATCACTCTTATTGCCAATCACAGAGATTCAGCACTGGACAGCTCCTTAGAATGTGTTGGTCGGCTTTGCGTGCCCCAAAATAAATAGAACTCTACTTTTTGATGATAACAGACAAACCATTTTTCGCACATTTAGCAGCTGTAGCACTCACACATGTAATAATTACCTGAAGATGTAATACAATTTGCATTTAACCTGAGTGAAAATGTAGTAAAACACAATAATGAAATAATTTGAATAATGTATAAATAATGTAATGTAAGACAATGACCTGACTAATATTGTAATAACATTTTTTTTCAATGAGAATCACTGTAGACTGAGATGAAAAACATGTCTTGGAGATTGAATTATTACTGTTTTGTCTTTATCGCTCGCTTGTGTTATGTTAGCGATCTTCTTTTGTCAAGCTTGTGTCTAATCTAACATCCTCTCTAGTCTAATGAACAATCCTTGCACAACAACCAATCAGTATAGGTATGGGTGGGTTCTTTTTCCCATAGATTTTGATATGGATTTTAGTTATATCTTTGCATCTCTTGTACATTTCAAATTGGAATCAATATCAAATGTTAGTGTTTATAGTAGGCTAACAACGGCTAATGACACCAACAGTATTATACAATTTGTATACAATTGTTCCTGCTCAATCCTGTTCCTGCTCAATGACTTCTTCTCCTCTCGGGAATTGGATTTTATGTTCTTGGCAGAAACCTGTCTCCATGCAAGTGAGTCTAGCCCTTTCTCAGAACTTCTTCCTCCTTTGGCCAAAGATTTTATGAATCTTACTGATTCATTCAATCTTAACCAGTCAGTGACAGGCCCAAACATGAAAAAGGTCACACATTGGACCTTGTACTGTTGCATGGTCTCTGTGTCCACATTAAGGAAATCTGTAACACCGGTATATCCGATCAGCTGGCAGTTCTGTTCACTGCTACCATCCAGGATTGCAGCTTGTCATCCTACTCATCCTCAGCATGAGGATGAGTATGATCAACCCTTCAACTACGCTGCACTTTTGCAAATGCTTTTATAGAATCTAAACTCTGTAACTTGGATGGTGGCTATGGTCTCAGTGCTGACAAGCTCATTTCCTCCTTTGGCTCCATCTGCACTGACATCCTGGACTCTGTTGCTCCTTTTAGAATTAAACTCCTAAAGCCATCCTTAGAATCATGGCTAAATAACAACCCGCTCTCTTAGGCGTACCTGTAGACAAGCTGAAAGGAAATGGAAAAAAGACCAGCTCCAGGTCTCCATAGAAATTCTAAGAGACTGCCTTGCAAGCTATCAGAGGCCCGTAAAAATCGCTAAAACTAAATTTATATCCAACACTGTCTCCAACAATAATCAAAGGCCCCAGGTTCTCTTCAAAAATCTTAACTCCCTTATAAATCTTAGCGATGCAGCTCAAATTGTGCCCACACTTACAGTATGCAAAGATTTTAAAACATTTTTTATTGGAAATATTTCTGTGCTTAGATCTTTACCAACCTCCTCTGCCAGTCCCTCCTACATACTCAGCTGCTTGTAAGCAGTTTGAGCCTGTATCACTCTCCACACTATCTAAGATAGTTCAGAGTCTGAGGCCTACAAATTGTCCCTTCCCTCACGTCTTTTAAAAGGAAGTTTTTAATACTGTTGGGTCCATCATTCTTATTTTAATAAATACATGTCTGAGTGTGGGGTGTGTATCAGCTGCTTTTAAACATGCTGTAGTGCAGCCTCTTATCCAAAAATCTAATCTGGATCTTGACGTTCTCTCTAACTACAGTGCTATTTCCAAACTACTTTTTCTCTTGAAGTGTTGAAGAGAATAGTCCTGAACCAATTATAAACATTCCTCGACAACCATGGCATCCAGGAGAAGTTCCAGTCTGGCTTAAAACCACGGCATAGTACAGAAACAGCACTTTTAAGGGTTTTTAATGATCTCTTTTTAAATGGTAGATTCAGGCAACTCTGCTGTTCTGGTGCTTCTAGACCTGACTGCCGCCTTTGACACTGTGGATCACACAATCCTTTTATCTTGCCTTGAACACTGTGTAGGTATCAAAGGTATAGTCTTGAAATGGTTCCAGTCATACCTGACTGATAGGAGCTTCTCTGTTCATTTAGCTGAACACTCTTCGTCAGCTGCTCCTCTCACCTGCGGAATCCCTCAAGGATCTATTCTGGGACCTATCATCTTTTCACTGTTTCACCATTTTTCAAAAACATAACATCTCCTATCACTGTTTTGCTGATGATGTCCAAATCTGCATGCCTATGAAATCTATAACCAAAGAGTCTGTGCAGCCATTGTTAGACTGCTTAAAGGAGGTGAAAACCTGGATGGAGTTAAACTTCTTTACTCTGAATGAATGTGTGGACGTTTATACACACTGGGTGACCCTCTTGGCACTTTGGGCCCCTTAGCCTCCCAAAATCGATCCTCTATTAAAAATATTGGTGTTATTTTTGACACCTCATTCACTTTCAGTAAACAAATCAGTGCAGTCGTAAAGACTAGCTTCTTCCAGTTAAGAGTTCTAGCTAAAATAAAGGCTTATCTTCCTCCCAAAGACCTTTAAAAAGTCATCCATGCTTTTATCACTGCTCGGCTGGATTATTGTAATTCATTATACATGGATCTACATCAGAAATCTTTAAATTGTCTCCAGTTAGTCCAAAACGCAGCTGCTCGCCTTAACAAAAACACGTGAACACATAACGCCAGTCTTGGACCCCCTCCACTGGATTTCTGTCCGTTATAGGATAGATTTTAAAATGTATTGCTTGTTATTAAGGCTTTAAATGGTCTGGCGCCACCTGATCTGGCTGATCTTTTATGCCACTATTCTCCAGGCAGAACACTGAGGTCAACAAATCAGCTGCTCTTGGATGTCCCAAGATCAAAGCTAAAAAAAAATAAGGGCAATAGAGCCTTTGCAGTGGGTGCCCCCATCCTATAGAACAACCTCCCCCATATGCATAAGTTGCACAGACCCTACAAATGTTTAAATTGCTGCTTAAGACGCACCTTTTTGCAGTAGCTATTAACCTTTGTTAACCTGGTTTCTGATGTTTTAAAGTGGTGTTGTTTTGTTTCCCTGTGATTCACTTTGGTTGTAGTAATTTTTACACTTGTTATTTATGTATTTAACATCGACCCTGTTCAGCACTTTGGTCAACTGTTGTTTTTAAATGTGCTATAGAAATAAAATTGACATTGACACTTTAAATTTAAAAAAAAGCATACTTTTTTACATTATTACATTATCCTTTAAAATTATTACATCAGTTTTGAAAAACAATAACCCTCCTGAAAGTTATTACAGTATCGATAAAAATGTTATTACAAAAACAATCAGTTCAGATTAAGTTAGTACATTATTGGGTTTTATTACATTTTCGATCAGGTTAAGTGCAAACTTTGATATCTTCAGGCATAATTAGGTTTTTAGCAAAACTAATGTATCATTAAGTGCTACAAACCCCCATAGTGTACGTGCAGCAAGCATTCCAGGTTGAATGTGTAGGAATCTTGGTCAGAGGTGAAAGAGTGACAGATGATGACACAGATCTTAATGACCACAAAGTAGCAATTTAGTGTTTAGTAACAAAAGGTTACCTGTACAGAAATGTTTTGTACTGAACATTTTGTGTTAGTCTATATGATAATGTTATAATTTTATTTTAAGTGTGATGTTACAGAAGTGTCAGGAGACAAGTTTCATATAGTCACTAACAGTGGCTATCTTGGCAATATGTATAATATTTGTATAGCATTTTATCACAGTCCCATGTCATACCTGATCTCATATAATATAATCATACAAAGGAATCTGGGACAAAATAAAAGAATATTGTCATAAATGAGGGACCGTTGACCATTTAGCATCAGATGGATAGAAGGGATGAATGAATGAATAAATCAGGGAACAATGAGATTTCCATAGTAGAGGAAGAGGAGGGCATGGCTGTCTGATATATAATACATGTAGCTAGTCATTTATTTATTACCATAGAATGAGAGCCTCCTCTTCTTGGATTAAATTGCAATTTGTTGTCAGGAAGCATGTAATGAATACATATCAGATGCACACCCTGTCTCTCTTTTTATTCTATCACATTTTCTTTACCTCTCTCCCTGCCCTGCTCTTTGATTTTTTGTCTTTTTGACTCTACCCCCATCTCTCCAGCTCATTTCCTCTCTGTTTTTCTGATGGTCTGTCATATTGATGTGACATTTTCGGCTGTGCTGTATAATGTACGCCTTAATATGTACGTACATGTGTATGCATATTTGTGTGTACACATATTTTAGGTTTGTATATATATATGTGATACATATAAGAGTTTTGTATGTGTCTGTCATGCTCCGATTGTTATTTATTTATAATGACATACCTCTGTCTCAGACCACTTGCATGTGCTGTGGAAAACTGTGCAAACTTGTCCACTTGTTTATCTACTGTGTCTGTGCATTTTTTAAATCTAAAAATAAATAAAACTCTCTCACCTTAGTACAGGCCTCTGAGGAGAAGTCCTCATTTGCAGGCTGTAACGGAGTGGGCCTGGTGCGTTCGAGTGGGCAGGGGCAGACCAGGATACATTAAGACTGGTACTAGTTGCATGGGCCTGCCTCGGAGGTGACAACCCATCTGGGGCTATGAAGAGAGGGAGAGACAAGATGGTAAGAGGAAGACAGGAGGAAGGAACAGATGATAAAGGAAGGATGGAGGTGGTGAAAAAGAGATGGAGGGATGAAATGAGGACAACTAAGGAGTAAAACAAACAAGACAGCAAGAAAACCAAACACAAAAATAGATTATAAAAGTTAGATCAATGTTATATTGACATCAATCTCATTGGTGAACTGCATCCTAAACAGATGGCACTGCCCTCCATCTAGGAAAGATGAGACAGAAGCAAAGAGAGAAGCTAAGAACAAAAGTAGGAACGGAAAATAAAAGCAAAGAAAAAATATTCCTTATAAAAGGAGGCTGGGGGGACCCACAAAGAGCCGCCAGATTTATAGATATACAACCACTACAATTTCTCCCTTTCTTTTTTGCCCACACACACACGCACACATACAGACTTGTTATGACCCCACTCTCTCAACAGTGCCCCTCTTTTCCAGCTAAGCATGATAGCACAGTGCTAGTGTTGGAAAATCAGTAAAAACATCTTGATTCAGTATGATAGCCGTGCTCTTAACAGAAACAGAGAACGTGCATGGAAAGATAGAATAGTAAAGAGATAAGGACAACAAATAGAAGGAGGAAATGAGAGTAGCTGTAGTGTTGACTATGCAAAATAAGAGTAGGCCCTCCGATGTATAAAGTGACCCTTCAATCAAACACATTGCTCTTTCCACTACAACAAGACTGATTGCTGAAGACATCTCATCCTACAGATACACGCACACACACACAATTTAAAAAATACCTCGAAATGCTCTTTGAACACTGGTTTAGAATATAAGTGATGATTCACAAACATAAATCTTCACTCTAATTCACATTTACATATTGGTATGTACACATTTCTTCAAGGCCCGCCTGTGTCTGAGGTTTTGTCACAACCCGTATGTCCAACTTGTCTCTTGCTCTCTCTTTCTGTGCATTTGTGTCTGTTGGTGTATAAGTTGTTGGGGCTAAAAAGTTTCTGACTCATTTTTTATCAATCTGTTTTAAAGAACGACAGAAAACACAGAAACAAAAGAACAAAAACTAAAAATGAATGAACTAGAATGGATAAAAAATACAAAATAAAACAGTTGAAACAAGACTTAGCTTTAGGTGTCACTTACATTCAGTATTTATGGCTATCAAGCTCAGTCTGTGTTTCTTTTCAGTTTCTTAACTTTTTTATATGTACTATATTATTGTGGACATCAACTCGACTTGATTAGAGTGTTAGAGTCATTATGCAACTACACAGTAGAGCTAAAGCACTAGTAATGTCTTTCCAAGCTTAATGATTGTCATTTTTTTTAAATTTAGTTTAGGATCTGCTTCTTAATAGAAATGTTTTTACAGCTAAAAAAGGATTTGATACATTATCAGATCAATAAGTTGAATCAATAATTTAATTAAAATCTTTTTGATAACCATCCCCTGTTTACTTTTTAATAAAGAAGACAGTAGATCAGTATAATTATCATTCCCTGAGTGTGTGTAATTCTTGAAACATGCATTGATTTCTCCCTCTCTGACACACACACATATGCACAAAACACATACATCACAAAGACGCACACCGTTGGTGAGCCTGTGTCTCTCTCATGCTGTGTTAGCAGGTACAATATCAGAGGTGTCACTAATCGTTTTAAACTATGCACTTTTATGTTCACTTCTCTCTCTCTGCTCTCCTCCTCCTCTGCTCTTCTGTCTATTGCTCCACTATCTTCTCTCTGTTCTTTCATAGAACAAGGACGCATCAAGACAGTTTGCCTTAAAGAAGTCTAAAGAGATGCCAGAGGCACAGGGGTAGAGAGAAAGATAGAAAGAGAGGAAACGTCTGGTATTTAAAATTTATACTTTCTTATGCCTTTGTTTTGAACTTGAACAGTAGAACTTTCCGAAGTCTGTCTTTTGTTGTTCTCTGACTGAGACATGGGTGTGGTGTGGTGTGGTGTGTGTGCATTCAACACTTTTGTTAACATAAGCTAAAGTGGTAAAAATGTGTGTCTATAGGTGTATGTGTTGCTGCCTGGTTACCATTATCTCAAGACTGCTCTGATCAGCTTTGGCATTTATCAGTATGCACAATCAGCCTGCATTCTACACAATTACAAAGACACATCCACAACAAACGCACAAACGCTGTGTAAATCAGAAATATGTGTTCAGACCATTAACTGAAGTCAATGATGTGTGTGCGTGTCTGTATGATTGTGTTTGTCACTGCTACTCACTGAATAATTGTTTTTTTTCTTTTCTTTTGCATGGCATGCTATAAAAATGAACCTTTCCAGTTCATAAGAATGGCAATTAAAATCAGAGTAATGACATACAAATGTTACAATTGTTCACGGCTTGTGTGTAGAGTCAGAAACAAAAGGTACAATTATAGTCATTTAAATCAGATCATACACAATTTAGTGGAGGACAAAACCACCTTTTGTAATGGAGGCCATAACCATACAATTATACTTAGTTATCTTTTCTAAGTATGTATCTGATCAAAAGTATGTGTGTGCAGATTTAGATTTCTATTGAAAATCCTGTTTATAAAATGTAGTCTGGTGGAAGGAGAACCCCTGGGTTTTTATGTGCGTGTACCTGTTGGGGGTGTAGTAACATTGAGTGGCAGGCTCTCAACACAACCCTTTGTGTTACAACCTCTGATCCAGAAACTGTAGTTGGTGTAAGGCTGCAGGTCAGTCACGGACAACCAGCTGCCTGCTGCTGAACTTCCATCCAACACACCATCACCATCTAAGAGACAGAAAGTCCCACAAAGAGACATGTAAGGTGCTAGGCCAAGCATTGGGGTATCTATCTGAGAAAGGAGGAGGAAGATGCGAATGTCCTGCACATCTGATTGTTTTCATGGCACATTTATTGATTAGAGTCATTACTGTGATGGCTTAAAAAAGCGATTTATAAAAGATACATTCAACAACATAGAAAAAATAGAGGCGTTTGAGTGGGAGTTCAAGAGAGGAGAATACTGACTGAGATTAAGTGAGAGTGATCAAAAGAGAGAGGTCTCCATACCCAAGTTATGCAAGGACAGTCAAAGAAAAAAGATCAGAAAATTACAATATGTAAGCCTATCCAATATATTTAGATGGACACACACACACACACACACACACATCAGTTTTGTGTGAACTGATAAAGACAGTGTGTATCAAAGAATCAAGGGTTTGTGGGTAACTAAAGCAAAACCCCATCGCTCTTTCTTCCACACCTCTTGTATCCTTCTCTCCATTCATTTTAATCCATCTCTTCCTCTGTGAGAAGCAGATCAAAGTCCCTGACTGGCTGTGTGTGTGTGTGTGTGTGTGTGTTTCTGACAGAGAGAGAGAGCGAGAACGAGAAAGAGAGAGAGACTTGCTGAATATGTGTGGGTTAAAGGATGATTGTGTGTTCTGCTGTTTCCCCATGCTCATGTTCTGATCTTGTTCAATTTTATTCTTTCCCTTTTATTTCCATGTCCAGTTCTCCTCTTCTATGTTGTTAGTATCATCCGCTGTTTTGTTGTTCTTCATGTCTTATGTTGTTCTTACTTGCAATCTTTCCTAATACGTCTATGGAAATATGAGCTTCTCATCTCTCCTCCCTCTGTATACTATTGTTTACCAATATGTGTCTTTGTTCTTCCTTCCATCTTCATACCACTGTTTTGCTCTGAGTCCTATATCATCTCCTCTCAGAAGTCACTGGCAATGGAAAACCTTGTCTTTACTACACTACTCCAGGTTGATTACTCCTTCTTTTACTTCCCCATCTCATGCCTGACTTTCAGTCTGAGTTGGTGAGGAGTGTGTTTGTGTGTGTAAGTGTACAAGTGTGTACAGTATCTGCGTCCATATTATCCTGTTCTACTCATCTTCGAAAACAAAGACCTCACTTAACTACCCCACTTAGCGGTCTTGAAATTGGTAATAATAGTAAATGCACTCACTCTCTCTGCTTCTCCTCATAGTTGTTGGATTCCTCTACCAACCTTTTGTAGACTGGCTCAGGTTTGCCTTGGACCAGCTCTTAGTTATGCTGCTATAGTGTCAAAGGGGGACTACCTTTGACACACTTGGCTCCTCTCTCCTTCCATCTGTGTGCATTCATGTCCATGTAATGCTTGTTACTAGCTCAGCTCTGGGGAGCTTATTCCCCAGAGTCCTTATGTTATCTCGCCTCGCAGTTTTCTTTGGATTGGGGTGGCACCTGGATTGTTTTTTGCAGCCGCTGCCATGGTCCTGCTCGATGCCATGCTACGCCCTGCACTGCTACTACTATTATTTCTAGTCATAGTTCTATCATCTTCATTGGTACTATAATTTCTACTGTTTATCATTCAAACTGCTATAATTGTTGTGAATCATATTTCTCAATATCTGTATCAGTGTCTCTGTGTCCCAACTGGCAGCGGCAGATGGCTGCCCACCAGGTTCAGGGCCTGTCCAAGGTTTCTGCCTGTAAAAAGGAAGTTTTTTTTGGCCACTGTCGCACCAAATACTTGCTCTTGGGGCAAAAATGGCTGAGTTTTTGTAAATTATAGTGTGTTCTAGACATACTCTATCTGTAAAATGTGTCCTGAGATAACGCCTGTTGTGATTTGACGCTATAAATAAAATTAAATTGAAAGAAAACAGCCGTGACTAATGTATTATATATCATGCCTAAGAACTATGAATATTATTAAATATTACTCTAGGAAAACCAAGCAGTATCATAATGATTCCTATATAACAAAATAAGTATACACTCATTTCCACCACTGAGCACTTTTACTATCAGAGGAAAGGTGCTGTTAGTAGTCCCAATGAAAACAGTGGATCCTATCCAAGTTGTCTGTTTTGTTGTGGGGAATGATTTCTATTCTCAGTTATCATAGAGTACAAATAGACAAGTAAAATGGATCTTTATTTCTTTATTTAAGTTATAACTTGAAGTTTTATTTGATCTAACACCATTTAATAGTTTTCAAAAAGCAAAAATCTTATCTGAAAGGAGGTGTACTCAACTTTCAGAACATTAATATAGCAGTAAACTATAACTATTTGCTGTTTGCTATATAGTGGCGTTAATGTCTTTGTCTGTTTATGTCTTGTTTTTTCATTGAGGCTGTTGTGTATAACTTTAGACTTTTTTGTTCCTTTAATTATAAGTATTTTGAGTACAGCACTTTTAAAGTTTAGATTTTAAAAAACATTCTATCTATTACAAGTAGTTGTGTTCATCACAGCACTAAAGTTTTACTTTCCCAGAGACCTCCAGGTAAAGTTGTAAATGACCTGAGAATTAACACTGATCACAAGAAATGTTTGTCATTCTAGTGCTTTGAGATGCCAGAGTAGCTTTTTATGTGGTCAATCACAGTACACTTGTCTGTGTTACAGAGTATATAAACCTTCTTCCTGAAAGACATTTTGAGTGTCCTAGTTAGCAATGAGAGCCATGCCAGTGAGTCAGAATGAATAATACCAGGCCGTAAAGGTAATGCAGTCATGGTTAATTTTATTAATAACAGATGCACTTTTCCTGTTATGACATACCAATGTGCCGGTGTCTGTCAGTAACCCTTTTTACATACATACATTTTATTGATATCTATATAGCTGTACATTTTTGTGAACTGTAATGACTCTGTACTGTATCAGTATATTGGATACAGTGAATGTAACAATTGCTTGCAAATGAAAAGATCAAAGTTCTAATTACTGGAGCAAAGGCCCGAATTATGAAACCATGCACTGATTTTGTGTGTCTTTTAATTGTGATCTGAAATGCTATGTCCATTCATTTGCTACCTAATAAGTAAGTAAGAACAAAACTTTACAGATTCTTCTGGTTTTTGATGGACTAGAGCCTTAAAGCATTTCTGGCATGCTTTACAGGTAACAACTTGCCATAATGTTCTGACCAGCATGAATGAGACCTATAGAGAAGCAGTTTTTACTCTTTACCTCTATTTTTTATGTCCTTTACGCCTCCAGGGAAGCCTGATCTGAGAGCGTTACAGTTTAGCAAAGGCAAAATGTCAAGACACACCTTTCTAGGGTAGTGTGTGAGGTTTGAGTAATGATATGTTATGGTCTTATAAAACCCCAAGTCTCAAACTCAACAGCAGTGTGTATAATGAATAGCTGGATGTGTAGTGAAGCCACAAAGAAAATGTGGCAGGTTTAGTAAGCAACTAAAGCTGTCTTTAAGTCCTTAAGTCTTTAAGTACCAGAGTATGGTACTCTAAATATTAATTGCTTGGTAAATATGTGACATTGTGTATTCCCTGTGCATGTCTTTATGTATGTGTGCTGCCAGGTGTGTATGTTCAGGGTTACTGTTCATGCAGAGTCTGTATTTAGTGCGTGTGGGCGAGGGTGAAAAAAAAGAGAGAGAAAGAGAGAGAGAGGGAGCGCACACAGCTGTATGTGTTACCTTTGCTTTTGTAGTACAGTGTGTAGCTGAGGTTCCCATTAGGTCTTGGTGGAGCTGTCCAGCGGGCTCGGAGTGATCGAGAGCTCTGATTGGTCAGTTCCAGCAGTATTGGGCCTTCTGGGGCCATCTCTAAGGTACGCATCTCCACCTGATTTAAAGAAAAAAAGACAAACAAGCACACTTATGTTCAATTGCACAGAAGAACAAACATCTAACGTGTGCAACTACAACAATCTACAGTATTGTACTTTTTTAACTAAAGGTCTACTCACACTCATCCATTCAACTGTTATAGATGCAATTTTGAAATATGAAAAACATGTAATAAAATATGTCCCCATTTGATAAGGGTAATCATTTTGACATATTTCACTGATTGGATTTAAATATGTGTTACAATATAATACTTCAACCAGTTTGAGTTTGAAATGAAACCACTCTACACATCTGGCCCATATTACTTCTACCTCTATGTTACGTGCCGTGTTGTGTTTTGTGTGTTGTCTGCTGGTGTGTGATTCTCTGCAGGTGTGTGCTGCTGACGTCAGACCCGCAGCTGAGGCTGATCAGCTGATGACTTTTCTCTCTTTTTTATTTCCCCTTCTCTCTCTCTGTCTCTCCTGTCACATTCCTCTATTTCTTTCAATGCACTCACACTGCTCCTTCTCTCTTTCCACCATCAACCTGCTCTCTTCTTCAGTCTCACGCCCCCCATTCACATGTGTGCTGACATTCACATCCTCACTTTCCACCTCATCTCTCAATTTGTTCTGACTATTTACTCTATCCTCATGATTTCACTCTTTTATCCCTAAACTCCCTTCTTGCCTGACTCCTTTCTTTTCCTTTTCCCATCCACCCTGTCATCTCCTCTTCTCCCTTTCATCCTCTTCTTACCCCTCCCCTTCCCACCTTCCTGTCCTCCTGTTCTGCTGGGTCAGCTATTCTCCTGGCGTTTGACTAAATATGGCGTCCGTATTGGAAAAATGCCCCAAAATATGGCCTGTCGTCACAGACATCGTTGAGCGTGGAGTGGCATTTGCTACCAAATGTCACTGTCACCACGCCAACCTCGTTATTGAGCTGGGAAAATCGATCACCTTTATGACACTCAGTGACACACACACAGACACACACACACACACTTTGTAAAGTGTATGAGTAGGTATTCCCATATGTGTACCCATGTTTCCGTGTGTTGGCTAGTTACAGTGATAATCTACATCATAAAAATATAAATTTTGCTGCTTTGGCTGTTTTGTTTCACCAAATGTGATATGATTCATCCAATAGTGAATTTTATGGAGCTTTTACTTTTGCTGCACTAAATGCTCTAAAAAGTGTTGCGTAGGTCTAGAGAAAAAAATTGTATTTTGCAGAAGTAGAGTTTTATGTGTTTTTAGTGCAAACTGCAGTTCAAGTGAAAAAAAATACTAAGAAGTGAGCTCAGAAGTTTACAGAAAATAGAAGAGCTTTTGCAGAAATTGCAAAGACAAATATGTTTTAATATTGCCAACACTGCTTGATTACTCAATCGTCACTATGCAGAAAAACTACAGCAATGGCTTATAAAAGCATGCTTGTCTTAAATATATCACAAATGATATTGCAGTGTATCCTATTAAGCAATAAATTAATTAATGTGTTATCTTGTAAGATGTCCACTGACCATTGGTCCCTTGCCACAGCCCTGTGCTGTACAGGCCTGCAGCCTGAGTAGGTGTCTGCTCCACGGAGAGAGTCCCTCCACCACAAAGAACCTCTGGAAGGAACTGGAGTTTAAAATGAGAAGTCCATCCAGCCAGAGACCATAACTGGTGATAATGCCTGTCAAAAGAACACATCTGATAATGACATGACAAATAAAAATGGCATGAGCAAACCGTTTTCATGCCACAGTAAGCTTAACATCTTAGTCAGGCCACTAATGACTGGAGCTTTCCTGAGTGACTGTAAACAAGTTTTAGTGTTGTCCCTAAAGAGGTAATGTATGTGAGTATCTCTATACAACACATTATTCACGTTGTAAACATAATCAACGTGTTGCATTCATTACCTGCCCTAAACCACCTCGGTCAGCACAACCTCATCACCCTAAGTCTAATGCCCAACTATGAAACAAAACATTTGTAAATGGCATCATTTTCCACATAGTTGTCGACATATTTTATTTTCTGATCCTAATCATGCACTGTTGCCAATGATCTTAATCATGCACTGTTGCCAATGCTAACTTTACACATTGTAGGATTGTGTCCAGCTTACGACAAATTCAAATTGCAAAGTGAGCTTTGCAATGTTGGGATGCAGTCTAGGTCATTGGATTAAAATGCAAATAAAAACGGACTAAGGGACTCCAGACCTGCCAGTCATATGTGTCCTAGTGTGATTCAATGATGAAAACAGTACTGAAACGACAAATGTAACCATAGGCATAGGAAAAAGACCTTCTAAAGGACAGTAGTCCTGGAACGAACTTGCACACACAAATGTGGTATGTGAGTGCAAATAGGTGAGCACTCATTCACAGACACACACACTGACACTCCCTACAGCCACACAAAGATACAAACACACACACACACACAAAAAGATGAGAACTCACACGTGTTCATACACATACATACATGGGCACAATAATTACATTACATTACATCCACCTAATAAAAAAAAAAGAAACAGTACGGTGCCAAATGTGCTTTTCCTTAATAAATATGCATACAGGGGGCTCAAAAGATCAGTACTAAGAACTAAGATTCTATTCTGCTTTAATCATGTGTGGGTTTTATTATTGCTTAATACAGATATACACACCTATCAGGGAAATGAAGACACAAAAACCCCACGGACGCCAACTACATCTGGGAAGCTCTTAATGTGGCCAATCACATGCGTGTGAGAGTGGATGTGTGTATATGTGTGCGGACGTCTCTGTGCTTGTGAATAAGCCCATATCAGTATAGGTTGTAATAAAGACAGGTTGGGAAATGAAGCAGCGAATGCATAACAGGCTTATTTCCCCTCTTTGTCTGCGTGTTGCCCCGACCTAATCCCCGAGAGGATTATCCCCCACAAATCCCTGTGGAATTGGGGAGAAGGGGGGAGAGAGAGACACAGAATCTCACTCTTTGGAACCCATCACCATCAGGATTGTCATTGTTGCTGTACATTTATGAAAAAAAAAATTAAATGAAAAAAGAGGCACTGAGCCCTTCTTTAAGCAAAAATTAAAGCTTTTTAAGCATGAGATAATCGGGTAATCATGATTAAGTGTCTCCTTGTTATAAATTTTTGTCATCAGATGAGAAAAGCTTTAAGTAATTTATCCAGGCTAATATGCACACATATCACTTGGTTTATGATGCGAAATGCACTCATGTGGCATTAAGCGTAAAACACACACAATTCACATTACACACACACATTATGGAATTACACATACTAACGAGCATGGCAGTAAGATTTGATATGTGGGGGTACGTTGTATGTTAGAGACTGTGAAATGGGGTGGGAAATCCTCAGATAGTTTTTATCACTCAATTCATTTGGGTTCATAAGATGTGCATTTGTTAATATAGTTCATTTTGATTCATGTTTGCGATGTATTTGTTAAAAAAATCCACTATTTAATGTATACCATGTGGTAGATCATGTAAGATGAAACTACTATGTTTTAGTTATTTGAAGATGCATTGAACTATGCACTTTTAAGAGTTTTATTAAGGCACAAGGACATCAGATTACTTGATGTTTATGCTATGTGATGCTGTGATGACAGGTAATGAGGGAGAGAAAGAGATGAAACTACGGTGTTGTATTACCTTTAGAAGATTTTATATATATATAAAAACAAAAAACAGGTGTGGATATTGAAACGTTGTAAGAGCAAGATGTGGCTTTTCTTTTCTACTGTTTGGACAACAATATTGTGCAATATTTTGAGGTTATAATACCTGTACTTCAGATAGTATACTGTTTGATGATGCATCACTCCAAGTACTTTTTCAGAATGTACAGAAAATAGTTATGCACAAATAAATTTACTTTTTTTATCTAGGCAGTTAGAAGCCAGTAGCAGGATTTCAAATTCACATCTAATATACATCAAACACATCTTGTCCAGCTCTGTGCCATGGTTGTTAATTGGCTGTAAATACATGAAATGAAAGTAAGAAGAACACAGAACACTAAGAGAAAAAGGCAATCCCTGTGAGTCTATGTGCTTCCAGCCTGCAGTTCTCTATTCAGTCAAAAGGGAGCACTTTTCATCCACTTAAAGGAGCTTGGTGAAGCACTGCCCCTCATTCCCGCTCTCCGTTAGTCTCTGTCTCAAATTGTATGTTCTCTCCCCTGTCTTTGTCTCGTTCCCCATTCTCTCTGAGTCCTTTATGCCCTCTCCTTAAGGTTTCTCTTGTAGTTTTCCTTTTCTCTAACAATTTAATCTATCTCTTGCACACTCATCTGATTCCCCTCGCGCAAAAGGGAAACCTTCACCTGTTTCATAATCACACGTACGGGATACCTGTACAATGGTAAAGGTCTTGATATCTGTGATAGACTGGCTGATGGTAAATACTGAATGAGTTCAACTAATGTTATCCTCATAATTCTTGTGAATGTTTCCCCTATTCTACTGGTTTCTTTTTACTTTCCTCTATCAAAGAAAATTCCATTTAAAAAATGTTTTTATAACAAAATCAAAGCTTGTAAGTATTTGCAGATATTTAGTTAACATTTGACATTATTCTTTAACGTCACTGATAAATGTTTATGTATATTTTAATGTTCTTATTCATGTATCTGTCTGTCTATGTGCCAGATAAAGTGTACTCTTACCATTT
The DNA here is from genome assembly GCA_026937815.1 of Etheostoma perlongum. Classification (NCBI taxonomy): domain Eukaryota; kingdom Metazoa; phylum Chordata; class Actinopteri; order Perciformes; family Percidae; genus Etheostoma; species Etheostoma perlongum. The sequence continues at coordinate 8,958,608 of CM049371.1, read as the reverse complement.
GGAGTACCAGGAGGTGTCCAGCTGACATTGAGTGCATGCGGGGACAGAGGTATGACCAGCGGTGCAGGAACATTCTCTGGGGTGCTCTCCTCAGTCTGTGCCATGCTGGGAGGGCTTAAGGTACACCCACCTCCTGTGCAGGCCTGACGTGAACACACACACACACACACACACACACACACACACACACACACACACACACACACACACACATTAATGGGTTTATGAATGAGACAAATGAAAATCAAAAAGATTAAAGAGTAAGGTACTCACGGCGAGTGTGATGGTGTAAGCTGTTCCAGGGGTTAAGTTGCGGAGTGTGTGGTCTTCAAAAAGTTCTGAGCTGTTATAGGCTAGCACAGGCACTCTACCATCATGTGACAGGAAGATGGAATAGAACTCCAAAGCGCCATTCACCTGAGAGGGACGGGACCACCTGGAGAGGCAGAGATGAAAATAAAAAAATAACTTTAGTACTGCACTTAAGTTCAGGTTTTATTCCACTATATTTATTATAAAGTTCTACTATCAAGTTAATGCACAGATTAAAAATAAGACTTAGAAATGATTCCCTCTTTTTATTGACAAAATTCCTCTGAAGAGACCAAAAACATCATATTTATCTTACAAGTCTGATGGTTATGAAAAACTATTACAAACACGCAAAATAGCCACACCACTACTTTCGTTGACAGTTTTCATCACTGGGGTGCACAAGACCAGTCCAAAAAATGTTGTGGCTTACATTACCATGGTTATATATTTCAATAGACATTTAAACATTTTCACAATTATTTATATGCTAATATGCAATTAAAAAAGAATGGCCATTGTTTTAGAACACAGATGGCTTCAGTTAAATATACTGTATAAGATGTTACCAGGACTGCTTAAATTTAATTTCTTATAAGTTTAAACTAACTGCAGAATAATCTATTATTTCTATGATTGTGTGTCTATATCGATGGTTACAATTTGATTAAAATAAGGTTGTGAAAGAGACAGAGCAACAATTTTAGTATCTGAGGGTTTCCTTGACAGTCCTTTTTCCTATAACTGTGTGTGTATTGTGTGCACAGACATATGTGCTTTCTATCACTGTATTTCTTTCTGCACGTAGAGATGGAAACACAATGCAGACAGCTAAGGTTTCTCAGACATGACCCAGAAGCCCATATACTGTACACACAGTTTACTTTGTCGGATAGAGGGGTCTCCTTTTCTATATTTAGAACAGGAAGGTCATCCCCAACAGAGAGAGAGAGAGTAAGAGGGAGAGGATAAGAAACAGTATGTAGAAATAGAAACTTCTTGACTATCCATTACAAACATGTGAAAGAGATGGCAATCTGGACCTAATCTTAGCTTTACATACTAAACTGCAAAGAATAACATTTAGGTCTTTTTTTCCTTTGTTTGATTTATTAATACTAATATGTGACTGCATTTTTTCAATATTCTAATAAGGGATTGTAGGAGCTGCTGAATTTGCCTTAATGATCAACATCTTTCCTCTGTACTTTTTAATGTGATGTGATTTCTGCCTGTTGATAATGCTGGAGAGATGTTCAAGCTATGAAGAAATAATTTAGTATAAAAGATTGCGCAGCCATGAAAAACTTCTAAGAGAGCAGGTTTGTTTATTTTAATTCATCCTACCTTCATCCTAGTGCTGCAGTATCACTCTTGTGAAACACTTACGGTGTGTAAATCACTGGAATTACATACAAATGATGGAACCTGGTGCACTTTTCACAGTTTACAAATTGAAAGTGTGTGATATTTCCACAGGACTTGAATAACAAAACAATAATGATAATATATAATAATGAAGCATTAAAACATTTTTTTTTGTATGAATAGGTCTGCAATTTCTTTCAAATCCCTGGGAGTAACCCAACCTTCCTGGTATGGTAGCAGAGGGAGGCCATTTTAAAAAGTGATGGATTCATTTCTTGGTTCCTCCCATTAAAAGCCATTTTTTGAATGACTGATGAGTGTGTGTTAGCACACAATTAGCCACTGTGGCTAATCTATCACATTTATTATAAGATTTATACGCTGTCGATTGGCAGTGTGATGTATGTCCACTTTTGGAAAACTAAATCAATAGGGAGTTGTAATAATCTGTATCATGATTCACTGCGGTAATAGTTTCAGAAAACTATTGGTTTTAAAAGTGTGCTTTGAAATTAGTGTTAAACAGACGGGGGCTTTCTTAGCACGTTAAATTAAAAACCATGTGCTTGAGATGCAATAGATTTAAATTCTGCATCATGATATATGAAGTCTCAATCGGTCTCCTGCACCTTCCCTCCCCCCAACCTTTCTGCTGTTCTTTAGCACAATCAACAAAACAGCATTGGAGCCATCAAATAATTATTGACAACACATTAAGGTATTGAAGATATAATACTTTAAGAGTAAAAGAAATTAAGCTCAGTTAAACATGAAAGGTATGAAAGGCTAAACAAGCTAGGTATAGTGAAGATTACCTCTGTCCTTGCCATGTGTCCCTTCAGGTTCTCTCCTGTATATTTTTGTGACTGTACACGTCTTTCAGTGTTGGTATTTCTACAGCGGTGTCTACTTGTGTTTGTGTATGAATGTGTTTGTGTCAGGTAGTGTACAGTGAGGAAAATAAGTATTTGAACACCCTGCTATTTAGCAAGTTCTCCCACTTAGAAATCATGGAGGGGTCTGAAATTGTAATTGTAGGTTCATGTCCACTGTGAGAGACAATCTAAAAAAAAATTTTCTTAACTATTTATTTGTATGATACAAAATAAGTATTTGAACACCTGAGAAAATCAATGTTAATATTTGCTTTAGTAGCCTTTATTTGCAATTACAGAGGTCAGACGTTTCCTGTAGTTTTTCACCAGGTTTGCACACACTGCAGAAGGGATTTTGGCCCACTCCACCACACAGATCTTCTCTAGATCAGTCAGGTTTCTGGGCTGTCGCTGAGAAACACCGAGTTTGAGCTCCCTCCAAAGATTCTCTATTGGGTTTAGGTCTGGAGACTGGCTAGGCCACACCAGAACCTTGATATGCTTCTTACAGAGCCACTCCTTGGTTATCCTGGCTGTGTGCTTCAGGTCATTGTCATGTTGGAAGACCCAGCCTCGACCCATCTTCAATGCTCTAACTGAGGGAAGGAGGTTGTTCCCAAAAATCTCGCAATATATGGCCCCGGTCATCCTCTCCTTAATACAGTGCAGTTGCCCTGTCCCATGTGCAGAAAAACACCCCCAAAGCATGATGCTACCACCCCCATGCTCCACAGTAAGGATGGTGTTCTTGGGATGGTACTCATCATTCTTCTTCCTCCAAACACGGTTAGTGGAATTATGACCAAAAAGTTCTATTTTGGTCTCATCTGACCACATGACTTTCTCCCATGACTCCTCTGGATCATCCAAATGGTCATTGGCAAACTTAAGACGGGCCTTGACATGTGCTGGTTTAAGCAGGGGAACCTTCCGTGCCATGCATGATTTCAAACCATGACGTCTTAGTGCATGACCAACAGTAACCTTGGAAACGGTGGTCCCAGCTCTTTTCAGGTCACTGACCAGCTCCTCCAGTGTAGTTCTGGGCTGATTTCTCACCTTTCTTAGGATCATTGAGACCCCACAAGGTGAGATCTTGCATGGAGCCCCAGTCTGAGGGAGATTGACAGTCATGTCCATTTTCTAATGATTGCTCCAACAGTGGACCTTTTTTCACCAAGCTGCTTGGCAATTTCCCCGTAGCCCTTTCCAGCCTTGTGGAGGTGTACAATTTTGTCTCTAGTGTCTTGGGACAGCTCTTTGGTCTTGGCCATGTTAGTAGTTGGATTCTTACTGATAGTATGGGATGGACAGGTGTCTTTATGCAGCTAACGACCTCAAACAGGTGCATCTAATTTAGGATAATAAATGGAGTGGAGGTGGACATTTTGAAGACAGACTAACAGGTCTTTGAGGGTCAGAATTGTAGCTGATAGACAGGTGTTCAAATACTTATTTGCAGCTGTATCATACAAATAAATAGTTAAAAAATCATATATTGTGATTTCTGGATTTATAGATTATGTCTCTCCCAGTGGACATGCACCTACGATGACAATTTCAGACCCCTCCATGATTTCTAAGTGGGAGAACATGCAAAATAGCAGGGTGATCAAATACTTATTTTCTTCACTGTAAGTGTAAGGTCAGGGAATAAATTGGCTGATATTGTTTTGTTCACATCCTGCAGCCTACCTCAACCTTTCTCACAATCTCTCACCCCCCTCTCTCTTTTTAAACATTTCTTCCATTCCTCTCTGTTCTTTCCATTAAAACTCACAATTTATCTTCCTCTCTTCTCTCCCTCATCCACTTTCTCCACAGTTGTTCTCTCTGTCTTTCTCAGCTTTTCTCACAGACACAATAGAGGTATTGACAAAGTATGATCTCTCAACCTCTGCCTATTACCAATGTGCTAACAAGGCAATACGTAGCCTTCCCACACTTTTTATATATATATATATATATATATATATATATATATATATATATATATATATATATATATATATATATATATATATATATATATATATATATATATATATATATATATGAAACACATTGTAAAGGCTAAGGCTATGATACATATCCCTGCTCTGCAGACAACAGTACTCTCATGGATGATGTACTACACTTTTTTTGTGTGCTGTCAACGGTCTATAGACTACAGATTAAAAAAAATCCCAATACTATGTAGGGCATAACAGGCCAAAATCATGTAACATTCTTATGTACTGTACAGATAATTTTAAAAGGGTGCTTTGTACAAAGCAAGACTTTTTGTTAAAGAATATTTTGTTGTCAACAGGTTTTTATTTCCAAAATTATGGGTAAGAGGAAAATATACATCATCTCTTTCAACGTTGTTTTTGCTTTAGATGCCTATTTTCCCCCACTGTTCCTATTTTCTCTCATGCCAGATTGCATACCTTTAACCAGAGGTGTCAACATTCTATTCACATTTAATACTCAAGTAGAAGTACAGATACTAGGGTTTAAAATACGTAGTATCAAAGTATTAATTATCAACTCAAGCTTTTTATTCAAGTAAAAGTACAAGTACTTGTTACAAAACTACGTATGGTATAAAAGTAAAAGCAATGTAAGGGGAAAAAAATGTCATTAAGGACAAAATCTTAGGCTGCGCCACAGGGGCCTATAATGCACTACCCCACCTTCCCAAAAAACATTTTTCTAAAGACCATAATGACTATAATGTTATATTAAAATGTTAATGTTTAAAAATTTGGGATGCAACTGTTTCAGCCACATTTATGCCTATTGAAAATTAACACATTTTAGTAAAATGCAAATAAAGAATCATATATGTGTACTAGTGAGCCCCATTGCATATTTGCACAAATGCACATCTTCACCTGCACTGCTATCACATTCTTTTGCACTATTCATCCGCCCTGGTATACTCAACTCTCATTCCTCCCACCTTTGTTGTCACAACTTTTGTACATCAAAATTTGCACTAGTGTATCTTAACGATTTATCTGAATAGTTTTTTTTTTTGCGTTTCTTCGAATGACAACAAGCCAGAATGAAAACAAGGCGAACTGAAATAGGAGTAACCAAGCTATTTTTAAAATGTAAGGAGTAGAAAGTACAGATAATTGCGTGAAAATGTAGAAGTAAAAAGTCTGCTGTAAAATAAGTACTCCAGTAAAGTATAGATACCCAAAATTTGTACTTAAGTAAGGTAAAGAAGTATTTGTACTTCGTTCCTTGACACCTTTGCCTTTAACACACATTCAATTTAGGTTCAATCCTGATGTCTGGTAAATTAGAGGGAATCAGTGCATGTTTTCTGAATCATACATCAGGTATTTTCAATTGTTCTTTTTTCCAAATAATTCTGAAAATATTTCAAGAGAAGGAAAAGTACTCATGAATGAGGCCCAACAGTTCAATGCCTCCTTGTCAATAAAACTGCTCTGACAGTAAATTCAGGCAGATATGTTTGTGTATGTCTGTGCACTGCTTATCCAAGACTATCGAAGCATTACTAAGATCACCACATCTTAACCACACACACTTGCCATTACCCTCTTACTGTGTGCTTTCACATTACTCCTTCTTATTCACCCTTGTTTAACTACAGTATGTGTGGATATGCCTGTGTGTGCGTACGAGTGGCTTGGCGCCGTCCTGCAGTGAGTCCCACTGTAAGTGACAGTCTGGACACTAATGGATTTCACAGAAATTGACTCATACTCACACATACAAAAACCAGGAACATATGCACATCAACATGATGGAAAAAGTGCAGGGATCTATCTTCTTCTCCCCCCCCCAGAGGTGAAAGGTCAACTGCAGAAAAATATTCTGTATGGTAAACACAACTGCAGAAGGTCACTGGCTCCGTCTCACTCTGACTCTCTCTTCTTGTATTTTACACAGACACAACATGTGAAATACAAATGAAAAGCTATCATATTCCTTGAATAACGTATTCTTACTTGTCCTTTTCAGTGATGCTGAAACAGTTAACGCTCACTGTCTCTCATTTGTGAGTAAATGCTTTGTTAAAAACAGTGTATACAGTATAAAGTGACACACATGCTTACACTGTATACTAGTCAGATTCACCTGACAGACGCACGCACGCATGCACGCACACACATTTCCTGAAACTGAAATGGCTTTAGTTAACTGTACATATAATGAAACACCTAATGTGTCAAGTAGCGTATGTGTGTGTGTGTCTGTGTGCGCACTTACTCCACCAGAATAGTCCGTGAGTCAAGCAGGGTAAGAGTTGGTGCATGTAGAGGCCCTGGAGGAAGCTGAGAGGTCAGCACAGTAACTTGTGAACTGTTGGTGCATCCCACTGAAGTGCACGCAGTCAGTACTAGGACATGAGTGGAATACACACCAAGACCTGAAACCCCCCCCCCACACACACACACACACACACACACACACACACACAGCAAGAGACAGAGCAGCACACAAATCAAACCACAATGGTGACTGAATGACTATGGCTCAAAAATAATTACTGAAATTACAACATAAACCAAAATTGCTCTCTAACTTGTTATTGTGACATGATTTAATCGTAATTTAACCCCATCCCTGAATCTTTTTTACAGAATCATTGCTGTATACTCCCTCTCCCCTTTGAGCGGCATTTCTTAGATTTTTGCCTCAAAACTGCTCTCCATCTGTCTCAATGTAGCAATCTCACTCTCTGTAACACAATCTATTCTTGTACATACTGTATAATTGCTGCCTCTATAATCCTTACAATCACTGTGGACATCAGACACTCAGCATTATTAACCCAGCATGGTGATATGTGCTCTCATGCATTCATTAACTTACAAAGACAGACGCATACACTGTTGAGCAGTGTGATGTTTAGCTAACCATGTGTGTGTGTGTGTAAAAACAAATGCCAGATATGATGACTCCACTGTGTCTGAGTCTGTGTACATCCCTGCATTCTGTATTTCTGCATATGTTCCACTGAGAGTGTCTGTTGTGTGTGTGTATTCACATCCTGGTGCAGCACTCTAGTCTCAGTGGTGTGAAATGTTTTTTTATACCTTCTTTAAGTCTCTTTAATGAAAGCTTTCGAAGCAAATTGTGTGTATGCATGTGCACCAATGTTTAGTGTTCTTTGTTTCTCCACTGCTTTATTCTCACGTGCGTGTGTTTAGCGCTCTTTTTAAAAGTTCTATTCCCTTGGTAAGAGACGCTCTTTCCTCTTTTAAATGTTAATCCACCACTCCATTTTGCTTTCCTTCACTCATCCCTTTCTCTTTACTTCGAGGTCCCATCCCTCCACAGTCACATCTATGCACAGACACACACGCACACACACACACACACACACACACACACACACACACACACACACACACACACACACACACACACACACACACACACACACACACACACACACACACACACACACACACACACACACACACACACACACACACACACACACACACACACACACACACACACACACACACACACACACACACACACACACACACACACACACACACACACACACACACACACACACACACACACACACACACACACACACACACACACACACACACACACCTCTTTACCAGTGATGTTGTGTTGTCTGTCTTCCCCCCTGTAGACTATTTGGTTGTTGTGATAGAGAAGGTACTCTGTAATTTCTCCATTGGGCCTATCATCGTAACAAAAAAGTTAATTATTACAATATGATTATGTCATATTTAACTGATACTATTTTGATGTAACAAATATAAACACTATTTCTGTTGTGTTCAATTAGGGAAAAAAATATATGCAGAATAAAAGGATATACATTATTGTACACCATTTTGTTTGTTTTATGTATGACTGTTTACTCAAATACAAACAGTATCTTTACTAGACTGCAGTAGTAGTAGGTCAAACATGTATAATAACAAGTTGTCAATTAGTTAAGGCTTTATGACAGAAGATCAGGTGTGTACTTACTTATGTAGCAAATTACAACTTGGACATAAACAAAATAACGCTGACCATCAGAATAAGTGTTTTAGGTGTGAGAAGGGTAGGTGAGACTGTGCATTGCCTTGCTGGAGGTTCCCAGGTAACATAGAGAGCTGAGGGGGATGAGACTGTGGCAGGAGGAGAGACAGCATCTGGAGCTGAAATTGTTCAATATACAAAAATGCAACATATACAGTTAGAAAAATAAGTATTTGAACACCCTGCTATTTTGCAAGTTCTCCCACTTAGAAATCATGGAGGGGTCTGAAATTGTCATCGTAGGTGCATGTCCACTGTGAGAGACATAATCTAAAAAAAAAGAATCCAGAAATCACAATGTATGATTTTTAACTATTTATTTGTATGATACAGCTGCAAATAAGTATTTGAACACCTGAGAAAATCAATGTTAATATTTGGTACAGTAGCCTTTGTTTGCAATTCCAGAGGTCAAACGTTTCCTGTAGTTTTTCACCAGGTTTGCACACACTGCAGAAGGGATTTTGGCCCACTCCTTTACACAGATCTTCTCTAGATCAGTCAGGTTTCTGGGCTGTCGCTGAGAAACACGAAGTTTGAGCTCCCTCCAAAGATTCGGGTCATTGTCATGTTGGATTCTTACTGATAGTATGGGATGGACAGGTGTCTTTATGCAGCTAACGACCTCAAACAGGTGCATCTAATTTAGGATAATAAATGGAATGGAGGTGGACATTTTGAAGGCAGACTAACAGGTCGAGGGTCAGAATTGTAGCTGATAGACAGGTGTTCAAATACTTATTTGCAGCTGTATCATACAAATAAATAGTTAAAAAATCATACATTGTGATTTCTGGATTTTCTTTTTAGATTATGTCTCTCCCAGTGGACATGCACCTACGATGACAATTTCAGACCCCTCCATGATTTCTAAGTGGGAGAACTTGCAAAATAGCAGGGTGATCAAATACTTATTTTCCTCACTGTATTATCAACATTAAACTATATGACTATATTAAAAGGATACACCTTACACTAAACAATGAAATAAACTATGGTTAGTCCCAATTTTATCCAGGTCAACATTGCTTCATGTTATGAAAATCTTAATTATTTTTCATTTCACATGATGCTAGACTTGACATAGACAACTTTTCAAAACACTGCATAGACTAAAGAAGAACATTCTATGTTTTTTTGCTCTAGTTTCTTTTTGATCTAGTGAAGATGGTGAAAATAATGTCTTTGTGCTTACAGAGAAGTTTGTAAAAATGTGTCTATATGAAGTGTTGTGGGTTTGAAAAATAAGTTATGTTATTTCTCCAGTTTCCCTAACATGGTTTAGTGCCTTAACTCTGTGCTCAGTAAGAATCAATACAGTAATCTTTTTTCTTTTCTTTTTTTTTAACTTCAGATTGATTTTAGCTGACCCCTGCCGTCACATTATCTCCTCAACAAGGCCAGTTAGTCCAACACAGATTAATGTAGCGACTAACATATGAAGAAAAATCTCTCTTTTCCTCTTCCACTTATTCTTTCTTTATACATGTAATCTTCCCTCCATGACCTCACAGATAAGAAAAATGTTACTCAATCTACAATCTGCCTTTCACTCAGTTACAAAGTGCTTCAATCTCTTATCATTTTGTGTCCTGCCCTATCCAGCCATCTTACTTCCTCTTCTCCCTGTCCTGCTCCGTGCTTCGTTTATTCCATTCTGACATTTTCTGTCTTTTCTTCCCTCTCTTCTTTTTTTAAAGATTATTTTTTGGACATTTTAGGCCTTTATTTAAACAGGACAGCTGAAGACATGACGGGGAAGAGAGAGGGGGAATGACATGCAGCAAAGGGCCGCAGGTTGGAGTCAAACCCGCAGCCGCTGCGTCGAGGAGTAAACGTCTATATATGGGCGCCTGCTCTACCAGGTGAGCTACCTAGGCGCCCCTTCCCTCTCTTCAAAAGAAAAAGCTAAACATTAGTGAGGAGACAGGATACAAATGTCTGAGTGTGTTTGGAAGTGTGCCTGTATCCAGAAGCAGAGCAATTGTATTCATATAGCATTCTTCAGATATTAAGCAATTCAAAGTCCTTTAAAAAAAGACAGAAGTTCTCTTCATGGATGTGTATGTGTGTGCTTTACAACCTTACCTTCCTCCGGGGTTGTAAAGCTCAATCCAAAATCATTTTCATCACCATTGTCATTATGAAGACTCTCAGTGCAGCCAACAGGACTACAGGCACTTACGGTGATAATGTATCGAGTGGAAGGAGTGAGACTCGGCAGCACACCTGGAGAAGAGGAGAACATGAACATGTCAGGCAGGGAGTGAGACAGAGAAAACAGGCAAAGGGAATTTTGTTTAAAACTAGAAAATGCATTTCCTGCAGAAAACGTGTGAGAATGCTGAATAGCTGAATTGCTAAAGCTAAAGTTGATGAATAGCTTAAATCCGTATGAAAACAGTGGAAATATTGAGAATAGTTGAAAAAGTAGGAATGGTTTTAATGAAGCTGAATAACACCCCTAATGTAAAAAAATGGAATAATAAAAAGCTAGACTGGATTACTGGTTAAAATGTGTAAGACGAAGTTGTAAAAAATGTGGAAAAGTGATAATTGCTCTAATTAATATAAATATGTTGAATAATAGACAGAGTATAAAAGTTGTAGGTGTTGTAGTGGCACAGCGGTGCCAAGCGAGCGGCATCCGCACATCGCGGCACCACAGTGCTAAATGTCCGCAGACTGCAGTCCAGTGCAGCTCTCTCGGTCTGTTTTAAAATGAGTCATGCAGACAACAGCAAAAATGATTAATTGCTATAAATATCAGAAGTAACACACAAGGGGTTAAGTGTCTTCATCAGGGATACGTTGGTAGAGGTATCGCAGTGGGATTCAAACCCAGGTCTCCCACACCAAAGGTACAGTGGGTACGGAAAGTATTCAGACCCCTTTAAATTTTTCACTCTTTGTTTCATTGCAGCCTTTTTCCAAAAATCAAAAAAGTTCATTTTATTTCTCAGTAATGTACACTCAGCAACCCATCTTGACAGAAAAAAACAGAAATTTAGAAATTTTTGCATATTTATTAAAAAACAAAAACTGAAATATCACATGGTCATAAGTATTCAGACCCTTTGTTCAGTATTTAGTAGAAGCACCCTTTTGATCTAATACAGCCATGAGTCGTTTTGGGAAAGATGCAACAAGTTTCTCACATCTGGATTTGGGTATCCTCTGCCATTCCTCCTTGCAGATCCTCTCCAGTTCTGTCAGGTTGGATGGTAAACGTTGGTGGACAGTCATTTTCAGGTCTCTCCAGAGATGCTCAATTGGGTTTAAGTCAGGGCTCTGGCTGGGCCATTCAAGAACAGCCACAGAGTTGTTGTGAAGCCACTCCTTCGTTATTTTAGCGGTGTGCTTAGGGTCATTGTCTTGTTGGAAGGTAAACCTTCGGCCCAGTCTGAGGTCCAGAGCACTCTGGAAAAGGTTTTCGTCCAGGATATCCCTGTACTTGGCCGCATTCATCTTTCCCTCGATTGCAACCAGTCGTCCTGTCCCTGCAGCTGAAAAACACCCCCACAGCATGATGCTGCCACCACCATGCTTCACTGTTGAGACTGTATTGGACAGGTGATGAGCAGTGCCTGGTTTTCTCCACACATACCGCTTAGAATTAAGGCCAAAAAGTAAGGCCAAAAAGTTCTATCTTGGTCTCATCAGACCAGAGGATTTTATTTATCACCATCTTGGAGTCCTTCAGGTGTTTTTAGCAAACTCCATGCGGGCTTTCATGTGTCTTGCACTGAGGAGAGGCTTCCTTCGGGCCACTCTGCCATAAAGCCCCGACTGGTGGATTGCTGCAGTGATGGTTGACTTACTACAACTTTCTCCCATCTCCCGACTGCATCTCTGGAGCTTAGCCACAGTGACCATTGGGTTCTTCTTTGCCTCTCTCACCAAGGCTCTTCTCCCCGATAGCTCAGTTTGGCCGGACGGCCAGCTCTAGGAAGGGTTCTGGTCGTCCCAAACGTCTTCCATTTGAGGATTATGGAGGCCACTGTGCTCTTAGGAACCTTAAGTGCAGCAGAAATTTTTTTGTAACCTTGACCAGATCTGTGCCTTGCCACAATTCTGTCTCTGAGCTCTTCAGGCAGTTCCTTTGACCTCATGATTGTCATTTGCTCTGACATGCACTGTGAGCTGTAAGGTCTTATATAGACAGGTGTGTGGCTTTCCTAATCAAGTCCAATCAGTATAATCAAACACAGCTGGACTCCAATGAAGGTGTAGAACCATCTCAAGGATGATCAGAAGAAATAGACAGCACCTGAGTTACATATGAGGGTCACGGCAAAGGGTCTGAATACATATGACCATGTGATATTTCTGTTTTTGTTTTTTAATAAATATGCAAAAATTTCTAAATTTCTGTTTTTTTCTGTCAAGATGGGTTGCTGAGTGTACATTACTGAGAAATAAAATGAACATTTTTGATTTTTGGCTGCAATGAAACAAAGAGTGAAAAATTTAAAGGGGTCTGAATACTTTCCGTACCCACTGTATGTGTCATATCCACAGCGCCATCATCAGAAGGAGCGCAGCTGAAACTAGACACAAATACCTATGTTTTGATGTATACAATCTCTATGACAATTTAGAGTTGTTGACGTGGGATCAAGTTATAGAGAAACTCTCCACACTAGTGACATCATCGCACCCTCTGGGTCACGCAATACACACTCACTATAAATGCTGAAAAATCCTAAAATGTACACTACACTTAAATAGATTTTTCAGAAAAACTGTAAAATACAGTATAAGAAACTGAAAAGATAGAGCCGGATAGCTGAATATTTTGTGAACCTAAAGTTTGAACCATGTCAGTAGGTGAAAGTATGAAGGAGCTGAAAAAGATTCGAAGGATTTGGAGCTTGCTCTCATTGACTTTAATGTTAAAATAAAATCTTGTAAAAGCTTAATATCTGACAAAGTATAAAATAGTAGAAAAAAAGTTAAAAAAAGTCACATCATCTGGTGAAAGAGCTGAAGATCTTACAAGTTGAATGGTTTTAATAGCTTAACGTATGCAGAAGATACAGACGACTAAAAAACGTACGTAATAAATAAAGAACTGAATAACAATTTACAAAAATTAAGAAATTCACTAACATTAGCTTAATTTTGCTAACTCAGACGGCTAAAGCCTCATAACAGCTTCAGTTGAACATAAAAGTGCATTAATGCAACATACATAAGGGCATGTGAGTACTATTTTAAATGGACTAAAAAAAAGGAACTCATCCATTAACACCCCTTTGTGCCCCGCCTTACCGGCTACATGCCTTTTCTCCTTTTAGTGTGTGCTGGAACCTGTTATTACTAAAGTATGTATCAATCTCCTTCAATAATGCAATTTAAATGCTTAACTTGTTTCTCTGTGCCACTGTTGCTGAGCAAACTTGATGGCTTTGGCACACAAAGAGAGCCTATTCTAATTGTAAAGCTACAGTTGTCTCTCTCTGATGTTTTTTGTCCTAGACGTCTGCCCTCTCCACTCCTTTCCGTATATCCTGAGTCACGCTTTTACATTCCCTCCAACCCTCCTCACCCTCTGTGTCCAGTCATCCACCACTTGTCTCTCTTCTTTCTCTCTCTGTTACCCATGTCTTTTAATTCAATTAGGGGCCAGGGCCCCACTCCGCTGCCATTACACCCTCATTTGCTTTCTGTGTTTTTTAGCCGTTGGTGTAATTCTTCAGTCAGGTGTTGAGGCCATCATAAATTAACAAGAAGCCTTATCAAGGTGGACTTAATGTCTGGCAAAGATAGAGGGGGAGCACCGAGAGAGACACTGAGAAAGACGGAGACTGGGAGCTCATCTTCATATTTGCCTGGAGACATAGTAGAGTGGATGAGAGAAGGGACGAATAGCAGCAGCGGACGCAGACATCATCATCATCATAAAAGATGAAGTGAGGAAAGATCGAAAAGTGAGCAACAGAGAGAGAGCGAGGAGGAGAGGAGAGAGAGAGAAAAGGAGCTATGCCAGGGTATGACATCATTGGGGTAGTCCTGAATGTCTTGATCCAAATTGAGACACTCTTAAAGCTGGGGACTTGCCAAGGAGAAATGAACAGGGTTGCCTGGGACAGTTTGAGTGTGCGTTTGTATTAAAGACCGAAGGAAAGTTAGTGAAAAAGGCAGTGTGAATGTGTTTTCACCAAAGGCCAAAATGCCCTTACAGGAAGAAAGCCATCTACAATAAGTTAAAAGGACAACAGTTGCACATTATGCTACTTGTGCTATTTCAGTCATGTTTTCAGAGAATGGTTACCTCTGCTTTAACTAACTTTGTTGGGACCCTCCTACAGTACATTGATGTGTCTCAAATTGCACACATCTGTAGTTGCACTGGCTATTTGGAGTATGTTCACATTTACAAAATATGGCCAAATGCAGTGCACTACAAGTACTCGGATGCTGAACTTAACAAAATGCTGAGTGTGGAACGCTGGATAATACTTACACTCAACGGTCAGCATCTTTGCTACGGAGCGCAAGCTACAGGACCACCAACGTATTTTCAGACTTGCCAATATGGCGGACTTGGAAGCTGCAGTGGTTGCATTTGAAACCGCAAAACTATACAAATGTAATTTATAGATGTGTTTTTTTTTTACCATCACACTGTAGTCAGATTGTGAGAAAGCAAGCCAAGATTCCAGACAACACTGCCCTCTCGAAATGTACGCACTATATAAGTACATACACAGTAGTACACATCTCCATATTGCCACTGACTGTTTATATTAAATATATGAATTGCATGTCAAAAATATCTCTCAAAACTTTACATGTGTTTTACCTGTGAAATTTCCATTGGCCAGGTATATGGCTTTGATAGGTGGTACCTCTGGCTGATTTCTATTGTAGGCCGTCAGCTCATATCTGTCAATCAACCCTCTGATGTCCCCAGTGGGTGGCACCCAGCTCACCTTGGCACTGAAGCCATCCAAGCTCTGCACTGTAGTAGGAGGTGGTATAGACTTAGGTACTACAGAGAGAGGAGAAAGAGATAAATAACTGTAAGCAGCTGAAACAATACATGAGTAAATGCAAAAAGTATAAGAAAGAAATAAGGTCAGGCAGAGCAAATGTCAAAAGAAAGATGTATCAAATAAAAACAAAAAGAGAAAACATTAAAGTGTCATGGTTTGGCTTGCTGCCTCTCCTGTTTGTTTCTTTCTCTGTTTTTTTTGTTTTGCCTTTCCTCTGCTGAGTGGATGTGTTGCTCCTGGCTCTCTCTCCCTCCTCGTCAAGACACCTGTGGCTGCCTACACACCTGAAGCAAATCCAGTAATCACCGCTCCTGCTTTAAACCCCCGGCTTTCCAACCAGTCTCTGCCAGATCGTCCGTTCACCCACTGTGGTAACATTTGCTACGGCCAACTCTAGTATTTTTTGCATTGAGTATTTTCCGCTAATATCTGTGAGCTTTTTTGACTTTGTCTGTTTTTTTTTTGTTCCTGCTTCAGATCCCTCAGCCCTGGGAGCCCAGTCAGCCTGCCCGAGCCCATCATTGTTTTTTGGATCTGCCTCTCCTCAGTTCCAAAAGATTTCCTTGCACCATTTTTTTGTTGTGTTAAATAAATCTCTGTTCCTGTTTTCCAACCTTCTCCACGTGTCTGCTCTTGAATCCACTACCAGCCTAACAAAAAGAGAAAAACCAAAACAACAGGTCGAGAGCACGAGGTTAGAGAAAAAGCATCCCCCATCTCTGTGTTTTAATAGGCCCAGTAAATCATACCTCACCATTAGCATAAATAATATTTATGAGAGTAGTAACTTTCTCAGCACTGATTTAATACAGCCAGCCATTCATTCTGGGCTATATTTCACAGCAATCAGCCTCCCTCCTTCTCTGTAGCACTCCCCTTCTTTTTCTCTCCGAGACCCTCAGTAGTTCAGGATGGTCCAGCTCCTTTCCCCTCTCCCTCCCTTCCTCTCCATTTATCTCACTGCTTCACAACCGCATTTTCTGTTCCCATTCATCCTTTGCATCAGTTTCCCATTTCATTTTACAAATAGTTTATAAATGCTTAGAAATTCATGTTCTCGTTATTTCAGTCTGTTTGTTTTGCAAAGGTATGTACAGTATATATTAAGTCATAAAATAGAGCACCACTGAGGAGCTGCATCATGCACTATTGCCTATTTTTTTGTTTTTGTCATTCATTTTCTTATACCTTCCTCACCTTCCTTCTCCGCTTCAGCTTTTTTTTTTACATCTTCCTATATTTATCAATAATTTTATTCCTCCTTTCATTACCCAATCACCTTGCATCTTTCCTGATCTTCTCTCCCCTCTTCCTTCTTCTCTTTCCTTCCCTTTTTGACTCTTCCTACCTCCTCTCTGCTAGCACCTTTCCTCTCAGTCCATCCTTTTTCCTCAGTTCTTAATGTTTTTAGCACTTCCCCCTCACTCTCCTTCATTCCTCTCTCTGGTCATAGCATGGTATACTGAGACCTACCAGTGTATCGTTCACTACTAACGAGCAGCTTTATATTACACACGGGACCACACAGGCCATTCTGGGTTAACAGCCTTTTACTGGGATGCCCTTTATAGAGGCTTTATCAATCTCTCATACTGTCTGGCACATGTAATATCACTGGCTTTGGATAAGTCTCACATACTGTACAATATAGTTGTGGTTTTACATCCAAAATCTCTTAAGAAGGAAGAGAAACACTATAGAACAAAGTCAATGGAAGGGAAAATGTACTCCTTGTCGCACGTGCCATTTGTTTTTGACATAATTCAATTCTAATTCCAAGACACATTACACACACAAACAAACAAACAAACACATACACATGTATAACATACATGTAAGTAAAAAGGAACACACACAAACAAACACACACACAAAACACATTCTTACACCCACAAGCTGATGCCTGAGGCTTTGGAATACTTAAGGGCTTATCACCCCCTTATACTATTAGAGTGTATCAGATGGAGGTTAGATAGAAAGAAACAATGATACTGTAGGAGATCTTGTGTACAATGTGTACTGCGATTGCTCATGTGGGGACATACATAAGTGTGAGTGCGTATTAAGGTTCTGATATCATCATATCTGGCTGGAAACACATTGGTCTGATAACACAGAAAAGCACACCAACGACGGCCAGCAAGATGAGAGAGGTTTTACCTTTGCTTCGGCTGCGTCCTCTTTGCCAAGGTCCTGCCGCCCAACCTCCTGCAGCCAAGGCCACCAACCTGTACAAGTACTCTTGAAAGGTGTGTGTTTTTATAGGAGGAAGGGTTTAGGATTCCCATAGGGCAGGGGAGAAACAGATTTAAAAAGACTTTAAAAATATGCTCTCAAAAGATACATTACATGTTCTCTGTATCACCTAAAATCAGCTTAAGTAACAAATTATGATGAGTAATATTTATTTTGCATATTCAGTAGTTAATAATACTTTAAATTGCTTCAAAAAAACTTAAATATGTTTTATCAGTTACTATCTACAACTGTGAGTTATCAATATGACTAAAAATCAATTGGTTTAAGAATTATTATGTTGGTACTTTTTAATTAATAGAAAATATATGTGTGTGCATGGAAGAAATAAGGGACTTACGTACACCGTTAGCACTTACAATGAAATTATCACTGTGGTAAATCCCTTTCGAAAGAAGATCTAAAGAACTAGCTGATTGGTAGAGATTGTGCTGTGTTGCAATTTAAATATTTTTTATTTGAGATTTGATATTACATGCTGTTTGTTAATTGACTATTGCAACTGGAGTATCGATGCTATGTTCTTTGTACTGTATTGTTTGATGTCTGAGGAAGGTCTATCACTAAAATGTTACTTAAAAAAAAAAAGTTGTTGTGTTGACAGAGTTCCTCACTTTCTTTTCAGGTAAGTGCTGGGTTAGTGGAGTGATGTAAATGTACACTGTGCCTTGTTACCTGTGAAAGGCTGTAGGCTATGATCTGTGGCTTGTGTCTTCCTCCCACTATACACCAAAACTGAATCGTTTCCTCTGCAGTTGTACCGGCTTTCACTGGTGGGACAGCCGTCTAAGTAGACTCTTACAGAACGGCGGGAGGCAACATAGAGATTTACACTTTGACTGACAGGAGGGTTTGATTCATCCCTTCGTATGGTAAGACCCCTTATGCAACCTCCAAGGCCTGTGAAAGAGGAAAGGAGATGAGAAAGAGAGTAAAAGGAGAGGAAAAGCCATAAGCATATGCTTATTTTTGAAAAGTAAGTGCTGTAGTACAACTAGCAGGAGAAAAGTTATAATTAAGGTTTGGAGACACTACCTTTATTAATCATTAAATTGATAGCCTACATATTTTTGTTTTATTTCTTTTCTGTGTTGTAGTTTGTAGACGGTCCCTAAGCACTCTAACTGCCATCTCAACACAGGAACTAAACACAGCTGAATTAGCACAACTTTCATACATTTCTTTCACATCTACAAAGTCAGATTCACTGTGTTCTCTCGGAAGGAATCACTGCACATGGCTAGGCACCTGTAATGCATTTTTGACCATATTAAGAGGCTAAAAACATGTTTAAAACTTGGGCTGTTTAAGACTGTTGGGAGCTAACTCTAGCAGGAGGATAACACGGTGTAGACAGCCCCGATTGTTTTAGTTTTTCTCTCTACTGACATCACTCCAAATTAAAAAAAACAGAGCTACATGTTGAAATTGACCGGAATTCTCCTTTAACTCCATAGAAACCCCAAAACTAGGAGCCCACAAACAAGCAAATGCCCTGTGGAACCCATTTAGCTGCACACTGATCACTTCTTCTTGGTTGTGTAAAATTACTGACGTTCTATTCTCACCGTGTTTGTGACTTTTGCTGCCCAGAGCAGGATGTATGAGCTCCATGGGCACACCCCCCAAGTATAATGGCGAATCAACTCTCAGCCTCACTGCTTCTCCCACTCCCCTTGTCTCTTCTGCCCAGTCATTGACTGCAGCAGAAATGAGTGAGCCACGTTTTGCCAAAGAAAGCTGTTTCCAGTCTCCATTGCAGTAGCTAAGCCCCACCCACATGCTGAGTTCAGTCACGTGACCTTCAGAGGCAAGAATGAAGGACAGGAGACCGGCTTCCAGCTCCACCTAAAAATAAACACCAATAAACAAAAATCAACAAGCTAAAGTCATGTATTTCTAAAGTTTTTGAGTACTTCAACGAAAGTCTTAAATGTGTTGGTGCTTCTTACCAGCATGTAGTCTTCCGTTTGTGTGTTGTATGTAAAGAGCAAAAGTGCATTGAGCTGGTCTGTTCTGAAATCCATAGAAATGTCAAAGTCCTTTCCTCCATTAAAAACATCTTTGCCCATCTCCAAGTAACCTGAAACAAGGTGGAAATAAAAGCCAAAACATGCCACAACAACATTATATGATGAGGGCTAAAGAAAGAAGGAAACGTCTTTTGGCATATTGGGGACCCGTGAAGATGGTTTGTACCCATTTATCAAATATAAAGATTCAGTCACATTTAAAATGTTTGACATGTTCATGGTTCAGATGTTTGCTTTTCAAATAAAAGACTGGATTAAACAGGCAGCAATAATGGAAATGTATACTGAAGAACCGTATCTTTAACACAGAAAGCCATTAACTTATCTTATTATTATTTAATTATCAGCAGCAAGCATCTTATTAAGATATACAGCGTTGCCGGTGTATGAGGGACACTAGAAATCAACTTGAAGTTGTATCTGAACATAGGTTGTTCATAAAAAAGACACAGCAGAGAGCAATGCTATTCCCTGTTGCATATTATCATGTTTCTATATTGCAGTGTAAAGTATTGTGCAACAATGTACACTATAATTTCACTCTTAACAGGGATAAATCTCTGTGGCATGTAGCTTTGTTAGTGTACAATATCCTTGTAAAAAAAAGTAAATTAACAAAGAATAATCATTACCATTTGTTATCCACAAAATATACTAACCATGTCCCAGAAAATGGGCTCCATCCACAGTTTGAATAGGGCATCCCTCCCAGCTTTCATACACTGCCACCTTCTTTATGGCTTTTTCCCAATCCAGAGATTTCCACTCCGCTGAGGGACCGTCAGTCACCTTAAAACTCACGTCTCTGAGGCAACCAGAGAAACCCTGTTGCACTAGTCGAGCATCACCTGATAAGAAAGACAAGAATAAATAAAACTTGAAAATCTTTCACTCCAACTTTCTCACTGCTTCTATAAAATATTCCACTGCCATAATATTGTTAGAAATGATAAATAATGTCATATATTACTGATTAAAGGGAGTAGGTGACAATAGACATACCTGAATCCTCTCGTAGCAAAGTAAAGTCTTCAGGCAGCCCTCCAATAAACATCCCTGTGTTCTCACCAATAATGGTGCTGCCACTGAAAGCTGAGGAATTTCCTAGTGGTGGTGTGGAGGTAGGATGGTGGTGTTACACATAAATGTGGTAGGGCAAAAGCAAAAGTATGGAGTTAAGAGATGATTAGAGTAAATATAAAATCATAGCATTCAGAGAATGAACAAAAATGGATGAGAATAAAGTGAAGGACAATATAAGAGAGAAGAGTTTAACAGGAGATAAAGGTATACAAAGAGAGAGAGAGAGCAGAGGAGTAAGATTAAGTAAGGGAAGGGTTATGCTCATGCAGTTTCTGAAAAAAGATAATGTTATTTAAAAACACATTTGAGAATAACTGAGGAACATTAGTGTGTTTCTGTGTATGAGAAGAAGCATTTTTCTCATCAGAAAAAGATAAGCTAGGATTAACCTAGCTAATACCACCAATGCGGAGCTCGGTGATTTACTTACATAAAAATCACATATGTGTACATCCATATATACAGTCTCACATTTTGTACATCCAAGCACAGGTGCATACCCTCACATGTACAGACAAGCAAATATACACTCACATTTACACTCACACTCCTACACACTTAGCAGATACACACAGTGGTCAGTATAAATATGAGAAGAGTTACCTCTGTATTGATTGTTTACAACGATTGTTCCCACGGCCCCTCGCCTTGTTGCTATGATGCTGTGCCATTGTCCATCATTGTAGCTACGCCCTCCATCATCCTGTACACTCACAGCCACTGCTGAGCCCTACACACACAAACACATGAACACACAAACTCACATTACAATCAGGCAAGAATTTAAACAAAAATTCACATTCATTAACAGTGTTGTGAAGACATCCTCTGACCATAGATCTCGCAACAATGTTACAGTATTTGCTAAAGTAAATGTATGCAACTGGCTGAAAAAACAAAAACTTTTCAAATTACAGTGCAATCAAACAAGCTAACTTTGTCACATTTCAAATTATCGCTTCTTTATCCCTGTGTTGTGTGGACAAGGATAGACATTAAGGATCGATGACACAGACACACACACACACACACACACACACACACACACACACACCACCCTCAAATGGACATGAACATGCACATATAATCATCAAAGTGTTGTTACAAGGCTTTTTGCTACCTATTAAGTATGACATCATTGTTGTGATCAGCTTTTAGCAAGTGGGCAAAGAGTAATGTAGTAAAAAAAGAGTAACGGGTACATGCACACTCAAACAAACACTCTTACAACATACAGTATAGCCACACACAGATGCACAGTGATGAAGATTTAATGATGAGATCAATAAATGTATGAATGCCAGAGTATATCAGCCTCTGACATATTTACTACCATTGCTAGACAGCTCTACTTAACAAGACAACATGGGAGGAGTCTCTCTATGGCTCTCTGTCTCTCTCGTTCTCTTATTTGCATAAATGCAAGCACACCCATCTGGATCCCTTGTCTGGGAGCCACTGGCAGTTGAAGCAACTAACGCTCAACTCTCCCAGAAACTACTACTAGAGGTGATCCTGAGCAAGACATTTAGAACATAATTGCTGTGCAGAAACTTCCAGAGCATAGCCCCCTACTCACTGTGTACACCTCACACATGTTCGCTGTTGTGTGAGAAGGCCCTAATGCCCAATTGCTTTCATATCAGTATGTAATACTGCTGTGTGTGTCTGTGTATTTGTATATGTTATTGTCCTTGTGGATGGATACTGTATACATGCCTGTGTGTGTGTCTGCACATTTGTGTGAATTACAGTTTTTCTTGATTGCTTTGATGCAGCAGTCAACTCAAACTCCACATTTTCAAACCAGTTAACACAGACCGAAACAGTGGCAATAGTGGTCAAAATTACACATTTTGTTTGCAAAAGGCTCTAACCGTGCCAAAACATTTAAAATATGCGGCAAAAGCAAATTTTGCCTTCAAACTACACAACTTGCAAACAGGTGTATGAACTTCCAATCAACCATTACACAGTGGGCAACAAAACACAAAATACAGCCCTCAGTGTGAATCAGTGAACAATTGCATGTCATTGTAGATTATTACTGTACGTAGCTTTCATGTCAGTACCATTTGTTGTCAAATGTACCTTCGTAAAGAATTGAATCCAAAATCAGAAATGCTTTGATGCAAATTTTATTAATTCCAATGATTTTTTATTTTCAAACTGTGGTTGACAACTGAAATACTGTAAATATAGCACAAAATACATGTGAACCAAAATAAAATCTATTAGTGTATAAAAAATTAAGAAAATAAAAATAACATCTATTACTGTAGATTATAGGAACTAGCCACTATTGATACTCAGCCTCTTGGGCCACTTGCCTCATCCACACTGGTTGCTAATTGAAGATTTGTGTGAAGGAGTGTCAAACAGGTGCTTCAGTGAATTCATACTGATGTAGTTAGTTTCTAATAGTTGGTAACAGATGTTTTTTGTTTGGTTACCATAGCTTAAACAATGGAGTTTGGACTGCTTGAATGACATCCGTGTTAACTGTTCTACAAAAGGGTGGGGAAAATGTGTCGATCCAATGAGAAAGGGTTAAGACATCTGCAAGAGGTGTCTTCTGCTCTGCTGAGACAGTGATGATGAAAACCGAGTGGATCCCAGTTTATTTAAGCAGGTCAAAGCAATCAAGAAAAACTGTAATGCAGTTACTTATGCAGAACCTCCCCTATTGCCAATGTGGTCAACCCTGTCTAAAGTCAAAAGACTTACAGTGGCAAAAACTCCCCAGAATCTGACAGGTGACAAGCAATCATTTCAAGTTTACATTTAAGGGACATCTGCATTCAATTGATGAAAGACAGGAACGCATGGAGCAATTTTTTGTTGGGCAAATATGAGGAAGGATTTGTTTTAGTGTGTGTTATTTTATAAGTGGGAATGGGGAAAATAGAATTCTATCTAACTATAAAGGAATGAAATACTGTAGTGAGTGAGTAACTGAGTGTGAATGTCCAGCTGTCTGTCTTCTATCTTAAGACTTAACACTTGGCGGCTGTACTGCTGGGTACCCAATGACATTCTGTGTCGAATTTCGTGTTTGGATACGCTGGACACGTTCAATATTAATAGACTGTGAATAAAACTAAGCGACCGGACAATATAGGTTGAAAAAACAACAACTGAGCGACCGCTGTGTGCAGCTGTGGGGGCGGTTCTTCACGGCTGTCAATCAAGCATATCGTCCGCAGCCGGCTACTGGCAATTACCGGCTAACTGTGAAGATATCAACATGCAATGTTGTTGTCAAAAAAGATGTAGTTTAAAGAAAAACAAAGACTCTTTATTTTCATCACTTTCCACCATTTCTTGTCCTTTCTCTCACACACATTCTCTCGGTCCGGTCTCGTGGTTAATTAATTCAGATTTTGGCTCTCATTCACGATTTTGGCTCTCATTCATGAGACTGGGAGGTGAGACTGAACTGTGCATAACTGAAAAAACTTGGAGTTACTGCAAAGCTACATTCTTAATCATTCAACCAGGGGTTAAAGTGGGCCGGAACAATCCGGAACTGTGCTCCAGTACCATCAACTGCGTCACCAACTGGCAGTTTCGTACATCAGTGTTTCATTCTGCTGAATGAGGCAGATGACTGTGATTACTTAACATCCGTAATACAAGCCGGACAGTTGAGTGTCTAAACTGCTAAAGTCTGCTGCTGCTGACTTTAGCTGGGACGATAACACTTTAGGCACATTTATTTTTCATTGGCTAATGATAAGATATATCAGACAAAATCTTATGTGAAATCAGTTTGGTTTTGGAAAAACTAGATTAACTTTAGTGTTCAATATAATCTGATAGAACACTGACAAAGGAATAAAACTAAATAAACATAATATACAATACATAAACATAATTTGGAGAGAACACTTTTTGACTAAAAGTAATGATTTAAGTTAAAGTTAAACTACATAGCTGCCAAAATTAACACTGCAGTGTTTCTGACCGCCTTCGACTCTATTACATATAATGCATCATATTTTAGTTCCATGTTGTGAGGAAAATCAGAATCCTCAACGTAACCAGTAACATTTCTCTGTCAGGAAAATGTAGTACAATGTTGTACAAAGTAGAAGTACACAGTAAGTCAGTAACATACAGTTAAGTTGCTTTGGGGACCTTCTGTAAGTTATTTTGGAGTACAATGGTTCTGGAGAAATCTTCAAATAGCCATACCACAGGCCAAGCAATCGGTCCATTCTGAACAGGCACGGTTTGAATGGGCACTTTACTAGTCGCTTTAATAATGGAACAATGGATGTGTGGCCGCCTAAAGGGTATCATCAGCTTGCCTATCTTACTACAGTTAATGCACATTTAAGAACACCATTAAATGGGTAGGCTCTGGGTCCTTTTCAGAATTATTAGTATACATGTTTCACATCTGTTGTTGAGGATTACAATGATTTATTTCCCAAAGGCTAGAGGATTGTAAAAAAACAGCTGTCTAGATTTCAATAAGAGCCAAATGTGTCCCCTAAGAAAGAACTAAGCTGCCTGGCTGGTAGAATAAAATACAATATGTGTATTTGCCACTTGTCTGTGTGCTAGCAAATGTATTTAACAGACGGTGATAGCTGACTAGCAAGTCTGTGATGAGAGCTACATGTGTTTTAGCATCACAGCCTGTGACTGACATTGTAGTTACCAATAGCTAGATACTGCACACCTCTGTATAGTGAGACAACCAGTGGTCCAAAAAACAGTACTCACCTGCATCAACGGAGTGTGAACTGTTTGATTTTGAGTGTCTCTTGAGCTGAATGTACTCTCTCTCTGTGTGTGTGTGTGTGTGTGTGTGCATGCATGCATGTGTGTGTCACATGCACATATTTATGAGCATATCACTTTCCTGTGTCATGCTAAATTACCCCCCCCACTGGTAATCCCATTAAGGCTAGCTCAACAGGCTAATAGGGGGAAGTAATGGGCCCAGCTATATGTATCTGGGGGAACACTAATAAGCCGTGACACCACTCCCACTGTTAATTACCCCAAACTAGTCTAAACAAAGGAATCAACCCAGTTGGAGAAGACACATACGCTCAATTGCACATCTAGGAGTACACTTAACCACAGACACACACATTAATACTGCAAGTGAACAAGGATCTATTCAGTGACATATACTCTTCTGCACACACAGATACATCCTATGGTTATATTTTGATGATGGCATTTTGATAACGAGTATTGGATAGTAATGAAGAAGAAACGTGTAAATGTGTATGTGTGTTTAGAGTGTGTAATTAGTTGGTGGCCTCATGGAAGTATGTGTAATCATCTTCCATCATCACTTTCATCATCTAAGTCGTTGACTCTTTAACCCCTCTACATGTGTCTGTATTGAAGGATAAAGGAAGCAGGGCTGTAAATGGCTGTGTGTGTGTGTGTGTGTGTGTGTGTGTGTGTGTGTGTGTGTGCGCGCAAGGGTGCAAAGCTTAATTAGCTTGCAATTGGTATTCACGCGTGGTGACTGCAGGGAATGAGTTAATTGCAGTCCAATTCAAACGTTGACACACTTTCAAAGTTTTTTCCCCTCTCCCTGTCTTCCTGACAGAAACCAATGAGGGGCTACAGATCACATTTATTAGATGAAAGCAAGGGAGAGAAAATGGGAGAGAGACGATAGAGAGGGGGGAAAGAGAGATCAGAATAAAAAAGAGAAAAAGACAGGTGAAGGCGAGCAAACAAGTAAAATGAGCAGAATTAAATAATAAAGAAAGAAAAACAGAGAAAATGTAAATGAAAAAGATGCATAAACAAAATGGGTTGAATAGCCACTAAGGACAGCAAGTAACCTTTTGAATGTCTTTCTGTCAAATATGGCACTGTATCAGACTTGAAAAGTTTTGAAAAACATTTATAAATGTGTAACAAAATATAACATACCTGTGGATCGAACAAAAAGTAGGGGCGTCCATCTTTGAGCTGAATAGCTAGGAACTCTTCCTGATTTCCTGGAGAGAAGGCACAGAGCAGCAGTCCATCCGGGGACAGAGTCTTAAAACTCAACTCCACACCTGATACAAAGTAGAAGAAAGAGATAGAGCAAATGATTTCATTGTTCTCAGGAATTAATTTAACACAGGCCAAAACAGGTTTGTGGGCTCCTAGTTTTGGGGTTTCTATGGAGTTAAAGGAGAATTCCGGTCAATTTCAACATGTAGCTCTGTTTTTTTTAAATTTGGAGTGATGTCAGTAGAGAGAAAAACTAAAACAATCGGGGCTGTCTACACCGTGTTATCCTCCTAGATGTAATTTCAATACATGTTAAAATGTATTATAATGTTGTGAAAATATAAAATGCCCCTGTTGAGACGTAAAACAGAACCTAAACCTTTTAAACTCTGCTGGAGCCACTGGGGGTTTAGTTCTGGGATCTGTTCGATCGGGGCATAATTCAATAAGGGACCTGTGGTGTCCCAGAATTAAATCAATAGTTACGTATTGTAACTCCAGATTCTATGAGTATAGGAGTAGCCCTCTAAGGGCTACGCTATTGGGTTTATCCCTTTGCGCATGCACAGTTGTGAAGATTTTCTTTCCCGCCCTTGCGTCCAGCACGGGCCTCAACTACATCCGCCGATACTGTGAATAAACAGAGTGGACCTGTTGCCCAGCTCCCAACATCAGCTTTTTCTTCTTGTTCTGGGAGCAAGTGGCCCAAACCTTAGAGGGCTACGCCTATACTCATAGAATCTGGAGTTACAATACGTAACTATTGTTCTATTTCGTATAGGCTTCACCCTCTAAAGGCTACGCTATTGGGTTAGGGCGAAGCTCATGTAGTCAATGCCACCTGCGACACAGGGCCCACAAGCAGAACATAGAATTAATTTCTCCCGATGCACTTGTAGCAGATAGTCATCATACTGACAAAAACCTGCCATAGTAATGACTTGGCCTAAGTGGATTACGAGGCTCAGTCATAATAGCAGTAGTGCATGATTAGTGGAAAAATGTGCATGATTGACACTTTTTTTGATAAACCTTGTTTTCTCTCAGATCCGCTGTGAGCAGGGAGAGGGAGGAGAGATTGCAGCCGAAACACATGCAAAGCTGTGACATGATTATAGGCGTGCATGTGCATCCCACAATTCACCTAAACAGGAGAGGTGAGGACAGCAGAACACACATTTTGACAATGTATGGAAAAACCCTGCGTCCCGCCTTGCACCTAACGGGAGAGGTGAGGACAACCAAAACACAGATGCAAAGGTGCCTTATACCATGATTATACACAGTACCGGGGGTGGGGATGGTGAGCAGAGCACACATGCAACAGTGCGTTTATTGGTCATTGAGTGTGGACAGGACCGAGTGGGTCATGGAGGATTCAGACATATCACACAGACAGAACTGAATGAATGGGCACGGGGAAGCCCATGAGGCTGCCACGCAGATGTAGGCTACTGCCATACCCCAGAATAGGGCAGCAGATGCCAACAGTGCCCTAGTAGAATGTGCCTGGATGACATGGGGGGGATCCGCCCCCTCAGCGTTATAAGCTTGGGTAATAGTTTTGCACAGCCAGTGAGACAGGCACCGTTTAGAGAGGGCCGCTCTTTGGATGTGTTCCCTATAAATGTACAAACAGCTGCTGTATTTTCCTGATGTGTGATAAAGCTTGCACCAACACAAACGATGAAAAACCTCCTCCGCGGAGGCGGAGGGAAAAACCCTTGGAGGGAAAACACCCTCGACCGAATGGAGTTTGTTAGAACTTTCGGCGTGAAGGAGGGATTTGGCTGTAAGGTGGCTGTGCTCCGGTCCCCTCTAAAGGAGAGGCGTGACAGCGAAACTGACAGCGCACATAAGTTCCTCACTCTCTTGGCTGACATCAGAGCAAGTAGAAGCGCCGTTTATAGTGACAGCATCCTGAGAAATGCTTGTGTTAGGGGCTCAAATGGAGGCTTCCCAAGAGCTCGGAGCACCAGGGCAAGGTCCTATTGCGGGGTAAGAGAGCGCATAGCCAATTTCTGTCACCTGACCCCTTTCCGGAAACGCTTCACCTGGAAGTGCGCAAAAATCGTCCTAGCTCCGTAGCCTTTGTAGCAGGATGAGATGGCTGCCGCTTAGGCTTTGACTGTGGACGGAGCCAAATCATTATCCACTAGTGTTTGGAGATAAGTCAACACGAGAGGCAAGGGGCACAACGTGGGATCAACACTCGTCATGAACCAGCGCTGGAAAGCAGACCAGGCCCTGCGTAACATGCTGTAAAATAGGGGGCTTCTGCGCCCTGGATGGTGCCCACCACAGCGGGGGGCAGCCCCAGCCGCTGTAAGTTTTCCCGCTCAGCAACCAGCATCACAGCCGCTATACTATATAGTATACAACCCTGAACCACCAACTGGAATGACAAGAGATTTGAGGTCTGAGAAAGAAACAATTATAAGGAATGTCATAAGGAGCCTAATATTTAATCTTTGCCTCATTTGTTAATGCACACAGTAAAATCAAAGTTTCAGCAATGTGGGAAACTTATGGGTTTCCCTCTAACACACACACACACACACGCACGCACACACACACGCACACACACACACACACACACACACACACACACACACACTTCATCCAGCGTGCTGTCTTGCCATGTTACTATGGATCAGAGATAGGATCTTAATCCACTACTAGATCCACATAGCGACACAGAGCATGCGATTTTACGTGTGTTTCCTCAGCTATGTCTGTCTCTGAAGGGAACAGAAGTGTGGGAAGATCTGAGGAGTTGAATGGAGGCATTCCAGGGTTCATCAGAAGCCAGTGTTTTTGAAAATAATTAGTGTGTGAATTCACTTAAAATGGAGAGAAGTCAAACAGTTATATGGCAAGCTCAAGATGAATACAGATTATTCATTTCAGAGCTACCAGTTTTCACATTATTTATAATGAAAAATCCCCTTTCTGTGTTGTCCATTTGTAACTGAATATCTCAGACAGCATACAGTTTGTATGCTCATTTAGTAAAATTATGATAAAGTTAAACCCCTACTTCCCTTGGAGAAATAAATACAGTCCAAATGCAGCATGAGAATGATTCTTTTTTTTTTTTGCCAAACATCATATTATATTAGGATGTGGCTCACACGGTTTCACAGGTTTGCCATTTCCATTTCAGCCTATGTGATTTAGATTATAGAAGATAAACTGGGCATACTATACATGTGACAGAATGACAGGAGTGAATCGTTTTTATTTTGCCTTGCAAAAATGAGTGAAAAGCCACTTACAAGAAATGTAAAAGTGTGTTTAAATTTATAATGGTCACATGTCAGTAGTGTACATATGCATTGATTACCAATAGTGCATTTACCCCAGTTAATGATTTCTAAACAAGTCTACATGGAAATAGATGTATAATACCTGTGGTAGTAGAAGACAACTAAGCCAAACAAAGATGTTCTTTGCATTGAACTTGCAGCCTGTACATTAAGCAGGCATCTGTCATTTACATTCATGACCTTGTCACCACAGAGATGAGTGAAGTCATGACAGATACCTGACATTACATTATCCCCCTTTAACCTTCTCTCGGTGTCACACTCGCCTGATCTCTCATACCTTCCTTTCATCCTTCTCTAGACTTTTAACCTTCCTCCTCTTTTTCTTGACCTTTTATATTCTCTCTTTCTCCACCAAATGCCTCATTTGAATATGTTTTCTCTCCTTGCATCTTCAATTTTCTTTTTTCCTCTTTCAATCCCAACTCTGCCCATTCCAATGTTTTCTACTACCATATTTATTGTAAAACACACTGCAGAAATCATCAAATTGTGTTTTCTATAGTGAAGTGGTCATAGTGGTCACATATTCCATCACACACATACACATTCAACCAGTCCTGTACACAGCGGACAGGCCCGTGGGACCCTAAAAGTGCTGACACAGTAGGCAGACGGCAAATAAGTAGTAGCAACGAGGGCTGACTGTGGCGCTGCATTATGTCACCTTAAGTCGTCTGTGTCTTTGCCAAAACGTTGCACTTCAACATGAACACACTGCAACTTGTCCATGTCTGAGCAGCCCGCTGCGGCTGGCTCGCTAGTTAGCTAGCTTGCTAATTCTATCACCGTGCTTTCATGCTAACTTTACACTGGCTACAAAAAATGAGCCAAACAAAGTTGTCACCAATCTGGTGATAGCAATACGCTCTCGTTAGTGTGTAAATTAAACATTAAGTTACTAAATTTTTCTAACTTAGTGGCCAGTAGGCTAGTTAGCTAGCTTGCTTGGTAAGGGGACTCTGTTCTCAGTCCAGCACATGGATGTATGATAGGGTGATCAGATGTCCCCAGTTTCCGGGTACAGTCCCCGGTTTTGGTGACCTGTCCCCGGCTGGATCTGTCACCGGTTTTTACTGTGACTGACAGACCCGAAATTGGAATGAAAGAAAGAAAACATTGACCAAACGTAGCCAATAGTCGCACACCCTACACACACGCAGGCTCAAGACAGCCAGAGCCAGCGCTGCTCAGAGCTCAGAGATGTTTTGGAAAGCCGAATTTTACGACGCTAAAATCACTGATTATTTACATGGAGTCTGGTGGGTTTAGCAAACGCAATTTCGCAGACTTTTATGTTTTAAAAAAGGATCTTAATCTTTAACAGAAAGGTCAACCTCCTTAGAAATCCTTTCCATAATGTTGTCAGCCACTTAGAATATTAATCTGAGCATGTCAGTAGTAAAACAAGCACTTTTATGAACGTAAATACAAACTGGACAATTGTCCCATTAAGTTACACTGTAGCTTGTTTTCTCTGCTGCCGACTGCAGCGATCTTGTTTAATACTGCATCAAATTGCATCAAATTCCTCATGACGTGTTTTGGAGGTACATACGCTTCTGAGCTGAAAATGTCCCCGGATTTTGTCTGAGAAATCTGGTCACCTTAATGTATGATATTACCTAGATACTGAATCCCAAAATGGCGCTTATTCAGATCACTGGAGTTGCTAACCTGGTGCATACGCCAACAATGTTTCTAAGCTTTAGGGGTTTACTTCCGTCATATGCGGCCCACTGAATATGCGCAGTAGTGTTTCCCAAACAGGCCCATAGACTATACATTGTGGTGACGTTACAGATATTTTAATTGTTTTTCTAGGCTTAAGGGAAGTTTTTAAAATATAAAAAGTCCATGGATTAAAAATGTATATTACTATAAATTTGAAATTTAAATAAATAAATCATCAATATTTCATGTAATAAAATGATGGCTCAAAAGGAGCACTAACGCCACAGGTCTTATGTTGACAACGTGGACGCAGATGTAGGAAACTCCAAAGGCAGCCGTAATATTTACCTAGTAAGCTAGACTAACGCTGATGCTCTAACGTTGGCGTAGCGTTAGCTAGCTGTCTAAACTTTTAAAAAGCCGAACAATATCTCCACCTGAACTGTGTTTTACTTTCCCTCCAATATTATCATTAACATAATAAAGACACCTGCCATATTTGGCAAGACCAGTGGCCGAGTCCGAGACAAGTCCGAGTCCAAATACTACCGAGTCCCGAGACAAGTCCGAGTCCATAGAAAAATGGTCTTGAGTCCAAGACCGGACTCGAGTAATACAGCCTTGGTTTGAGGTGTCCTGGCAGCAGTTTCACAGGCATCTCTTTTACAGTGGTGGCCTATGGGTAAAATCCTTGTTGAAAATGTGGGTTGCAGGGTTAAATTTTTCATTGCATACACAAGTGGTCACTGGAGAAAATAAGCGGAAAGACTGAGCGCGCTTTCTGAAGGCCTGGTCTAGCACCAGCCACAATTCAGAGAAAGAGAGGACTACGGTCTTTAAATGTAGTTTTAAGTTTAATACATAGTTGGGGTACCTCTCTCTTTCTCTCTCTCTCCTGACCCTTTATGGAGACAGAGCTGATCTCAACACCTCTAGGAGGCCCTGCAGAAAAAGTTTGGGAACTATACTTAAACAAGTAGTAATGTATCTCATTGTACGTTTGCCCTCCTATAGACATAATGTGCAAAAAATAGATATTCCAATAGTTTGAATCTATGTGTTTTTTTAGAAGGAACATTCAATGGAATTTTTTGATGGGGTGAATTGGGAGTGAAGAAGAAGCATAACTATTATTCCAGCATCACCAACACAGGAGTTCATATCCAATTACAAACAGCTGTGTTCAAAGGTCCTTACATGGTAAATGATAATGCATTCTGGTATATATTCATAAACAAATGTTGTGCAATAGCCTGAACCTTGCTGCAATGCATTGTGCTTTTCCCCACTGTCTTAAAATGTACCCAGTGCTCCAGAATGTGAGTTTCCTCATGTCATGATGTGTTTATAAGGAAACTACTTTGGATACATTGTTTAAGTTGTCCCCACAGTTGGTAAACAATAGCAATGGTGTTAGGGATTGTTGAAATAGTTCTTCTGACTGTATTTACAATAGCAGAAAGGTCAATCTGACTATTAATGTATCTGTATATGCATGTACGTATATAGCATGTCCTGTATTGATATTTGTTTTACAAATAATTGAGCATTTTTTACTGTTGGTGTTTGCATATTATGCACAGCATGTACTGTATGTGTGAGTCTGTGCGATAGTGAGGGACAGACTGTCAACACATGCTTGGTTACAGTGTTTGGTCCAAATGTACAGCATCTAAGTGACACTGCTCGTGCTCAGCATTACTCCCTTCAGATTTCCCCACAGGACTTGTGCTACTTCACACTGACAACCACTTTGGAGCCATCATCAGACAAACCTGAGCACACATCCTGACAGGTGTCTCTGTTACACACACACACACACACACACACACACACACACACACACACACACACACACACACACACACACACACACACACACACACACACACACACACACACACACACACACACACACACACACACACACACACACACACACACACACACACACACACACACACACACACACACACACACACACACACACACACACACACACACACACACACACACACACACACACACACACACAAGCATGCACCTGAGAGTGCACACCAGAACCTTACAGAAACATACCTGCTCAACAGATTTTTTTCCACAACACATCAATTCTTAACATCAAACAATTGATTGTAAAAAGTAAATACAACCTCATAATCAATTATTTTTAAATTTGATGTACTATATATTGAACTTCTATCAAAATGTTACTTAAGTGTCTGCCCAAAGTAATTATTTTAACAAGCAGCCTACAATATTCCAAAACACAATTTTTTAAACCAAATTTCATAGCAATCTGGCAAAGTGTAGAGATTGACTGACCAACCAACTAACTGTCATGCAGAAACATAGCGTGTATAATCCATAATAAACATTTTACATTTTTGTGAATTCTTGTTTAAAAAACATTTTTAAAATGGCATGCAATGGCTATCTGGCCTAGTCTGTCTGTGATCTACAGCATGCTATGCAGAAAATCAAGTCAGCTCAGCTTCTCCTCTGGTCAGAACATAAACAAAAAAAGGAATGTTTTTAGAGACCTTTATTAATAAACATGACCAGTCTTGTTCCATGGTGCTGTTGTCTGAACATTTCTTTCATTAGGCATATGTTACTTAATGTACTGTAAAGAATATTTTATGACCTACAAGTACATAAAACCAATTATACTCACACCATCAACTCTAGAGTTGTTAAGTAAGAGGATGCTATTGTTTAAATTGAGTATTTTGTATATTAAAAATTGTTAAGGATTTTAAATGGAGTTTACTGTTAATAATGATTATAATATTCCCCTCTTTCTGTGCCTAAGCAAACAAAGAATAGTTTCATTAACAAACATTAACAAATTGCAAAATTCAGCCATTTACAGTTGTAAGTATAGCCTTATTTAGTAGGTAGGATTGTTTCATGTGTTCTGGTATTGTTTCTCCTCTCTGTCTTAGTAAACAGTGGAGGTTGTGTGCAATCATCTACACAACATAACCCGAATAACTCCAGTCATGTTAGCTCTGTGCTGGCATTAATCAGAGCCTGGTGTATTAATGAGAGCGCGGCAGCTAGCTAATTACACCCATAGATTCTGCAGCAGCCCATTAAATATACAAATGACAGAATTAAAGAGCCCAGCCTCTTCTGATTAATCTTTAAATGGGGAAAACTAATGATGTCTGTGCAAACTTTCCCTTCACACATTTCTCCCCCTCTCCTCTCAACGTCAATGCCTGGCAATCAATCATATTAATTAAGGAAAAATAATTTGTATCATTTAACATTTCCCTCTTTCCTGCTCAGTCGTTGCAGTAGTGCTGCAGCAATGTACTGTATTAGACGTGTCTGGAAATTATCCAAGTCTATTTCTTCCTACATTCATTTTTTTCTTCCTTTTTTCTAAACTGTTTGTGATGTTTCATCTCTCTTCATTTAATGTGGGTTGTAGACATACATCTGGATTAGTGAAAATATGAGCAGGCCATCATGCTCTTTCCAATCAGCCCATTTCCGGCTCAAATACTGAAGAATTACAAATGAGGAGAGAGAATTTCATAATCTGTTTAGAACCAGTATCCTTCATTTAAAGATGAACAAGGAGAGCAGGAAGTCACATTGTAGTGCTTAAGAAACAGAAGCATTATAGATAAGATCAATGGACTCACTTGCATTTATGGAAACAAGCACTTACAGAGTATTCATATCACAGCATGATTGCATATGGTTATAATCCTGTTTTATCTTAAGTAAGATTCAGTGTGGTAAATACTGACCTCAAGTACCTGAAATTTATTCAGCATTAAAAAGCATCGTTAATCACAAGTCAGCAGACTTATTATTATGGAAAGATCCACTTCAAGATCACAATAATTGCACATGGAAAACAACCTATTTGACCAAATTAATTTGAGTAAAGTGGCCATAAAATGACAGGTGAAAGGGCAAATATCATGTGATTTTACATGGTAAACTATCTTGATTTTAATTAAGATTTAACTCTGCTCAAAGATGTGCCCTTATTGACATTGACAAGCCTGCAATAGGAACCTGAATGAACAATTTATGGAAACAACAAACTAATATTCCCAGAATGCTGCATAATATTGATGGAGAAAAATGATGATCTGCTGTTCCCTAGAAAGCCCATCAGGATCTTCTGAAGCATTAATACTGCTGTTAAAAAAAAACTTTTACGTAAAGTTTCATATTCCAACCAGTATAAAAGGTACCTCAAAACTCAAAAGAACCTAATTTCCAAGCAGTGCATAATCTAAGTTTTGTGATGTTTTCTGAATAAAATAAAAGACTATATAGAATCAACTCATTTACAAATTTTACGGTTTTGATTGTCAAAATGACTAGGTTTCCATAAGTCCTCAACAATTGACGATCTCTCCTCTGTGATCAATTGACTCTCGAGGGGGCATTACACTGCATTACATTCATAATCCAATTTGGCTTTGATTTGTTCGCTGTTCCATGCACTTCGATGGAAATAATTGTCTGTAGATGATGCTATTAGTATTGATGGTTGTAAAAGAGCGATGGTTTGAGGACTGCCGACACATTCAAGGTCCAGAATAGATCCGGTCTGAAAGTGATTGTCTGATCCATTACCCTTTATAAAGGAGGAGAGTGGAGGAGATGAGAGGCACCCCTAGCAAAAATCATCTATATCTATTTGCTGTCAGTATTTTATTTACCTTTGTGCTGAAGGAGCATGGATAAGATCAAAAATCATCAATTGTTGATTTGGGATAAAAACACAGTGTTCAGAGAAAGCAATGAACAAGAACTGGGAATCATGAGCAAAGATAAAGAATAAAAGGTGAGACAGCTGTTGCCAGCATTAAGACAACAGTATCTTACCATTCAGCTCAGTTTCAGTTTGCACAAGACAAAGCGGAGGTCAGAGATGTAATATCGTTATAATAAAAATTGCTTATAAGTGATAATCCAAAGAAAGCTTAGTATGCATGCTCAGTTTCAGCCACACCCTTTTTCACATGTATACAATAAAATACTTTCTAATAATTAAGTTTCTGTTGAAATGAAATTGAATTAGAGATGTGTATGCGCTATGTAGAATGGTGATAACCTCAATGTAAAACAAATCTATTAAGAAAATTGACTAGTGTTTGCAATGCAAATCTTTTATTATGCTAAAGGACACTGAATCACAAAATCAAATATATTTTCATTCTAATAAACAATTAATTTAGGGTAATTATTGGGATTTTAATTTTTTTGGTATATTTTTGAGTGGCTTACCTCTCCACGTATCCTCTCCTTTTATTCTTCTTTCAATTTCTATGCAACCTTCAAAGGACTTTTACAAAAACTGTATTTTGTGTTAACCACTCAGATGCAGTAAAAAAAAAGCAATCTGTGTGTGTGTGTGTGTGTGTGTGTGTGTGTGTGTGTGTGTGTGTGTGTGTGTGTGTGTGTGTGTGTGTGTGTGTGTGTGTGTGTGTGTGTGCATGAAAACTGCTCAAAGGCCACAAAAAAGTCACACTCAGATCCAGTGGCTCTCTTCAGTGTGTGGACGTTGACATACTGTTTGGGCTGTAAGCTCCTATTATTTCAGATACACAAAATCAACAGTCACAGAACCCCATTTTGTGGGTGGCTAACATATTTGGCTATTTTAAATTTCACACGATGTGAACAACACCAAAAGTCCGGTATTTGTCACCTGTTTTAGAAAACTGGTTTGCAAACATATAAATTAATTGTTGACATTTTATCATACAGTTTCAACACAGCTTGGGAATGTTTGATCTGTGACCCACATTTAAACACTATGTCAACACAGAAAGACATAACTGGTCATAGAAGTTTTGTGCAGGGCAGTGAATAAATCTCAAGTGGCATCGAAGAGCTTTGCCTGCTCAAATCCCACTGATTAGTATCAGCAGTCATTAATTATGAGCATCAGAGTGGGTGATGTTCTCAGATGATGCAGAACATGTTTGGCTGTGCAGCTCAACCCTCTAATGAAGCTGGTAAACAGAAAGATAATTATCCTTTAAGATGACTGAGGAAGTCATTCTAAAGAAATGAACAAACACAGGCTGTATCTATAAGTACATAAACTCGCAAGTACAGTATATAGCAATGTAGACAAAAATTCCGTTCATTTTTCTGATACAAATGTAGACATCAGCTTGTATCTAGATAGACTTTCTTACCTGTGAAATCAGTGTTGATAGGAAGGGTGTCACTGGGAAACCGGTAGTAACCGTTTCCTGGGAATCTGGTTCCTCTGACAACAGGACCTTGTGGGTCAGAAAGAGAGACGTCTGTCCTCTCCACCTAAAAAAGGAAAAGTAATATATAATACTATAAATACAAACAATGTAAATATAATAATAATACAATAATAACAGTACATAATACTAAAATCTTTATTTTAGAGTTGTCAACTTGTTTATCAAAACTGCAGCCATGAATTGCGATTAGTATGTAATCACATGCTAACATTTTATTAAAATCATACACTTTGTCATCACTTTGTTCAACTTCAGCTAAATACATTGAGAACCACATTAAATATTAAATTCTTCAAGTCCAGGTAAAATTAAGACACATAACTAAGTGTACAGTCAGGCTAGCAGCACTACGAGGCTGTGCTTTGAGCTAAAAGCTAGACATGCCCTAAACGACAATGTTATGTAAATTGCTGATGCTAAGCAGGTATAATGTTTACACTATGTTCACCATCTTTAACATTTGCCAATTAGCAATAAACACAAAGTCCAGAATTTTATTATTTTTGCTGGTTTTCAGTCATAAACAAGTACTAGAATAAAAAAAAAAAAAAAAGTACTAGACTGATGGGGGATTAACTATGTTCATTTCTATAGTAATCCATCCAACAGTTCATTCTTCAAAACTAAAAATGTCAACCTCATGTTGGCACCAAAAGAAAAGTCACCAAAGTCTTCTGGGCACCAATGTGACAATCCATCGGATAATTATTGAGCTATCTGGCCAACATACACACACACAGACACACACACACGCGCACACACAAAAGGAGGACTATACTGTATTTAATTGAACACTCTTACAGACCTGATATAGTGGGTGTGGTCCATTGAGTTGGGCAGGGGGGTTCCAGTCTATCTGAATGGTGTTTTCATTAACTGGATGTAATTGAGGTGGAGACAGTCCTGTTGGAGCTGAGGACAGAAAGGTAGAGAAATGAGAGCGTAAATGTCTTATTACTTTTATAAAAGTGCGTTGTTAAACTTGTCTTAAATGTGAGCACATAAAAACACTTTAGTAATGCACCATACCTAACAAACTCAAAGACATCCTCATGTTGTGGTTGAAATCTTTAATAAAATGATTGAGATCATATTTTTTTCTTTTTCAGTAGAAACATTTATTTAGCTCATTTATTTCATACCTATTGTATGTGTAGACTGCACAAAGGTCCAATTTTAATTTAACAGAGGGTCAATTTAATTTCTTTCCTTCACTTTAGATGTTAAATTAAATGTCCCTTTGAAACATACTGGCTGCTCCTTGAGCCTTAGCTTCAACATGTATTATACATAAATCAACTAGAGACTGGCTGATATGATGAGCGGAGATATATAGGAATGAAGAGAGAAACATAGCAAGTGATGGATTGGTGTAGAGATGGGAAAGTTGTATCTGCATTAAATGTCATTCTGTCGATGTATTTCTGTGTGTATGTGAGTGTGTGTGTTTCAGCAATGGTCTAAATGGTCTCTGGTAGGAGTAAATTAGCTCTCAGTGACACACATG
Source organism: Etheostoma perlongum (assembly GCA_026937815.1). Lineage (NCBI taxonomy): Eukaryota > Metazoa > Chordata > Actinopteri > Perciformes > Percidae > Etheostoma > Etheostoma perlongum. Next base: position 8,918,877 of record CM049371.1, on the reverse strand, counting down.
CAGACCATTTTTAGTGTGAGTTCTAATAGAGCTCTTAAAAGGGAAGTGGACAGCTTGTCTTAGGCGGCTCATCTTGGCACATCATACCATAAATTACTGCAAATCGATAGCTTACCAGTCTATTGAAATTGAGCTATGGTGACATTTAGAACATTGACTATGACACACGCACGCATGCACGCACACACACACACACACACACACGCACACATCCCTTGTTTTAAACAGTAGTTAACTTCTTTGATGTATGAAGTGTAGAGAGAGAGAGAGAGAGAGAGAGAGAGAGAGAGAGAGAGAGAGAGAGAGAGAGAGAGAGAGAGAGAGTGAGAGCGTGTGTGTGTGTGTGTGTGTGTGTGTGTGTGTGTATTAGGGGCAAGTGGCAAGAAAGTGGGCAGGCAGGTATGCACAAATGTTGCTGCTTTAAATTGGTGTAGCACTGAATCTCTGTAACACACCTTTATCTAGTGAACAACTAAGTGTTGTAGTATCTGTTCATGAGATAACACATGTACAGATCCCATCAGTTAACGGAGTGTGTATACTTTCACAAAGAAAGTTTATACTGTACAGGTTCAAAACTACAGTTTGCCTTCTCTTTCTTCTCATAAAAGTATTCTCATGTTGTCATAAATTGTTTAAACTAAGGATTTATGTCAAGAAAGAGAAAATGTCAGAGAAAACAAAAAGTAGGGTCCAGCTGGACTTGACAACAGCCAGTGTCTTATCCACCAAACTTTCATGTCAGGAAAAAACATAATAAAGCTATTCTCCCTAGTGATCCATGGGATTCTAATATGCAGTTATGTATTATCCATATGTATGCAGTTATGTATTATCCATATGTATGTATGTATGTATGTATGTATTCATGTATTGTATCTACTTGGTAATTAATTGAAATGTACTTAACACTATGACACATTCAGTTTGACGAAAGCCACTTGCCTTATCATCCATGTGCTCAAACACGCATATGTACACCCACACACAAGGTTAACATTCCACCAGAAAGGTTAATTTTGGCTGCCGACGTGGTAATGAAGCAGCTAAATTATGAGACAGCTCCCAGAAGCAATTGTGCATGTGTGTGTGTTTTCTGTTTTTACAACGACTGACAGGCTCTTAGCATACAGTTACACCACGCACACAAGCACACCACTTATTGACATCGCGATCCCTTGCCATGCATATTTCTCTCCTCAAGAAGGGCCTCAGGCCAATTATGCGTAAATCAATAAAGTTCCTGTTCTGTTGAGTGGTGTTAAAGTGTGAGTGTGTATGTGTGTATGTCTCTTTGTGTGTCTGTCTTGTAGAACAAGCCTTTATGGATGTAGGATACATAAAACATCACCATCAGCCCCTGATTAGCCACTCACTTTACGTCTTGATCGATAACTTTGTGGAAAGACGCACACATTAAAACAATTGCAAATGCATCCACACACATGGACAGACAGCTCGCTCCTTGTGTCATAATGTCTGTCTCAGTGTGCACGCTAATGTTCAGTCATGTGCTTTGGTGTAACTCCAGTGGTTTCGCAGATGCTGTCTGCTCACTTACAGCAGATGGTAGCTGACTCTAATGGCCCAGCCTTATGTGTGGTAGATTTATCAGGACATCAGTACCATGCTCAAGTACACCCTACCAGGAGTACCACAAGGTGAGGTTAAATCCCTCCAAAAATCTCCAGTTACATTTAGGGGGTATTGCAATGTTCTTTTCATTTCTGTAAAATATAATTTTAGGACCAAATTTAAAAACTTTTTGGACAAATCACGCAGAAGTTTTCGACAGAGGACCAAAAGATGCTAAAATTTGTTGGGTGAAGAAAAAATTACATTCAGCTCTTTGAATTTAGCATTAACATAAAATATGTCTTTAGAAGAAATAATAAGGTAAGCAAAAAAATCAAAACTTTTTATTTCTCTCTGAGAATGGGTATAAAAGGATTTGGGTTTCCCAAGGATATTATGAAGAATATTTGATTTAGCACAGAGGAAAGCAGGGTTGATTTGCATTTAACATGCTGTCAAAACTGCTGATTCTGAATGCATAGAAAATAATCAAACAAAACTAAAGTCTGATGGTATAGTATGTACCTGTATATATTGCAATTATGACCTGACAACTTAAAATTTAGACTTTTTGTCTGTAAGAGCGGAAATCTGTCCAAGAAGGACTGTAATATGGTATGTCTTATGGTTGTCTAAAAATTAAATAACTGTAAAAAAAATCTGTACACATATGTATAAAATATGTTCAGAAATTGTATAGAAATGTACAAATATTGTAGTATAGCACATATACTGCTTAATGTTGAGCTTACAAAGGAAAAACTATTTTAATATAATAAAGGGGGTATGCACCTCCTGATATCTTAGATTAGATTATGCTCTAAAAAATATTAAATATTTTTTGTGAAATCTCAAAATCATTTCAAACTGAATGGGAGAGAAGCCCAACACCCAATAGAGTAGCTCATGCTATGCAGATTAAAAAAGAAATCTGCTAAACGGCATATGCCATTATCATTTCTTATAGTTGAAACAAGGGACATCTTTGGTGTTGGATTAAACAAAATGGTGGCAACAGATGTGGCTGTTAAAAATACATTCAAAAAGTCAACTGGGTACAATAAGCCATATTGTATTGTACTGTATTACAGTCAGGAGAAGTCTTTGGAATCACTTGAAATAAACATTGTCGCTGTGTCAACAGATGTAGCCATTAAAAAACATTTAAAATGTCCACTGATTACAATATGAAGTATCATTCATCACAATAAACACAAGGAAGGACTTTTTGAGAATTGTATGAAATGAAAATATTCACTATGTCAACAGATGTAGCTGCTTAGAGTAAGTTCAAAAGCTCAAATCCCTGAACAAGTATTTATAGATGAAAGGTTTTTTTCTACTACCATTGTCTATTTACCTGAAGGGATAAACAAAAACAAAATGAAAAAGACACAAAATGAGCAGCAAGAGTAGAGACCATGAGTGAACAGATGGAAAAGTGTGTTGGACGGGTGTGCATGCATGTGTGTGTGTGTGCAATATGTTTATTGCAGTGATTCATGTTCCATGTGCTATTTTATATTTAAGTGAAAGCGCCAGGTAGAGATAGAAGTGAAGGATGTATTGATTAAAAAAGTGAGAAAGCAACAGATTGTCAGAGAGAAAAACATGAATACAAATTCTGTAAGTGTGAGTGTCTATGTCGTCCTGCCCTGATCAATTAGTGCTCATCTCAGTCCCATATATTTGTGCCTGAGTTATTAAACACAGCTAATTCAGTCTACTTCCATAATGGTTATAAATCTAAAATAGCGAGAGAGACACACTGTATGTGTGTTTCTGTGTGTGTGTCTGATTCATGACCAGCATGAAGAGTGTGCTACGCCACATTTTTCTCCTTGTAATTAACAGTAAATTGTTTTTACTGCGGCACGCCATGAATATCCCCTCTGGTTAACACGACCAATGCTGTCGCAACTCAAGTACCCAATGACTGACAGTGTGCTTTTGGATGTGTGTGTGTGCATATGTCAGAGGCTTGTGTTGCAGTTGTTATGAAGGGAATACCAGACACTTTAGTGATTCAATACTGCACACAACTGCTATTATCCTTCTGTTTGGACAATATTTTGGCACTATCAGCGTTTCCCTATTTTCAAACTTATTTTCTACAAAGCTAATTACATTTGTGATGCCATATGAACCTTTGTTTCTGTTTGTATCTATGTGTGTTTGTGTGCATAACTTTTTCTTTTACCTGCTGGTAGGGTCCGTCCTGTGCTTGGCAGACTGGAAATGCAACCCGTAGTTGTGCAGAGTGTAACAGTGAAGTTGTACACATGGTAAGGCTTCAGTCCTTTTACTAAATAAACAGGCTGTGACGATGGTCCCACCCTATGTAAGACCTGGAAAAGGCAGACAAAGAAAAAACTTGTTTTGACAATTCATGTTTTACTTAGTAGAAAGAAAAAGAAAAGAGGAGACAAACAGAAGCAAGAACCTGGAGTTAAAGACAGTGACCTATTACCTGACTTCTTACACACACACACACACACACACACACACACGGTTTAGTGGCTGTTCACGTGACCTGACAACCCATACAATACAGCTGCACGATTAATTGTGTAATAACTGTGACCATCACACAACCATGTTTAATTAAACATAATCTGGTAAGATAGCACTGCTTTAATTTTAGAGTGCCTGACATATCCAATCAACTCACAATTAATTAAATTGTCTGGCCAGTTAAAAAATGTTTGGGTCAATCACATAATTATTAATTATCTGATCAGCTAATGCAGGTGAGAATATGTTATACAATAAAAAGCATTATAAAATATCAGTTTTACTGAGGATAAGCTAATTCAACAGCATTAAACATTTTTATAAAAACTATATATAGAGTTTTTTTACTTTGACTTCTAGCCTAGGGTACAATTTTCACTAAAGTTCTATAGCTGTAATACTCATAATGTGCGTTCCGTCTTACCTGACTAACAACTGGAGGAGCATAGGGATTGTTGGTTTGTTCAGAGAGCATGTTAACTCGATATTCTGTGACTTGTCCTCTGGCGATGATCCCTTGACCCTCAGCAGTGCTCCAAGTAACTTTGAGACTGGTGGATGACAGTGCAAACACTTCTGGAGGAGCCATCAACTCTGGGACTGGAAACATGGCCACACATTTATGTATAAATTATACACATCCAACCATATTTAGCCATTTGTTAATGATAAACTAATTATTAACTTAAAAATCACGTAGGATGGGATGGGAACTGATTTGCTAAACAAACTGGTTTATCATTACCTATTAGCTATCTCACTATCGAACATTAACATAAACACATTTTTCTTCTTCAAATATGTATGTATGTATGTATGTATGTATATATAAATTTGTAATATTATTTTCTGGGGCATTTTTAGGCCTTTATTCAACAGGACAGCTGAAGACATGAAAGGGGAGAGAGAGGGGAATGACCTGCAGCAAATGGCTGCAGGTCGGAGTCAAAGCCGGGCCTGCTGCATCAAGGAGTAAACCTCTATATAAAAACCTCTACCAACTGAGCTATCCAGGCACCCATGTTTCAGATATTTAAACAAAATCTGAAAAGTTCACCATAATGTATTTCACTTCAGTAAAAATCAATCAATTTAGAAATGTTTAACTACAATTTAAGATATTGTTATTGTGGATTTGAAAAGTAAATGATTTAAAGTAGGGCTGCACAATATATTGTTTTTTATTGTCATAGCAATGTTGACTTGCAACACACCACAAAAGACTGCAATATTGCACTTTAAATATTGCACTGTTCATTTTTGGGCCAATCAGATAGAGCCCTCGCCGTAAGGCATTGTCTTTATTAGATTTAGGTTCATTAGATGCTGCCGTACTACTCTGCATGGTTAGGAGAGGAAAGAATGACAAGATAAGTGCAAGTGAAAGTTTGAATGCTGGAGAGAAACTGGTCTCTAAAAAAATAGCATGTCCATCTGGCAATATTTTTGGATACAGGAGATACAACGTGTCATACAGCAAGTCTTGCCCTAAGGTTGCTGCAACTAGTAGCAGGAATACAAGTTTAAAACTGCACTTCAACAATCCGTGGCCTGGTTGGCTCAGTTGGTAGAGCAGGCGCACATTTGTAGAGGTTTACTCCTCAACGCAGCGGCGGTGGGTTTGACTCTGACCTGCAGCCATTTTCTGAATGTCATTCCCTTTCTCTCTCCCCTTGCATGTCTTCATCTGTCCTGTGTAATTAAAGGCCTAAAATGCCCTAAAAATTAAATATAAAAATAATTTCCTTTGTATGCGTTTCTTTAGCAGTAAACTGTGTACATCGAAAAAGCAGAACAGAGTACACTTTAATATCTGTTTATTCATTGCATGTAATATAATTATTGTTATATTTAACATTATCACATATTGAATGTTTTACGTTGTTTATCTCTGAGATGTAAAGTTTTAGACTATGAAACACTGTTTTTGATTTTTTTAAATATTTTTGGTAAAGTTTTCCTTTGACTGCTACTTAATACGTTAAAAATTAACCTTTTACAGTAGGTAAAAATGAGATACTAATTTAGACCGTAATTTAGACTGTATATTCAAAATTGCAACTTATTAGCTATGAAGTGGATTTAATGGATTTAAGTATTCCATAATTCTACGGTTGTGAGCCACTATTACATGATAGATTAGAGAGAAGGATTCTTTTATTCAACTGTTGATGGCATCTAGCTGTGAAATATGCTGTGAAATGTGATTCATGGAAGACATAACCACAGTCATATTCTTTCTTTCTAACACAGCACATGCACAAACACTGACACACACTCCACATTTAAAATGGTGTTATCATATGCTTGTTATCCAGACACATAGCTTAGAGTGATGTTGGAGGCAATCGTTTAGTCCTAATGAGCCATATCATTTATTTGAAATTCAAATACCTTAATGACTTCCCCCTCCCCCACACACAGTTTATATTTCTCCCTCCTTTCTTTCTCTACATTCTTTTTGACAAATGTCTGTTTTTAATTTAATACACTTATATTTTTAATTACATGCATCAGCAAAGTTCTCTGATTGGTAAATGTTGACCAATAAATTACTTGATTACAGTACCCAGATCCTTGATTTCTGTCATCATTTTAATATTATTTATTTTTATATATTTTTTGCCGCATTTTTCTGACTAAGGAAAGGTCAAAACCACAGCAACCACAACCATTTTAGATCCCAAACAAACAACACACCCTGAAGAAGGCTGTCTGTGTTTGTAGAAAGTCCTCTTTACAAATAGATATTATTTCGTTTTGTACATGGAGAACAAAACGTTGCACAATGGTTTAACCAGACTTGACAGAAAGAGAAGAAATCAGTGATTTTTAAAAGAAACTGGAAGCGAAATAAATGGTGGTGGGGACAGCGGTGGTGGGGGTGTCGTGCCAGAACTGGAGCTGGGCAACAGGACAGGCTCCGGCAGCCGCTCAGAACATCATGATAGAGGCTAGAAGATGAAGAGGACACGGAGGAAGCGAAGAAGAGAAGAGAGTGACTGTGCTGCCGTTGGACAACTCGGACTGGCTCTTAGTCGTTGGCAAGAGCTTCGCAAAGTAAAAGACTGCCAGACAGACAGCGAGCTGGCCATCTTGCTGTTAAACCACTGTAGTAAGTAATATTAGCTGGCTTGCTTTATCTTGTTTTGTTGCACTTGCTTGATGTTTGGCTGATGTTTGCGAAGTTGTCGACTCACTAGATTTTGATCATGAATGATATAATCATAACAAATGCACGTTTACAGCTGTCTAGATTTGCAACAGCAATGTATAGATTAATAACACTCTGAAACTGTAGGGGCGCAAAATCACAATATTATCAAATGTTTTGCATTGTTGCTATCAATTTCAAGAGAGACCTTAGGAGTTTGAATGGGAAGATGGATGTACATAGTATGGGATGTTTACAGTATGGAGCCAGCATCTAATGGTCAATGGAGAAACTTCACCTTTAAAAACAATTAATTAAAAATAAATAATAAAAAAATAATAAAAAGATAAAATACTCTTGAAAAAAAAATGTCTGATGTCTAATCAGACTAATCTAATCAGCTCTTTAATTGAACTCGGATAAACCCTATGACTGAGTAACAAAAGATCCATGTAAGTGTTAGTTTAACCATGATCATGATCTATGTGTGCACAAACCTCCCTCCATGGTGCGTGCTGTGGTCCACCCTGATGTCACACTTCCTGCCACATTGCTGCTCACGACTCTCATCTGATAGGTGGAAAACGGCTGCAGACTTCCAACAATGGTAGCGCTCTCAAGGGGTGAGACTGTGCTCCTATTGGTTAGCTGTGCTCCTGAAGAAACACTTGGATCCAACCAACCAGCGCTGAGAAACACTCTCTTCTCAACAGCAGGGCTTGAAGGGTTTTGAAGGTCCCTTGGTCCACGTAGAAAGACTTCATACCTTGTTATAACACCTGTTATAAGAAGGTATTAAAAAAAAATAAGAGGGTGTGTGCAAAAGATTAGTACTGATGACTACAACAAAACTATAATAATTAATTAATAATTAAATAAGAGATGCAACAATTGCAGCTATGGGAATTGTTAGGGAAACACTGAACCAGTTTTATTTGGTTTATTCTAGCTTTTTTATTGAATTAAAAGTGCCAATTCAGCCTGTTTATGATAAACGAGTCAAAGCATCAAGTGTGTATTAAAAACTGCAGCCCTGCTTAATACTCATCCCTATTGGCAACAGGATGCTAACATTTTCTTTAATACAGTAATGTTGTTTTGAGGAAAATGTAACACCATGAATAATGAGAAAGCCCTGGCCAGTATTTTGCCCTGTAGTAGAAAACAGGCTAATAATGACTAAGTCCCGGCAAGTCCTGTTTAGTCTATTGTCACAATGTCCCATGCTCTAAACCACTTGTAATTTAGAAAATGACAGAGCTGGTTTAGCATAAGGAAAGAGAAGGCAGCACCAAAATACAATAAGAGATTTACAGACCCACCAAGGAATACATGAGTGTCCAAATGCTGTTATAAAACACAAATAAAATAATATAGAGGCTAAACATAGAACCTCTCTTTACACAGCCCTCTCATTATTCTTTTAATTTCCTTTACACCAATGTCGTTATACCTTACACTCATCACCTTTTTTTCAAGGTTGTCTACTCCCTTTCTCACCCTTCTAATATCAAAATGTTTGCCACAACATTAGTTCATAATACATTGTTTAACAGCTAAACGTAACATGAATAAAACTTAAATAAACAAACTTGTCCGTGAACAGATACATTTTTATTTTTTTAAACGAAAAACTAAAAAATTATTTGTTCGTTTTTTAACAATAAAAAAACAACTCCCATGACCCCATGCTACTTATAACGTATGTCATCAAAAAGTCTATTTTTGATTGAGAGACCCCTGGTTGCATATGTAATTACATATGTACTTTAATCAATGTTTGTAGTTGAGACAAATGATAGGGCTGGCCAAGACAAGGAACAAACCCAAATCAAAAAAGGTGAGTCCAGTTGAGCGTTACGTACGTACATAAACCATTCTTTAAACAATAAAACGGAAGAAGAGAGAACATAGAGGAAAAAGACACAGAGTAACCCATGTAAAAAAATCTTAGTATGACATTGGGAGAAAGATTAACAGAGAGAGAAAAGAATGGAGAGACACAGAGAGAGAAACCCAGGTTACAGGGCTTTGTACGACACAGAGCCTTAGAGCCATTACAAAGCTCTCTGGATTTACCAAAGGCAGTTCCAGTTCAGTGCATATTTCTGTGTGTGTGTGTGTGTGTGTGTGTGTGTGTGTGTGTGTGTGTGTGTGTGTGTGTGTGTGTGTGTGTGTGTGTGTGGGGGGGGGGTATTATCCTACTGTATTATTTATTCTGACATGGACATAAATACCGTAATGTATTTGTAATGTCATGTAATAGTAATGTACTCCTAATAAACACAAATACATGTGTGCATGTGTGTACAGTTTGTATTTTGAGCATGATTTTCTGTATTTCCACATGATGTATGTTTTGGGGTCCTACCATTTGGCTGACTGGGGGGCTCCCAAGAAGCATGCAGAGTATGTGGTCCTGTAGCAGTGACTCTGGGTGGGGGTTGGTTTTGTGGGGGAGCAGAGGCTGTCAGAAAAGACAGTGGTGGGGTAGAGGTGCATCCCCCAGAAGAGCACGCCTGTAGACAAGGTTAGGATTCTGTCATTTTCATTTCGTAGACTGTAAATGCTGAAAATATGCATAGGTTGTGGCTCAAGTGTACTTGCTATATCCTTTTGAAGATATTTTATTGGGAATTAGGGTATAGTAAAGTAAGTGCTTTAACAGATAAGCAAGGCAAAAGGTCGGTAAAATAACAGACAGCTAAACAGTTGGGCCAAAAAGAGCAACAACAAGGTAATGAGATGACAAAATACGCAGTATTTATAGAATAGAGATCAATAGCAATAACAGTTTGATTTCGTATAGGCTTCCCCCTCTAAGAGCTGACACAATTGGGTTCATCCCTTCGTGCGTGCACCCTTGCATCCAGCACGGGCCCCAACTACAGTACGTCCACCAATGCTGTGTATAATATGAGCTGACCCGTTGTTTGTTTCCCTATTTTTATTCAAGCTAGCAGTATGAAGACCTCTACTTCCAGCGGTGTTCACCTCTGTACCAGCTGCCGGACCGTCTCCATCCTGCCGTCGGATCTCCACCCCCGCTGCAAGTCCTGCCACGTGCCGCTTACGTTGGCCTGGCACTCACCCATGATGCCTCCTGCCAGCTCTGCGCCCACCTGCCATCTAAAGAGTTTACGGCAGGCGGCAGCCTTTCTGGCTGGCAGGGATGAGGAGAGCTCTCGGTTACTGTGGCAACAAACAACATGCAAACCCACGCTGCTCTCTCTGACTATGCAGACAGCGTGAGTGAGCACCCACTCTCTATGAGCTGTGCTGTCTAGACATCCTTCTCACGCCGGCTATGCCAGCGGTGACCCAGTGACTGCTCCCACCCGACACGGCGGTGACCGGCCAACAGAACCCTACCATGGGCTGGACAACACAATCGCACGTCTTGCTCAGCAGCCAAATGGGCTTCGCGTTCCCTGCTGACCATGTCTATAAAACAACAAACAGACATGCGTGCACCCGCTCTCAGAGCACAGCATAGCATGAATAGCCTGACACATATGAACTTATGGACGTCAAAGCTAATAACACACTCCAGTTCGCCCACCTTGCTTGGGGATGTGTTGGAGACAACCGTGTCATCTCAGGCAGAGACAGACGCCATAATGTCAGAGCTAAAGGAGCGCATACTGGGCTTCACCATAGACTGGCAAAAGGGTTCCCTGGTCCCCGCACAATCGATAGTTTATCTGAGCATGGACATAAACTTGATCGTCACGAGAACCAGGCTGTCAGTGCCAAGACAAGACGCACTGATCCCACTGTTGCCCCGCACCATGCCACCACACCACATGTGGAAAATCCAGAGGTGGTTTCATCGCCACTGCCTCAATCTCATTCACCACAAGGGCCGAATCTCACTATGCAGACAGCGGGAATGAGCGTCCACTCTCTATGAGCGGCACTGTTCAGACATTGCCCCACTCCCTCCAGTGATATCCAAGCAGCTGACTAGGCTTGCCCCTGCCGTGGTGCGCGCCATCAGGGCGCTAGAGCCTCTCTACTACAGCATGTTACACAGGACGCTGGTCTGCCTTCCAGCGCTGGTGCACAAAGACGGGTGCAGATCTCACATTGCGCCCCCTTTGCCTCTCGTGTTGACTTCCTCCAAACATTAGTGGATAATGATTTGGCTCTGTCTACAGTCAAAGCCTACGCAGCAGCCATTCCATCCTGCCACGAAGGCTATGGAGAGAGGACGGTTTTTGCGCACCCACTGGTAAAAAGTGTATTTTGAGGGGTCAGGCGACAGAAACCCTGCTCGCTCTTTCACCCCCCCAATGGGACCTAACCCGAGCTCTGAGGAAGCCTCCTTTCAAGCCTGGCACAAGCCTCTCTCAGGCTGCTATCACTGAAAACTCCTTGCACTGACGTCAGCCAAAAGTCTGAGCGCTGCCAGTTCTACCGCCCCCCGCCTCATGACGATGACGCGGAGGAGGCATTTTTTTTTACCGTTTGTGTCCGGTGCGTGCCTTATAACAGTACGTTTACGCACAGTACACACAGCAGCTGTTTGTGCACTATACAACAGCGTATGTCTCACTGGCTGTGTGAGGCCACCCAGGCTTATAATGCCTTATAAGGGCATCCAGGCACATTCTACGAGGGCACTGTCAGGTCTGCAGCCTTGTTCAGGGGCGTGACAGTAGCCAACATCTGCACAGCAGCATCTTGGGCATTCCCTGTCTCATATGTATGAGCCCTCCATGACCCACTCGGTCTTATCCACGCTCAACGTGTGTTCTGCCTTCTATCCCATAAATTGTCTGTCATGATGCAATTTCTCACCAATCATGCATGCCTATATTCATGGAATAATTAGCGGTTGCATGTGTGTTCTGACTGCTATCTTCACCCCTTGGGAGCGCTGGGAGAAAAGCGGGTGTCCCATAACTTATCATGTCAAATCATGACAAATTTTTCCACTAACAATGCACACCTGCAATCACAACCTGGGCCTTGCAACCAGTTAGGCCAAGTCATTACCATGGCAGGCCTTTTTTTTTAATCAGAATAACAGATTATCTGGTACAATCCCCCTGTGCAATGGGGGAATAGTTAGTCTATGTTCTGCTTGTAGGTCCTGTCGCAGGTGGCATTGACTGCATCGGCTTTGCCCTAACCCAATAGCGTCAGCTCTTAGAGGACGAAGCCTATATGAAATAGAACAATAGTTACGAATTGTAACTCCAGGTTCTATGAGTATAGGCGTAGCCCTCTAAGATCCGGGCCACCTGCTCCTCTATCATCGGCTGAAGAAAATTGCTGATGTTAGGAAACAAACAACGGGTCCGCTCATATTATATACAGCATTGGTGGACATTGTTGGAACCCATGCTGGACGCAAGGGCAGGAAAGAAAATCTTCACAACTGCGCATGCGCAAAGGGATGAACCAAATAGCGTCATCTCTTAGAGGGCTATGTCTATACCCATAGAATCTAGAGTTACAATTTGTACCTATCGATACAGCTCCAAAGGAACAATACAATGGGACAATGAAAAGGAAATAAAAGAGTAAATGCCCCACCTACCTCCAGTATTACAGTGTATTGGGTGAAGGGCTTTAGACCGCTTGCCACAGCCTCTGTAGATAAACCTGTGTAGTGAATGACAGGCTCTGTTCGACTAGACTCCATGGATGATAAGACAAATCTGTGGGAAACAAAAAATGGTGGTAATCAATTCCACTTTTCTTAATTTTTTATGCCAATAGGTCACATGTTTTTGTAATCTGGCTCCTGTAAAAACTAGTGCTGGGATGTCACAGAGGCGAGAAGATTTGTACCACGTAAACTGCAATGTCCCTTGTTTGAATAGTAGGCAGCAATTTAGAGGTCAACTTGACTGATCTTTTCCATTCATACGTCTACCTTTTTCTCTTAAATTGTCCATATTCTATTTTTGTACCCTGAGGTGAACTGGGTTTGAGACAAATGAAATGTTTTACTTCCCTCCTTCCCCACCTTGACTATGCACCAACTGTGCATACTGTACTGCACATCCTTTGATTCTTCAGCAAAGTATCCGTTTTCCTACTCTTCCCTTCTGTTTCCACAAGTCCTTGCCTTGGTTGCCCTTTGCATCTGCCGTTCTGTCTCTTTTCTCCTTTAATTATTATATCATGGGCTCAACCTAACTGAAGCTTTCCAAGTCCCTTTCTCCACAATTTCTTTTCACTGTCAGTAATCTCACTATTTTGCTTGAAGGGATTAACAATTCTGAATGTTTTGTAACAAATTGTATCTTTAAGAAGGCTTCAATAGGTCACTCATCTGAGTTGGCTACGTTTAGCACATGTACCCTCAAGCTGTACTGTATTTAATTTGATCATGGCAATGTTTTCAGCAGTCAGCTTCTGTCAGAGCCACAACACTGACAACAGATAGAGCAACTGCAAATTGTTTCTCTGTTTAAAAGACCCACAATTTGGATTGGACCTGAATATGAATTTTGACTTCAGTCCAGGGTGCTCTCACTCTCTAAACCTCCCCCTTCTTCCTTACCTTTCCACTGGGCCTGTATCATTTCGTGGTGGACTCCAGCTAAAGCTAGCGGTGGTTGGACCAGGTCGTCCCACAAGATGTAAATGGAGCTGTTCGGCTTCCGGCGGTGCGCTGAAAGTTTGGTATGAGGCTGATGCACTTATTGTTGCACCGGCCACATTAGCTGTTATAAGCCAGTAAGAGTAGTTGGTGTAGGGAAATAAACCAGTGTCTTCAAATGATTCAGGGCCTGAAAGAAAAGGGGGGAGAATAAATAAGTAAGGTGGGAAAGGAGTTGGGAAAACAATGTTTGTTTCATGTGTATTTGAAATACCAAGAAGAAGATTAAAGTTGTTTAAAAACCTGTGCGGATACATACTGAAAGGATAGTGACTGTGAATGCTGTTCACTGACTGTCCATCCCTGATGAGTGTGTAGTTGAGTCTGTTTGAGTTTGGGGAGTCAGGTGGATGCCAAAAGAGATGAATGGAAGAATAACTGAGAGCAAAACCTACTGGAGCAGGTTGCTGGGAGGGTGCTGCACAGAGACAACAACAGTGAAAGAGGTAAACAGTGATAGATACTGTATCGACTAAACAGATTAAATAATGTAATTTTTCAGGGACAATATATAACAATTAGAGCATGTTGCTTTTGTGTAAATGTGTCAATAGGGTCAACAAGATGTCAGCAAAGTCCCCGAAATCAGACTGCATAGAATTAGTTTTTACATCATTGATGTACTGAATCTTTGCTGATGCTTATATATATATATATATATATATATATATATATATATATATATATATAAAGACCGGAAACAGGGCGAAACAGCTAGCCTTTAAGCTAGTGTGTGTGTGTTTATATGTGTGTGTGTGTGTGTGTGTGTGTGTGTGTGTGTGTGTGTGTGTGTGCGTGTGTGTGTGTTAGCATGTAAAACAGACCTTTACTGCAGCCAAAGTGGCTCTCAGGGTCAAAATGACTCGCTCCAGGTTGACATATGTCACACCGCTCTCCAGTTACCAGTGGCTTGCACACACAAACCCCTGAGTCTGGATGACATGAACTATTGACACTGCCCACCGGGTCACATGCACAAGGCTGGCATCTAGTCAAGCAAAGAAACAGAAACACGTTTTGTACAGTCCACAATTTTCATTTATGGCTACACCTAGGTGGTTGGAATCAAAATCAAAACACTAATCATAACCAGAGTCTGTTTAGACACAGTTTAACAACAAATTGTAAGAAAATGCATTTTGAAAAGTAAAAAAATGTATCTGCATTAGTGTGCAAATGCTTACGGATAACTTGTGAAAGGGTATGTGTGTGCAAAAGGTGTTGGGTCTTCGCCTTAACACTGTGAGGGAGACCCTCACTAGCACCCATACCACCCACTATCATCCCCTAGCTGTGAAACTAACTTAACAGCAAATGCATTCCCCTTCAGAGTTGTCAAAATCTGTGTGTGTGTGTGTGTGTGTGTGTGTGTGTGTGTGTGTGTGTGTTTGTTTGAGTGTGTGGGACACAGTTTATGTGTCTGGGTCACTAGTGTGGTGTTACTCTCACTGGGGCTGGGCAGCGGGTAATCATCCGGCCAGCCACCTCACACCTATACACACAGTCACATGCACACACATACACAAATGCTTGTTGGACAAAGACACACACTACACTGACATAGAGAGTAACACTGATAAACCCTATTACTGTAACACACACACACACACACACCATGTGGGCTTCTTTCTAACACATACTCTACTCACATGCTCTGTCTCTCTCTTTCTCTCACACACACCACTACACCTTCTTTATTGCTGTGTGAAAAGCCACAGCCTCTTAACGAGCCACAAATTTGTCCTGTCAACTGGTGCTCAAACACACACACACACACACACACACACACACTTACCCTCAAAAACACAACTACACACACATGCCATACTGACTCGACCTTCACTCCATTCCCAAGGAGAAAGAAAACACCAACATCACACAAATTCTTTTTTCATCAGCCTGAAAGTACAGTAAGAGAGTGTGTGTGTGTGTGAGAGTTTGTGTGTGTGTGTTTGTGTGCATTTAGTGAGATATAGCATGTTAATACAAACAATACAAACAAGCATTTAACAGTGACATTCAGTAAATTGTTTTCAAATTAACATCAACTGGTCACAAAAATATATAATGTAATAACTTTGGATATTACTTTCTAAATGTTTTGGTCGCAATAACACAAAGTGTATGTTATTCTAGGTTTAAGAGTATTAGAATATTACATATGTAATCCCTTGTAATAAAATTATCTGTGTAAGTGAATGTGTGTATGTGCCAATATCTAATCCCTACAGACAGAATTACCATCATTGGTCAGCATTTCTCTGACCTGGTTCTCTGTGGAGACACTTAGAGACACAGGACTACAACATCAGCTAACAGCTCACACATCAATTTGTGTGTGTTTGTGTATGTGCGTGTGTGAATTCATTTGTGTAAAGCCTATTGATTGAACATTACTTAATGCTATTTAGATGAAAAGATCCTCATTATGGAGTGACTGGGTATAAGAAAAACATTCAGCAGTAATAACCTTTTGACTTTATTTGTCAAATAAGACAGAAAAAAGTGAAGGAATTGTTCCCAGTGCTTTCTTTCCTAATCTCTTTGTAAAGTAAACTCTTAATCACTCTGTTGTTTTTTCCAACGTTTCATCTCTTTCTGCTGTGAGGAGATCCAGTCACAGCCTGAACACAGGGGAATGCAGCTATCAGGCAAGGTCAGCTCTCTCTCACACACACACACACACACACACACACACACACTTATCAAACAGTTTGTGGATCATCTATCTGCTATGACACCCTGTTGAGAGGAAAGTATGTATGTGTGCATACCAGTAGTGCACATGGTGTAACATGTACATTTACATTTGTGTATGCGTGTTTTAAGTTGTGTGTGTGGCGCTGTGTGTGAGATAGCCTGCAGGTAGGGACATGAGCGGTAAAGGTCAAAGCAGCTCTTAACTCATGTAAGTCATATGTCTGCCAACTACGCAGTAAACTGTCCTTACAGAGACGGCACCTGCTGGTGTGTGTGTGCACTCGTAGGTGGAGCTACACATGTGTTTGTGTTTGTGTATGCGCAAGTGGTGCAATTAATGGATAAAAGCTTTACAGGATGCAAGAAGATTTGGTGTGTGTGTGTGTGTTTGT
The DNA here is from genome assembly GCA_026937815.1 of Etheostoma perlongum. Taxonomy (NCBI): domain Eukaryota; kingdom Metazoa; phylum Chordata; class Actinopteri; order Perciformes; family Percidae; genus Etheostoma; species Etheostoma perlongum. Next base: position 8,901,923 of record CM049371.1, on the reverse strand, counting down.
TTGACTTAATGTGAGTTACCTGCCCAGGCCAGGGTTGAATCCAAAAAACATCTCACGACACTGGTCACAGCGTCGCCCTCCCACTGAGGGATGGGCGCACACACACTGTCCAGTCTGGTTCTCACAACCACGCTGTGATGCTCCCATTGGATGGCAGTCACACTCTGCACACATACTCTGATCTGGAGAGAGGTAGTAGCCTAGACAGAGACAAAAATAAAATTTAAATTTAATAAAATATTATGAATCTTATGATCTGTTACTTTATTACAGTTTTACAACTGCTTCCCAAAGTCCAACAGGAAGTCACTCGTTTTCCTTTTCCAAACACAACAAATCAAAATGCTACACTTATTCACCAGGTCACACACCTATTACTCACATGTGCTAACACTAATTGCTTAACTGATCAGTAACCAACCACTGCTTAGCATAGGCCACTGTAAACACTAATGCAATGTTAAAACAGAAAAACATTGCATTAGTGTTTACACTGTACTTTTACACAACTCTTCTCAGCAGATTACTAGAACATTGTATGGAAATGTAGATATAATCCTATGAAAGACCAAAAGGCTTTAGATTTAGAGCAACAGTGTGTACATGATATATACAAAAATGTACTATTATGGAAAAGATGTTTTCCATTTAATGAAAATGCTTAATTTTGAGATGTGTTTATGGCATTTTGAATGCAGTGTTTCATTTTGAACGAGATTAGAGGCATTTTGTTTGCGCAGTTTTAAAAACTGTAAACTTGTAAACAGTTGTAAAAAAACTGTAGTCTGCCTACAAGTGTATTTTTGTTTCATAGTTTCTTCCTTTATATTTTCCCTCCTTTAGATATTGCCTTTATTTTCTGCAACTCTGAAATCGAATCCGCATGATGATTTATGAAATCACAACTCAGGCTGGTACAAGCCTGAGACAACCGTTTTATGTCCCTCCTAATAAGCATAATGGAGTGTTGTTTGCCATTTATTTGTAATAAAATTGAACACAAAGCCAATAAGTGTGTGTAAAGTGGTTTCATTAAGCACACCAGGTTCTAAAGTATAAATCAATTCAGTTTATTTTTCTCAACGCTAATAGCAGCTATTAGACAAATTAGATATTTAGCCACCTTGTCAGGGAATTCGCAATGGCAGGTATACAGTACCATGAAATCAACTTGCAGTTTAGAAAAGTAGATGTATTTGTGAGAGAATACTGATTATCTTGTGTCCTCTCTTTTTAACATCCATCCACAAAACAACATCTGTTACCTCTTGTCTCATATGACTGACCACACATATCAATGCACACACAAATTCATGAGGTAATGCACACACAAAAATCAAAGTAAGATGAGTCAGAAGAAGTGGCGCTGTTGAGACCTGCCACAAAAAGGACAATCACTTAGAAGAAATCTGGCAGAAAGCACACACCAACACACACACACCAACACACACACACAAAGTACAAACCCTAAAGGTTTGTAGTAACAGCATTTTCCTCAGAATCTTTTTATTTCTGGGTAGTCTGACCTTTGGGATTTACCTATCAACTTATTTTATTTATCCAATGACATTCCTTTTTGTTCTATAAATTGTACATCCCTTTAATTATTCCAAACACACTCACCAGTTCGACAGCTACTGCAGTCCTTTCCATAGCGTGTAGGAACACAAACACACTGCCCTGTGGTGCTGTCACATACTGACCCCGTCACTGTCCCTCTGAGGTCACAAATACAAGGTACACAGCCCTGGGACAATCCCTCTAATAGGACACAAAACAACATAAGAATAGATTTAGACTTTTTCTCCCAAACTGTTGATACTTATTCAATAACACTAAAGCTTGTCCTCAAAAAAAAAGTCCTTAGATGAGATAAAGAAAATACATTAGTTACATAACAATCGTTTTATTTTAATTACAGTAACTATGCTGTATCTCAACTGACTGTACTTGTCAAACTTTATAGAGCAATTTGTTTAAGTTTCTGAAGAACTTGGTAAACAGTGTTGGGCTCAACTAAAAGACAGGAACTACACTTGGATGCAACGTTGGCTTAAGCTCTGTGTTTTCTTACTCTGGAGGAGTAAACTCTTGTTGTAGTAGTTATGGGCACAGTTGGTACACTGTGCTCCCTCAGCCCCTTCTCGGCATAGACACTGTCCAGTCCACATATCACATACACTCTCTGGCACAGTGCCCTGAATGTCACATGCACACGGCAGACAGCCCAGGGAGTTTCGCTGCTCCAGGGTGTGATAACCACGACGGCAAGAGTCACAGCGACGGCCTTCCACATGTTCCTAAAAAAGAAAGGAGGAGGAAGAAGGGACATAATGTATAGTGTACAAAATTAAGGAAGTGTTTATCCTTTATTTAACCAGAAAGGTCCCATTGAGATACAATATCGTTTCAGCCAGGTAGTCCTGCTCAATCACCTGCAGCGTACTTACCAACATCATTTTTTCCTGCTTTTGTCTGCTTACAAACCAAAACCAAACTACTCAACTAGGTGGCTTGTACTATTTTTTTTGATAAAAGGTTTTGTTTGTAAAATGTTTAGAATCTCCTATAAGAGGCTCACCTTCAGCCATGCACACTCATAGTCTCATCATATTTTTTGCCAGAATTTTGTTCACTGGCCAGAGTCCACCAGGGCCAGTGCAAGCTGGAGGGGAGAGGTGGTGTTGCTTTTTCCAATAAGAGATGACTTGCTGATTGTTTAACAAAGCCATTTTGGCAAAGTCTCTTATGGTTGACATTATAGTAAGTAAAAATAAAAAGTCAAAAGAAAATGTATATGTGGTAACTTGCCTTACACACACACTGTCCTGTGTGAGGATCACAGTCTGTCCCAGGTATTGTCCCTTTTTGTGAGCAGTTGCAGCTGACACAGGATCCCTCCAGTCTTAAACCATATGAACCCCTGCCACAAGAGTCACAGCGCTGCCCCCCCACCCCGGGCTTGCACTCACACTGTCCCCCCTCAGGCTCACAGAACGGGCTGAGGGAACCCAGGGGGTCACAGTCACACGGGACACAGCCGTCATGGTGGGAGAGGTTCCAATACCCAAACTCACAGCGGTCACAAGAAAGACCTGGAAAGAAAGCATGAGAATAAGAATGAGAGAGAGAGAGAGGCATTTACAGTAATGTTGAGGTAAGGACAGAGTGGTACATGCTGAGAGAACAAGAAAGAAAAAAGAAAGAAAAAAGTGAATTGATGCTTGCTTGTTCCCCAACTAGCGTTTAGCCTGACTCTGTTGGCAGGTGTGCGCGTGTGTGTGTGTGTGTGTGTGTGTGCGTGCATGCGTGCGCGCATGCGTGCGTGTGTGTGTGCGTGCGAGTGAGTAAGTGAGAGGGAGCGAGAGAAATGGAGGGTGAGTGTATAAAACTGCCATCATTAGGGCCAGGCCCTCTACATATGATGGATCACTCACCTAAGGCCAAACACTTAATTTCACTGGCGAGAAAATAAATAAATTAAGTACAACAAGAAAAGGATGGAGGAAAAGAAAAAAAGGAGATGGAGAGTTGGAATGATGGATAGAGAAAAATAAAAACAATACGAATACTGAATTACCATTTGGTGTGGTGCTTTAATGTACTTAAAGAAGAACAATGAATTGCTGCTTGTTGCCAAATCATCTTTTAGAATTATTTGTTTTCACAAGATTTTGTTTTGTAAAACAAAAAAAACAAAAATCAAAGACTTTTTGGAGGGCAAAAATGCAGGTTTATATTTTTACAAGTGTGAACATTTAAGGCCTTCCTTAGTTAACATCTCACAACATTTTGAATGCCAGCAGGAGCTATGCAGTAAAGAATGTGAAATGAACTGATTAACAGTTTTACTTCAGTTATTGCTCTTTATGCAAGTATTTATCTATCTTAAATGTAGGTCTGTCAGCTCAGCATTTTATTCATTGTGCCTTTGAGGAAAGTTATTTCTTAAAATATTTTTTTTTTTCTGTTTATAATTATTGTATAATAACAAACACCAAAACTGAACATAGATACTGTGGGAGATTTTATGGCTACAGCAGCAGTGCCAGGCTGAAAGGCTAGTTAAACAATGATGTGCAGTGTGAGCGAGCAGGGCCTATTTGAATATGCCATACGTATTCCATGACAGGCAATCTGCCCCTAAATGGATGCCTGGGGGCAAAGCAGGCACCACAGCCGTTCATGAGGGAGCGTGTGTCTGTATGTGGGTGAGTGAAAGTGTGCATGTGCGCATATACATACATGATAGCATATCTGTACATCTGTGTTAGTATGTGTATACTAGTATGTATGTGTATGTCGCTGTGAGTGTATCCTACTCAGTGTGCAGCAGACACTTGGCATTTCCCCTGCCCACTTTAATGATTTTATAGATATGAATGTATTTCTCTCCATAGATCATATTTCATAATAGTGCAGTGAAGAAACGTCTGTATGCATGTGTGTGCGTTAAAGTGTGCGTGCGTGTTTGAGGGTGCTGATGGTACTGAAAATATGCAGGCTGACAGAATGATGCTTACAACCCTAACAATGCTGTGATATACTGTGTTCTGTAATTTCTGTTCCCAATAAAACTACACAGTTTATGAACAACCCAACACCTATCATAAAAAGTAATTATATTTTCTATTTACACTTTAGACATTGAGCTAAAGAAGCTGGAATTTGCAAAACATTTCTGCGACTAAATGTAGTTTTAAATTGGGATATTCAAGCACTAGGTCCAACAGATAGCAAGAGAAACAAATGAGAAGATTAGACATGAGAAAAGGTAAGGAAAAAAAGTCACAAGACAATAAAAAGGAAAGAAAAGTGAGAACATTAGAGAAAAGAATGTGTTAGAAGATATAAGATCAGGACAAAAAGGATCTGTTGGGGTTTACATGTGTGCACACGTGCATATGATTGTGTGTTTTTTTCAGGACATGGCCCAGCCCTTTTATCAGTAGCCAGCTGGTTAACAGGCTCATGCATCACCATTTCAAACACTATTATGTACACACTGCACTCTGGCACCTTGTTATGAATGTGCGTGTGTGTCTGCATGTGTGTATCTGTGTCTATGTGCACACATTTTAATTCCGTCCTTCTGAAGCGTGCCTGCCATTGCTCTACTCAAAGTATCAGCTTGGCGGTAATAAATTGCCATAATCAAATCTCATTTCTGAAAAATACCTGTGGGAGCAACCAAACAAACAAGGACAGAAAAAAACGAAAGTGGGTCTTGTAAGAAGGAGTGTGGAAAATACAAGGGGCCGCAGCAGTTTGTTTTAATCAACTTGGCATTGAATTAGAGAATTAAATACCGGCTTAGTCCTTGATGGCATGTATGTGCAGAGACACACACACACACACACACACACACACACACACACACACACACACACATATTTAGGCACACACGCAAAGAAACTCTTATAAATCATAAAAAACATACAGTTAGGCAAAGACAAAAGTACACAAACACATGGTTGCATCCAGGCACTTCCTCTGACATATACATAAACAGACACTCTTACACACATTTACACATTTAAGTTCACATACACATGCCCGCACTCACACGCACAACCATGGGCCCTTGATAGCGAGGCTTAGCAATAACCATGATGCGTTGAGTTGAGGAGCGCTGGCCGGTTTTGCATTTCATACGAGCCTGCTCTTCAAAGGCACACAGGGGAGAGAGTGAAACCATTTATCACAAAGAGACGCACCCCCCCAGCAGAAAAGCCTGTTTATTCTGGCTGGCAAAACACTTTGGGCTATGGATGTGTGTGTTTTTTCGCCTGTGTGTATGCACATGACTGGTTTGCTGTGTGTACCCAGTACACCCACTTTTGTTTTTGTGTGCACCCCAACGAGCAGCTGTGACTATGTACTAATTTAGACACCATTACTTGACAATTAAACAGAGTAACCATTATTAACAAAGTACTTGGGGACATTTTGTAAGAGAAACTATTTTAGGGAGCAGACATTTTGGAGTTGAGAGGCACGCTGCTCTGGTAACATACCAAGGATTGAAGAGATTCATCATTAAATTACTTTTATCTTTTCCTTATCCTAATTACGCCCTCACTCACAATGAGGCTGCTTGGTTTGTATGGGTGGGGCCTAGGGTGATGCCATGAACTTTCATTGTGTTATACTGTCCTCAAAAAGTTTCTTGGCAGCAGGTAACAAGAAGCAGTTCTAACACACATGATCGTTTCTGAAAAATGCTGTGCAAAAGCATTAGCATCCTCACCATCAAAAATGTCATCAAAATGAAACCCTTAAAACAAAAATCTCAGAAAGTACAACCTTAAAAAAGCATAGTTTTATCTAATGTTTGTCTGTTTACCTGTGACATGGGGTTTACAGTGGCACAGTCCAGTGTCCTGGTTACAGCTGGGAATTCCTTCTGTTGAGGTGCTAATGATGCCAATGTTACTGCAGTTACAGCGGGTGCAGCCATTTGGATTTGAGGCTTTAAGACCATACCAACCAGGCAGACACTCTGCACACTGACGTCCTGTTACTGCAACCTTACATTGACACTGACCTCCTACCTGAAGGTGAGAAACAGAGAGGAAGAGAAGGACAGGCAAGGGAGAGTAAACATGTTATAAACTGACTTGAATCAGCAACACTGAAATTGCAAGGGTTTCACTGGTCATCAACAATTTTGCTGTTTGTACCTGGGCACACTCTATGCTGCTATTGACTGTTCCATCAGTGTTACAGTTGCAAGGCTGACACAAATCAACTGAAGTGGGATCAGATTCCTCCAGCCTGAAAAAGCCTCTTATACACAGCTCGCAGTTTGTACCTGAGAGACAGAAACCAGGTGAGACAGAAAGCAAGAAAGTCAAAGGAACAGGTAGAAGCCATGTAGGGATCAAGAGAGATGTCCATGTCAAAGTCCAGGTTTCGACTATATTTGTCTCATTGGGAAAATGGTTTTGCAGCACCATGAAAAAGTGACACAACTTAACATCTTGTAATGATAGAAGTAACATCTAAAAGGCTTATGACATCTCGTAAGGGTGTGAATCACCAGAGGCCTTACAATACAATGTCATCACAATACTTATGTCACAATATATTATTGCAATTTTAAATATATTGCAATATTCTGCAATACACTGCAATTTAATAATCTAAAAAATAAATGTATTTGTTTGTTCAACACCCTTCAATTTTATTGCTGCAAAATGGGATTTTCAAGCAGACAAACTGACCAACACATATACTAAAAGATCGATACAGTATGGCCACGGGAAATATTGCGATACCATGCTGTATTGATTTTTTTGCCCCACCTCTAACATCTTGTCTGTAATTGTTTCAAAGTGCTTTAACATTAAGGTTAATAAAGAAACATAAAAGCCATTTTTAAATGACATTTAATTAGTTCTTATAAAATGTGAAAAGAAAATTAGCTAACTTATGTTGCTAAAACTCTACCTGTGGTGTTGTGCATGCAGTTGTCACAGACGCCTCCTCCTCCTCGATAGTGCTCATCCGGATGCTCATCAGCTCCAACATCGTAATGACAGGAGAGGGCGTGGCCGTGACACTGACAAGACCGGCAGTTCATAGGCTGGAGCTGGTCACCTGACCTGAATGGCTTGTCATTGTAGAGGGGCACACAACGCTGGCACTGTTGAAAACAGACACATACTGTATATAAACATAAATGTCTTTATTTATACTATAATCTAGCATTATGTTAGGATATTTGTTATTAGTGCTTACTCAATTACTAAACAGCTTGCAGCGAGAGTTTCTGAAGTAATCAGACCTAGTCGTAACTCTAATGAATCCAATCACGGATGCAAGTTTACATATATACACACTTATCATATAAATTCAAATGAATTAGTGCATTGGTGGTAAAAAACAAAACATCCTGTGACAAGAGATTAGGAATGTAAACAATAATTTGTATTATGCAAAGGCATATAAAAAATGTCATAAACTGTACATTTGCTGAAAATAACAGTGTACACAGAAAAATGGTCCTGTGACAAGTAAAATGTTTGCTTTTATGGAACAAAGACAAAGAATGAGAAAGAGGGGGAAATATAAAAGACAAAAAAAAAAATCACTGGCCCGTGTAAACCTAAATCTAAAGAGAGAAGAAAAATACAGATAACTAATTAGAAAGAGCCAGTGCAAAACACACACACACACACACACACACACACACACACACAAAGTAGGGAAATCAAACATCTAATGAGGAGTGACTTGCAACAGCCAGGGCTCTCACATAGGCCCACTTTCATGTCAAAATAAACATACCAAGGTGTGTGCTGGGTAGGAGGAAGGGAAAAAAGTAACATAAAAAATGCATTTTTCTGTAGCAGACAGCAGCAGCGGCGAGAAGCAGCAAGTAAAAGCCCTTTGATTTTGTTCACCAGTCAGTACAAATTATGGTGGACAAGGGGGGCATCAAATGACGGGATTAAAAATGTATTAAAAAACACAGGAGTTCCTCCCATGTGTGACACATGCAGACCCGCACTGGCCCCATTATGTATGACAGACAGAGGAGGGGTGAGAGGGGGGAGGGGTAGAATGTAGATAGAAATAGGGGGAAAGGCTCCTATTTTGTATACGAGAGAAAAGGGGGAGGAGGTAGGGGAAAATGCAGGAAACTGATGTTAGCAGAAATGAGGAAGAACAATTTCCTTTGTGTTTTAAAGATTAAGACTGAAGGGACAGAAAGACAAAAAGCAGACCAAGAAAACCATCCCCAAGTGTGTGAGCAAGAGATGTGGGGCGGAAAAAGAAGAAGACAAAGAGAGATCAAAAATAAAATTAATGTCAGCCTGTGAAGAAGACAAAAGACCCCATGTGTACTGCAGCTACAACACGACAAAGTCTCAGGACGAAACAAAAATGTATGCAACAGTTACCACATGTTCTGCTGTTAAAGATGCCCTGTGGAGTTATGTTAATATTTTCTCACCAAATACATTTTGTTTATTTGTCCAACAAATGTTTTGAATGTATTTAAATCATCATAATGCATTTGCAAGTTTGCAGTCATCTTCTTCATCGCCTTTCCTTGCTTTGCCAACGGTCAGAATGTGTATCATGCCGCTGGTGTGCATGTGCGTCCACTACACAAACAAAGCAAGGACCCACTCATCAAACATTGGCTGTGTGTGTGTGCTGTCATAGTGCTACTAAGGGTAATCAAAACTCCACAAGTTATCTTGAACCTCTTCTAAGTCTTGTATTCTCAGTCTTGTACTGGTATGACTTTAAAAAAAACTAAATTTGGACAGAAAACATATCACAGAGTGACTACATTTTTTATAGACATAACTTTCAACATTCATGCACACCACATTAAAATTAATACATTTAAGGGTATTTGCCATGTAATTTAATTCAAACGTTTCTGGTTCTAAATAGCTGAGTCCCATCCTTTTAATTTGACACTCTGAATCTCTGAATTATGTTGCGGCAGTGGCCAAAATAATTCAAACAAAGAACATTTTGAAAACATTAGGGAAAAATCAACTGCTCATTTAAAAATTAAGAAGACAAATACATTTCCTCTCCAGTGAATGGATAAGATCTAAAGAGTATGCATATCTGTATATTTGTGTGTGTGTTTGTGTGTGTGAATCCGGAGCGCTGTTCCCTGTTGGGCGATTATGAACAGGATCTAATAAAGCAGCAGGAGATTCTCTGGAGACATGATGTGCGTGCACACACACACACACACACACACACAAAGAGTGCGTCTTGGGACATGTAATTGCACAGAAGTGCTGGGATGTTTGCATGTTATGGTTTGTTCTGTCTCTTGCTCGTCCGTCTGTTAAATCTATCTAATGTCATACAGACAGAATCTTCCCGCCTCTCTGTTTGTCCGTGCCGCTTTTCCCTTTTCTGCCCATCTGTCTTTGTTGATGCCTGTATGTCTGTCTGTGGGTCTGTGTCCCAAAACGTTTCACATTTCAAAAGGTACTTTTCTTTCTGCACTTTGAACAGAAAGCTCTACATCTCACTCTTAGTCTCATCCGCTGGGGATGAGTTGAAGAGCAAGATGGAGCGAGTTCTTCTCTCCCATATCTCCCTCCCTTTTCATTCATCTTTCGTCTCCTCTGCGCCTCCTCATTCTTCCCACCATTTCTTCCTCTTCTATCTCCTCTCCTCCTGAAAAACAAATCACTCTGTACATTTCTCTGGGCTTCCCACCTCTCATCTTCCTCACTTGCTTCCTCCTGTCTCTACCGTCCCCCAACTGCTTGTTCTCATAGTCATGGTGAATATGTGAGCAGGAAATATTACCATACCAAATGAAAGGGAGAGGATTTTTTTCTTCCTTCTCTTTTCTTTTCATTCAACATTGCATTACCTTCCCTCTCTCCCAGCCTGCTAATTAGTCGAGGGACTGGTGTTTGGGAGTTAAAAGAAAACTGCACACGTTCATTCTCTGCTTCACACAAAAGGTTTTGATGGCACTCCATCATCTGCACACAGTACCAGCAGCAAAAAAAGGGCAGTGCATACTATAGATTGAGTGTATATGGTTTTAATTATTTGGCTTTTGTCTTTCTGCAAATGGCCAGTCCTCTATACCATAATTCTGTAGCTAAGAAGAACATTAGAAAACTGAGTTATTCACTTTGTTCTGCTGATGACTTGGCCCCTCAGTCAGGACCCCGACAGTCTGACTTTCGACTCCTTAAACATTTGTCCCACACACAAACACAAAAACACACACACACACACACACACACACACACTTCCTAGTTTAATTCCTTGTAGACCGCCTACTAAATATCTCTTTGCAAGTCTAGTTCAAGGCATAAAAAAATAAACGTGTGTGGGTGTACTGCAGGGTAAAGGATAACATCTTATTTTCACTCTAAATGTTTCGACAAAACCTGCTGAGTGAGGAGCCTTCTCTAATGGATATGTGGACATTCAGATGGCATGTCACAAGCATCTATATGTGTCCGTGCATGTGTGCGCGTGTGTGTGCGTGTTAATCTGCTGGGGCAACTCATCTTATCCTAAATGCCATGACCAATTTCACGCTCTCCCTGGAAAGGTCGTGCCACTGCCGTGTGTGTGTGAGAACATGTTTGTGTGTACATGCCCGTTATCTGAAGTTAACCCGGTTAACCCCAGCGTAGGTGAAAATCTGCTGCTGAGGCAAACTTTAGCAACAGAGATCCAGGAGAAGGCTACTTAACGTCACTAGCCATCAATATCTATGACACACACACAGATGAAATCACAGAAATGCACACACAGGTTCCATTTCAGAATGTATCTACAATATATAAACACCAAACAAAAATTCTTGTGACAACTCGCATAAACGCATGCACACACAAACACACTAAAATTCACACAATGTTCGATGATGTCACGTCCAGTGTCAATTCAGCCTCCAGCTGCACACAGCCTGATGTAACTAGCCTTAATGCCTTAAGTTGTGGACCAAGAAACACACAAGTTGGCTTACAGAAAGGTAGTGTGGATTGCTTTTGCATCTTACCTACTGTATAACACCAATATCGGACACACACACTGAATCCCCAAAAAATGCTATTCTGAACCGTCAAATGACAGAAAATAGAGCGTGTGACGTGATGTACAATACAATTTATGATATAGCTTTCAGACATGACTGAATCCATCAGCTGTGGAGAGACGTACAGAGACAGAGTGACAGAATGAGAGATCAACTCTGACACAGAGTGCACATAAGAAAGACTCAAAAGAATGAGTGAGAAAGTGGGAGAGTGTGTGTGCGTTTGGGGGCACGTGTGTTAAAATGTGTGAGAGAGAGTTTAAGTGTGTGTCTTCCAAGGCCCCCGTTGATCATCTTGACACATGTCTGAGCATTTCTGTCACTTTAATGTCACTGTGGAAATTCTGCAGATTAGTACAACATCCGTCATGGTGCTAGGCCGATCCAAGTCAACAGAACGGATGCAATATTAAACACTAATATTCCCCACAGCCTTTTATGCTCCACTATTATAGAGGCAGAAGAAAGGTCCTGAATATTCACTCGGAAAGATGACATGAACAGGTTTGGAAGAAAAGTGCACCAAGGCACTCACATACACACACAGAGATAATCACACAAAAAGGAATTTGTATAGACACATACACGTATAGCACACATTCCTTTACACACTGTCTTTCACAGAAGTGTAGCTCTAGTAGATTATTTTACATAAAAAATACACACAACCACGCACACAAAACTATCCACATTGGTGATTTTCATTGTATCTAACACAAAAGAACAACCGTACAAGTGAGAAGAAAAGAAACAGATCGGGAGGACGGAAAGACATGAGCCAGAAAGAAAAAAAAGGAAGAAAGAGAGGGATGAAATATGAGAAAAAGAGTCAAAGAGGCATGAACTAAATACTCAGAAAGGAAGGCAATAAAGAGTGAGAAGGAGTAGAGAAAACGGCTGAGTGAAATGAAGCAAAAGACAAACAGAGAGAGAAAGAGAGCTGATTAGAGATGCATGCTGAGGGAATGTCATTGTTCTAGTCGATTTGAGACATTTAAACTAAGACCCGAGAGAGAAAGACAGTGAAAGCGGGTGGGATAGGGACATAAAGAGAGGAAACAGAAAAGTGGTGTATAAAAATGGAGATCATTTTTTTCTGCATTAGTAATGGAGGTTGGCATAAAACCATGTTCAATTATATTGTCTGTGTGTGTAAAAGCGCCTTGTATGACAACTTTTATTTTAGTCTGGATGGTTCATATAAGACAAAAACAATTAAATGCAAGGGTGTGCGTAGGAGGGTGTTTGTTATTTGAGAATAGGCAAAATAAGCAATTGAACAGCTGCTGGTTGACAGTTGTACTCCACTGACGTCTTTTGTCGCCTCTGCTTGAAAACACACACACACACACACACCCACACTAATACACAGACACAGGTACATGAATGATACATAAGTAGTGAATAATGCAGGCTGTCCTGTGCTACATCGACGTGGAGCAGTCCTTTTCACTGCTTTTACTTTTCACTGCTGACCGACTAGAGGTTGTTTTCGGGACAATACCTACTATTACCTGGCAAGTTGTATTAGCTTTGTCGTAAAGACCTGGTCCTGAGGTGGAGGTTAACATCAAACTAGACTGAAATCAAATTGCATGCTCACATCCTGTAGCATACCAGTGGGTGAATGTTACTATGGGATCATATTTTAGGTTTTAAAGAGGTAACAATGAGAAACAAACTTTTACCATAATTTACCCAATCATCATATTTTGGCCCGACTGTAAACCATAACGCACTTAGCTGCTTGATGTAGGATTCCATCAATATGGCTTCTTCTCTCTACAATTATATCATTTCGTGAACACAAAAACCAACCACATCTTATTTTTTCAGAAAGCTTAGATCTCTCATTACCCATAAAGTAAGGCAATGTGAAAGAGAGTGAAGACTATTAGACTAGATTAGAGTTTTAGATCAGAGAAGTGACCTACTGTAAATCTACTTGAAAATGTCTGAGACACCACATAATTCAGTTATCATAAATCAAACAACCCATACAGTCCTGTGCCAACAAGGCTGATGTCAGCTGTCAGTTATTTACAACTTTAACAGCATACAGTGTATTGCCTGATTTAGCAGTCTGACGGCACTGATAGCTGTCCATTAACCAAAACGTCAGGTTCAAAGCAGAACCGCCTGGCACTGCGGGTATACAGTATGTGTCCAAAAAGCATGGCAGTTAATGCCACGTAAAACTAAAAGCACCATAGCTCCCACAATGTAACGTTGTAATTCAAAACTTTAAAACATTAAATTACAAGTTGATAGAATGAGACTGATGACATGTAAATGGCCAATCAGCACAACCATGTACGGCAATTCTAATGTTAATCAATTTCAGCAAAGAAATAAAACCAAAGACTAAAATGTGTAAATGTGTAGGAATATATGGATCTAATACTGACATTGATAATTGGGAATACAAATCCCCAGACAAAGCAAGCCAATGTAATTAATTTGTGTTTAAATATGTGTAATTTGTGTGGAGCAACATGACCCTCTTACCTCACTACAAATGCTACACATATACTACGTATTTCTGATCACGTTTGTTACTCACATTGTTCCCCTCTGTGTGGCTCTCAGGCAGACACAGACAGCGATAGGGCGTCACACTGGTATCACAGTGGTCTGCATGGCCGTGACACTCACATCTGGCCAAGTGACAGAGAAAAGGAGAGAAAGATAAACAAACTGGCAGAACCTCAAAATTGCAATGTACAAATTTGCTAATTAAAATACACAACTTCTGATTACAATGAAAAAAACAAATGCAACAACAAAAAGGTTAGCATCAAACAACTAGACAAAAGCTGTCCCTCTTTCAAAGTTTCTGTTGACACCTCCTCTATCCCTCATCCATGGAGTGGCAGTAGTGCCATTAAGAAGTTCCCATTCAACATTTATGAATGCTATCCTCAGAATCATCAGAGCAACATAACAGGCCTGTCTCTCTCACGCACACACATTCCCATATTGTCAAAAGTGGACTAAAAGTGATTAAACAAAAAGAAATGATCTTACTTATGTCTAACTTTATCCTGATTATTTATTTTCTATTTTGAAAGACTTTTTATTCTACTACCTTCTTGGTAGCCATTCATTTTAATACAGTTTGAAGCTTGGTATCTTCAGTATGTACTGTATCCTTTCAGATAGCCACCTTATAGTCTGAAAGCTAGCCTGGGGCGGCAAGCCATAGACATTATGGAGGAATGTGAAAATAAAAAAATCACCAAAAGGGTCTTAGACTTGATTTTAGCATGACGAAAAGTGGAACTCCATAATGTCCCCTGTTGGGCTGTCCACTGCTGGATTTGCACACACGCGCACACGGACACACGCACACGGACACACACACACACACACACACACACACACACACACACACACACACACACAGCATGATAGTCATTTAATTATTCATTCAGGTATTCAGTTACTTTTTCCCCTTTCATTCTTCCCTCCGTATCCTTTCACCTCTTGTTCTCGTTATATCACTTTCTGTTACAAGCTGAATAAATTAATCACATCTGCAGCATTTAAGCAGTAAATTATAAGTAAAGAATTTATCTATTTCTAATCAAATTAAAAGTTGTGAAAAAATGTGAATCATTTAGACCATATATCAAAACAATTTAGAGGATTATTAACCTGGTAAAAAGTAGAAAACCAAAAAATGAAGTTGTTTTTTTTTCTTTTTTACAATTTACAATACTGATGGTTTTAGTATATATACAAATATAAAATGTAGTATTCTCAGAAGGCTGCTCTAACAAACAGTAAGTAGATAAGTCTGTCCTGAGAAAAATGAAAGAAAAAATGTTTTGAACAAAAGCACATTAGCAGTGATGTCCACCACAGATTAAAAAAGAGCACCACCAATAAAAACTCTAACTTAGTCAATACAAAAATAAGGCAGTAAGTAAAATAAAGTAAAAAAAGTGTCTCTGTGCCAAAAGTATAATAACAATGGCTTTACCTTTACAAATAAAAAAAACATTCACAGATGAAATTGTAATGAGGAGGAATGCAGTTCTTCTTTGACTACTCAGTTCTCAATTTGTGGTATTTATATTTTGATTAAATTATTGCTTTCAAATATCTAAATGTTCTTCCTATGATATATTTTACATACACAGGCCCTGTTGGTGAATATATTAGCTTGGATATGCCACACCAATAATGGAATATTATCTTTATCATTATGAGAACAATGTACTCACATTGCACATGTGAAGACTAATACCTGAAAATATTGACCCTGCATTTCCAGTCACAGTAAATAAGTAAATAAGTAAAACTACTAGCAGCAGATCAATAAACTGGGCTGATATTAGCTTATTGTAGATGTAGCGGCAAGTACTGTACTGTATGTCAGCTAATAACTAACAAAAAGTTAAGTACAAAAATGCAAAAGATATGTTTTAGGTTTGCCGCTCAGCAGTACATATTGTTTTCACAAAAAAAAGGTTAAGGAATCATTATGAAAACAGTTTGCTTATGTTATCAGTTTATCTTTAAAATCTGAATAATGGTCAGGCTATAAAAACTACTTGCGATATTGATTATTATGAAAAATAATTTTTTTGAATGGCATTTCTGTGCCGCAATATCATGCAGTATTGTAATGTAAGAGGGACACGTAGGACAAATGATGCTCATGAGTGCAGACATGCACAAAGACACATACTCAGGTTACAAGTGTACTCTCACTGCCAACACATCTATTTGCATGCTTTATAAAGAATGAAGAGAGAAGAGATAGAGAGATGGAACAAGAATGAAAGAGAGCTGGGAGACAGAGAGGGATGAAGAATGCACAGATGAGATATCAGCAGCTCTAAATCTCTGTTTCTCCTTCTTCACAGTAACAAGCTACTAATTAAAACAGCTGGGGGGGGGGAGTTAGAGATGATTGCCTCCTGCATAATCCTATAATTACTACAGTCATAAAAAAACAGTCACTCTGTCAGTCCAATGAAGTGATGTGTTCACAATTACACTCAGAAAGCCCTGCTGATACTCAACAGTCATATTTTCTAGATTTTGAACTGTGCTCAGACATTTTTAACAAACCAAGACTGAAAAGATCTTCAGGGGCTTCTTTCAACCAATTGCTCCACTTTATCTAATATACAATTCTGACAAGTGACAGGAGTGACTGTTAACAAAACTGGAATTATGCTTCATAGGGTGGTTCATCTACATTAGTGAAATTGACATATGTAAATTTTAAGATCTAAAAGCTATGTTTAGCCGTATTTGAGGTACAACAATTCCAATTTCTACTTCTTGGTGTGCAATTCAAGTTCTTTAAGACATACCACAGATATTACATATCCAGATGTCATGATGGCAATTCAAACACCATCGACAAATTTCCAAAACTGATGAGATACTTATAGTGGGATCACTGGATAAATATGTGTAACTCTTCACCTGCCACTGATGGTGATCTCATTGATGGAATAGTATCTGTGACGCTGGTTCACCCCGGCTGCTCTGGAGTGGGATTGTCCATTCAGGTGTATCCTGACCTGGGTGGCATGTACCATCTTCTGCAGAGCAGGAGTGTTGTAGAAGTCGTTATAGCCTGGCCTCAGGTTTGGCTCTGGGGTCAGCAGGCTGAATATAATGTTACCTCCTGAGAAGGGAACATCGCTGGAACACAGGAAACAAAAACACACACATTAAAGAAATTAAGTCTAGGTACAGTAAAAGCCTGGGCCACACAACAACAAACCAAACAACAAATCAAAGGCATCCGTAAAAAGAGTTATTTATGTGTTAAAATTGTGCGCGTGCGTGCGTGTGTGTGTACAAATGGAACACACTTTTAAGCTTGAGGATTTACAGTGCTTTCCACATTTATGTTTAACATTTAAACATGATGTATAAATAATATCCATTTATTTTTATCCCTTTGGTGCAGTTTAATATGCAATTTAATTGTATACAGTATATGTTGTAGGGGGTCACTACTCGGTCTCTCTTTCAAGTACGGGTTCCATAACTCCAAAGAAACCCTGCTTCATATAAAGTTTTGATATTTATAAAGTTATTTTATATAACTTTACCTATATTGTATTTGTATATAATGTTCCGATATACAAACCAAAATCAGGAAACAAGATCAATTGAGAGCACAATAGTTCTATGGGAGACATTCTGTTGAGCTAGTTCACCTGAAGCAGAAGTACTGTATTTTATTGGTATGAAAACACCTAAAATGACTGATGTGTGCTTGAAATTATTTTGTTGGACACTCCAGTGGCCTCAGAGGACACAATGTCTCTTGCGGTATAAAGTAAATCTTGCGGAAAAAAAAACACTAAAAAAAGACTAATGTCACAGAGCGTGTTATGTTGCCAATGTGAGGTTTAATTACTCTCATGCCAATTTACTAATAAGTGTAACTGTGCCAGGCTGTATGTGATATCATTCATCAGTCAATTGAAAATTAAGCAATGACTACATAATCTGTAAGCTAAGCTATTCATACCTGTTCTATCTAGCGCCAACCAGGGCCTCCAAACAATCAGCTATGCCAAGATACAATGTGTGAGATTATGTGAGTATGTTAAAACTATGTTCCAAGGCCAGGTCATGTGCCAAGGCAGAACTGTAGGTGGTTAGTACGGTGGCCAACAGGGGCAAACTGTGTGTTAAGAAAACACATGCAAATGGACAAAACACAAGCAAATTAAGAAAACAACTTCATTAATTTGACAAAACGTATGTGCAGCATTTATCAAACACGCTGCAAATACACACAACACGACCAAATACACAAACGTGCTGTAAATACACACAACACAAACAAATACAAAACATGCTGCAAATACAGAAACGTTGCAAAAAGTACACAAACACCCAAAAAAAAGCGATGCAAAAAGAAAAGCAGATGCAACAAAAAAAAAACGTTGCATCTAGATTTCACAATGGAAGTTCTCCAGGCCTCTAGAGAGAGAGTAAGCCGGGACACGTTCAATCCATAGACTGTATTATTATTATTATTATTATAATAATAATAATAATAATAATAATATACCGTCTATGGTTCAACCTCAGAACGGTGTGAAACTGCAAATATTAAGTCTACATTTGAGATATGTTTTCTCTCGTTTGGTGGGTGTGTCTCGGCTCAGGTCACAGGTGATACTCAGTCAG
Organism: Etheostoma perlongum; assembly: GCA_026937815.1. Classification (NCBI taxonomy): domain Eukaryota; kingdom Metazoa; phylum Chordata; class Actinopteri; order Perciformes; family Percidae; genus Etheostoma; species Etheostoma perlongum. The sequence goes on along the minus strand of CM049371.1, from coordinate 8,883,193 downwards.
CAGAGATGTGTCTGTAAACATAATGTATGTCTGTAATAAAACATTTAAAACTGCATCAACATTTAACGTTGATGTTTGCCATTTTACATGAGAGGGTTTAAGTTTGTCCGAAAAGCGCATGCTTAAGTGTAGGCCTCCTCAAGTGTAATATTGTGATTATCCAACAACGGTTAACAACAAAATAAGTAATAAATCTACACTACACTCTTGAAATAATAAAATTAAAAAAACAACAGACAGGATTTCTAGTCCCTCCCTGTAAACCAGTCATTGAGCTATTGCTTTGTAGAGACCATGGGATTTATCAAACTGAATAAATCTCGCCCGAACATCCAGTATAAACACAAAACTGCTAACTCCATCATGTTGTAAGTAAGACATCTGCTGAAAAAGTTGTATTCATTAGCAGGATTGCCGTACTGTTTAGTTCAAAAACATCAAAAACACCAAAAGCATGAAGACATAGCACAGATGCAAGCTTTTATTTTGAAAAGTCAAATCTCGGTGACGGCAACAGACGAGAGGACATGACACGGGAGCAATGACTATATATTTGTAATATATTATATTAATAATATTAATTTAATATACAGTCAATGGGCGCGAGGCATGAGATGGGATGTCTCCAGGCTGCTAATAAAAAGGCAGAGTGCTCTCTCTCCGTGGGGTCCACTTAGCGCTCCCTCTAGAGCGCCTGAAGAGCTTCTGTTGTGTAATCTGGATGAGGCATTTGTTTGTTGCATTTGTTTTCGTGGTTTGTGCGCTTTCCTTTTTGCATCGTTTTTTATTTGCATCGTGTTTATGTATTTGGTTGTGTTGTGTGTATATGCAGCGCGTTTGCTAAGTGCTGCACATGTTGTCAAATTAATGAAGTTGTTTTTCTTAATTTACTTGTTTTGTCTATTTGCATGTGTTTTCTGAAGTTGCAGGGCGTTTGCCCCTGTCGGCCTCCGTAGGTTAGCTATATAAACCTAGTCACTGTGAGAGTGTGTGTGTTAAATGTATGTGTGTAATATGTGTCTATGTGGGTATGTGTCTGACTTTCTTTTATTTCTTTTGACACTGGCATCTGGCACTGTAACACACACAAATGTGTGCATGCATAAATGTGCGTTTATATGGGTTTGTGAGAGTTCAGATAGTTTTTATTTAGTCTTGCCAGTAATTTCTGTGTAATTTCCTCCACCCTAAAGAAGCCATGACCACCCAACAGAATACAGAGAACATATGGTTGTGCTCTGGGGAGAGTGCCTAAAACAGAATAACAGACTGCTTGAACGGTTTATTTTTAATTTATTTTTATTTAATTGATTCAAGGCAGTTTAAAATGGGATGATCAATCCGTGGCCAGTGATGTATTTATCTTCATCTGACTGCTGACACAGTAAATGACAAAAACTTATTTCAAATTTCAGAACAGTGATGAGCCTCCTGTCACTACATATGTGTTTGTCCTCTCTTATTCCCCACATGCTTAATGACTATAATGTGCTATTGTACAGTTAATGTCCAGTTACAAATGTAAACCTTTTCATGAACGTATCTTTTTTGGATATATGCATACTCATCTCAATTGAGCTTTTAGTTTTCATGTTAGTGCTGCAGCATATCAGAAAATATGAAAAAAAATGTGAGCTTTTTAAATTGATTTCTCAGATTTTTAAAAATATGTACAGTATACATTACTTGTTTCTCTTTTAACAGTTATGTAAATAATATTGACTATTTTCCACATGTGCTCACCCGTTAACACATGGTACCTACCTGGGCAGCTGCAGACAGTTGACTGAATCTGGTCTCAGTAAAGGCCCATTGTTCTGCATTTGAAACACAGTGCAGTTTCTGGCCATATATTGCCAGTCCAACCAGGGCTGTTCTGTGGTGGTGCCACTCTCAAGTTCTGTGAGGTAAAGCATCCGTCTTTGGATCAGAACTGACTCAGGCAAGAGCCCCCCAAATTGTACTATAACGTAGAATATCTGGAGGAGAAAGGGGTACAAGTTAGCATGAATAGAACCACATTGGTAATACAGGTACACCTGTACAACGCACAGCAATCCAAAACAACAGCCATGCAGTACATCCTACCATGGTGGTGTTTTTGTTGACACTGTATCAGACATACATATTTATTCACCTCTTTAGTAATGTTTGAGGCCATAGTAATAGCTGTTATGTTTTGCATCACATTATATTAAGGCCATTATATTAGGATGTGATGATAATTTGTAATGGTATGGTATTGGCATTGATACAAATCCCATTTTAATGACGGGTCTTGTGCAGTGTTGGTCTTGTTGAAATGGTAACATTTTTGTTTTGCTCATAAGTTGTCAGCCATCACACATATTCAACACATATGTATATGTATTCAACACACACACACACACACACACACACACACACACACACACACACACACACACACACACACACACACACACACACACACACACACAGTTTCCTATAACACATAAACCATTTGTGTCACTGTGAGTAGGTGTGGGTATGTGTTATCTGTCCCACTACAGTGTAGGCTGGGACACTGGGTTACACAGCAGGGAGCACATTAAGCCGCCACCACCACTGTGCAAACCCTCCCCACACCCCACACCCCACACACAAACACAAACATTCAACCCAAACTTCAGAAAGTGTCTTTTATCTGAGGACTTGAGCTGAGCTACCACGTCAGGACATCTCCCAAAATCCTGCCCACACTCACATACACACTTCAGAGAGAAGAGGGACAAGTCCTTTGACTGCTCCAGTGTTGACAACCCAATATCTCTCTCTTCCTCTGCCCCCATCTGTCTCTCACTGCAGTGCTTAGGAAGAGGATGAAGCTACTGTCCACTGCACATATAGTTGTAAGCAGATAGATACTGTACAGTGTTTGTAATGTAGCATTTCCACTTAACACTCTGACAGAATTTATTTTTGACTGTTCAAATTGAAGTAGCTAACAATGACTTAGCAGTTAATGTCAAGGTATAAAAGGTATGAAAAAAACAATACCCCCCAAGCCTATCATACAGTATATAAAATTATATGAAAATTCTTCTGTTTTATAGAATGGCGACAACTAGGGATTAGCTATACAGTCTGAAGGGGTCAATGGTGTCAAATGTGGATTGCATCTGAGTTCATATTCCTGTATAACACAAAGTGTTGGTGTGTGAAAGTGTTGTAAGAGCTCAAAGTTGTTCAAACATATGTCAACAGAATACACATTGTCTATTGCAAGAATCAAACCTAAAGCCTGATAGGTATTGTAACTGTCTGAGGGACAGTACTACTAAGATTACGTTTAGTTAGTATGATACCTGGACATACAGTATTCAACTGGACCAGTGTAATTACAAGTATCTTTACCAGCTCACATTATCAGCTGATGGCAGTTTCAGGATAACAATATCCACATCCACAGAGGACAATTGATGGATGGATTGATTTAAAAGGTCCAATATGTAATATATTTACTGTAATAATTCCAAAAATGACCCCAATGCGTCATCAGATATTAAGGAAACATGGAATGAAGTTGAAATACTATCTTTTCTGACAACAACGCTAACGTCAGTATTTTCTCCTTTTGAATTTTTCGCTGACCAGCTTGACAAATAGGCCAGGTTGCCGAGGAAGTGTGTCTACGCGTTAAAAAGGGGGAGGACGGCGAGGTTGTTGTGTTGTTAGCGGTTCCTACCGTAATTCTAAGTCAAAAAAGTGTGTCTGTCTATTGCACATCTATCCGTCTGTCTACCATTATAGAGGAATAATGTGTGTGTATGTGCTTGGTTGTGTGTGTGCATTATTAGATGCGTTACCTGGTATTGTCCATTTGCCAAATCCACAGTAATAGTGACTCCTTCATCCATTTCCTCTGTAGTCATGATCTTAGAAAGCCATGTGGTGCCCATGTCCTGATCATTGATATAACTGAGTGGATGGGCATTAAGGTTGAGTCTTAAGACTCTGTCATTGGTTGTGTCCTCAACACCGTTGGGAATGCAGTATCTGTCAACAGTGAAAGTTTAAGTTTAAGGTATCTTAACTGTATGTTGGTGTTCAGTATATATATATAAGAAGTTGTGTTGTGATACTGTACCTCACAACTAGAGGGTGAACTCTGGGGTGACTGGGAGGACAGCGGCACTCTGACTGGGCATGGAGCTGGGGCAGGACCCCTGAATACACCTCCACTATTTCCCTGTGAAAAAAAGAAACAGTAGACTAATATTGAACTATAATACAACACTGAAGCAAAATATAATTCTATCCATTTTAAACTAGGATGAGGAAAGGACCAGTTTTACATAGTAAAGTTAAACATTTCATTCTAAACATAAAATGATTTAACCAAAACTACACGGCTGTGTTTTATATAGAAAGATAAAATAAAACCATTTGGGGGAAAAACAAGGACTCACAAAATGTGGGGTTTGAACTCTAAATAAACTGTCCAGTGATTAAGAGGATGAACAAAAAAATTTTTCCCCCAATTACAAATGGTATGTTGAGAAATGAGAACGTGTCCCAGGACCAATAAAAAAGAAAAGTTAGGAAGGAGGGAGACACAACAAAAAAACAATAGCAAAAACGTAATTTTGAGATACAGTCTTAAAGCTATAGGGCTTAGTTTCTGTCGGCTCCTTAAGGAATTCTAAGTAATGGCAACAAAACTGTCAGTGCATCCACATGATACAAGCCCTCCGTGATTGCCCCCCCCACCACCCATTCACACAGTTGCTTGTAACCAAGGAGGACATTAAGGATTAAAAAAAAACATGGTCTCTTCAGAAGAAGTAATTATCTGTGCTCGATAAATATAGCCATTCTAAGAAATACAGAAAGAATTTTGTGGAGTTGATAATCTTAACTAGCTTTGTATCAACTCATTTGGCAAAGGCTTGACGGATGCTCATTAATATAAAAAACGTTATGCACTAAAGCCTTAAAGGTGCTCTGCTACACGTATTTCATTACTTTGTGGTAATGTCTGAAGTTCTACCATGGACTCTGTAAGATTTCTTTGTGGAAGAAATGCCTTGGTTACCTTGTTTTAAGCCATTTTAGCGTGGTAAAGAAGCCTGCCAAAAGTCTCAGCTTAATATTAAACTGTTTGACTCTGATTGGCTAACAGCTAGCCAATGAGAGCATACCTATCAGTATCCTTTACCCAGTGCAACTGGGCGAGCTCATGAATAGTAATGAGCTCGGGCAACATGACGTCAGACTGACCAGCTTTTGTAATTGGCCTGATTTGTCCGTTTATTTCTTTTCAATGACTAGAGCTGACAGAGGAGGTAGCAGTTTATTTTCACATTCACAACAAAACACAAATACATATGGACCTAACAAATTTCAAAAAATGCAAGTAAAAACGGTTTTGTCTGGCAGGGCACCTTTAAGACACCTGCTGACGGGCCTTTGACTGAACAATTAGTGCAAAGTGGAAAATCAAAGGCATAATTTGAAAACTCAATCTTTCATTTTGTCTTACCCCAATCTTGATGACAGAAACTTGTAAGCTCCAAGTCCTCACTGTGTGCAGTTCATCACTGGTAAGCAAAACACTAATTGCCTCGTATTGAATTCTCAGGAAAATCCTTTGGAAGCAGTATGGATCTCAAGATGCAACGATTAGCTTTTTCCTTCTTTCGTCTAACCATCTTTCCCTTTATCTCTCCATACAGCTCATCTTCGCTTGTTGCTTTAATCTATAAAGTATCTCTGTCTATTTTTGTCATAATTTGTATTATTTCTTCTTTATTCAATCTATCTATAGATACCACTTCCCTTCCTTTTTCTATGTCAATCAAAGTTCCCTTCCTTCACTTCTAACCTTTCCTTTTATAATACTCATTTCATTTGGTCTTTCTTTTATTGCTCTTTTTTTCTCTCCCCATAGCTGTTCATTACCTGTCTCTCTATCCAACTCACCTGTTGGTCAGAGTGGCAGGATAAAATCTAAAGTCTTGCATTCGCCCAATGAACTGATTAGACCCTGGAGAGATGAAAAGAGAGGAGAAAAGAACATAGAGAAGGTGTTAATGGGTTTGTACTGAAGGCAGTGAGTGAGAGGATTTCACAGTGTTTAGTAGATTATCTTATCAGTTTCTTGATAGCAGCTAAGTGAGGCTGCCCATAGCTGCTTATAATGGCCAAGTTCATGATACAAAGCCAAACAGGATCGGCCACAGTCTACACTTTGCCTCCACTTGAGAGCAGAAGGGATTATAAGGACCATTTCATTAGCTTGGTTTGAGGCCAGGGCCCAAACAGGTATGTTTAAGTCTAACCAAGTATTTCCAAAACCCTGTCCTTTACAGGGTGTACTCATTAGTGTTTCCTTGCACTGTTTTTAACTGAAATGATTCTTGTTTGTAGATGGTCCTTGGATAGACATTTTAAAACCCCTTTGCTAGACTCTAAAAGTAGATCAGGTGGAGTTAGCTGAAAATAAGTATTATTTTCATTACTGAGTAACCTACCAATTACACTGTTTATTCATTATTTAATAATTTGGTCTATAAATGTCATAAGATTTAATAAACAATGCCCAGAGCAAGTTTTCAGAACCCAATATTACATTTATTTATATTACATTTTCCTAAACCCCAGCAAACATAAACTGGAATATTTCAAACATATGTACACAAAGTCCACACTCACATGAGAATATTGGACTGCACACAAGAAACACCATCAAACACAAATGAGCGCAGGCAAGCCCCCAACTCATCCCCACACACAACCCTACATATGTGATAATGTTGGACAGACCATAAGAGACCCACACAGACGATACTGCTGACATCTTTTAGTGTCCAACAAACTTCTGTCTAGTTTGACAACAACTCTTAGAAGACGGATAACTTCTCTGTGCATCGACAGAACCCATGCCATGTCTGTGAAGGTGTGTGTGTCGGAGGCTTCACTGTGTCTGTATTCCAAAAAAACATCCTTACTTTAGAGAAACAAAGTGTGTGTGTGTGTGTGTGTGTGTGTGTGTGTGTGTGTGTGTGTGTGTGTGTGTGTGTGTGTGTGTGTGTGCGCATGCATGCTCATGTTGGAGGGGTGTATGTGTGTGTAAAACAGAGAGAGAGTGAGAGTGTGTTATGGGATGTAAGTGTGTTCGAACAGTGTGTGGTTGTGCAGCCTTAGGCTTTGGCTCCGGATTTCTTTAGCGTGTGGAAATGGGATTATGCCTTCCTCTGAAAAGCACTCTCCCTATTGTTACTGGGATGATGCAAGGTATAAGCCTTAATTCTCGCTTCTCTTTGTAGGTCTCTGTCTTCTCTCTCTCTCTGTGTTTCAGTTTCTGTCATCCATCGCTCTGTTTCCTCTTCTGTGTTTTTGTGTTGTTAGAACTGACGGTTAATACAGAAACTAGGAGTTATGTATATTTTTTGTCTAGTTTATCTCTCTCTGTCCTTAGCTGGTGAGACCCATGTTTACTGGAGGTAACAGCAACAGCAAACTGCTAGTTTATCAGAAATAGTAAGAATTTAGTAATTTAGATAGAGCTTTAAAGATAACACTGAAGCAACTGGTGTATCTGTTTACAATGCATCAAATTATACCCGTTGTTTAAAGGCCTTTTATTGGCATTTGTCCATCGTGCTATGAGCAGCAGCAATCTAATTTCATGCTGCACGTAGCCCAGGTACCTTTCCATACAACAAGAGATGACAACAACAAGTATTTATTTCACGCAACACTTTATTTTTCTTGTTTCACTCCCTGCAATAATTAGAAGTCATCCTGAACTGATTTGTGACCATCTGACCTCAAGCATGATATGACACATCTCAACCACACCACTGCACCAAACAGGTCCTCTCAGAAGTTAGTATTGTTCTGTTATTACCACTTTTTGAACAACCAATCATGCTATCCTGATTGACCACTTTAAAAATGTGGTTGACATTTAAAGCCCTTCTCTTGACAACTTCTCGCAGTACTTATTAAAAACACTGTTTCCAGTTAGCATGGCAAAAACAGACAGCTGTTAATCAATTCATCTGATCAGAAATCGCGTAATCAATTCACCAATCAGAATACCAGACACCCCCTTGTTCAACCACACACACGCTCTCTTTCACACTCACACACACACACACACAATCCCTCTCCCTCGACCCAATCACTTGCATTGATCACAACTACTGATGTGAACTTCAGCTGATCAGATACTACCTGCTGTGAACTAGGGATCAATGCCTGATAAATGAGAAGAAAAACACTCGTTTATCACTCTGAAGATGAACGGATATCATTTTTCTCTCCATTTCTCTCCTATTGACTGAGATGGCTCCCAGGCACCATCAATCAATCACATATGTGTAGTTGAAGGGGGATAAAGGCTGGGAGGAGAATAAAGGTAGAGTAGTCCTTTGACACCATATTTAGATATAGACAAGATAAACTAAGTGGTAATGTTTCTCCACTTGGAGGTAAAAAGACAGAGATCCAGCTTAAGATTTCAAGTCTGAAAAAAATGTCCTCCCATGTATTTGAGTTTTCTGCGGAGGTTTTAAACATTTAAAAAATGTATAACTGATTCTCGATGATTCCTTGGCTGGCAGTAATTGGATTGACCTCCATTTTAATTTTCTTTAAGTAATCTGAGCTTTTATCATCATCATCTGGATTTAAAACAATGTAACTTGTCACATGTCAAAATATATAAAACATCTTTACCGTTGGAGCTGAGTCCCACCCACATGGCACCATCCTCGCTGATATCAGATAGCCTGGCGGTCAGAGGTTGTGTGTCAAATGGTGTCCCATCCTCCTCAAGCCCATCCAGAAATAGACTCACACGCCTGTCATGGACCTGAAACTCAGGCAGAGTGAGACCGGTCTCAATGTGCTGACCAGCTTGAACTGAGGCTTTGTATTAAATGTGTATTTTCAGTTTGATGCTTTAAAGAGTCTACATTTTCTGTGGGAACAAATCAAAAAATGTCATCAAACCGTGAATGCTACACTATGTCGACCAATCGAACCACAATAAACAATACATCAGTTTGTTTCATTTTCAGAGCAGCATGAACATTTGATTAGGATGAGAAAGGCCCAAGCTGTCACAAAGTGTGATTTGTTTTTTTCTGAAAAAACGTTTTTTCAAAGTACAAAGATGATCAATTAATATATCAGCATTTATATAAGCATCATTGGATACCATTAACAGTCTCTGAGCACCACAGTGTAACCTACGTACATGTAAGGGAGCGGTTTGAGGGGAAGATGCAGATAGAGGCCTAGCAGCAGGTTACTCCTGTAACACACAATGTCTCAGAGAGAACGGCAGCTGCTGTGTGTGCGCATATGTGCATCTATCTACAAAAGTGTATGCTTGCACCATGGGTGTGTGTTTTTGCATATCTATGCATGTGTGTGAGTGTGACCATGTGTGTGTGAATTATACATACGGCTAATCTTCCGTCTCATTTCCCCAGTAGCAGAAAGAGCCTCAGGCTAAACTGCCTCAGCCACAAATTAGCTTTCTGTTTGACCAAAAATCTCCTCTCCACTCCTTTTCCAGATCTGCTGCATGAATATTAAAATCTGCACGACAGACAGCCTCGTTAAAGCAGGAGCAGCTCGCTTTCACATCAAACCCAGGCAAAAAGAAAGATACTTCCAGGAGAGGGGCTCACCTTCCCAAAAAAAGTTGAATGTGCCCTGTCCTACTCTCTCCCTTTACCCCATCTCTAAGTCCTGTGTTTGGGAAATGCACTGTTGCACCACTGATAAACGTGACTCTCCCTGTCTTACTAAAGTGGCCCTTTCTTTCATTTCATCTCTCTTCTGCTCTGGCCCTCCTCGCTTTGTCCTTTCTCCTCCTCACGAGGTCATTTGATTCCTTCCCTTTTTTCTGTTTTTGAGTTCTCACACCTCGTTTTCATTTACTCCCGCTCTCTCCCTATTTTTCATAACAATCTTTACTTCTTCTCTCTCAGGCAACGACTTCCCCCCTCTCATCTCCCTTCCTGTCTCTTTCCCTCATGTTTATCTTGCCCTGTCGCTCTCACTTGTTGTCAGCTCTTTAGGGAAGTTGAAAAGGTGTGAGGAGGGAAATAAGTCCAAGTCAAAAAACGCCTTAAGGGGATGAAGGCAGGCCCAGACAAGTGTCTGCCTCTCAGAGGATAGTTAAGAAGCCCAGACAGACACTTTCATGATGGCTGATTGAAGACTAGCAAGCGCATAAGAGCAGTAGAGAATACGAGTGAAAAAAAGAAAAGAGAAAAAAAAAGAGAGGAGGGAGAAAAAGAAAAGTCAGAGAGCGTATGTAAGAGAGGGAGCTAGAAGAAGGGCCCTCTTTAGGAATCTCTAAGTCGGAGCTGTGTGGCTCTTGGGGAGATGTGAGGCAGTTGTCAGGCCTGATGTAAATGAATCCTGAAGCACTTCATCCTCCTTAGCCGCCACGCGCCCTTTTGAAACCCAGCCAACTCCCCTTTGTTAGCTTTCACAAACACTTTTACTTCTGTTTTCCCCCTTTTCCCATCCATCTGTATTTTTACCTCCTCCTTTCCTCTACCTCTCTTTGTCTCTTTCAGCCACTGTAACTTCAGAGTTCTTTGAGAACGAAGGGGGGAAAAGGCAAGAGGAGTTAGAGAACTCTTTAGTGTTAATAACTAGTCTCATTTGGACTGTGTCCACTAAGCCCAGAGGAAAGGAAATTACTATTTTAAAACGATACCTATCATCTTCCCTTTGTGCAGAGGATAGGTATTTTGTGAGGGCTTTTAGCTAAAGCACGTTAAGGTACCATCACTGCATGCATTGTCAAATACATACTAAGCTACAATAAGAGCCCACAAGTATTGATCACCTAATTCTACATGCCCTGTCTGCATGTTGAAGTGCGTTTTTTTCTTTATTTTCATGACTATTTACATTGTAGATTATCACTGAAGGCATCAAAACTATGAATGAACACATAAGGAATTATGTACTTAACAAAAACTTAAATAACTGAAAACATGTCTTATATTCTAGTTTCTTCAAAAGTAGCCACCCTTTTCTTTGATTACTGCTTTGCACACTCTTGGCATTCTCTTGATGAGCTTCAAGAGGTAGTCACCTAAAATGGTTTCCCAACAGTCTTGAAGGAGTTCCCAGAGATGCTCAGCACTTGTTGGCCCTTTTGCCTTCACTCTGCGGTCCAGCTTACCCCAGACCATCTCGATTGGGTTCAGGTCCGGTGACTGTGGAGGCGCAGCAATCCATCACTGTCCTTCTTGGTCAAATAGCCCTTACACAGCCTGGAGGTGTGTTTGGGGTCATTGTCCTGTTGAAAAATAAATGATGGTCCAACTAAACGCAAACCGAATGGGATGGCATGTCGCTGCAGGATGCTGTGGTAGCCATGCTGGTTCAGTATGCCTTCAATTTGGAATAAATCCCCTACAGTGTCACCAGCAAAGCACCCCCACACCATCACACCTCCTCCTCCATACTTCACGGTGGGAACCAGGCATGTAGAATCCATCCTTTCACCTTTTCTGTGTCGCACAAAGACACGGCGGTTGGAACCAAAGATCTCAAACTTGGACTCATCAGATCAAAGCCCAGATTTCCACTGGTCTAATGTCCATTCATTGTGTTTCTTGGCCAAAACAAATCTCTTCTGCTTGTTGCCTCTCCTTAGCAGTGGTTTCCTAACTGCTATTTGACCATGAAGGCCTGTTTTGTGCAGTCTCCTCCTAACAGTTGTTCTAGAGATGTGTCTGCTACTAGAACTCTGTGTGGTATTCATCTGGTCTCTAATCTGAGCTGCTGTTAACTTGCGATTTCTGAGGCTGGTGACTCAGATGAACTTATCCTCAGCAGAAGAGGTGACTCTTGGTCTTCCTTTCCTGGGGCGGTCCTCATGTGAGCCAGTTTTGTTGTAGCGCTTGATGGTTTTTGCGACTGCACTTGGGGACACATTCAAAGTTTTCACAATTTTCCGGACAGACTGACCTTCATTTCTTAAAGTAATGATGGCCACTCGTTTCTCTTTACTTAGCTGATTGGTATTTGCCATAATATGAATTCTAAAAGTTGTCCAATAGGGCTGTCGGCTGTGTATCAACCTAACTTCTGCGCAACACAACTGATGGTCCCAACTCCAATAATAAGGCAAGTAATTCCACTAATTAACCCTGACAAGGCACACCTGTGAAGTGAAAACCATTTCAGGTGACTACCTCATGAAGCTCATTGAGAGAACACCAAGGGTTTGCAGCACTATCAAAAAAGCAAAGGGTGGCTACTTTGAAGAAACTAGAAAATAAGACATGTTTTCAGTTATTTCACACTTTTTTGTTAAGTACATTATTCCACATGTGTGCATTCATAGTTTTGATGCCTTCAGTGATAATCTACAATGTAAATAGTCATGAAAATAAAGGAAACGCATTGAATGAGGTGTGTCCAAACTTTTGGCCTGTACTATATATTATTATTTTGCTACTCTTTCCTGCTAACTCAGAGTCTGTGACATTAAAATTGAAGCTGAAAATGGAAGGAGAGATGGGTTCGGCAGGGTTCAATGCTGGGCCAGCCTGGATATTGAATCTAACCCCGGCTACCAACATGGTACCTGTCACCATTCATTGCTCCATTAGTACCTGGTCTGGTTGCAAGCGGTTTTCTCTTGCAACATTCCTGCAAAGCCACAACTAATTTTGAAACCAACAATAGGCACCTATCACATTTTTACATTAACTTTTAAAATAATGTAATTTATCACTCTTATTTTGTGACTTTTGACATTCTGTGACCAAACGAATGGTTGCATAATTGCTGTATGTGTACTGTACTGTATCATTACCTAAGGACTACTAACATCGTTTTACCTGACTATTAAATTAAATGTACCATAACATATTTTATATCTCTTCTTCTCAAGAAAGTTTTATTATTATCATCCGTTCCTTATTAAACAAATTCTTTCAAAAGGTTTCTGTGCTCTTAGGGAGTTTCAAGTACCGTTTCCCTGTGCACAACCCACCCCATTGGCAATGTTACCACCTAAGCCTCTCTAAAAGCTCAGGGAAACCCTGAGTGGAAAGCTTTTAGTGATCTGTAGACTGGCATTTTGACTAAAGCTCTTCTCGATTTTCACACTCCTGCCAAGCCATGGCTCAGTACACAGTGTGGACAGCAGTGTTTCTTCTAGGCTCACTTTGTAGCTGTGGGCCACTAAAGTAAGTGCTGGTTGATATAAAAATAATATGTATAAAATAGCCCAAGTTTGCTGTTCCGCGGTAATACAAAAATATTTAATCAAAAATATAACAGTATAATATAAAACTTTTACTTTTTTAACCACCAAGGAACAAAAACAGCTGTTTGTATCTTGCAGATTAAAAATGTATAGCTCAGTTGAAATGTTGTACAGTATACATCACAGGCTAGAGCAAATTTATACATACATTACATTTAACCATGTATCCAGCTAATTTAAATAGCTCACTTACAGTAACTTTACTTAATATTGTATGTTGTGTTTTCTTTTGCGGGGGGCAAATGTTCTACCAAAACAAGTTCATTCCCAAAGACCATTTTGCAGAGTCACCATCGCTGCGTCCAGAGCTTAGCGTCGCCCAAAACGATTGGGATTGGTTTAAAGAAATGTAAACAACAGATTTTTTTTTTCTTCCATCACAGAACGTATGTGTGGTGTAGCAGAACTTACTCCAAAGCGTTGTGGAGATAGGTCTGGCAATGCAAGATTAGTAAAAGGTAGGACAGTTTGTACATAGCTACAGCTAACCCCAATGCTATGTAATACGGTTCCTATGGCTTGCAGCAACAGTCCTTGATGACCTGGGTCATTTTCCGTGAACTTGATCCAGTACCTAGTACCTTCACTTTACCATTTCAAACATCATTTCAGTTACAGTATATACAAACATTTTGGATTCTGTATTTGAAAGTAATATTGTTTATCAATGAATTTATTTATTAGCAATCGTAAAAAAAATTCTGGTCTGTGTCATTTGAATGTTAAATGCTCAACAATAATCAAAATGTAGTGGTGGTTTAGATAGCTGTCATACTGCAGTTGCAAACCAGACAAACGCATTTCAATTCATCATGGTCCAGTACAGCAACAACACAGAAATTCATTTGACTAATTCTCATTATTCTAAACAGCAAGGTGTCATCCAAACACATGTTGCTGAGTCAGACAGTGTAAGACTTTAAAAATCATATTTTATTCATATGTGAAGCCAATTCTAGATACATATTTTACTGCTGTCCGATTAGTTATTTAAGTGCTAAAGCAGTGCAAGGCTCAATGCAGGAGCTTAATGTTCCACGGTATATGGGTTCGTGTGTGTGTGTGTGTGTGTGTGTGTGTGTGTACGAAAATACCAGTTTCAGCTCCTCTGCTTTACTCTAACAATTATATTTTTATTGAGACGATAGAACAGATTTAAACCATTTACATCTTGAGCACTTGATACAGGATTATACAGTATACTAAATTAGATTAGGTCATTCAAACTTATGCCCGAACACCCACACATTTTTATAAAAGTTAATGTGATGCTTTAGGTGTAACGATCGTAAGGCTTCTGAGACAAACTAGTGATTTTGGGCTACAACAATTAAAATTACTTTACCTAACAACTTATTTTCCTCTAAAACGCTCTGCTCTAAAATCCTTGATTCTCAGTTCCTGTACTCCAACGTCCTCTCTTTAAATCTTCCATCTCTTCTTTTTATCCCCACATCTCCACCCTCCTCTCTTAAACTCTACTCAAACATCTTTTCCTCAGAACTTTCCCTCCCTTGTTGCTTCTCTCATGCTTGTCTCCCCTTCCTTACCTATCTCTTCTCTGCTTTTTTTAACCTCCTCTAATCCCTGACTCCACCGCCTCTGCCCCCACAGATCCCGCCTCGCCAAACTCCCTCCACGTAGCCGCTCTTCTCCGAATGTGTTGCCCTGTGACTGACATGCCAATCACTGATAACACACCTCATTCCACAGCCAGTAAAGCTGTCATTGGGGGAGGGTCAGAAAAAGACTGAGAAAGAAAGGAAGAAAGAAAGAAAGAGAAAGTATGAGAGACTTGATGGAGAGAGGTTGGAGTGAAGTTTGGTGAATGAGAAAAAAACACTGGTGTTTTGGTAAGAAATCAGGATACATGGAAGGAGAGTGACATAAAAAGAGAGATATTTTGGATAGTATACAAGGAGTGCAAGACAGGGTTCTTGACATCATTGAGGAAGACTAAAGAGAAGGAATGAAAAAAGAATGAAATAAGAAAACATAGGAATGATGCAATGCATATGTTAAAGAAAAAAGAAGGCGTCCTTGTGACCAAGGGGTCAGGACACATACCTTATAATCTACCACTACGTCCCCAGTTTGATCCCAGTTCTCTCTCTCTCTCTCACTCCATTTCCTGTCAATCCCAACTATTAACTGTCAAAAACACAAACTAAACAAATGCAAGACAACATTGAATAAAGACTGAAAAAGAAATGATGCACTGGATAAAGAAAGAGAGAGAAGGGAAAGAAAGAGAAATGTAAGAGGATGAATGGAGTAAAATCCATGGTCAAAGAATGTTAACTCCTCACAGACGTGTCTTTTTTAAAATAACAAGTCAGTGTAACTTAAATAAGACTGACTTGTTGACACTGAAGTAATATCTGGGTCCTGTCAGAATTCTAGAAGAGACAATGGGGTTATATGGAACTAAATAATTATAATAATAGCATCATGTAAAAGAAATGGGGGGGAGATAAGACGTAAAATTGGAACAGGGAGAGGAAGAGAAGGTGGGGCAGGCCAACAAAGGTGAAGAGAAGAAGGAGAAATCACCTTAACCTTCAGAAGATTTTGAGCAACAGCTTTCTGGATATTCCTGCCCTCCAAATACAAACCAAAGTGAGTGAAATCAAAAAGTGTTATGTGACTTTATGCATCCCCAGCTCTCCACTTTTGCATCTCCAGGCACATTGTCACCTTTCCCTGTCTCCTTCTCCAACTCTCTCATTCTTCTGTTATCTCTCTCCTTGTTATTCACCCTCCAACCTTCTCCCTCCCTTTTTACTCCTCCCTCCCGCCTGTATACTTGTCCTTACCCACTAACAACTGTTAGCAGCTCTGATGTACAGCCAATATTCTTTCTATCATATTAGCATGGCTGCAGTGTGTAAAGAAAGAGATAGGAAGAGGAGGAAAGGAAATAAAGAGAAAGAAAGAGAGAGGATGGAGTGGAGAGACATTTGTTCTACTCATCTCAGCGCTAAAAGATACAATTACCTCTCACAGCATATTATCCATGTTTTATACCAGCCCAGGGCCTCATGCCTTTGCCTTGTCGCGCTCACCCCATGTAAGGCCCATATTTTAACACTAGCCTTGACAGTTTATTTAAGAAAAGAAAATTGTCCCCAGGGAGATGGAGAGGGTGAGAGAGGGAGTGTGTGTGTGTGTGTAAGGAGAATGTGAGGGAAAGAGGGAAGGACAAAGAAGGTGGAGAGAGAGAGAGAGAGAGACAAAACCATCTTCAAGAAAAAAGCAGGGACAAAATATAAAGAGAGAAAAGGAGAGAGGGGATATTTATTAGGTGACACACCAACCTTTTAATAAAGACCATAAGTCTCTAAGACTTTTTCTTTTTGAGAAGAAAGTAAAAAACGGGTCCCATTTAACAAAACAGAGACATCCACGACAGCATACAAGGAAGGAAGACTACATACAGTATCACACTGCAAGAGGAGAGAAATAACACTAAGTAACAAGGCTTAGATGCAGACCAGTCAGGAACATTAGTGTCATATCCACATCTTATTATTATAATATTCTGGACCTTTTTTTTAATAAAGTTTCTGTTGGTCTTAATAGGGTTATTATACTAACCTATGCCATGGAACTTCTACTTTAGAGTGGATATTTCTAGAAAGGGCAATTAACATAACATATGCTCTTTGGTGGATCCTTTTATCCAAAGCACCTTGCAGCACCCTTGACGCATACATTTTTAGCACTCATATCTCACAGCTCCAGTGGGAATGAAACCCCTAACCTGGCCGTGTTAGTGCCTTGCTCTCACTGGACCCGACTGCATGCAGGCATGAAACACTGATTTTAAATAAAGAAATAAATTAATTTATGACAGAAAACCTCGAACCCTACCATACATACACTTTTCCCTCCCTCACTATGTAATTGATGCCAGTCTTGTGCCCTTTCGCCTCCTGTGCCAGCAGGCAGAGGGCTACCATAGGGGTGTCCACTTCACCCCTACATAACAACCTTGCCTCACCTTCACACACACACACACACACACACACACACACACACACTTCTCTTTACTGCAAGTGCACACGCATGCAAACAAGCACACATACAGTATGCCTACAGAAACCTGCACAAAAAGTGCCTCCATGCACGAGCGCAAATTAAATTTTAGTCTGTCTCACAATCTGTCTTGGTCACTGCAAGTGGGACAGAGACAACAGTATAGTATAGTGACAAGTAGTAAGTATATGAGACAGTGTGTATAAAGTCTGCATGTGTGCAATCTTGGAAACTATCAGCTAGCAATTTAGCCTCAGGGGGCAACGGACAATATTTCTGGGGTTCCGGTGTAGCCAGCAACGAATAATGGATATTTCCCGGGACAAACAGATATCTGCATTTGAATGCAGATAAATGAATACAAATTAAAATAATAAATACAAAAGAGCTACATTGTTGTCAGAAAATAGCCAATCATTTCCCAGAATGAATTTCGGCCAATGCATTCCACCTCTATTGATCTCCACACGTACTATTTACCTGCATACAACCAAAGCCCGCTCAAACCTGATTGGTCAATACTACAAACAAAAACCATAATGCTTCCGATACCAAAATCGTCCAGTTGCCTACAGATTCTGCATTCATATGCAGATATCGGTTTTTAAAGATTAGCAATTGTGCAAACAGTGCACACATGCAAACACTTTCTATTAAGTTCAGCTTCTGCTACTACATACTGTATGTCATCAGTCATTTGGATGTCTTGATGTCTTCATATTAATTTCTTCTCTTCATATTACATTTCAATGTAACTTTATTATCTTACACATACCTTATACTGTAGTTGCTTACATCTATTGAACAATCTGCCATAGCAGCAGCACCCTCACCACTACTTGGAAGGTTCAAATATTGAAAGAAGAGGATGTATTGAGGCAAAGCATGTATGTTTTAACACTACTGGAGATTAAACCTGCTCCAGCACCAAATCAGGAGCTGCTATTCAGCCATGTATAAGTCAAAGATGGAGGAGGTATGGGAAGTAAAAGTACTTCTATTTCAACCACTCAAACAATACCTATGCATGACATGGAACAATCATGGCACACATCTGGCCACTCATAGAAGACTATTGGTCACAGGTAAATGTATGGTCTTCAACAAAAGACCTTGGTCCCCAGCTTTTATTTCTACAAAACTAATTTTAAGTAATATTTGGCTGAGAGGGCAAGTAATTGCCTATATGGGTTTATAGTGACTACATGTTTAACTAGAGGGACTGGTAACTTGTATTCCCAAGCAGCATCAAACCCATGCTAAACCTAGGTCAGCATTAAGGTAGATCAGATCAGATAAATACATGTTGACAAGTTCACACCAACAGCAAACACAGAAGAAGTGAGAAGAAGTGAAGAAGGCAGAGGGGGGGGAAGAGAATGGTAATGACAGAGTAAGCAGAGCAGGAGAGAAAGACCAAGGACAGAAGAGGAAGGAAGAAGAAAGAAAGACAAAACCAGTCTCTGATAGACTAGCAATGTCGCACATGCATCTATGCAAGAAAAAAAGAAAAAAGAAAGAAAGACTATGGTGATTGGATCAGTGGGGGCAAATTAGTTTCCTTCTGACAATGCCAAACCAGTTCTTATACAAAGACACCAACAGGCCAGAGTCTTCCAATGTAATTGTGCATGAAAACATTCATTAAGCTTATTATGGCATTCAGTAGAGGTTTCAGCAGCCAAACTGTCTGAGAGCAGAGTAGTGAAGCAGATGAGCTGTCAGGGTCTAGAGAACAAATTGTAGATTAGATAGGAACAACTCTCTAATAAATTATATAGATGGATGTGTGTGTGTGTGTGTGTAGCTCAACTCACTATGACACTCAAACACTGATCCACATCTTTTTTGGTCTTTTCTTAACAATTCTTTTTCTCCTCTCGCTCCTCTGTCTTAAGCAACGGGTAAAAGCCCTCTGAAAGAAGCAACCAACCAGTGTGGTGCTGTGTGTATGTGGAGGCAGTACGTACATCACTAGTGTTCAAGTGTTTAATGGTACGAGAAAGAAAAAGAGTGCGTGTACGTGTGCATAAGCACAAGTGTTAAAAATTCATGCTGCTGTGTTGGATCGTGATGGGACCGGTGTGACTGGTTGTCCCTGCCGCTGCCTCATCCGATAATGTTGATTTGCTCAGGCACTAACAGACGGACCCCTCTGGGGGTCCTCCAGGCACACAGTCAATCACTGGTACTCCAAAAGATAGTACTCCAAAGCTATTGAAATCACAAACTCCCTTCCTTTCTCTTTCCATCTTTTGCCATCTCTTTTTGCCACTTCTCTCTTCATCTTTCCATTTCTCTTTAAACTGAAACCTTTTTCTAGATTTCCCCAAACCCCCTGATTTTAGAGTGCTGATCGGGCCGCATTTTTCAGTCTAAGCCGGGCCCGCGTCCGACAGGCATTAAGATATTTATGTCCAAGCTCAACCCGAGCCCAACACAGTTAAAATCATATTTTTTTTACTCATACTAATGACATGTGTACATTTGTTTGTGTGGAAAGCCCGCTTTTATTAAGCAACTATGGCATTCGGAAATGTCAACAGATGAGCACATCAGCGCACACGGGGCAACAAGCACACATTAATAAGCGATTTTAAATTTAAAATGTTCAATGTGTTAACCTTTCCTGATTGCTTCATTTCCAAGTCCAACCATTGTCAGAAAACCAATGGAGACTTGTTACCTCCAGGGCCGATGTTATAAAATGAATAACATCAGGGTTAAATTACTGTTTCTAGTGAGAATGTCTGGGGTTAATTTCAGAGACCGCACACACTGTGTACAAAACTTATTCCACCAACTCTGTGAACTCCGGTGAACAGGACTATAACATGAGCTTCTAGTTTCATGGTTGTGATTGCCGATAACAGCTGGTCATTTTGCATTTTTAACCTAGCCTCCTATTTACCCTGGCCGGCAACGCTACACTGGGTGTGGCAAGGGTTGCACGGTTATTTTGATCAATATTGAGATAATAATTAATTATTACGATTATTTGTTGATTTTAACCAAGACAAATATATATTTAAAAAAAAAATTCTCTCTGAGAAAGCTTCACTTGTTTTCAACAATAACTGTTTAAAAGAGCTAGGGAGAGAGGGATTGCGATGGACATTTGCTACTTACAGAGTGATGGTTGACTCATTATTAATGGGTCCAGCACTGGTCGAATGGCAGGTCAGCAGAGTTACATAAGTGCTGTGTACGTAATGTCTGTATCATCACTGCGCTGCATTTTTATGAACTATGATATTCTGGCCATGAGTTACATCTCTTACCCAGGTCCAGCAGGCTCAGTCTCACGCGCTATTATTCTACGAACTGAAGTTAGTTGCATTCAATAACTTCTGTGTTTTTTGCCGTGGCCGCCGCATAGCATGCATAGTTACCAGCGGAAACACTAGTACAAATACAGGTTTGCCTCTCATGCTTAACAATATACAGCTGTGTTAATAATAATAATTAATACTGTGGACAAATGTCAGAAGTGTGTACCGGTGCTGTCGCCGCTCTGTCTCTCCATGTTGCCGGGAAGCCGTGTGTGAGTGAATGGGGGCGGGGCTGCGCGGAGAGCAAAAGGAGAGATCCAAACACAGGCACGGCTTTAGAGAAGAAATGGGTCATGTAACGCAAAAGTAAACTATATTGATATAAACAACATTGCGTAATTTGCGGAGAGGCAGCGGATGCGAGGACGTCAGGTGCACCGGTGCAACCTAGAGGAAAAACTGTTAGTCGTACCCTAGTGTCCTGTGAGCTAACAGACACTAACTAGCACTGGTCACTGCTGTTGTCTGAACAACAACAACACAGATGGGACAAAATGTCGACTGCTATCTGTTGTGGAATTTTCCTCACGTTTCCTCTGTGACTGTCTACATCTAAAAACTAAACTGCGCGGTGCAGGGAACAACTAAAAACTCTGACTGCCTCATGATCAGACAGTGGTTTACGCAGCGGTAGATTGGCTTTGCAAAAAACCTGGAGCGTTCTATAATCGGAATGACGCATTTAAAATATTGCGCAAATTTGATCATGGAAAGCCAAAATCGTGACTAAAATTTGATTAATTGTGCAGCCCTAGGTGTGGCGTTCCAGATGTGGGTGTGTAATAAAAAAAGTCCACCTACCCTCTAATCTTAATGTGATGAGGTTCTGGATAGGACACACAGACTAGGTGCAGCTCATTATTTTCCCAACGCAATCACTGTTAAACTAGAGTCCAAGAAGCCAATGTCCAATGTTGTTCTCACGCAATCACAGTACTGGGACACACTTGAGATGAAAAACACCCACAGAAAGAACAAGTCACGTTTATTACACACTGATCAGCAGCTACTGTAACATCAGTTGTACACATAACTCCTTCATCCACAACAGTAGCAAAGTAATTTGAACAATAACAATGAGTAACAATGAGAGCTACCAAATAGGTAATACATTCTGCAGAAATGTACAGGACAGTGTCCCACAGTGATCTGACTTTGCATCTCTTAACAACACTGAGCCACCTCTCTCACTTTCCCCATCTCCTCTACTCTCTCAGTCCCTCCCTCCCCCAGGCTACATTTTTCTCCACTATTCTCAACATTGTTACCATAATCAGATAAGACAACTACCTAGGGAGCACTAGCAACCCTACAGCACCTTGCTCCTGGCACCGTGTGTGTACATGTGTGCGTGTGTGTCAGTGTGTTTGAATTGCTCCTGGCACTTGGAAATCCTGTATTCCTTTTGACTGTCTTTTTTGGTGTTTTGATCTTTTCAAACCGACAGATGACTGGTGTGTGTGTGTGTGTGTGTGTGTGTGTGTGTGTGTGTGTGTGTAGGAAACATTTTTAAATTACCCAGCTCCTTCATAAGATAATATCTGTATTGTGGCTAACAATTCTGCTACAAATTACTGCTGAACTGTGAGTGTGTATCTGTGTGTATGAGTGAGTGAGCGAGTAGATAAGTGTGTGTGCATGCACAAGAAAGGGAGTACGCAAATGGTGTTTGAGTGTCAAGGATGATTATGTTATTTTTCTGAATGGTCTAAACAGATCACATCACTATGCCATCAAACAAAAGGCCGACTGACTCACAAGAAAGCGCAAACACACAAAATGCCAACATCCAAGCCATACCAACTAGTGCTGTCAAACAATTAAAATATTTAATAGCAATTAATCGCATTAATATTCATAGTTAACTCACAATTACATTGCACATTTTTATCTATTCTAAATATCCCTTTATTTCTTTTTGTCCCATTATTTTTTCTCATTTTAATGCTCTTATCAACCTGGAAAAGTGGATCAGCATGCTTTGTGCAAATGTGTGTTTATTGAAAACAACATTGGCATATAGCCTTCTGTAATGTTCAATTTCACACGTAACATTATCACTTGGAGCAGTCATTCACACTTGAAGCAAATAATCTCTCACACAATGTAACACTGTCCCTCAATAAAAGGGTAAAAAAAATACTTTGATGAGGGGGCGGAGAATTGGCATCAGCTGTGTGCTTGGCCATCAAGTGGTATTTCAGACTGGACGTGCTGCTCAGTTCACAACGACAAAACCCACAGATGACTTTGGTCTTGTCAATGGAACCATTTGGCAACTTTTAAAAAGTCAATATTCCATTCAGAATCTTATTGCCATCCATTTTGTAGTCTCACGCTCGCCATCCACTCAAAACGTAACGTTACTACTCTTTGGCCGGCTCGCAAGCCCAAACAACTGTGTGCGGCGTGCCTTTGCTTTGTTTCCGGTCTAGCTAGATCCGGTGTGGTGTTGTAGTTTTTTTTTTTTAACGTTACTAGTCGTTGCAACAGCATGTGAAAAAAACTACAAAGTTTGCTAGGCCAAAAAGAACGTCAATCTTGCGATAACAAAAATTGACACTGTTAAAATGGGTTTGCGTTAACGCCGTTAATAACGTGTTTAACTGACAGCACTAATACCAACACAACATACTTTTAGCAAAACACCTGCAAGTTTTACCCTTTTATATGACTTCATGAATATGTACAACATACATATACTGTACATAAACATAAAAACCTGAACCCGACAGGGCATACTGTACACACACGCTTGCTTGCAAGTGAGACATAAGCAACACTATATTTAGCCAACAACCCACTGGACTCCCAAATTATTGTACCAGGCATCAACACCAGTCCTCCAGCCAGCCAGTAGACTAAACTGTCAAGTTAGATTAAATAAGATAGATATGGCTGGACACAATACTTTAAAGTACTGGTCAACATATATATCTTCCTCATTCCTGGCTTACCCCTCTAGCCTTGAATAACACTTTAAATCAAACAGCAGTTGATTTACATTACATTCCTTTGTCTACGTGCATTTGGCATCTACAGTCTCCTTTTTTAAAAGTAATTACTGGAAACTTAATTTAAACTATGGCTTAGAATGTCTTCATGATACCAAGATTATTAAAAATGGTTATCCATTTTTACTTTTTGTATGATCAAATTGATCAACTTAGCCCTTTCTTCTGTTTAATTGTTTTTTAATTATTAAAGACATGGATTTTATTTGAGAATACATGATATAAAATGTCATCATTATGGTTATGTAATTTTACTATCAATCAAAGTACTAGACAGGGGCAAAGGAAGAGGTTTTACAAAAAGTGTCATGGAAAAATGCAATAATGCCTATTAAAATGCATGCTAGGTCAAATAAAAAGCAGGGCCCAAATGATTAGACAAACAAACAACTTAAGTTACTTTTTCCCCAAGTAGCCCTGGTGTTATTGTACGGAGCCCCGGAGGTACGGAGCCCCAGAGGTGACACGGAGGGGGAAAAAAACAGGATTTTATTTTTTAACAAAAAAGCATGTACTGGGGACTTTGTTTTGTGTAGGCTGAGGCCTTTCGCTGCAAAGGCCTCAGCCTAAATAGGGCGCACACTCCTACTAGGTGAGCTAGAGGCTGCCCCGTATTTTTTCCTTTTACCTACTTTCTTCTTATTTGTATTTAGCACTCCTTCAAACATGCAACAAGGTTCACCATAATAACATTAACATATGCAAAGTTTATCTGTACAATAATCTAATGTGTAAACAAGTAATCAATTATCATACTCACCTAAATACAGTAGATTAATCCAAAGAGTTCAAGGGGTTTTGAAGTTTTTCCTACAGGTCAGACGTTTTCGAAATGTTGTATTGAAAGTGTGAAGCATTGCCTGTGTGTTTGATGTAATGTGTGTGCCCTCGGCCCCAGCAGCTGTGCCAAAGCAGATGTTTGACGGTATAATTAGCACAAGCTCATAGAGGGAAAGAGAAAAAGATGGACAGAGAATGAAAGAAGTACAGAGGAAGAAATTGAGACAGTAGGTCTATGATCAATGTTTGTGAAAAGAGAACATTCTGCTTTCACAACCCTTATGACAACAGTTAAATGCAAACCTGATGGTGCTTCTTAGATAGATAAATTTAAAGGCATGCACACAAACTCACCTATGGACGCACATTCATACATTCACCACATCCATGCTCATAAGCATATGCCTCTCATTCTGACCAACTCGGACACGTTTAACAGGGTAGCTGTCTCTCAAGCCACTATCGTGATCCGTAAAACCCTTGAGATTTGTTACCTGCAAAACAATGTGTGTCCATCTCTCCAGTGTAAGCCTCCCCCCTGTCCTGAAGCTGATGGTCAAAGGATTCTGACTGCTGGCCTGACCATACCGCAGGGTGACCGCCTGCTCGGACACTGTCACAGAAAAAAACAACCTCTCCCCTGAGCTTTTCTCCAGCAGCATCCTGAGGGAAACAAAAACACACATATACGCAACACAATGATTTCAGCAGCATTTGAATATTTGGCAGTGATAAGTTGTTATAACTTAACTAAGAAGAAGGTAAGAGTGGACTCTAAAAGCCATGGAGTCAAGCGCCACTACACACATTCACACACACAGTCTCTCATTCTGACATTTACACATTGAATATCAATATTTTACATGACTGCTAGGTTTGATCTGCTACACTGGGTGCAGACACAGACACCCTCCCTGTGTCATATTAACCACCATCACTGACATTTTATGGGAAATCATGACTTTTATGAACCCAGAGCCACATACCATATAAATCACAGATAGATGTATGCATGTGAAAGAGACCATATGTATGTATGTCTGCACATGTATGTGAGTGCGTCTGTGGGGAGAGAGAGATAAAAAGACAGTCAGAGATAGCTGCAAGAAGAAAGTTAAGACAAGTTGGTTACTTGGTTACTAAATAACTGAGTTACTGGACTGAAAATGTTTGTTGCATCGAAGGTGCTGTAATTTATGATATATATTCAGATTGAACTAAGCAATATTGTTATTAGGGCTGCACAATTAATTGCAATTTTATCGAAATTGCAAAATGGACTAGTGTAATATCCAAATTGCAGGGGAGGGGCGAATATTTGTTAAAGGCAAAATATTTGTCAAGCCATTCTGACTTAAGTATTGTGGTGCTGCAGAGATGTCCCAGCCTACAAATCGTATCCTACAGACTAAAGAGAAAATCTTTGTTTGGTGCAGATGATCAATTTTTTTTTCGTTCTATGAGAATTAGAATGATGATACAAAAAATGATCATCCCCAATATCGTGAATCATATTGCAATATCAGTCATAATAATCGCAATTAGATATTTTCTTCATGTCGGGCAGCACAATTTGTTATTATTAATTAAGCTGCATTTTGTATACAATGTATTACTTATTTGGTTTATAAAATGTCAGAAAATAGGGGAAAATGCACAGAGCCACAGAGGGCACAGAGTGAAAAGTGCTTGCTGTGTCTAATCAACATATATTAAGTTTTCAATCATAGAAATCCAGCAAATACACATATTTGAAAAGATCCAGAAGCAGTAAACTTTTGGAATTTTTGCTAAAAAATCTTTTAAACTCAATTAAAACTGTTTAATTGAGCGAATAATCAATAAGTTGTTGTTAATTTTCTGTTGGCTTATCTGTTTCAGCTATAAATTATTCAATCCGTTGCTAGGGCAAGGTAAGGTGAAGAAAAGACCAGCAAAACTTCAAGGTTTTTCTTTTTCAAACAAAGCACAACAGCAAATAAGGCTTTCCATCCTGTGTGATAAGTATGACACGTACATTCACGTCTAGCCCATGTCGTCCATATAGGAAAAGTCCAGTGCATGCAACCAAACTAAAAATAAAATGTCTATTAAATATGAGAATTGTCAAACAATATAAACAGAACTCAGTGTCTGGAAGTGAAGCCATGGTTTAGTAACAGGTGGCTGGCTCTGTTCATTGTTCATATGCGGGGAGGGATGTGAAATCACAGAGAGAGGGAGAGACAAAGAGAGAGGGGTTAGGAGAGATGGACAGAGGTGAGGATAGAGACCTCCTTTCATCTGGCTTCTTTGATGGCAGCCATGATCGTCTCTACAACAAAAGACTGATGGCCAATGACAGCAACAGAAAGAGTGGGAGAGCGAGAGAGTGAGAGAGGGGAGAGATATTACTTCCATTCAGATGCATTCAGCCATACAGGTGTCATGTTCGGAAAACCAAGACAACAAGACTTGTCTGTCATATGAATCCCCAGACTTCACTAACAAAATCACAGCATGACATTTAAAGAAGTGATTTGATCTCTTTCTGATTCTCCTTCTCAGAGTTAAATTTAACTGACAGCAACATTTAAACTGGACATCAGGTGAGTTACTAGAACACACATGCAACCTGTCTAGTGTTGCTCTAGGTCTTTGTTCAAACCTGTCCCCACTGCAAAGTTATCAGCCATGTTTATTTTTGCAGCAAATTGTGCAATATGTGATTGTTGACAGACTTTATCTCGTGAACGCTCAACAAACCCATAAGCTTACTTATGTTTGTTTAATCCACAAAGAGGAAATTATTTTTCCGCTTTCTTGCTACTACTGTCCATATAGAGCCAACAAACGTTATTTGAAAAAGGTAGTTATTTAAAACAGATACATTAATCACACCGATTTTACACATCAAAGTCTGTTACAGGTTTCAGGAGGAGTTCTACTGCTTATGGGTTTGCATTAGATGAAGCCTTGCATTAGATGAAGATTTTATTGATACCAATGCCATTATTGATACGGCTTGTCGGTTCGATTCTTTATCAATTCCTTTTATGAATCCTGATAAAATATTTGTGTGGAAAAAACAAGGTATACACAGGTTTTCAGCATCAGTGAAACCGTTTTATGATCTCTGAGTCTGAAAACAGTGTAGATTAAATAAGAGAATATTTGTAGAGCATTTGTTTCATTTAGGTTTTCTTAGTCAAATTTAAAATTCTGCTAAGCCTGCCCACGTGGTGCTCATGTTATTATAATAATTTTATTATTAATAATAAATTTATTGTAATAGGATATTTGCCCTCGGTAACAGACGTGCTGCCTCGGTTGGTCGGATGGTAGAGTGTCAAATACATGGCATTCTTGGAATTGAATCCCATGTAGCATAGAAAGATGTTACAGCATTTGACATTTGACATTAGACATTAGAAACAACGCTGGTTTAAATGTTCTTTATAAAATGAAGCCACGTTTTGGACAATTTATTTCTCTCCGCCATGACTCCTCCTTTTTGCAAGTTTCCAGCAGTTTGACATAATTATTTTGCAATGTGCAACAGTCAGAAAAACAGGATTGCATCGATAAAAAGGAATTGAAAACAATGTTTCCCAGGTTAAGAATTTACTTGTGGTAGTGGGTGGCCCAGGATGTGACGTTGCAGCGCATGATGGCTGGTTTCAGACATAAACTAGCCAAACATATAGGTTTATGAACTATTTTTTGAAACATGACAGATACTATAGAACTAATTATGATTATAATATTGTTTTACGTATTAAACGAATTAGACTAAAAGATGATACTGATACAGATGAAAATATTGCGACACTATGCTGCTTCTGACACAATTTCAGGGTGGTTATTAGGGCTGCACGATATGAGGAAAATATGCAACATTCCAAAAAGTTGTTGAATATCACGATAATGATATTGCGATAAATAAACAGATATTAAAATGTAGTCAGTTCTGCCTTTCTGCTGCTTTCAATATTCTACTAAAATACTACAAATTGCTTGTTGAATTCAGTGCCCATTGTATGAAGAATATCATATCTCTGGCGTTTCCACACGCATTCAAACTTGGGGAAAAAAACATCCATGCTGTTTTGAGTGAGATACAGTTCTCTGAATGTCCTCTGCCTTCAGTCTCCGTGTGAGCTGTTCAAAATCTGCACGGCTTTCTACGTCACTAGTCGAGACGAGGTGGCTAACCGTAGCACCTGCTAGCGTGCTAGCTTGTTCTCAATGGCAAAACACTGCTACAACACACATTAGTTCACCATAATCTACAAAAGAACAACTTACATGTCCCTGTTCTGCAGGTATTCCACAAGTGCGCCTTCATTTAGAAGAAGTCTCCCAGCTAATTGGAGAAAGAGTTATCTAGCTGATGTGATCTTACCTAGCTACTGAGCATGTGTGACTCCCAAAAAAGATAGTATAGAAGTGAGACATCTTACTCTGTAGCTAAAACAGAGAACAAAACACACAGGGTGAAAACAGAATCTGCAGCAATGTGAGGTACAACAAAAATATGTTTTTTTGAAAATGAAACCATGTAAACCAATTCTGGTAAAACCTCAAAATAAAATTATGAACCTGAAAATGAGCATAATATGGGCACTTTAAAACAAATGAATGTGTAGCTGAGCTCCAATAAGCAGTTAGCTGGAGGCAGCTCCGGTTAGCGCCGTTATAAAAAGGTATGGAGCGGAGGAGACTGCTGCGGACCGGGGTATCAACCAGACTCTGATAAATGATGTTCGGGGAGCTTTCGCAGCGGTGTGGCAGCGGTGTTGCTATAGTTTTATTAGTACAGTTCATTCCACGGCAAGACCACCAGCTGCCTGCTACTTCGAACGATAGCCTCTGAGCCTGAAGTGCATCGTTGACACTGTCATGCACGCGGCACAATACTTTAGGGGGGGGAGGGGGCTGGAGGCAGCTGGTCTGTGTACGCTGTAAAAAAAATTTTTTTCAAAAACACAGCTGATTGGAAAAATAAATGTAATTCAAATTTTATCTAGCTGGGTGGGTCTCAATCTACCTGGGTTGCCTAAGTTGAACCTATGTAGGAGAAACACTCGATAAGCTCTGAGGCCTACAATTCTTATGGATCAGACAATTTGGAAAAGGTTCTCAACTGGAATTGGTTCAGTCAAATTGCACTGTGGGAAATGTAGGCCACCAAAAAAAAAATTTCTTAATACATCCAAGGGTTTTGACAAGGAAAAATAAGGTCTGGAATAAAAAAGATGATCTCTCCGGTCCTGCTGAATACATTTCTATTGTTTTATTTGTACAGTGTCCATCGTGAGTCCAACAATGTTACAGGAGTGCCATGGTAAAATTGGCAGAGTAGTCTTTTACTAGGTACATTTCACTAACAAATACGTATGTTTAGCATACTTTTAGTTCCAGAACAAAGAATCCCATGTTGTTCAATCTACTTTGAGTGTTGCTGTATGCTGGAGGAGGAGATAGGGCTGCCAAGTAAAGCCAACTGATCTTTTTGTGCTTTTTGTGTGCGTGTGTCTGCAAGCTGATCTGTGTAACTCTGCACCATACCTAGCCTGCCTGCAACATACCAGCCCCCTCTCATCCCCTTTCTCTCACACTCCACATGTCTGAGAAGAACATGACGGCCAGTTGTTGGCCAACATTTCCTGAAAGTGATACTGACGTGACCAGACTTGACCTAATTGCTTCTTGTTATTAGATCAATATCACAGGGCTTTCACTTTCATTCACTTTCGATGTTTGAAAATCATATTAGATATCATATCCGAACAGACATTTGACTATATATCACAGCAGTGTGTGTTTCCAGCAGGGCTCTGTATTTCATCAGTAGCACAGGCTAGTGATGGACTACTCTGATATGGTACATTAGTGATTGTGACTCTTACTTATTAAACACAAATGTTAAAAGAAAGCCTCATACAGTATCTCCAACTATGCAATTGACGGATTATTGTCATTGATAATTGAAAATGATTTCTAAAAAAATTAAACTTACATCTCTCCAGGAGAGCTTGGTTTTATCCACAATGCCAGGGTGAGGGAACCCAACGTTCCTAGTTTCTGTGAGGAGGGAGAGACCAGACATCCATCCTGGAATGGCAGAAACAGCACACTACTGGATCCACCAGCAATCCCCTCTGAACTAGTAGAGGTTCCGGTCTCTGTCTGAGTCTCAGGGCGAGTGTCATTCCTGTCCTCAGTTACACAGGAACCCCTGGTAGAATAAAGTTTAAATATGTTAATATTTTCCCTCAAAAATTACCTTTTTATTTTCTTATTTTGCATGAAATGAAATGTCAGAGGTCTTCGAAAATCCTCTGAAAAACCTTAATAACATTATTAAAAATGTGATCCACGTACCTGTGTGCAGGCAGAAGCAGAGGGGCATACGGAGGTGTGGACGATCTATAGGGACACTCCTGGATACAGAAGGCCTGATAACATGTCATCAGCTCATTCTGGGAGGACGGCGACTGGCAGTAGCTGCTCCGCTCTGGAACCCCACAGGTGGAACGAACCGGAGAGGTTGACACAGGTTTGAAGGCAGCAATGTTCTCCATTCGTGGGAAATTTCCCTAAGAACGAAGATGGTTTTACAATAAATATTATTCTATTCAATCTGGGTCTCTCTTGCCCCTTATACTTTTTGTGGCTGCAGCAACCTGAGACATCTAGATACAATAATGACCTAAAATGCCATTTTAGCATAACAGAATTAGCAGGCAAACCTCCTATCATCACACATACTGTACAGTACATTTACAATGTATTAGGACAGGTGTTTTGAATAAAAATGAAAATAAATGAATGCCTGCTGAATTATTATTGCCATTTAGCTGCTTCAGTTTCAGGGCCCTGGTTGTGTGTATGCTGGTTCACTGTCACACTGTCATGACTTACTGGGAAACTTCACCAGAACAGAGCCATCTTTTATGTTATTAGTAACTGTCACTCCCATAGACTGTTAATAAGTCTATGGTCACTCCCCGATGTAAGTTGACTGCAGATTTAAGTTGCGACATGTAGCCTAAAAGATAACGAGAGACTTCTGTAATATCAATACAGAATAGAAATGGACCTACATAACTTAACTTGTTCACTACTGGCTACAAGTTAGCAATCAAACAACAAAGGTTGTCAGTTGAATTGCATTTTGAGCTAACGTTAGCAATCAAACAACCATAGATAGCTAAAACGTTTTTGAAATGACTGCTAGCTTAGCTACAAGCTAGCAATTAAACGACAAAGGCTGTCACTAGAATGGCGTTTTGAGCTAACATAATTAATCAAAAAATCATAGATAGCTAAAACGTTTTTGAAATGATTTACATCTTCTGTTATTATTTGTGATGAGAAAAGTTTATTATTTCATGGATTTCACTAATTTCAGTATGACACGTTATGCCGTAAACCGTTTAAATCTGAGCATGCGCGACATCGGGGAGTGACAGTAGATATGTTTCCATCCACACGTTTTTATCCAAATTAAGTGATATCAAATGAAAAATGCCTTATGGAAACAATAAATTTCGATGGAATTTCATGAATATTGACTCAAAGGAAATACGTACTGATTTTATCTCAATCAATATATGGCTTATGTGATAAACGCTGCTGGAAATGTTATTTGCCGAATAAATGAAGAATTGCCATTAGGTTTTAGGTCATTTTATGGTTGCAACCCGCCACAAAACGAAGAAGTTTTAGTTAATTTCTTCCCACTACTTCCACTCTGTTTGCACACATGGCAGGTGTCAACAAAGACAGATGTAAGTGGACAAACAAGAAGACGAGAGACCTTTTAAATTCAATTTATCAAGATGTCGCAAAGAAAATGGCCAACAAAGGTTACGACAAGTCGTAGGACGTCCTCTGCATTAAATGGAAGGCACTCAAACAGCAATACATGTCCGGAGTTGTCTTGCAGCGGTGCCGGAGGGAAAATAAAAGCCATGTTGCATCTGCATCATCATAGCAATGTGACAGCGTCGTTGTTTTCTTATTATAGCTTGGTATGTCGCTATCAGCTGGCACATAAGAACTATTACAACTTGTGCAATATTGATCATTTGTTGGTAGACGGCGCAATCCATTTTGTCAAGAAAAACTTTGTTTGCAAATGTTTGCTTGAATGTTGTGCGATTCAGTGCGAAAATGAATGGAAACACCTTCAAATGTCTCACATCAATTCGATATACCAATTTGATCGCAAAATAGCATGTGACGTCATTACGCACAGGTTTTTATTCGCTTTAAAGCCGTTGGATGGAAACACACTTTCACCAGGTTTATTCGTATGAATTTTTACCGAACTTCAGATAATTCCATTGACAAGTGGATTTAGCTAGTAACACCTGGGCTTTTCCTACTATGAGAGGTCAAAATGTCTGCCGTGAAAAAGGACTCTCTGATAGTCTTAAAATAATTCATATTCATTTGCACATCGTCTGTTAATTATTCTTCCAGTTTTGGGTTCACAAATTACAATTGGCTCTTGAAAGCCACTCTTACCTGTGATGAAGCAGATTTTGGACACAGGCTGAAGAGGAGGAGGGTAAACCAGAGGAAGATATGATGCCACCTCATCCCTTTCATCATGTTTTCCACTGTTCCAGTGATGTTTTTCAGGTGAAATAACCAAGAAAAAACAGGCAATGTCTTCCTTTTCGTTAACCTTTTCTCCATTTGATTGATTTCACCTTGTGTTTCTGCAGCTGACAGAATCCCATTAACAACAGTCTTGCTCTCATACTTTCCATTCAAGCATTTCCTCCCACTTTTAAGGTATTTTATAACTTTCTTGTTGCATTTGTTCCTTAAGTTACACTGCTCCTCTCTCTTTACTCTCTCCATCCTCTCTCTGACTCCTCTGCTCCAAGTTTGTCTCTTCCTTTTTTCCTTCTCTCCCTTTGTTTCTCCCTTGTCTTCTTTCTGTTTCATCCATCTATGGCCGTTGACCACACAAGATTCTAGAATTGGGTTCTCCAAGGGGTCCTGCATGGTCTGAGGTTCTAGAATATTAGACCTGGGTGCTGCAACATTCTCGGGGGCAGAAGGATGTTCACGAACCCGGATTTCTTTTGGAAGCCTTCCAGCAATGCTTGAATAAGTGATGACTGTCATGGTTTCATAGTTCCAGAGTTACAGGGACATTTGTTACAGGCCAGTACCCCTAGAGCGAGGCTACAAAGCTTAGCTCTCTGTTACACTGTCTCTGTCACTCGCACACACATAAACACACACACACACACACACACACGCGGATACACACACACCCAAACACAACCAAAGCCTTCACATGATAGGTAGGATTTTACAATCTAGAGAGGGAAAAGAGAGAAGGAAAGAGAGACTTGGTCAGACCAAAATCCAACATGAGACATATCTGAGGGGAGTGAAATGCCATGCATGCTATTCCCTAGCCAAAGCCTACACTATCATGTACAGCTTGATGGAGGCACAGCTCAACTGATACTTCTACATTGCTTTCCCCTTTTCTTCATTTTCCATTGAATTAAACATGCCCTTTTTCCTCTGGCATCTGGCCTCCAAGTTTTTATCCAACTGAACGGATTTTCACATAAGTTTGTTGGAAATTGAAGCTTAGGCCAAAGCTCTCTTCATTACAATACTTATCAGCTTCAATTTCACATTTTGACATACAAAAAGAGGCTAGCAGAGCAGTCATCTCTAGGGCTGAATTACTTGGACCCTGTCTTGCTTAACCTACAATGGGCGTTGGAAAATAGGAAAGCTCACAATGTATCTAATAACGTGTGCTGTATGCTCTGCAAATTTATAAATCTATTCAGATCTTGTGACATGCTAAAGTATCTGGTGGCTCCTTGTGTTTACCTGTCGGCGTTGACTCCCAGCACAAAGCTCTATCCCAAGTGCAGCGTCAACAAACAAATAACACTTGTTGCTCTGGCATGAGTCGGACAAAACAAGCTAACTACCTGTATTTTTCCACACCTGTCTGTCAGTGATAGCAGACGCCGCTCCAGTAGAAAAAATAGTCCTCTCCAAACATGACTTGAGTTATTTTGTCCGTCGTTCTAGTCCACAATTCATCAGAAAAAACTGAATGCCAATAGAGCTCAACTTGTCAAAGCTCCTCTTTTTTTCTCTCTGTCGTACCTCTCTCAATCAGAACATGCGGTACACGGTGCTAAGGAGATTACCGCGAGTCACCATCTGGCCAGCAGCGCTCCAGGCGGCAGGATATTGGGCGCGAAGTAACGACTAACGCTAGACAACGTTACAGCGTTCAGAGCCAAGTAACGGAAACATGAGAGCCCTGGGGTCGACGTGAGAACAAACAGTGCGACATATCCGTTTTGCATCTGTTACAGAATACTAAAGAATATCAGTGACAGCAAGGCATTAATATGCTATTTTAAAAGCCTAATTACCCCCTGCCTGGTAGTAATGCTTTACCCCCCACCTACGTGGGATGCGTCTGGGTTTCAGACAAGTGGCTCTCAGAGAAAAGAGGAACGCTACTGCCGTCGCTAGGCAACGGTGATCCGCTCCAGTCCATGGCTCCTGCCAAAGAGAGTGTAGGAAGAAAATCATTTAATGGACTAGCTGTCAAATTTATGTTTTAACTTATACTAAATCACCATTTAAGGGTGCAATGCATTATGGCACTGATGAGAAAATACAAACAGAAAGGAGGTCCTTTACATTATAGGAATGCCAGAATGAGAGGCAAAGGGTTGACAAGGTGTCTTTTCTTGTCAGCAATTTAATGGCAGTCACCACAAGGGATGTACTGCTATGTGTGTTATTAATGGGGCCTTGGTAACAATTAACCACAAATTACTAATTACAGTATGTGCCTTTGATGAAGCCCCCTGTATATAAAACTGACCAAACTAAGTATGGTAGAGCTGCTGTGAATGCCATATGATACATGTTTGATAAATTAGAAATAATATTTTTTTTTAAGTAGGCCTATTTCCCTGTTTGTGTGAAAGTATGAGTGTACTGTAAAATGAGTTGTAAAATCTTATAATAAAGCTAGAAATCATCAAATAATAGAAAAAAATATATAGGGTAGATAAATGGTTCTATCTCTTCATTCTAATAAAAAGTAACTTAACTATTAAGTTGATGGGAATTGTTTCCTCTCTTATATCGTTTGCAATTCAAATGTTACTTGCACTATTAGCTGTATATAAAAGTGAGGGTATATAGTCTAATAATGATTGTGTGAACATAACAAGAGAAAACTGTCACCATCAAATCTTATACATCTTATTATATTTGACCTTCTAACCAATGTTAGACAAATCTAAAATTTGAATAAATTTAACCTAAGTCAGATGCATGCATTAATCCTCTAGTTTCATAAAGCTGAACATCCACTAGCAAAATATAGCTTAAACAATCCCATCAACACACACAGCAGAAGCACTATAGCTCAAGTATACAGTAGTTTAGACTTCCAGTGTGTGCTTAAGCGCTCTGCATTCAAATTGTGTAAACATTTCCACCAAAAAACACCCTCTCTTATATTTTTTCCTGCCGACAAGTTTTTACGTTATCATACTAATCGCGTTTGAACAGCTGCAATTTGCTTTGGTTGAACAAAGGCATTCTAACTAGGTTTTAATTAAGTGTTCCTAATGACCTTAAGGAGATTAGAGGTTCGCCTTCTAATCAATACCAGGCAGAGAGAAGCAAAGGGAGGGGAGAGGAAGAGAGGGGAGGTGGTTAGGGGCTAAGATAGAGGTAGGGAGGAAAGGGGTAGAAAAGAAAAAAAATGAAGACAGTGAAAGACAGAAAGAAAGAAGAGGAAGTAGAAAGTGGAGGAAGAAAACAATGAACTTGATCTGATTTTTTTTTCTCAAAAAAGGTCAAAAACCTTATCTACATATTCATTTGAAATGGTCATGATGCCAGATTTCTTCATTGGCCAACAAAATGATAACATGTTTTCATTGCTTAAATGAATCAAGAAAAACCACCTAGTGACAGAGAGGGGCAATTTGTGCATCTCTACACAAGCAAACATTCACATACATACCATGATCATTTAGCAAGAAAAGAATTTTTCCTTGTATTACCTTCTTCTTTCCCTCTAAGAGGGCGAAAAGGACGTCAGGCTGGGATCATCAAGAACTTTGTTAGCTATGAAGAGTTTCTCTTATACCCTCTTCATAAGATATTTGCATAGATTTGCACACAGTGTGTCCACATGACAGAGAATCTAGTCTACATTGATTGTACTAATTTATTCAGCCAGACGCATTCAATTCCAGAGATTGAAGTGCTATCACACAAACGGGATTAAAACCGGATGACGATCGCACAATTAATATTGTCTCATTTTCTAAATTACTAATGTATGACTTATATTTGGCTAAATTGTGTTTGCTGGTCTAATAACATTAAGGGTAATATGGTAAATGTATCGTCTCTCTGAGTCTCCAGAGCAGCATGAATATGTATGGAGACATCCTTGGCCTTGCTGCTGATTAGGAAAAGTGGAATAAATTGATGGTTGGACTGTGTGTTTTTTAGCAAAATACAAAATTAGGTTGTACATATGGAGATGTTACACACACACACATTTTAGGCATCATGCATTCAAGAGCCATTTTATCTCCTGAATAATAGGTGTATATTGGTGAGTGCAAGCTTATCACTTGGCTGCGATTGATTTCAGATTTTTCTTTCAGTGTGCACATGTCTGTGTGCACGTATGTTAGCATGTATACATATAGGTTTAAGGAGCATTGTGGAGTTTTTGTTTAACTAATAAAACTAGTTAGTGGGTTGGTGGTCAAAACTTCTGCAGCATATGAATAACAACATCAACATTCTACACATTTGTTTTATTAATCACTTTGGTGCACAAACCAAACCACCTCAGACGAGGTTGATTTTTATAGATTCACATAGTGGTTACATTCTCAGCAGATTCCTTCACATCAAGAGACCACACCATGATGCATCATATGTTTCCAGTATCTTCCCTCCAGTCATTTTTTTTCACAAGACAGTCTAAGAGGAGATGTAACTGAAATGCACATTTTTTACTGTCTTTGTACTCCGTCTTTTAAATTTAATTTAATGTGCATCAAAATGCACATCTATCTATAAATTGCAGGAACGTCTGTCTGTCTGTCTGTCTGTGTGTGTGTGTGTGTGTGTGTGTGTGTGTTTGTGCGTGCGTGTGTTATGTGCACATCTGTAGAACCGTTAGTCCGATGGATTTCAAACTTGGCAGGTGTCTTTCTACGGGCATGAGTAAGTGCAGTGCCAAGTTTGAGTTCGTTGTTTTGGTATATATACATTGGTAGTACTAGGCTACTTTGCAAACTTAAACAAACGATAATTGTCGAATTGATGTTTCAGAATCCCACACATGCAAAGCACAACCAGCTACAGACAACAGGCGGACAGAGAGTGTTGCCACATAGGCATACAGTATAGGCTACGGCTGTAACAATTTGCCAAACCCAGGATTCGGTTTGTAATATTTTGACCCACAATTTGATACAAACATCAATTTATTTAAAGAGTTATACTCAGTAAATGTAATACAACCTTTTCCTGCCACATGGCATAGTATTGTCATTGATTACATCCCACTTTGCAACACAGTAATACAACAGAGACCTTACTTATTGACATTGAATGATGTGTCAATTGATCCAAAACCAAAGATTCTTTTGTACCTTAAAATAATGTTTTCAAAATCATTTCAGTGTTTCATTAACTTCTTGGAATGAGACATAAGAACAATGGTAATGGTAACAGTAATTGACAATTCTGCTCCCAACCTGTAGGGGGACCGAAGAGGAAAAGGGCTTTGGTGCTTACAGTAAAGGTGCTGGTTGCTGGTAGCTAATCATTAGCTACTTGCTAATTCTACAACATCATTCAACAGGCTCAGTTTTTTTTAGTATGATTGTTTTGACCATGCTTCACAGCTCTGAGCTAACCCACAAATTCATTTGTAACTTTAACTGTTTAGATAGACTAATCTAATGGTAATTTAGCCAGCTAGCTAGCTAGCACACCCTTTTTCTGTCTGCCTCAGTCTCACGGGCGCTGCAAGGCTTCTGTCAGGATGAGAGCTGATAACCACCCCCGCGGACACATTAACAGCCCCCAGCCAGCAGCCAACAACCATCCACTCAATCATAGACAGTTAAAATTGTTCTGGAGTGTTATTGTGCAGCCTCCAACTGAGCTTGACGACGTAGATGTGACGTGGGCAACCTGTCTGAAAGAAAAATCTCAATCATTCCCAATCAGCAGAGACAGAGAGCGTAGGTATATGTTAGGCGATAACATAGACACAGGCAAATTAGGCAGAACAAAAAGTAATCTCGGAGATTATTCCTTCACAACTCTATGCAATGCAAGAAAATCTCACAGCTAAACCGGGCAGACACAGCACTGCTTAATTAAGTCTATTTGTTAATATATTGTTGAAATTACCACATCTGCTCAAATGTTAAATGCGTTAACAATCATACAACATGAGAAAACACTGTCTCTCTCTCTCTCTCTCTCTCTCTCTCTCTCTCTGTCTCTTTCACACACACACACACACAGTTTTTTGATTAACGTAGATTTGTGCTAATTAGCTCTCATAACGGGCCGGGTGGGTAGCGCACTGCCATGAGTCCATGAGGCTTATGTCTGAATACTCTACATTTTCATTGTTTTGTGATTACATTTTGAATCTGCAATGTTCTCTGTCAGGTAAATCAGTAAGTTAGTAGTAGTGTATGTGTACAGGGGAGTTAGATATGAAGTGGTTTGGGATCTTTCTGTAAGTAATTTTGGGGTACAATTTGGTTTTGATGAATTCTACAAGCAGCAATACCACAGGCCAAGCAATCGGCCCGTTCCAAACAGGCATATTTTCAACAGGCACTGCACTAGTACATCAAATCTCTTTCATTTTCCTCTTCCACTTACGTCACCCTGGTGTCTATGCTCTATTTTGGTCACTTCTGTTCTCCTCTCATACACCTTTCCCACACATACCACTCTCCATGGGCAACACTCATTCTTTCCTTCATTCACTCTATTCCCTTCTCCCCTCTCCATGCCCTCAATCCCTCTTACCGTCCTCTATCACTGCTCTTCTCTAAATGTCCTCTTCTTTCTTGTCCTTGTTTTATGCTGCATTTTCTATAAATAGATATATATTTTAATCCACATTCATCATTTATCCACCTTGGCTCTAAATGAAATGCACCAGAAACTAGATATAAAAAACAATTTGGCTTTTCCAAGGCTTCTCAGATTTTATACCCTTAAGTCACAGGGTGTGTGTGTGTGTGTGTGTGTCTGTGCAAGCTTTTTGCCCCCTATTGGGGTTGAGGCCAGTGACACCCTCAGGGCTGTGCTGTCCAATCCCCTCCATGCTGCGTTTCTATAGGATTAAATTAACCTCCTGCCTCTCTTGACAATGCACATACACATAATCATCCAGTCTTTCACACACACATTTTGTCTATGCCAATCACCTTTTCCCTGTCAAGGCTATATTATTAGCTTGGGGCACTTCTGCAACTATTATCACTTAGATTCACCCATGGGAATCAACCTACTAAATGTTTATTTATTTTCTTAAAAAGAGTCTGTATACATTGCCCATCACTGGCTGCATAGGCACAACAAAACTGTTGGTGTAGTTTAGAATTATATTTAAAAACTTAAGCTGGCAGAAAAACTTAATACTGAATTGATTTCTAACCGTGAGAGGGCAAAATGTAAAAAAAAGAGACAGCAAAACACACTTCTAAAAATAAACATACAGCTAAGGCGCTGTCTTGCCGTTAACACTTTGCCATCAGCAATTCTGCATTCACTTATAAGTTGAATCTTGGGTTTTTACTACTTTGAGCTGGAAAAATGTATTAAAATGTCCCATAAAGTCCTATTTTCTTCAAATGTCAGTTTCTGTGTGGATTCCCAAACAGTCATCACAAAATAAATATCACTTTAATAAGAATATATGATTTGGAAACATATGTTTTTATGATATTTACAACAACATGCAAATGCATTACAGTAACATGGTTAAAATTGGGAATGACACATTTCCTGTGTTCTCCCCAAACCTCACTGAAACAATTTGAACATTTAATGCCCTTTTCCCTACATGGCTGCTGAACGATGGTGTGGTTAAGGTGTGGTTGGGGTGAGGCAACTAAAATAATTGGTTAAAAAGTAACTTAAAGTGCTCATATTATGTTTTTTGGCTTTTCCCCTTTCTTTTATTGTGTTATATAACTTTTTGTGCACGTGGTAGATTTAAAAAGTGAAAAAGCCAAAAGTCTACCCAAAAGGGACATTGTTCACAAACTGCTCCAAACAGCTCTATCGTTATAATGTTCGCTTAGCTGCTAGCGTGGCACGTCCTCATACTCTGCAACCAACTAGTTAGCAGTGTTTACCTAGCTACTGCGCATGTGCAACTCCCAACAAAGATGGAACAGAAGTGAGATGCCTCACTCTGTAGCTAAAACAGAGAGCTCAACACACAGGGTGAAAAGAGGAGCTGTAGCAATGTGCAGTACGACAAAAATATGGTGTCTTTTGAAAATTAAACCACATAAACATATTCTGGTACAACCTCTAAATACAATTATGAACTTGAAAATGAGCATAATATGAGCACTTTAATTCCAGGTAAAAAATGCTGTTTTTCACTGAACTCTCAGGTTAAATGCTTGGTGGTCAGAAACGTGCTTGGATATTTGTTAATTTATTTATTTTTTACCATGAGGTAATCCAGTGTGTGATTGTGTGATCTTGCCAGTGTATAATGTAAATGTGTTACACAACTATTGTGTTCCAATGTTATATCAGTAATTATCTATTTTGTTACACTTGTTCAAAGAGATATTTGCTGACTTAGATCCAGCTGCTCTGTCATGGCACTGTGGGCAGTGTGTTTAGATGAACAGTGTTTGGCAAAACACATTACGCATCATCCGGCAGACCTCTGCTGCTAGACATCGTTTACTTTAACAGACTACCCACACAACAATGACATAAAACTGGTTTCAATTGGCAAAGTATCCCTTTAAATAATAATGTGGTCTGTAACTAAATAACTAAAAACTAATTTATAAAATGCATACTTTTTAGAACTTCATTTCAGGACCTTATCTTGTATCTTGACAAACTGTAAACAGTGATGAGTTAGTGAAACAGTTTGTGCTTTAAATACTGACACGTGTGTTATTACTGTACATATCAGCCCTGGTAAGCTCTAACTGGGAAAAGGTGGCTGCTGCATATCAAACCTTCCAGCTATATATTGGCCACTAGTGGGTGATTTTAAGTGCCACTAATTCACTGGCCAGTGACACATCAGATTATTTATTAAAGTACACTAACTTAATGAATGGCACATAGAATGGAGAGTTAAAACATTTACTTTCCTAAGAGAGAGATAGAGAGCAATATACACAGAAAGAAGATGTGAAGGGGGAGAAAGCGAGGGAAAGAGAGAGGAGAGAGTGAGAATAAATGGCCCATCGTATAGAGTTAAGACATTAAAAGTGCAAATAGACAGCTGACCCTCTTATAGCTTGCACATGCAGCTCAGACACGTGTAGCC
This sequence comes from Etheostoma perlongum, assembly GCA_026937815.1. Classification (NCBI taxonomy): domain Eukaryota; kingdom Metazoa; phylum Chordata; class Actinopteri; order Perciformes; family Percidae; genus Etheostoma; species Etheostoma perlongum. Next base: position 8,841,133 of record CM049371.1, on the reverse strand, counting down.
ACCTTAGCCACTTTACGCCCTGCAAGATAGAGAGATGGGGGACAGAATGGGGAAAGGAAGAGGAAAGGATGGAGAATTGGATGACACAAGTGGATGGGATGTTGGAGAAATGGAAAAAGAGGAAAAAAAGACCACAGGGTGATTCATTACGAAGGTCATGAGACAAATAGCTTATGTTATGTTACCATGTTTTATATATAAATTAAATTTCTGTAATGTTTATTATTATGTATTTTTCTTCATCTGTGCCCATATTTTTGCAGTAGTTCATTTGTTACATTCCTTATAGTGTGTGTGTGTGTGTGTGTGTGTGTGTGTGTGTGTCAGGGGAGCTAGATTCTGTGAAAGGCCATTACCACCATGAGTCCATGTCACAAGGCCTGTGAAACCCAAGGGAACCCTACCACTGATACAAGAGTATACAGGATAACACACACACACACACACACACACACACACACACACACAGGCATTCAGACATTTAGACACATAATAGTGCATATGGCCACACAAGATTGTAAAATTATAAATCACACATGCCAAAATGAACACACAACCACCATCCCACACATAGATACACATAGAAACAATTATCCATATATTTATATACACACAGGGGGGTTAAATAGCCTCAAAACAGGCCTTTGAAACACCATCAGTGTGAAGCTTCCACACATTAGCACTTTACAGGTCACAGCGCCTAAAACAGACATGGTCACACTTGGAGACAGACCCTTTTTGGCTCTGTATTAGAAGTAGAAAATCATCCACAGTTTCTCTCAAAGCCAATAAGAACCACTCTGAAGAGAAATCAGACTCTAGTATGAGGTTTGAATAAAGCAGCCCCTTTGTTACGAGATGTTCCACTTAAAAGAAATTGTAATAAAACTGTAAGATCTTCCCTTAGGACTTGAAAGTAGCTCATTGCCTTTATTTGAAAAACAACAACGCTGCAAGCATTACATTGTATACCTGATTGCCCATGGTAGTTTGGGAAATAGTCACAAAATTTAGTCTATTTCTTTGTGACCCGACAAGGACCCAGACACGATTTTTATTTGTGACGCTCAGCACATTTTTTGAACTAATGTATGTCAAGTGGAAGCATGTTGTCTACCCTGGCCATAATCATTGCTCTATTTTTCGTCATAGCTTAGATGTTCTTGTTCATTTAGCAACAGATTAGATGCAACAAAGATTCCTCTTCCTCAGCTGTGACAAAATAGAAGTAACCAAGGACAATTAGCTTCTGAACACCTCAGCCTTGTTGTTTTCCTCATATGTTTCGTGTTTTCAGTGGGTTCGGGTTGTAACAATAGTGGCTGGCAGCTAGCTGGCTGGGGGCTATCCGTGGATGTACCCCTGGGGCTGTTGTCCGCTCTTACCCCGACTGAAGTCTCATTGCACCAGGGAGTGAGGCAGACAGACTGGGGTGTGCTAGCTGGCTAAATTAGCATTAGATTAGTCGTCGATCTATACAATAAATGTTACTTGGCAAACTTAATCGTGGGTTAGCCTAGTGGTTTTACCCGAGTTGTTAACTTTATGAGCGTGTTGAACGATGTTATAACCTTAACGCTACCCACCAAGCATCATCTACTTGTCAATGTAGCACATTATAGTAATGTTAAACTGGAGCATCAATATTGAAATATCATATAAAAAAATTAGGTGTTTGCTGTATTACTGTGTTGCAAAATGGCATGTAATCAATGAAAAATTATGCTGTGTGGCAGAAAAAAAGCTAATTCTGTGACATTTTATGATCATATGTGAACGTATCATCTGGTGTATCCCCGTGTTTTGATGGAAGTTAGAGTAACTAGAAGGGGTCAAAGATTTTTTGACGCCACTTACAGGCGTCCAAACAGAACGTCTGGTGTCACTGAAATAAAATTACAGATTTCTCTGGGTCTGAACATTGTTGGAAATATTTGGGATAGTGTGAGGAGAAAACGCAACAAAATATATAACATTACATATTGTACCTTAAGAGGAAATATTGGTAACGTTCAACTGCACGGCAGCTACGACCATCCAGACTAGAGGTGCCATTAAGTGGTATGGGACGCTATAACTGTGTGTCATTGGCATAACAGTTAAACTTTATGCATGTAAATGGAGAATGAAATGGGGCTGAAATATTAACCCTATGGGACCCCCAAAATAATTCCCTTTGGTGACTGAAAATGTCTTGTCAAACCCAACTCACCACAATTATCAACAGTGACAGACCAGGGTTACTTCCACTTTTGAGTGCAAAAAGCTGTCATTCATCTTTCAGGGACTGTGTATAGTAGAATAGACTTGTGCTGAGTGTTATTTACTTGTAATACAAAAAAATTCCCAACAGTTTGAATACTGAATTGAGACATTGAAAAATAAGACAAAAACTGAGAAATATAGGAGGAGGAGACTATGAGAGAAAAGAGGAGAGGAGCAAAATAAAGGCCAGAAGGTGGAGGAGGAGAAGAGAGGAGTTAAGTTGGCCATTAGCGATGCGGCATGTGGAGCCCACTCTTACATGCGTTCCACAAGGTTAACGATAAGAGCCCCTCAGCAGCTGAAATGCTCAAGTAGCTTTTATCGTATCATAATAATGAATCAAAGATAAAATAAAATAAATGAACTCCAAAAGGCGAGCAAGTAAAATAAAACGTATGTGCAAAGAGCCAGGTGACCAAGCAGCAACCCAAATAGAAAAGAGAGAGACAAATTATAGGAAGACAGAAGGAAAAAAGGAATACAAATCTTGCTCTCTTTCCACTAATCTTCTTATGTCATCTGGTTGAAAAATATTTGCCTGCGGGTCAGGGCTCCCCCTGTTAGAAAAAGGTTTCTTCACGGCTCTCTGCTACATTAAATATCTGGCCTCTGCATCCCATTTACTGCTGCTGGCTATTAAGGGTGGGGGGGGGGAGAGAGAAATGGGAAGCATGTTAGTTTGACAGAGCAAGAAAGAATGGAATAATGGCCACAAACTTCATGTCACTAGAACAGTATTTTCCCATCCCCCACTAGCCTTATCAACAAGGTCCGAAACCCACCCTGACACTCTCCACCCTCCACTCCACCTCTGCTATGGCTCTACATGCCTTTTTAATACATACTATGAATACATGTTTATATTTATATTGTTATATTCTGGTGCTTGCTTATCTTAGTTTGTTTTTTTATACATTTTATTTATCAAACTTTAATATAGTTTGATGTTCCTCTGTTCTGTTGTAACAATAAAACAAATTGTTAACATATTTAGTGAGAACTCATAAATAACTACAAATAACTAATGTTAAGGAAATCTGTTTTGTAATGCGTTTGTGGATTTAAAAATATATATATCAGCCGATATGTCATCATATCTTTTTATCTTCATATCATCATATCTATTTTTAAATAACCAAATAGATGAATTGATATTGGCCTTAAAAATCTTTTATCGGTCGGACTCTAGTGTGTGTGTGTGTGTGTGTGTGTGTGTGTGTGTGTGTGTGTGTGTGTGTGTGTGTGTGTGTGTGTGTGTGTGTGTGTGTGTGTGAGTGTGTGAGTGTGTGTGTGTTTTGTGCCCTTGGCAAGAGCAGGAGATCTGGTCATTCAGAATGGACAGTAGTTAGCCACCCACTGGAGCAAGCTGTTACTTCCTTTTCCATCCTCCCCCTCTTCCCCTCCCTCTCACTCTTTTCATTCATTCTTCACGGTTCTCTTTCATTTTACTTTACATGAAAAGAACAAAAAAACGGCGTGACAATAGCCTAGAGTTCACCTTTAAATCCATGTGTGAATGCTCTTCACTGCTGGATAAATGAGCATTTAGCAAATAAATGAGAAACATCTCCCCTCTTCCTTGACAACTGCCACTCTAATAAAGTTGCCAAAATTCCTTATAAAGCACTTGAACAGTGTTACAAAAATGACAAAAATTGTATATGGTTAATTTCTTGGCCACATTGGTAAGGCCACTCTGGTTAGAGCACAGTGTTGGATTTCTTTCCTGTTTGTATGGTCAGTCACAATTGCTGTCAATCATACTTGATGTTTTTGTCCTCTAGTTGGATTGTTTGAACAAAATGAATTCTTACTCTGACCACTCTGGTTGGTGGGGTGTGTTGCTTTACAGTAGATCCCGGTGAGACATGAAAAACGAGCCAAGAAGTCCAGTTTGAATAAGTATATATATATATATATATATATATATATACATTAGGGGTGCACTATTCATAAAATGTCACGATTCAATTTGATATCGATTTTACGGCTCAAGATTCGATTCAAAATCGATTTTCGATTCAAAAACAATTCTCAATTAAAAAAACAATTTACAATGTAGTTACTTTTCCCATGTGATAGTATACACGCCATTAAAAAACAAAAACAAAAAAGAGAAAATAGATTTTTGGAATTCTATGAATGGATTTTGAATCTGTAGTTTGAATTGCGATACAAATGTGAATCAGGTAAGGAGTAGAAGAAATATGACATTAGTTACAAAGTAAACAGTAACACTTTACTTGAAGTTATACATAAGAGTGACATGACACTGTCATGACACAGTGTGTCCCTAACCCTAACCATAACCTTAACTTGTCATGACAAAACCGAATGACACTTACTAAAAGAAGCGTTATGTCATAAACGTTTATGACTTTTTTATAATGTTTATGACACGTTCATGAGAGTGTCATGTCACTGTTATGTTGATACCTTCAAGCAAAGTGTAACCACGTAATCTAGGCATGCTCGCAAGTATTTGATTGGCCGACGCAACACCATTGCTGGATGATTCTGCCAAAGCAGAGCTCCAACTTTCTTTGCCGGAGCCGTCTGCGTTGGCAACCCTGCTGCACTGCCGGCCTGGCCTCCTTTAAACTAATGTGGTGGTGTTTTTCATGACTGTTGTCTGTCTGTATGAGGTATAAACATAATATTGCCAAGTACAGCACTGCTGGAAACTAGCTTGCATGCTTTGTGAACGATCTCATAAATTATGTGCTTCATGTTTGGTACCTCTAAAGAAAATGTGTGTATAAATCAGAGACAAAAGACAGGTGTCAAAACTGGAAGCCTGGTTTTAATTGATATTGCTCTACTGTAATAATCCTGAAAGGCATAGTCTGAAGTAACACATGTAATGTTTCAACCCATAGTAGATTAAGTTACAGAATCATAGGTCTCTCTTTTTGCATTGAACAATATATACAATGTGAAATAAATACATTTACACAAATGGACATTATTGTTGGAGCACACTTGTATGATACACGTCACAAAAATATACAGGTTATTGTTTTTGTGTTTTTTTTTCTTTCTTTTATTTACTGATGTGAAGCACATCTAAAATCTACGGACATGTTTTTAATAACACTAGAGGGTCTTCTCTCGTACACAACTCTTCTCCACCAAGCCAGGGTTTTTTTAAGCGTTAAATATCCTTTGTATCCAAATGTGTCATTGCTCGTTCTCTCCCTTAAATATTTTCTTCACATTTGCAAAATCACACTGCAGGGGTAGCTGCAGCACAGGTGGCAGTTACATTTGGGGATTAAATACAACTAAATGACTAAACACTGTGGAGCTGTAGATAGACACAGTTTGGCCTTAGCAGATTTCAAAGGTAGCCATGGTAGATGGACAATCCTGCTTTGTCCCTAAATAACTTGTCCTTCTGTTCCAGCTAAACTATTGTTACATACAGTTTTTGCAGCTTATGAATTTAAGTTCCAAATGAGGGCGAAAACATGGAGCCCAAAGTGCAACCAGGTCAAACTCTTTCTATCAATGGCTCTGCGAAAACCCTTTTTCCAACACTCGTCATAGAAAATACCAATTTGGTTTGTTGACAGCTGACAGCTACAACAGCACTTAGATGTATAACACAAAACACAAAAAAGTGCAACTCTTGTCTCGTCATTGCACAGTCATCAAAATATTGCTTTTTAACAAAACAAAAAATGTTGAATGAAAACAATCTTGGACATCTAAATAATATCTTGGCTATTAGCAGCGAGTTATACCCAAACCTTTAGAAAGAATCACACAATCTCCCTCCTGATATTAGCTGGTAGATTTATTATTCTTTTTTTTTTTACGAGCAAAACAAATTGGCATACAGTGAACCATCATTTTCAAATAAACTACTTGATTAATAAACTGATATGTAAGTTAATTTAGAAACATCTATAATTACATATCAATATTTGCAAATTTATAAATTCAACTTGATTCCTTTTAATTCATTTAACAGTTATTTAGCTTTTAACCAATTCCAACTCAGCCTTAATCACCTCAGGGAGATGTGTAACATCTTTCATCGTGTTGAATTGTTTAGGATCGGTTTGACAACTGACAACTACATAAAAAAAGAAACAGAAGAGAAACAAAAGTAAGTAATGAGCACCTTTCTTTCATAAATAGTCTGTACATTAATGTACAGTGGTCAAAAAGAAATACCATCTTTCTGACAATGAGATGGTGTTTTATGTTACAATCAAAACAGCAAATTCAACTCTGTCATTAGGGATCTGGCCTACAAATATATGTTGCGCACCACTGAAATAATTTGTATGTATATTTCCTCTCTAAAAATGTTATATGTTCATGTTTAAGACCTTTGATGAGTCCTATAATCTCTGAATGTATGCTATTTGTAGCGCAGAATCTATACATGTGTATAAAGAGGAACAATGAGTATAGTAACATGTTCATTAAAGGAGACTTTGAGTTTAAATCTTGACTTTGCGGTTCTTAATTCTGGGGCCAAAGCAGAAACGTGTCCCACAACGTAATGAGTGCATGGTGAAGAGAAACAGCAAGTGCAAACTAAACGTGTCAAGCTTTTTTCTTTAACTTTTCCCATCAACCCACAAAAAAACTTTTGTACTGACTTTCATATGCCCGATCCTATTTTACTCTTTGTTGTAAAACAAGCTATCTTCCTGGGAATGAGCTGAAAACAGGACACAACAACGGGGGAAAAAAGTTTCGCATCTTCATCTTTTCTCTTTTTGACAGCTGAAACAGTAAAGATGATGGAGCCGAGCTGTATGGAAGGCAGTTATGTACAGCGAGTTTATCAAAAAAGAGTCACCTACAGTTCTGAATTACTCGAATGTCCTTTTCATTTCATCATTATTTAAACCTAAAGATATACAGTATATTGTTTATTCTACAGGAAAAGTTACACAAATGATCCCTTTTTAAATACTTGTATGGTGTTTCTTCATTTAGATGCTAAATATTTCATTATTTATGTATAGTTTGGTAAAGATGAATACTGTAATTTGATCTTGGTGTTTTAGTTACGTTTCTAGAAGAAGAGCCTTATATCCGGTTCGGTTCACTGAGAGAGAATCCGGTGACCAGACCCCCAGCGGGCTGATCCGACAGACAGGCAACATGGCCTCTACTCTACTCTGTGTTGTCTAAAGAAGAAGCACACGGCACAAGAACGGGAATCACCACAAGAAAAACTACACAGCAACGCCTTAGAGGACTCAACAGAAGAGGAAAGGGTGAAACAGAAAGACTTTAAAACAAAAAAAACAGATAAAACTAAATAAACAGGGTTTGTTCTTGATAGAAAAAACAGAGAACATGAAACACACATCGAGGCTGAACTACATTTTTTTTCTTTTTTTTTCCCCCTCTCAATTTTGTTTCCAATAAAATGTCTTATGTTAGAATTATAATCTGTATAATTTACAATATACAATGTTTAAGAAGGCTGAGAAAATACCCCTTACTAATAATACTGATGTTTGATACAGAGCTTGTGATGTTAGAGATCAACTACACTTAAACTGCAGCACTCCTCAGCTGTGACAAGTTGCCATTTTATATTAGATTACACCGTCATCTACATTACACATTTTGGCATTCTTATTCGGCTAGAAATGACAAGTGATATAAAAAAAATCCTTTGTCTGTCTTTACCTGTTAAAGCTGTGATCAGTCAGCCATACAATCTCACTACAACGTTGAAATCAATGTTTCTTAACTTGACTGTAAAATGTCAGACATCTTCCTGTAAGTTCAGCTTTCCATCTATTGCCGTGGTATACTCCACTAAATTAAATAAACAAGCAACTTTTGACTTTGGCTTTGTAAAAATGTTTTGTGGTTACAGGTTTAATTAATTAAGGTAATTAAATTCACATTTTTCAAAAATGAACTTTGATGATCTACTTGAAATACCGGTTATGTTGTAGATTGAGTACAACAAAAAATAGTAGACAAGCTAAGCAAAATCACCTGTAATGGATTCCACCATACAAATGACTCTGAAAACTAAGCTATTAGTCATTTCATCAATTTAGACTGTATTTGGTAGGATTGTTGGTTTTACACCATTACAACACATACGCATGTCCTTTACAATTTTAAAAAGTGTCTAACAACATGAAGTGGAATAGTGAGCTAACATGAAACTGTCGGTGTGTGCTATTTAAAAAGAAAATTAATTTTCGGATGATTTGATTTTGCTAGCACCATTTCCCTTAGCACAGTTCCAGATTTAGGTTATTGTGATGGTCCCCACACTCGACCACATGGCTGAAGAAACAAACGCCGTAAGGACATAAACTGTGTATGACTGAACAGCTGATTTTAAACAAAGGACTTGGTCTTGTTTTAATCAGATTAAAAGTGACAGAGAAAGCCTGGTCACAAGAAAGGTGCAAACATCAGAACTAGGATATAATTACAAACTGGAGTTTTGATCTTTTGGCTGCTTGTGTTACTTCTTCGGCCCTTATGACAGCCATTCTTCACTTTTATGTGACAGCAGCATTCACACCTTATCCTCACATTTCTGGTCCATGTTTGTTCCTGTTTAACCTTCTATAACAACGGAAATATTGACTGTTATCTAATAGCTTATGGCAAGTTACACAGAGAGAAAGAGAAGCTACAAACTGTCCTCCAATCCCCATCCTCTTTTCCCAAAATTAAGACTGGCACGTTATGTTAATATTGCAGACTTAGTCCTTATGCACAAACCCCTCCTTTAAAATCCACTATTGCTCAGAGTTTTCTAAGATAAACGCTGATTTGTTAATACATTACTTGCTATATTTATATATATATGATAATTGCTGATAGTGGTCAAGCTGATAGAAAAAAGCAAAGACCTATTGATTGATTCAATTTTAAGAAGACAATATTAATAACAAAAAAAAAGCCATGTTATATGTCATATACAGGATGACAGTTATTTACAACCCTAATACTGGTATCATTGCTAACATTATTTTCAAGATAGAAATAAAGAAAAAATAAGAAGTTTGAAAGCAAAAATAAATGTTCTTCACTCAGTTTTGTCAGCACACCTTTCCTTCTGGTTTATATTGCGTTGAGTGACTGAAGCGCCTCCATCACTCCCTGAATGAATCACAAAAATATCTCTCTGCTGACGCAAGAGATGAGCTAGAAGTTGTGAATGCAACGGAGCAAGGAGGGTAGTACTGAAGTGACACTTTGCAGTTTTTTGGAGATTGGGTAATGAGCACGGGCTGGACTATTCTTAATGCCACACTGACGGACTGAAATCTCTACTGACCTTTATGTGGAAAGCTACAAACCTGGGCCACTGAGCGGCTGAATAGGTTTCAAACAGACGTCCAAACACAAGAGGAGTGTTTGACAGAATAAATGCAGAGAACGTGGACTGAGCCTACATCTACCAGTTGGACAAGCAGGAATTCATCCTTGACAGTCTAGGTCAAGTCCTATTTCGTTCAAGTAATATTTTGACTAATAAACTCTGCCAGTCAATCACACCTCAGGTGGTTTGAATATTTGGAAACGTTCATTTCAGCCACGTCAAGTGTTCAAACACTAATTCTATGGTTATACTGACAGGTTTGGGAGGCCAGGGTCACTGGTCCTCAACAAATACAACAAGTAAAAAGTAAAGTTTCAGTTGAAGTAGTCATGGGAAACCAGGAACTGAATTTAGGGAGAACCAGAAAGTGTTTACAGCAATGGTTTCCAACTCTGGTCCTGGCCCTGCTGGTTTTCATAATAACCAAAAAGATTATTAAATAACTGATGGAAAAGAAAACCAGCAGCACTCTTGAGGCCCAGCATTGAAAGCCACCGGTAGATCAGTCCAGAAACGGTTTTGGGTTATGTCAGTTTACTGGTATCCTCTGAATGGATGAGCTCCATTCTTTGGCAGGGCAAATCTCCTCTTCTTTTCTTTCTGTCCATCCATCAAAATTTCATTGTACATGTCATTAATACTTCTTTAGTGTTCCTTTTTTCCTCTCCACTCGTTTTATTCTTGAACACTTAAAAAACTCTGTAGGGGGAAATAACGAGGGAAAAGGAGACACGAGTGCAGTCTTAGTCTCTCAGAACTAAAATGAAGAGTTTTCAGTTTCTTTTAAATGTGTCCTCATTTAAGCGTTTTTTCTTTAATAACATCTTAATTGTTATTAAATGCATAAGTGTTTTGCCATCTTCAATGTTCCACTGTGGTAACGGTTGAGTGATTGTTAATAGTTTTTAAAGGAAATATCTTCTTCCCTTGGTAATATGCGGTTCATGCCAGTCTGTCAGCATCTTCCCCAAAAAACAAAAGGTCAAGTGAGTGCCCTGCTGTCATAGACGGTGGAGGTTATGGGGTTCAGGTAAGAGGTTTAGGTTACTTGTTGATTCATATGGGTGTGTGTCAGCAGACGCACTTCAGGGACATATTTATGTGTGTGTGTGTGTGCGCATGTGTGTGTGTGTGAGACTGTGCGTGTAAAGAGCAAGAGGTCATTCAAAGTGAGATTCAGACTGGCATCTAGCTGTCCTTTTCTCCGTCCTCAGACCTTGGCTTCCAGCAGCTCCAAGAAGAGTTTGTGCATTGGGACTTTGCCGTCCTGCTTGATGCTGTAGAAGTGTTGCACAGCCTTGGTGGAGGTCTGGCGGAGCAAGGGGAGGGTCATGAGCAGCTTGCCTGCCCGGCGGGGATCCTCCTGGTGCTGGGCAGCCTCATAGTCCTGCAGGGCCTCGTGGAGCACATCCTGGAGCTTTTGCACTGCATCCACGTCTTCAATGTGCATGGAGTCTGGAGAAAGAAGGAAGAGATTGTTTGTTAGGCTAAATCTGGAAATGACATTTATATTGTTAATGTATAAGCTTCACATAATTCTTATATGAAACATATCAATAAAAGGAAAATAGGGGGTTATGGTGTGATTTATTTGTTTTATTATTAGAGTATGATGCAATTGGACAAGTCATTTCAAATAAGCATCAGCATGCAATGAACTCTTGTGCTGACTAAACGCTTATGTTCTGAATTTTCCAGAAATAAATGCAGACATGTTTTGCAGTGCAGAAAGCTGCCAAATGACTCTTTTCAGAGTATGTGTCTCTGTCAGAACCTGTGCCCCCTCTGTCTGCTGTGTCATTGCTCAGTGCTGCAAAGGGGAGAGGTGCTAAAGATTCAATCCAAACAGGCTCAATGCAGGGATTCTACTGAAACTCAGGGTGTCGTGAAATGTAAGTTTTGACATACATCAAAAAAGTGCTAAAAACTTCTCTACATTTGCATTTGAATAGAAACCAACTTCAGTGCTTACACTGCAGACCAATGAGATCCTTTAAAATATAATCATGAATATAGTATTTTAAAATTAAACAGTCTTTCAAAAATGTCAGTACACTTTTTAAACATTGCTCTGTAATACAGATTTAAAACCTACAATTACTAGTTAGGGATGTAACAATTACCGGTTAACGGTAAACCAGGGTAGAAATGTTGACGGTGACAATTATCTTTTCATTTTCACGGTGTGGAAACCCTGTCTTTAATCCTTCCTAGCTTCATTGGAGGCTCCCAGACAGGAGAAGGGGACAGAATGTAGTAGGAGCTAACTGACTTTTTTCTATTCTTTCCCGTTTTGTTGAAGTGATGTGGGTTAGCCCGTGTTACGTCTTTCTTTGGAGAGATATATATATTATCACCTTGATAATATTGCTGTTGCTGTGCTTCTTATTGCATAGCTGATAGCTGTGCAGATTGTTTTATATTACTTGTGCCACCATGTGTTGATATTCAGGTTGTGTTTGCTAGCAACGTGCAATCACCAGTAACCAGACTAGCCTGTGGAGCCACATGCTTAGCTATTAAAGGTGTATTACACTGTTTGCTCCCTTATTGATATGTGTGCAGTAATAGATGTGGCTTAATCTCAGTTTGTGTAACTGAGCAATACGTTACATTTATGTTAATTAATAAAGAGAAATTTATGTAATTCTTAGTATTGTTTCTTGTTACATGCTGGTGGCTATAACATTTAGTTTTGGTAAATAATGTTCATAGTAAGTCAAATAACTATTTATTATGCTTATATTTCAGAACCACAGCCAAATTCACATGTAACGTCAAATACATATACTTCATGTTGGAGTTGTAAATAAATCTTCCTGGCTCAGACATCTCTGGTTCAAGTTCTTACCCCTACAGCAGGCCAGTGTTTCAGTAGCCAGTTTTCAATAGTTTTTACAAGTCTATTCCCTATATTTTTGTAATATCATAAACACTTTTACATATTTTGAAACTATTTCATCTTGTGTAGGCCTATCAGTGCATTCTGAAAATATTGAACCCCTTTTTAAAAATACTGTGATAATACCGAAAACCGTGAGGCTAAATCTTCATGCTGTTACATCCCTATTTCTAGTTGAAACTAAATCCAGGAATGGGGCTTTAAAATTAGGGGCTGCTCCTTTCTCTGTCTTTAAAGTGTGGATCTGTGGGTGTGATGAATGGACATACAAAGAGACGAGTGGGTGGAGAAAAAGAGATAGACTTGTAGAATGATGGAGAGATGCTGAGAGTCTGTGCGTGTATGTGTGCACAAGCATTTGGCTGCACACATCTGTAATCTCTCTTTGAGCTGGCATGTGAGGTGTGTTTCAGCATATGTGGCAGTAGAGGCTGACAATGTCCTTCAATAATAATGCTCCATATTGTCCCTTAGGGAGGCAAAGTCTTAATGTGAGCTGGCCTTTAGCTCCCAACCTCCGATCAATGTCTCCAATCAATGACTACATGCATGTTAAATAATAATCACAAGCCAACTATTGATAGGCCACCACACCCCAACACACACACACACACACACACACAAATCTGAAGAGGGGATGAGAACTATAAGTGCATGTAGACACCTTAAAACAATGATATGGTACTTCTCACATCATACAATCTCTACTTATACAAACCCATGCTCACACCTGCTGAATACTAGTACACACGCATGCACGCACGGGCATGCGCACACCCACACATAGAAACCCCGGCGAAAGAAAGTATAAACTTACACAAATGTGCATTTAATGGTAAGTGTAACATAAAATTATATTGTGCAGATAAAATGTGTGAACACACACACACAGACACACACACACACAGAAGTGTACGCTTAGACATACACATACACAAACACAATCAAATACGAAGTGTTGGATCTATAGAGTGTAATGCATGTATCAGTATGCAGGACCAGATCAGTCAGTGGGTTGGATTCTATAAGGATCAATAGAAAACGCTTTTATCTGTTCACAAATTTTCTTCTTTTTCCTTAGTTTATGTAAATAAGAGTGGGTGGTCCACTCGTCTGGATTTGGTAACACACTTTGCTGCTAAAGGATATTTTGCACAGTGGAAAGCAGTATAGGGGAGAAGAAAATTATATTAATTAAGGATAATAATGTGGGTTATAATTTATTTTTTTGTTTATACAAAAGGAACATAAAATATAATTTAGACACAATACAAACTTCTGTTTTGCAAATCTCAAAAAGTTTTCGATGCAAACCTTTTCAGGCCAAATGTTTAGCTGCCCCTGAGGCAGTTAAAGGAGAAGATAATATATAAACTGTGCAGAGTTTATACTGCACAGTTAAAAACAAACCGATAATACACATGCTTAATGTACAAATTGAATGAGTATTATTGTGTCTACTGTTGCTATTAAAAAACTCACCTTGTCCTTTTTAATCTTGGATTTGTAATGAGTAGTTACCTAAAGTACAGCCTCTAATGACTTTAAGTTAAAATTAAGTTTAATGAGTTTCACATTGCTTTTGATTAATACAGTTTTTTTTAGTATTTAAGCTGGTAGACATGGCTGCTGCCTGTGCTATGACCCACAGTACACTCACAAGTAAAACAGCAGATGTTAATGAGCACAAGCGAATCAGGCAGTTAAAACACACATGTGAACATGGAACCCACAATGCACATACACACATAAATGAATGTATAGACACAGACACACAAACACACACACACGCACAGATACATGTGCCTGTTGTTTCCCATAGCTAGTTTAGCTGTCTCTACATGTGGGGCACGTTTGCTAACATTTCTTAAGGCTTGGCTTCATTAATGCAGACGATTAGCATCCTGTGAATTAATTAGTGTCAGTGCCCTTCAAAATGCTAATGCTAGCATTCTGTTGTCTCCAAGAGCAGTTAGAGAGTCTAGGCAATGATACAAAGTTCTTATTTGGGCGTCAGCTGTTTCGATATCAATCAGTTAAAAGAATGACTATTTCAAATGTGAGTATTCTCAACAGTGAGGTAAGCCTTCAATGGATAATTACTCTTCTGATTTATCTGGATATTTTTTTTGAGTTGCACGTGTCAAACTGGAAAAGGGATTTAAGGTCTGGAATAAGTTAACAACATGCAATTTGCAGAATAAAATAAATACTCCAGTTTGACATTTCCTGAATAGTCATCTACCTTTTCAGCTCTTCATCTGCCTTCAACTGGACAGTAACACTACTGTTTATTCTTGTTATAAGTATACTGATATTGGGATATTCCTGGCAACCATTTTGATAATTTATTTGTCATTTAAGTTGATTTTCAAGCAAAAACATTATCTGGCTCCACCTTGTCAAATTATAATAAGTTGAAAATAATATTTGCTTTTGGGTTGTTGAACGGATAAAACTTGAAGAAATTTGAAGATATTCTGTTGGGAAATGTTATGGCCCAAAAGATTAACTGATTAATCAAGAAATGAATTGCCAGATTAATCGATAAGAAAAATCTTCTAATTCAGTGACAGCAATAATTGAGTAGTATGAGCTTGTTTTAAAGATAATGTTGTTTTCAATTGCAATAGTTTGTACAGGTGTACCTACTACATCTGTGTACATTACCTTTAACGTTTAAACCACTCTTTCACTCTCGACCAGACCTGTTAACAAATCTAGGCCATTAGAAAATTCAGAGGCAACAAGGACTATGTAACAACTGTTAGCCAAATAAGGCATCATAACCATCATCATGATAATCAACACTGTTGTTCAGCTGGCAGAACAAGCCAGCTTTCCCAACTTTCAGTCAGCAACATTTATAAGCCAACACACACACACACACATGAATAGGCCAAGCCGAGAGATTGATTGTCACATAGCCCACAGGAAAACAACATGTCAATATTTCCTGCATGCGCATGACAGTGTTTGCTGTATGTGTGTGAGCAAACATTTTTGCAGTGGCTCACATTTAAGTACACACCAATGTTATATTATGCGTTTATGTATGATTCAGAGAGATGAAATTGGAATATTTGAGAAAAACGTGTGCTTGTGTGTAAATGTGTCGGTGTATGTGCGTGTGTTGATGGTGGCAGAATCAGAACAAAAGGCCCCTCCCTCCTTATTCAAAGCTTGCCCATTGCATTCTCACATTTAAACACATTGTATTGACAGCACCCCCCCTGTAATTAAAGAGTACTGAAGAGCTGGCTGGCTTCCAAGACAAAGTTCAAAAGACGGGTCATGGGAGGATGAAGGTGTTTGTGTGTGTGTGTGTGTGAGAGAGAGAGAGGGTGTGTGTGTGTGTGTGTATGTGTCAGTCAGCTGTCGATGCAGCTGGACACATCAGAGAGGGGGCTTTATTGACAGACTTTGGGTTCTAATGATTTTAGCTTATTTAACAGGCATCTGAAGAGACGACTATGCTAATTGTAAAAGGGATCGCCACTTTGTTTAAGGGTGGGAAGTTGGCTTCAGGTTGTAGATGTGTGTGCGTTTGTGTGTATGCATGCTTAAAATAATCATCGGCTTGTGTGACTATTAAGAGTTAGACAAATGTGTGTGGCTTTAACAGTGAAACTGGGAAGTGTGTGTGCATGTGTGTTTAGATGCAGAGTAATGAAATCAGTCCTTTGATGGTTCAGTTTAAATGAGTCCCATGGGACTGGAGATTCCTAGGATTAACTCTTTTTTCACCAGTCGCGTGCTGACAAACAGACAGACACACACAGAGATAAAAACAGGAACAATTTCAAACCTGAGTTAGCCAAAGCGATGGCCTTGAGAGCGACAAATTCCTCCTTCTCTAGCTTCATAGTCTTGTATTTCTTGACCAGCTGAAGGATGGCATTGTTCAGGTCCAGAAGTCCAGCAAGCTTCGACTGGTCCTCGTCCATTATGTAGTCCTCGGCATACACCAACTAAAGAGAGACACAGAGATGGAGAGGTTGCAAAGAAACATTCATATTTATATATTTCATCAGAGCAAGAAGCAAACATAAAGCGAAAGAGGCTAACCTTGTCTTCAAAGGACAGTGAGCGGTACACAACACGTAGGATCAAGATCTCCATCCATGCACTCTGCAGTAGACTCATCTGGTCTGCCAAAGACAGCGTAGAGAAACCTGGGACAGAGAAGAAAGCAAGATAGAGGATTGTTCATTTTTTTTGCCTCAAAACAGTAAACAAAAAATTAAGCACTATGTTTTTACTATTGTAACTGGTTCTAATAAACAGTTATGCTGATAAAGTAAAACTAAAGAGCAGCCAAGGGAATAAAAAGGAGAGAGTAAAGCTTGTTTTAAAGCTAGTGAGAGGGTCAAGATCAGCTCTCTCCTCCCTTCCCTCCCTGCCCACCCTCCCTCCGTCCAGTTGTCCAGAGTCCTCCTTCTCCTCCTCCTCCTCTCTCCCCTATGCCCAGGGCTGTTCTCTAGGGAAAGGCAGGCCTTATCTCCCCCTGACACAGCCTCCATGGATCAATGCTGGCCATCGCTGCTGCAACGCTCAAAGACACACACTAATTGCTGCTATGGCCTCAAAACTCTTGCTTTCTCCGGTGTCAATCCATGTCTTTCTATTTGCCTAAGTCTATATCTGTCTGTCTCTCCAATCGCAATCCATGCCTTTTTATCTGTCAGTGTCTATCTACAACTGACCATCTGTGTGTCTGATTCTGATTCTTTCCATCCATCTTGATACACCTCTGTCTGCATCTCTTGTCTATAGGGTCTCTCTTGGTTTTACATTTTTTGCTTTCTGCATTTTGTCTACACTGTCACTTTCTGTACAGAATGTTTGCTTTTTCTTTGTCATTTTGTCTGTAAAATGTTTGCTTCCTCATTTAATACCTTTTGATTACATTCTTACTTAAGTGCACCAGTCTCCTGCTTGTTGATTCTCTTTCTGTCTATCTATCTCTTTAATGGAACACCTGCCCACTCACACCTTTCCTCACAGCTGTCCTTTCCTCACACACCTGTCCATTCACACCTGCCTGTCTGCCTATGTGTGTCTGTGTGTGCGCAAGTGTTCATAGGAAAGGCAGAGACAGTGGCCCTTGTGAGCACACCTGTCAGACCTCACTGCAGCCCTCCAGTGTGTGTGTGTGTATGAGAAAAGCATCCAGCCAGGAGAAGCAGGCAGATGAGAAGGAAGATATTTCTTCAACATCTGCTGCCATGAGCCTCCTCTTGAGATGGTAGGTTTTTTAGAGTGTGAGTTGGTGTGTGTTTGTGTGCATGTGCATTAGGGGCTCTTATCTCACAGGGTGTTGATGGGTAATGGCAGGCGTCTCATTATGTCCAGGTTGCAGGCTATTGTTGTATGTAATGTGCTCTAATTCATTCTATCTACAACTGTTAACATCTCCAACACACACACACACACACACACACACACACACACGCACACATGCACACACACACACATGCACGCACGCACACACATGCAACACATATATACAGTATATACAGTAATTAGACACTAGTGAGCACACATACAGTATCAGATATGCATAGACATAAATGCATAGAAACACTGGAATGAATCCAAATGTGTATGATTGATCCACACACACACACACACACACACACACACACACACACACACACACACACACACACACACACACGGCACAGTGAAGGGAGCAGTTCTGTTGCCAACTGGCAGTGTCTTCTTCTACTTAATGAAATCATCAGAAGGGATTAGAGGTGAATTTCTTAAGGGGTTCTTCATGCACACACCCACAAGTAAACACACATCTCATTTAAAGAGGCAGATGTCTTTAGGGGATCCCGAGGACTTCACCACTCATCGTGGTCAGCGGAAATAAGCGAGGGCACTGCTAAAATTAACACACACACACTTATTGAATCTGTTTAAACCCCAGGGTCAAGTGAAGAGAAAAAGAGATGAGTGAGTGGTTAATATAATTTAATGGTGCCACTGATTGTGTGTTCTAACTTGTGTGTGTGTGGATGTATGATCTGGCATTCGGACCAGCACGCAGGGTTCAATCAATTGGCACACATCACTTTGGTGGAATCTGATTTAGGGCCAGTGGGGGCACACATTGCTCCATAAGTGGCACACACACACACACACACACACACACACACACACACGCACACACGCACACACACACACACACACACACACACACACACACACACACACACACACAGATAATTAAAAAAAATGTGATTAATTTATTGAGCTGAAAGTGCAGCTTTTCTTATTGAGATACATCAATGATTTTATCAGGATGTGGTTTGTGCATGTGTGTAGGTTAATGTGTGGTATGTGAATGCATTTTGTGAATATGTGTATGCTCATAGTGTGTACGTGATAAAAATACAATATACATAATTGTACTGGAGGTGCGCTGGCTTGTTGTTATATCAGCATGTTTGTAATCTTTGTGTATGCATACATTCCCATACACGTTTTTGTGAGGCTCTGCATGTGCGTCTCTATCTGTGTATTTTTCTGTGTGTGTGTGTGTGTACGTACATGGGCCTTCCCGACCACCCTCCCCTCCCCTTCTCCACCAGCCTGTCTGCGCTGTTCAGCCATCCAATGCCTCTTATCTGTCTGATTAATAGGCGGCCAGCTTCAGGACAAATTAATTAACAGATAA
Source organism: Etheostoma perlongum (assembly GCA_026937815.1). Taxonomy (NCBI): domain Eukaryota; kingdom Metazoa; phylum Chordata; class Actinopteri; order Perciformes; family Percidae; genus Etheostoma; species Etheostoma perlongum. The sequence goes on along the minus strand of CM049371.1, from coordinate 8,821,945 downwards.
CGCCATCTCTCCCTTCTTCCCTTCCTCCCCTCCTTCTCATGAAGCGATCGATACAGCAGAAGAAAAGAAACATCAATGGGAATTTAGTGCTGATGATGGAGAGAGAGAGGTATTGATGAAGAGAGAGAGAGAATGCACGAGAAAGAGTGAGATGGAGGAGAGAAGAAAGTAAAAGGGGAAGAGGTGTTAGAAGGAGAGACGGTGGTGGTAGGAGGGGTGGAGACCTTTCTTTCATACCTGTGATTTCACTTGACAAAAGAAGGTTCCCCATTTGGCTGTAATTACATTTCCTTTCTGTCCATTGATAAGGGATCTCATACTATGTGTGGGAGTATGTTTGTGTATATGTGGATGTTGTACAGCCTGTGATTACTGTGCTGACGGTGGGCTGAGCTGAATGTACAGTAATGTACAATGGAAACAAAGTTCAAAAAAATAAATTATTAAAATAAACTTTAAAGAAAAGAAGATTGCTACAGATAGCAACCTGAAAGTAACGCCATGTGTTCCCTGGACAGCATTATTATTGGATATATGGTTTTGTCTTTGATATAAGCTTCTATGCCGTGTAAGAATGGAAAACTTCCTGGGCTGGATTTAAGTTTTTCTACTGAGCATATCCTGCAACACCATTTAGTAGTGTATACAGTAAACTTACAGGGGTAGATATTCATTTTGTTTTTACAAAACACAAATTTTTACATAATGATCTGACTATGTATTGGATTGGACATGGGTGTGTGTGTGACTGTTAAAATATCGGGACACTCTCTCGTATCTATGAAGGTATAGAGAGAGAAAGAGTGTGGTGTGTGTAGGTATGTGTGTGTGCCATACATTGGTCTGACAGAAAGAGGCTGCAGTGCAGTCATGCAGACTTAACCTCTACTGCTTGCTCCCGTGCTCTCTTTCTTTTTTCTCTTTCCTTTGCTCTATCAGACACACACATAAAAACAAACACACACACAAACACTCGTCGATTCCCCAGCCACCCTGCGGCCTGTTTGTCTGCCAAATGAGTCCTGACTGCACGTTTACACCCGAGACCGCACAACCGTCTGGCGCACACACATGTGCATGCACACACACACACACACACACACACACACACACGCATGCATGCACGCACACACACACACACACACACACACACACGCACACACACACACACACACACACACACACACACACACACACACACACAGGAAAGCCCTCCCTCATGCCCCAGTTGCTACAAAGACACAGACAAACACACACATATCCAAGAGGCCTATATTTGTTTTCTTGTGGTTACGGGGCAGATGGGAACCAATGAGAACTGATTGTGAAGCTTATGAGTACCTGTGCACTTGTGTGTGGAGAGTTTGTAGCATTTGTGAAGCTACCTGTATGTGCATGTGGATCTGTGTGTGTTTGTAAGATAAAGGCTATTCTATGTGTGTTTGTCTGTGTGTGTGTGTGTTTGTGTGTATTAATGTGACAGGTGTGAAAACTGGATGCAATGCTGATATTGTCACAGTTATTAACACACGACTAGTTTGTATTCTGTCACTGCAGTGAAAAGCAGGACTTTTGTCATACATTTGGGTGTTTTTTAGAACCCCTTTTAAGTGACAGTGAATAATATTATAACAGTATAGTTAAATAAATAATATTTAGCCTGTACATAGACCTTACACTGAACTAAATTGTCTCCCTGGCAACATTTTGCCTTTGTGAAGCCTCACCTGTGTGCTGCAAGTTAAAATATCGCAATTTAAGTAATGCCCCAATTCAAGATTTTCACCTCATCCTTTTTCTTAAATAGCAAATACAAAAAATGTATTTCTCTTGACCATTTAAGTTTAACCCTTAATGTAATTTATGGACGCATATGGAGAGTAATGGCAAAGGTCTTTAGTTGAATCGAATCATGGCATTGCGGATACATTGCAGTTTTTTATAACAAACATTTGTTTCCTTCTGGAATTGGAATTCAATAGTTTAACAGGCATTTAAACGGTTTGGTTTCTTTGTCATATTAAATGTTCCCTCAACCACATTTAGGTCCTTTGCCTTTTAAATTTTCCAAAGAAATAGGTCTGCCTTTAATGGTTTTGCATGTTGACTGCCTCTTTATATCACAGATGCTGTTTCTGTAGCCATTTTAATTGATGAAAAAATGCCTTTTAATCATTGCTTTTAATTAAATATATTTTACATGTGTATAAAGCTGACTAGATGAATACAAATAGGTTATAAAATATTACAAAATACATATAATGGTCCATCTGCAAACCCACAACACAACGCTACAAAAGTGTAATAAACATGTGTAATAGACACTTAACATATGAGAATGTTTCTTCTCTTTTGTTACGCAAAATCTAACATTAGACACGGTCCTCTTAAATTTAGTGTAATGATTTAGTGTACCAAATCTTGTTAGTTAGGAGGCATTTAAAAGAGGTATTAAGAACTGTGATGTAAACTGCTTTGTGATTGTCTAGTCGATCATTGTAGGTGCGAGGGGAATAGTGGATTGTGCAGGATGTACACGTATTGTGTTCTGCAGGGGACAGATTTAAGTCTTCTGGCCCACTGAGACAGAGATTGCATTAGAACACGTGAAGTGTCCAACAGTTACAAGCACATTGCTGTGCTGCATTTGTGTGTGTGTATGTGTGTGCATGTGTGTTCAGTATGCACCCTGTGTTACATGTTTCCAGTGCTCTCTTTCATACAACTTTCTCTACATGTTTGTGTTTAAATTTGCGTTAGTGTGCACACTGTTGTATGCTGGGCAATGTAAGCGCTCCATTGTGATGCTTTTTAGCATGTGTTTGTGTGATTGTGTATGCACACATTTCAAACTGTTTTGTACCATACGGCCAGACGCCGGCCCAAATGAACATGGACCCCCTGTGATGGCTTTGGCCAAGCTAAAACAACACACACAAGATATACGCAAACGACAAGCACGTTGACAAAAAACACATAAACACACACACACACACACACACACACACACAAACACACACATCCACCAGCTGACCCAATTACACAGAGATGGGCAACGAAATGGAAACAAATCCACCCAGAGAACCAGCTAATTTAGAGAGGCTTAAATACACACTCACATACAGGGCACACACCCACAAACATGTGTATAGTCGATTAGATTATAAAAAAATTATGTGAAGTTAATATTATATGAAAGTGCAAATCACAAATTAAGTTTTATCTCATTCACAGAAAAATTGGTTTTGGTGATAGTTTTTAGTTTACTGATATGAAAATAATTTAAATAATTGCCTATTCAACTGTACTGTACGGTACACTATCAGTCACTTTTCTAATACACATTTGCACACACAAACATGCGTCATCACCTTCACCTTCATCCCCTCTTATTTTTTCTATTTCTTTCCCCTCCTACCCTTCCCTCTCCTTCCACCATATCCCCCCTTTTTTCTGTGCGGCCTCGGGGAGAGTAGAGCAGTCATAGGGTTGCAGTAGCCTCTAATCAGTGTGAACAGCAAGCTAATTACCAAACCCTCTGCCCTGGCTGACTGTTAATTGCATACATTAGACACCATCAGCAGCACTGCAAGATTAACACTTAAAATCTTCCCATTGCTGTAGTGCTCTGCTTGTGCGTGAAAGAGAGAGTCAAGGGGAAAGAGACAGAGGTGGAGAGGAGGGTCGTGTGCTGTATTCTCTACATGTGTGGTGTGTGCTGCCTCTGTGGTTGCGCGTGCTAATATTTAACACTTAATTAGAGCCAAAATGGAGACGCGGCAACACAGAGACGTGTGTTGAGTGTTATAGCTTTTGCTGTGGCAGGGTTGCTTGGGTGGGGGCAGACGGACGTCGAGGGCAACCCTGAGTCTCTGTGGAGATGGAGTGACATTAAGAGCATTGCAGTGGAGGCATTTCAAATAATAAAATATCAATATTTACATTTTAATTACCCACTTCTAGCCCCGCCAGGGCCATGTCAAGGAGTGTGTGGGTGAGGGTGTGTATGTGCCACAGCTAGTTCCAATGGGGCCATGACTTCTTGTCTCTTTATAGAGTCAAGAGTGCTGCTCTGCTTGACAATGATTTGGTAAACTAACTAATTTCTATATAATTTCTGTTTTTCAACATTATTTGTTTTATCTTCCTTTTTTTTACTTGTTTCTTTCACTCAATCCATCCCATCTTACTGTGTCTCCTGTCTCCCCCTCCTTTGATACAATGCTGATGCAGGCAGGAATGACTACTGTGTGTGTGTGTGTGTGCACAAATCTGTCAGGGGAATTAACCATGTGCACACAAAACTGAGAAGCTTAGAAACCAACCTTCTCTGCCTCTCTCTCTCTCTCTCTCTCTCACACACACACACACACACACACACACACACACACACACACACACACACACACACACACACACACACAATGACAACACCAGACTTAATAAGGAGGGCCAGGGAGTGACATCATCACTAGTCTGAGCTTTTACATTCCTCTGTCACACAGACACAGACAAACACACACACACACAGTTTTGAAGACAAAAAACACTGAGTTGAATAATTAAAAAAGGTACAAACCGCATGAAACGGACATACTGTAAGGTAAATATTTCTATGCCAGCTGGGCTTTAGCTTTGTTTTGGTGACGTTTTTCCACTCAAAAGCATCATTAAAAACACACTAAGACACTGATTGGACCTAACTTCAAAATTCATACCCCAGGGAAAGTCACCCCATGTCTGTAAAGAGTCCACAAGACACACAAAGGATGAATCTCTCAGGCCGTAGGCAGCATCCAGGCAGTGGCATACAAGGTTGCCAAGTACTGTACGTTACTACAATCCTTGCTTTGTCAGTTGGACAATTGTGCACCACATTTCATCAGCATTGTTTGCCAGTTCTCTATGTGGAATAAGTGAAAAGGAGGAATACTTTCTGGGGAGTACTATCTGGCTAGTCTATCTGTCTGTCTATCTATCTATCTATCTGGTCGGTGAGGAATTCATTTTCCCAGCTTGTTCAATTAACTGGGTTGTGACAGTCTATTGATCTCTTGGTGGATTATCTTTTCAGAACAATATCCTGTCATTACATATTCTCCTGAAAAGAGTAAATCCATAGTCCAAGCATTAGCAAATGGGCAGCCCTGCAGTCTAAAAAAAGAGTAGGAGACTATTTGGGATTACATAAAATCTCACACTTATTTTGTCACTGTCAGAATGTTTTGATATTGATGTATAAATAAAAACGTGTTGATTGTGGCTGATGTTTAAAACAAAACCCAATGGACCCTGTCCAGGCCAGGTGTCTGTATATGAGATTATGAGGCTGTGTTGATTCTATCTTCCTAATCCCCCGTAGCTTTCCATAAAGAAAGGACCGCAGAAACTCCAGAGGGATTAATTTACCAGTCACAGATTAGAGATATGGTCTCCAATATCATCATCCAGGACAAGCTTTGAGAAGAAGGGCTCAACAATGGAGCAATGAGGAAAGAGAGAACAGAGAGAAGGAGAGAGACATACACAGACTGAAAGAAAGGCAGAGATGAAAACGAATGTGCACAGAGAGACAACCTCTCCTATAGCATTGTGCCTTAATGTCCTAGCTCGAAGACACGAACATTAGACCTCATTCCACCTCCTCATCTGGGCCTGAAAAAGCCTGGGCTGAAAATCTTAATTAATTGTCCAATAGTGCTGCGGGGTCATTATGCATTGCAATAAAGAAGCGTGTAATTATGAGATTTAACAGCCATTACCAAGGCCAGGAACTCATATGTCATCATCAGCAACCAAGCCAGTGGTTTGGTAGGACTGTGTGTGTGGCTTGATGGACGACACACACATGCACAATACACACTTCCATATGTACATCTTGTTCAAGTATAAAGTGTTACGACGTATCAGAGAGAAATGTTTCTGCTCTTGTGTTGGCAAACAAACAGTTGTAGGTATATACACATGCATGCAGGACACTAATAGGTGAACAGAAGCTGAAAATGAATTCAGCTGAGAACACACACAGAGAAGCGCACACACACACACACACACACACACACACACACACACACACACACACACACACACACACACACACAAGCACACACACTTGCACACATGCCCATCAGTCTGACCCAGACAATAAGGCAGCCAGCTGTGATGGCAGCCTGCAGATGAAACATCCCATCACGATTAAATCAACACAAATATACACACATTATTACTGTGTGTGTGTGTGTGTGTGGCGTGCGTGTTTTTAAAGTGCATGTGAACGCACAGTGAAACAGTGGACCACAGACATAGTCCTCGCCACATAGCAGGTGGGAAGTGACACACTTATATAAGGATGAAGTACTGTGTACAAATACATGCACACTATGAAATGTACATTACTGAGACACCAAGAACTACGTCACTAACGACAAAAATACATATTTGGTTCTTTCTGTTATTTTTCTCCAGTTTACCCTAACAAAAAGAACCAACAAGCTAATGGGTGATTATAAATAATAAAAACTATTTAACATATTGTTATTCTATTATACCTTTTAATATTTCTGGGCCACACACAGGTGGTAGACCCAAACTGTTACCTATCTGCAGATGTTTTCTTGTATACAGTATGTGCACCTGTGTGTTTATACCTACATAATTTATATATATATATAATTTGCCGCTGTGTGTGTGTGTTGTGTGCACAGACCATAAGTCGTCCCAAGCTGGTGACAGGCACGCTCCAATCCTATTTTCCCACCTGCTTATTCCCTGATGGAAAGGATGAATCCTCCGGACTGTTATTTAAGAATGATGGTTGGAGGATGGGAGAGAGGGAGCGAGAGAGAGAGAGAGAGAGAGAGAGAGAGAAAGAGCGAGAGAGAGAGAGAGAGAGAGAGAAAGAGAGGTAAAATAAAGGGGGGAAGTGGAAGAGGGAGCAGGAGGAGCATCAGACAGAAAGGACAAGTGAAAGTAAAACAAAGGGGGAGTGAGGAATAAACTAAAAGTAGAAGAGGAAGAAAGAGTAGAGAGAGGGGGAAGGAGGTGAGGATCAATGATGGAGGTAAGAGAAGGACAGGAAGGCAATGGTAGGAGAAGAAACAAATAGACTGAGCAGAGCAAATAAGAAAAAGAGAACGTATAAAGATAAAGGGGAGAAAGGGAAAGATAGAGACAGAAACAGTGAGGAAAGTAGATAGATAAGTAGAAAAAGAAAGAGAGCATGTGAAGAGAGATAGAAAAACTATTTCATGCTTGTCTGTGAACTTTGCATGAACCGACAGAAATAATGTGACAAGCCTGTCCCTCCTTCCACTAGATTTGCTGCATGCATAGGTGTGTGATATGTGTGTGACTGTGAATCCCTGTATGTGTGTGAACTCTTTATATTGCTTTTGATGTGTGTGTATGTGTGTACATGTGTGCCCTAACAGATAGAATAGGATGATGATGATTTGAAATGGAGTTTGGCCTGTGCGTAATTATGATCATCTATCTTTATGCCCCGCCAGCATATCATATCATATCACATCACATCATCTCTCTTTCTCAGGCACGCACGCGCACACACACACACACACACACACACACACACACACACACACACACTCACACACGCAAATTGAAAGTAGTAAAAGCTGACTGTTTGCTAGTGATGACTTAGATGATGATGGGCTCAGATGGTGTGCTGATTTATTTGTTACTGCTCGTCTGATGTCACATATTATAAAACTGTGCACGTCTGTGTTTGTGTGGATTTGTGCACATTCACTGTGTACTAGTTCTACTCCGGAAGTGTACATTTGTGTGTTCATGGGTGCGTCTATGATGTATGTGTTTGTATATGCCCGCTTGTTTGCGTGCTTATGTATGCAGCTTGTGTGTGTTTTGTGTGTGTGTGACAGACATTATTTGATGCAGATTAGTCAGTGTACTCAGATTGCAGGCTGTGTCTCAAAGGCTGATAGACAAATGAATTTGATTTGCTAATGTAATCAAACTAATAAGAAAAACAGCAATGGGCTGCTGAGCGCAAAGCTCATGACTTCAATATTTGTTTTTTTCTCTCACTTTTACTTGAACATCTATCTAGTGAGTGCATTTCATGATTTCATTTTTTTTCAGAGATTGGAATCAAAATTATTAAAATTACTTTTTAATCAGAGGCTCTAATCTGAAACTGACCAGAAAAAACCCAAACTAATTTTTAATCAGACATCACTTTTAAAATCAGTGTCATTCTTAATATTAAGGAATTTCATTCACTTGTTAAAAGTGCTGATGTTAGTAAAGGTGCTGTTGGTGATGTAATCATATTTTCTTTATGCGCACCACTCCACTATCATAGGCTGCCACTTCTCTTCAAGTGACTTTTTTATTTTTCACTTTAAATTTAGTCGGTCTGATATGGTGTGTCACACAGACACAGCAACAGCTGGTAACATTTGTGAGGCAAGTTGTGTGTACATGTGTGTGTGTGTGCAGGTATGATGTGTCAGGTTGCTTGACTCTAAAGGCATAAGGTGTGTGTCACCACCAAGGTGTGACCTGATAGAGGTAATACCAGTGTGTGTGTGTGTGTGTGTGTGTGTGTGTGTGTGTGTGTGTGTGTGTGTGTGAGAATATTTGTGTTGAGTGTGTGTTTTTAAAGCAGATACCCAAAGCTCTGCATGTTTAAGTGTCATCATAGGCACATTGTCATGGAAACACTGCCAACATGGTGATGACAAATCAAACACAGGGCATCGGACAGACAGGACAGTCAACACAGTCTGAATTGAATATGTAGGTGAATCTGTGTGTAAGTTTTCATCAAAACACACATTTTTGTAAAAAAAAAACTTCTTTTGCAAAACCAGAATCACAACATACATAACAATTCAGAGACCCTTTACAACCTAGATCAGATATAATGTTTATCTATACATTTATTGTTATGTAGATAGGCATTGCATCCTGTAGTGATAACATCAGTATATTATAATACAACTTTGCATCTGTTCTTATCCAGACTATCCTTTAGTTATATTATTATCAAACACAGCATTGTAAGTTGGTGGGAAATTCATTTTACGATATATTTTGTTGATTTTTATGCTAAAAAATCCTCCTTGACTGATCTCACCTTATTAAAACTCTAAACACTACTTTGACACAAACACAGGGACAAAAAGAAAAAGTAATAAGAGAAGATAAGAAGAAAAGCAATGCATGTTTTCCCTCCTCTGTTTTCTCATATTGATTCCATGCTTCCAATACCCACAGGCTTAATCCAATAAAGAAAGCCCAACTTAATCCAAACATTAAGCTCAGATATCAAATATTCTTTTCATAATTTGATTTCATCAATATTTGTTTTCATCTGCAAACAGGAGTGTGTTTGTTTGTATGGGCTGCCAGAGGAAACCATTGTTGTGGTCTACTGGAAAATAGGATGTCTCTCATACACAAATGTGGACAATGGAACACACACTCACACACACACACAAGCAAAAACACATTCTTGATGACATCAACCTCTAAATGTATTATGTAGCTAAGGGATAAGCAGAAATGGAAATCAAACACGTACTAGAGAGCACAAAAGAAACCAAATTGACCAAAGCAATGAATCAGATTCTACTAAAGTCATATTCATGAGATGATCTCATTAGACTCTTATTTAAAAAAAAAAGGCAGAGTCCATTGTATCACTTCAAAGAAGACAAAGTGCTGTCTGTTGTGCTTCTTTTCTTCTTTACCTGAACTGGCTGAAACGGGTTTGTTACTATAGCAACATTACATTTTCAGGCCAATAAAGCCTCTTGAACTGAATTGAACATAAATATTTACTGTTAACATGTCTTACATGTTTGAATAATTGGAGCTTACAGTAATAATTACAGTTAGGCAACTCATAGCGATTTTGATTCACGCTACAGTTTATATGATGAAATAATTTATGAGAAAATAGATCTGATAGATTGAATTACTGGAATTTTCTACCATGCAACTAAACTTTTTAAATCTTGTTTTAACCTTTCACCTTTGCATGTTATGCCTATAACTAATATGCTTGGACATAGCCATATAAATGTTTTTATCTCTTTACACTGTGCTGAATGTGTGTGTTTTATCTCTTTACACTGTGCTGAATGTGTGTGTCTATGTGAATGGACTGTATGTTTGTGTGTTACTGTAAGAAGGCACCCAGCATGCTGTGACTGTCAAGGTGAACTAGCCTTAGCCGACAGAATGGGGGCAAATCTGCTTGTGTGTTTGTGTGTATTTCTGTGTATGTGCTTTCATAAGTTTACATGCACATGTGAACCCAGACCAGCCTTTTTATTGCACAGGGTAATGGCAATGGACAGACAGACTGGAAGATGTAGGGGGGAAGTAGGGGAAGTAAAGAAATTAGGAAAGGTGAAGGCAATATTGTTTTAGAAGTTCCATGCCAATAAAACCCATTGGTTTAAAAAAAATAAAGTGTGTGTGTGTTTGTTTGTGTGAGTGGTGGTTTAGAGATATTTCTCTTCTGATTTACCACTCTATGACCCAAAGCCCAACAACCTCTTTGCTGATTGATGACAACACCAGACTTAATAAGGAGGGCCAGGGAGTGACATCATCACTGGTCTGGGCTTTTACATATCTCTATCACACATACACATGCACAGACAGAGACACACACACACACACACACACACACACACACACACACACACACACACACACACACACACACACACACACACACACACACACACAGTACTGTTCTGCATCTCAACAATGTTATAATGTGTGTCAGTGTTAATTTAGAGAGCTGCACTTCTAGAGTCAAGGATGTGGGTATCCATGTGTGTAAATGTGTGTGTGCATATGTGTGTTTGTGTGTGTCTTTGTGAGAGTGTGTGTGTGTGTGTGTGCGCAGAGGTTCCCCTTGGCTACTGAGACTCAACATTTGATTTGCTAAAAGGAGCGGGACACTTCTATTAATCAATATTTGCTGACTGACTGGGTGCCTTTCTGGCTGACTGACTGGCTGTGCAGTTACTTGACTGACTGATTGGCTAACTAACTGGCAGTGTGAATGACCAACCGCTCGAATGGTTGACTAAATCTCTAAGTAAAAACCCTTTATAACATGACCAAAAGAGAAAGAGCACAGAAGAACAACAGCAGAGGTAAAGATTTAGGGGGGCTTTGCTCATTGGGTGCCTCATTTAATATGTTAAAATTTTCAAATGTTAGACAAAAGGCATTTTTGAATAAGCTGTCGATCAAACAGTTTCAAAATCTTTCAATAAATTCAATAAACCTGATCACTGTATCTGTGGAGATATACAGACAGAGAGAACCAAAGAGAAAGACAGTGAGGACGGCTGGCTGGGGCAATGCAATAAGAGGGGAGGTGGGAGGCGTGGGAAGGGATAGGGGTTGAGAGATGAGGTTGACTTGATAATGAAGAGGTTAAGGATACCAAGGAGAGAGAGGGTGGGAGGTCAGGTCAGAGAGAGAGGGATAAAAGGAGGGAGAGGCAGAAAGAGACAGAAGTAGAGAGAGAAAGAAAGAGGGAGGTCACACAGGAGGTTGAAAGAGGTGGGGGATATTTAGCCATCGGGTCAGAATAGTATTGTGTTAAAGGCTCTTTGGGAGTATCTAGGTTATACTAAGGTAATGTATGTGACCTCCCTGCTTTCCATTCTCTTCCCATTTCCTACACTTTTCTTCTCTCACCTTAGCCTTGTATGTTTTATTTCAAAAACTCCTCTTCAGTTCTCCATTCTTCTTAATCCTAATTCACACCCATAAGTATTAAAAGGAAGAAAGATAAAAGATAAAAAAGAGGCCAATAAAAGACTTCAGCAGACTGAAAGATAGAGGGAAGCATGCAGAACATGAGGCAAGAGGACTTCCCTCATCCCCTACTATCCCATCACCACCACGGCCACCCAAACCCCTTCTCCCATATCTCCATAAAGGCCGATTAAATGAATAGACAGACAGCAACCCCCGCCCCCCTCACCTCCACCTCCCTTCCCCAGTTTTTTACAGCTCAATCATTCTGTGTTACTGCAGACACATAGACCGCTTATCCTGAGTGTCAAAATTGAAAAGGGAACGAAAGAAAGAGAGGGAGAAAGACTGTAAGAAATGAAAGAGCAAGTAAGAGGAGATAGGGAAGCAAGAGAATAGTGGAGGGGAAGTGGGGGGTGGCCCAAGAGCAATTTCTGCCTTGAATAAAGAAAGAATGGGGGAGGGGGTTGTAAAAAAGCACTAATGGCAAGGCCCCTCGTTCTGGTAAAAAAGACTGTGTTATAGGTTCAGGCTCTCGTTCGTTGATTCATTCACTTGTTCGTTCCTTGCGGTTTCGTCAAGTCAAGTGCTCGCCTGTCTGTCTTTCTCTTTTGTGTCCACAAGTCTAGATAAGAGCTGCTGGCATGACTGCCCAGTAGTCATTTAGTTATTATGTAGAGGGAGAGAGTGACAAAAAGAGAGAGAGAGAGTAAAAGAACAGAAAAGAGAGGATGAAAAGACTAATTCTACAGACAGATAAATAGCTCATTTTGAATGGCCTTTCTTTCTTTTAATTCACTCTCTCATTTGCTCCTGTTTAAATATTTGCCTCCTCCGCTCACCTGACTGCTCCTGGTTCCTCCACACACACACACACACACTAGCTATTAAATTGAGATCTTCTCTTCCCTAATCCATATTATTGGACGCCAAAGCCTTTCTTACACTCTGAATAACAACTCAGACAATATTTCCACATACCCACAGTTTTCTGAGAGTGATAGTATTCTCCTCATAGACTTATCTTCTAAATGTGTGAATATGGGTGGGGCCACTCATTGCCCACAGTTTGAATCAGCAAAAAGACTTCTACGTAATACTGTGTTTGCATGTTTTTCATCTCTCTATTTGACACACATGTGCGGTGTGTGAGGTGCACATTTGTGATTGTGTCCCATTCCTTGTGGGACAACAAGAGACATACACTGGGTCTGAAACCTCATTTTCTTCTCCTAATAACATATCAAATGTTTGCATATAGGCCATATCAGTATGGAAATTAGCCTGCACACACACAGCTTTAGAATAAAAGAACCAATGAAAGAGATATGTGTGTATATGTATGTGTTGTCACAAGTCTCTAAGGTTGGGCAAATCTGTGTGTCAAACATGAGTAGCAACACACACACACACACACACACACACACACACACACACACACACACACACACACACACACACACACACACACACTGACACACACGGGTAGCCTAGCCTTGTTATCCGGGGGCCTGTCTTGCAGGCAGCCTCTCTAACGCTGAGTGATGTTTAAATTAGTTTACAATTTAGCCTCCTCGCTATCCGCAGACGGCTCTTAACTCAGTGTGTGTATGCGATGTGTTTTTGCGTGTGTGTTTGTGCGTGTGTGAGCGTAACAAATTGTTGCCAGTACGGCAGACATCTAATGACTTCAAATTAGCTGCCTGGCGCTCGCCTTGACACGTTGTTACCACTGTTAGCAGCCTGTGTGTGCATGTATGCGCGTGTGTGTGTGTGTGTGTGTGTGTGTGTGTATGCAGCGCAGCACAGCCATATCATGAGGCATAAATTGGCTTCACCTCTCCTCTCTCTGTCTTTTTTCTCTTTGTTTCTCTGTCTCTCTCCATCAATTTGATTAAAAAAATTACTGTACCATGGCGAGCAGAGACGTGTGCATGTGTGTGTTCACATTTACACCCCACGCAAACACACAGACACACACACACATACACACACACACACACGTCTGCAAAAAGGTTAAGAGGTCTATTCTATTCAAGACTTAAGTCATTGTAGACTCTTTATTGTTTGCCTTGTGTCTTGTGTGTGTGTTTTTGTAGGAGTCTGATAAAGAATGTTGAGGAGGCGTACATCTTTCTGACAATCCTTTACACCCTAAGTGAACAGTAGCTCACTTTCTGTGTGTACACGTGTGTGTGTGCGTGTGTGTGTGTGTGTGTGTGTGTGTGTGTGCGAGAGAGAGAGAGAGCGTATTAGATCAGTGTTCAGTGGTGTAAACAATGAGGATTTCATAAGGTGTTCACATCAGACACACACACACTTGGAAGATGAAGAATTCTATCTTTCTCCGTGAGCAGTGGATTGGCTTTCTCGTTCATCTAATCACACCATCTTCTCTCCTCCACCAAGCAATCGTTGCGCTTCACTCCCTTCACACACACACGCACGCAGACACACACACACACAGAGCACATAACCAGGCTAACTCAGTCCATTCACCTATAAAAGTAGTGATCAAAAGAAAAGGCAAGCCAAATGCAAAACAATACATTAAACGTAGACCATGTGTATGTATTTGGGTGTATCTGCAAGTTCCTTTTGTGTATGAATGTATTACAGAGTAGGTTATTTCCAGAGATATGGATTAAAAGAAAAAGAATAAAATACTAGAATGCAGGACAGGGAGATTACAGGAAATGAGATATATATAAGTATTGTAAGTATTGTACGTACTGGCTATATGTTGTTTTAAAAGAGAAAAATAAATATTCAAAGGGCCATACTTGGTATATGGATCAATATATATGTCTGCTTACTGTCCATATAGCAGCATATTGATCAATACTCTAACAAGAAGCAATGTATATTCCCATCTCTCTTTATCTATTTTTTCCCTTTTTGTTATTTTCACATTTATTGATAAGATATATTATATATCATTAGAAGATACTGTTATCCAAAACCATTGACTTTATTGTTATAGATTTACGCAGCATGACTGAGTGGTATTTATGCATCTAATCTGGTGACTTCCCCCTATACTCTCACAACCCCCTATACTGTTTGGGCAGCGCGGTAATTCTATTCTAGTCTATAACCATATTTCCAGCCGACAATGGGACTAATCTTTGTGCTAATCTGTGTTAATCTGAGGCACAGCTCGTCCCTCCTCTCTGCTGTCCCAGCAGGCTCCCTCACTAAAACCAAAACCAGATTATAGTTTTCATCTCAAACGTCTCACTACCTGTGTTCCTTTTCATGTTACCTTCCATGACCACATGCATTTGTCATTATCAGTATTGCTCTTTTTCTCTCTTTGGTTTTCTTATTTATTAATTTTTGGGTTTATTTATGTATCCTGTCATTATTTAAATTTTCTCCTTTTATGGGTTAGATCCAATTTTAGGAGAGAAAGGGAGTTAGTTTAAACAGATTAGATTCTTCTGTTTTATTTATTTGCCCTTTAGAGTGACACAGGCTAAAACAGACATCACATTCTACTGTATATATCAAACTATATTCATGTGTATGTGACTTGTACATACATAGTTCACCAGAAGGCTAAAGTTGTGTTTTTCAAAGGGTTTTGCCATATATATGGTACAGTGACTCACAAACACACCCACACGCACACATATATACTGTACATATTGAATGTAAGGGGATTGGACTGTTTGGTTTAAAAGGTCATAATGCGTGTATGTATGTGCGTGTGTGTGTGTGTGTGTGTGTGAAGGTGTGATACCATGTATGTATGAACCTATGTGTGTGTATACTGCCACAACACAAAACCATGTTAGGCTCAGTGTAAAAGTCAGGGTTCAGCAGATGTTTTTTTCTTACCTGGGATATGTTTGGCCCAGCCGATGTTGACCACTAGTTCTCTGTCCGCCAGGTCACACAGCGTAGTCAGGGCCTTGATGTCGCTGTCTGGTACTGTTGGGTCAGGCATGGCGTAAATCTTCTCTGGCTCGGCCACCAGCAGGTGAGAGACAATTTTGTTATCTGCAAGGCAGCCAAAGGCAACTGACATGACCACCAGACAAGGAGAAAGACACAGAGACAGAGAGATGGTGAATTTTTGCCTTGTTAGTCTGCCAGCTGTTCCACACCAATCTGGTGCAAAAATGTGTAAGAACATATGCAAAATCCATTATAACATGGCTTGTTAAATAACACATATATCTTAAAGAATGTCCACATGTAGCAAAAAAGTAGCTGACATAACCATTAGACTAGGAGAAATAAACAGAGACATGTTGCAAAACATTATACATTTCAGTATTCTCTATAGTGTACATCACACAAATCATGATGTGAGATACATTATATATGCAGCATTGTATACATTATATGTGTGTATGTGGGTGTGTTTGTGTATATTGTATTTTATACAAAATCGAATATGTACAACTAGAATAATGTTAAACTTGTTTGCCACTCTGAAAAATCTTGGAATGTATAAACCTTTAAAATGGTCAAACAACACACTTTTAATAAGCACCAAAAGAAATGTAAGTTTAAAAGTACATTTTTACATTATTTTAAGTAATTTTTTTACATTATAACTTTAGTGTATACAGTTATTATATAGTTCATTATAGTTGAGATGCTTCAGGGTGTGATTAAAGGCGATAGCTGCTGTTGATTCATGTTTCTTAAAACACTGTCTTTTGTATCACCGCCTTAAGAAGCCTCCGTGATACTACATACAGAAGGGAAAGATAATACTGAAAGCCAAACAGCTCAGCTGTTAATAGTGACATGTGGTGATGAGATCTCTATGGTCCATTAGTAACAGACTGATACCCTGCTTCCAAATTAATCCACTGACTAATCAAGCATGAGAATAATAACAGAGGATAGAAAAGCAAAGAGAAGAGCGAGGGATTATAGAAAAGAGAGAGGGAGATAAGTAAAGAAAAAAATGGGAGAAGATAGACAGGTAGAAATAGAGCCATGGACAGATTGTAAAATACAGACAGGAAGAGTCGAGAGAGCGACAGCTAGATAGAGATAAACAGCAAAGGAGAGTGAAACAGAGTTGGGGGGGATGAGTTGTGTATTGATCTAACACTCTCCACCCAAATTCCACACACAAACACACACACACACACACACACACACACACACACACACACACACATGCCCCATGTACACATGTACATAGCTATATTCTTCCCATCCTCTTCCCTCCAGCTCCAGGGTCGTTTGAGCCAAACCAATCCCAGTCAGACTGCAGTATCTGTGGGTAAATCTTATTTAATGTTTCCCTAATTAGAATCAATGGAAGCCCATTTCCAAACCCTGGGCTATTGTTCTGTTCTCACACAATCAATGGGGACGCTGAGGCTAGGGATTGGGCTTCAGATAGATAGGCTGTGTGCGTGTATCTGAGCGAGAGACAGAGGGACAGAATTTTTTGTGTGTGTGTGTGTGTATTGACTGTGTGTGAGAAAAGAAGAAGACATACCCAGGCAGTCTATATAAGGGCAGAGAGATATTTGAGTTCATATATAAATTAAGGAAATTATGTAAATAGGAACTACAGACTAAATAACGATTTAGAGTGGTAACTTGAAATTCCAATTACTCATGTTGAAACTCTCTTCCAAAATGTGTCAAATGCCTGATAAAAAAATAACAGGACTAAAGAGTTACGTATAACTAAACCTGTTTTAAGAAAGTCTGTAGCCCGTCAGTGAAGACATTTAGTTAACTGAAACACACATTCTCTGTGTATGCAAACACATACATTAAACACAGACACACATATTATACACAGACTCATATTATCCCATCATTTAAATGATTAGTAGTGCAGAAATCCCGGTAAGCTGTTGTGCAGCCATTCAGCATATTGGCCTAAAGCAGAATATGCTCCAGCTTTAAGCAAAATGGGCTTTGGGGACCAAGCTGCTAAACACTACTCAATCTGCACTGCATATGTGTGTGTGTGTGTGTGTGTGTGTGTGTGTCTGTCGTGTGTGAGCAGACGCTTAGCTAAAGAGCTAACTCCAGTTTGATGTGGTTGCCA
Organism: Etheostoma perlongum; assembly: GCA_026937815.1. Classification (NCBI taxonomy): domain Eukaryota; kingdom Metazoa; phylum Chordata; class Actinopteri; order Perciformes; family Percidae; genus Etheostoma; species Etheostoma perlongum. The sequence continues at coordinate 8,804,133 of CM049371.1, read as the reverse complement.
GATTGGATTTAATCCGGATTAGGGTTCTGGCTGTTCCCCCTCCCTTCTTCTCCACTTCTCTCCCCCTCTGAGAAACCTTCTCATTCATGCTCAGTCTCTCCCTCTCTCTCCACCTGTCTCTCTGTCACTCTCACTCACTCTCTCCCTTGTTAATTTTTCAATCATCAGGCTTTGGCAGTGGTTTTATTCTTTAAAAAATGCAGTCAATCCAGCCGGAGCTAAATGAATACCTTTATAGTGAAATATTACACATATAAAATGTTATGACCCCAAACTGGTAGCAGTAGAGACAAGGAGATAAACTTGGTCCCAAACAGATGGGCTTCTCACTACCCTGTGTCTATTTATGTGTGTGTGTTTAATTTCTTTTTACTGTCCAACTGTCATTAGGATACAAACTGATGGAAAGGCAGTCCCTTGTACTTCGGGTCTCTGAACGATTCCTGCCTATTACATGAACACTGTCTGCACATAACAATATAATATGCTAGAATCTGAATGTTTTTTGTTTATTTCTAAGGAGAATTTTCCTTGTGCACTGTCCATAGTATGTCCTTCCCTCTGTACATTATTTTTGATGTTGTTGTCACTGTAGCACAATTGTCAATTTGTAGAGTATGAGTTACTGTGCACCAAGGACAGTATGTAAATGTCTGTCCTTGAAAATCACTGCTCAACCTCAAAGAGAAAAGGGCTATTACATATACTGTTACCACTCAGAGTTTGTGTGTGTATGTGTGTCTTTATTCTTACATGGCTTCTTGGGGGGCAGAGCCAGCTGTGGGTTCAGGTATGGACTGTTGTCGGCATCTATCCGGCGTTTATACTTCTGTCTCCCGCCACGAACCCTGTCGAGACGAACACCTGTAAAAAATGACAGAAGAAATTTATTAATACACTGTGTGTGACACTGAAACTTTTGAACTCTTTTTACTACTTAACACAAAGACAAGGAATATAAAATAAAATATAAATAGAGAGAGTGGAAATGAGATGAAAACATGTGGACTAAAAGAAGATTGCATATGATGTCTGGGAGTAAAATGAAAGTTGTGCTGTTTCTGCAGCGCATACATGAGTGTGTGTCTGTTTTGCAGAAACTTTTCCCTCTTTTATTCTTACAACAAGACTAAATTAAAGAGACACAATTGAAGTAAAATCTCTCTCTCTCTCTCTCTGTGTCTCTCATGCGTTCTCTTTGGCTTTCTAACTTACTCTTTTCCTGTCTCTTGCCCAATCTCTGTCTCTTTCTTTCTGTCTCGTTAATTAATTGACACAAAGGAGTCCTAATTTAATTAGGCCTATCTCTCAGGGGATTGGATGTTACCGTGGTTACCACTTAAAGATGGATAAGGTAGAGAGAGGTGTCATGGACCCTGGAAGAGGAGAGAAGAGGAATCTGAAAGGGCTGTCAAATGTTTTAAAACGAACCCAATGCATCTATTAGTTTATTTATACCATTCAGAAATAAAATCACGCTCAACAGAGAAGAACACCATCTTCAGATCTTTCATCAACAGATGGTCTAGGGAAAAAACTTGACCTAATGTTGAACACACCATGAACAATATCACACTTCTTGTATAGTGCTTTACACTCTAACAGCCCCACTGATTTGAAGGGTTGTCTCATACAAAGTGCATCTAAAATGGTAAGGATTTATATGTATAGACAGAGAGAAAAAGAGCGAGTGGAGGGGGCAAAAAGAGTGAGAGAGCAAAAGAGAGATTTGCTAACACAGAGAGATTTAAATCCTCTGAAAAATGTGCTGACCATGACCGAGACAACACACCTAAGAGATTTAAGAGGGAATGACTTTCTATTGGCAGCAAAGAAGAAAAAATGTCAGGAAGCATGTGTTTGCATTCATTGGCATTTGTAAGTGCTTGTAAGTGCACATGTTTCCCTGTTTTTATTTGTATTGCGTACATGTGCACATTTTGTTGGCTGCTTTTATTCAAATCCTCTTGCAGTGACGTGAGTGCACACATATTTTTTTTATGGAAATGTAGTCATTTAGAAACCTCTAACTGACTCAGGCAGCAGTCAACACAGTGAACATGACATGACATGCATGTGTGTGTGTGTGTGTGTGTGTTTGTGTGCTTGCTTGAGACGAAAATAGGTAGACAGAAGGGCTAACAGTCCAGGTACAGTGGGGGGGACAGTGTCAGCAAACGGTCAAGAAACTCTTAACACCAGGGGGTACAAACCCACTCACACACCCACTCTGTCTTTCTCTTACACACACACATTGACACAACATCTATGTTTCTCTAACCCACACCCCATGTTGTGTTTGGGTAAGCCCTGACAAGCAGCTTGCTCAGTCACTACCTGGGTCATTGGTTGGTCAGAAGAGGAGGGAGACAGAGACAGAGACAGAGCAGAGACAGAGTATCAGAGCTAGAAGAGCATCAGAAGCAAGACAGAGGGTGGAAGGTGAAAGAAAGCGTTTGATCAGAAGCTTAAGTCAATAGGTAGGTGTGTCACTGTGCTGTATGGCTATACACATTCTAACCACAGATTCAAATTAAATTCAGCAAGAAATGAACTTAAATTTGATGCAGGTATCAAAATGAAAATTTGGGCAAACCTCTGTTTCCCATATCTGTACTGTAGCATCACTAGTTTTATTACTGACTATGGCACACACACTTTTCCCCTATCACACACAAACTCTCACATGCAGACTCTCAATTTTTCACTTTCTCTTTTCCTTATACCTTAAAGACCCAGTGCTGTGCTGAGCTCACTTTATAAAGAGCCCTCTCTAACTACCTCATCTATTTTCCACAAAATTAACTCTCTCTCAGCACTGATTAATGATCAAATCTAAATGAATCAAATTAAAAATCGAAAATTATATTTCCAAAGCCCACAAAAACGAGACAGGAGGAAGCTAGTGGGAGAGCGAGAGTGCTCTACCTCCTCTTAACAAATGAGCCTTCAAGTCATAAAATATGGGCAAAAAAGGAGAGGAGGGAAGGAATGAGAAGAGGAAAGGAAAAGTGTCAGGGGAGAGAAAATGTAAGAATGAGAAAAAAATAAAATGGAATGTGGAAAAAGTAAAGGCGAGGGAAGAACTAACTATTTTAACAGGGAATGGGTAAGAAATCGAATAAAAAGGCGAGATAAAAGAAATACATTTTGATAAAAAGTGATGAAAGGCATGAAAGGAAGTGTGGATAAAAAAGAGGAGAGCGGAGTTGAGCACAGGTTGTGAAATAAGAGGAGAAGGGGAGGGGTAAGTAATGGATGGGCTGGTAAACAAAAGAAAAAAGGACAATGAGAAAAAAAATGAAATGAAATGAGAGTGAAAAAGAGGGATGAAGTGAAGGGTAATAAAAGAAAATTAGATAGGAATAAAATAATGAGAAAAAGATCCATGAATGAAAAGACAAAATCCACAGAGGTTATACGCCTTAATTACATGCTTTAATTATTATGTCAACTAACAGTACACCTCTACACAGTCTATTTCACTGACACACACACACACACACACACACACATACACACACACACACACACACACACACACACACACACACACACACACACACACACACACACACACACACACACACACACACAGTGACAGTGATGAAGGTGAATCTTTCCTGTCGTGGGAATATTACTATCTGTCAATAGCACGATCCGCACTGATCACATCAGCATAGATTTTACACTGCACTTGCGTTACTCTGTGTCAGCATGTGTGTGTGTGTGTGTGTGTGTATGTGTGTTCGAACAATTGAGGGATTGCGAGTAAAATGCCTTTGACACCTAAGTGCTTTTGAAGAAAGAACCGTCAAGCATGGAGAGGGAAATGTAGAATAGAGAGGAAAAGAGAAAAGAGAAGACATGGGGAAAGAGACAAAATGGATTGATTTCAGATGGTCAATGATATGATAAGAGAATGAGAGGATGAAAAAGGGCGAAAACAGGAGTGAGGGATAGAGTGGAAAGAGCAGTAGGAAGACAAATAGAATGATTTATTTCTGTTGATGACAGGAAAGAGAAAGAAGGACAACAAAATGCACAAGAGGAAGAGAAAATTTAAAGGGGCAGAGATGAGGAGAAGAAGGAGAGAGTAGTTTTATGGTAATTGAAGTTTAACAGGGTTGAAGTCGCTCTTCCACCTTAGACCAGCTTAGTCCTTATGTTTCTGTGTGTGTGTGTATTTGCGAGTGTGTAAGTGAAACCGCAGTGTTGATGTAATAACATAAAGGGTTTTCCTATGTGGGTTTAACAACTGATGGGCGAGTAGATTGGGTAAGACAACAGACCCATTTAAATCTAAAGTGTGTGTTTGTGTGTGTGTGTGTTTATGAATAATTTGCATATGAGGAAGAAGTAGAAATAACAAGAGTCAGAAACATATCTGCATATATCGCTACAGGAATCCCAGAATATGGATTATTTTGTGGTGTTACTGGTTAGTTCAGACCACTGTCAGAATCAAGATAATTATTGTTTCATAATTGTTATGTTCAAATCTAAAAAAAGGACACTAGAGAGCTCAAAGAAAGCAATAAAAAAGGAGGGGTGGAGGGGAGTGTGTGTAGTGTCATGCAGTGACGTTGTTTAGACCAGAACAGATCAGAACAGCAGTGCCTTAGGCAGCGGGCAGGTGGCTGTCACTGGTGTGTGAATATGTGTGTGTGTTTGTGTGAATGTGGGCATGTGTGTGAGACCATGTGAGGTCTCTAAAAAATGTTGCCTTTTCCACATTATTGACCCTTTTTCTTTGAAGGCTGTGTATACATATATATATATATTTTTTTAACAATCAAAAGTCTTCGTTTTTTATAATAGTTGTGACACATGAGAGTGTTTTTATGGAATTTGTGTGAGGATTGGATAAAACCGTTGTTGTGAGCTGTCAAATGCAACTGAAAACAACAGCTACATTTTGCTATTACATAAATTGCCATTCCCAAACAGTCTTTCTGCCTCATCTCCTCTGCTCTCTAGACAAACAGAAAGAAAGTGTATGTGAAAGAGAGCGGACCACTTAGGCAGATCTCTCGTCACAGTATTTCCATTATCGCTCCTTTCTAGCTGGGATGCAACCAGATGCCAGTCACACACACAAACACTCACTCAGGACAGACGCTACAGGGCCACATTTAGCTACAAGTTTCCCATGGGGGAACACCAGACGCCACCAGTTGTCTGGCGCTCCCCTCCTATATTTCCCTGTCCTCTCCTCTTGTCTCTTCACCTCTCCCATCACTTGCTCTTTCCCCCTCTTTATCATCTACTTTCATTCTTTCTTGCCTTCTTCTTGTATTTTCCTCTTGCACTATTCTTTTCCCAACCATCCAATTATATTGACCCACAAAATGTGTTTTCCTTGCCCTTTAATTTTCTTTCTTATTTTTCTTACCTTTTTAATCATAGATATCTTTTAGGAAATATGTCCTTTATAAGAGACACATTGTCTTGTGTTTTGTATGTGAACATGTGTTGGCCAGCCGTCTTGACTGTTGTGTCTATGACAGAATGTGTGTGCAGCAATAAGATTGGATAGCAGCAGTCAGGACTGTTGAGCATGAAGCGAGTTATGATGCATACTGCCAGCTGTTTGTAGACACCATACACACACCAACACTCACACAGACTGAGGCCTTCCACCCGATCTCACTCATTAGGTCTTAGAGGCCGTGGGGAGCATGGCCAAAGTTGGCACGAGCTGTTGTGTGCATGTGTGGGGCAATGTGCCAAGGTTTATATTTGCAGTCCGTGGAATGTTTCTCTAGTAGTCTACCATCTGAATCCAGCTGACCGTTTACGGCAATATAGAGACGAAGGCTTTGGTTTTGGAACCAACACATTCTGTCTGTTTAACCATGATTCATCAGACGTGCCATCATCAAAGCTGCTATGTTGTAAGGGAGCAAATATGACCAAATGTACAATGTACATGCATACTGAAAATTGCTGGCTCCTGGTCGGTGTGCCTCTGCCAAAGCCTTTCATGTTCAAATGTCTGATCTGTGTTTTGTATTCTATTCATGCCAATTGTACGTATTACTGCTGAATTTGAATGCATTATGTCTGTCTTGTTTTGCCAGTTGTGTACAAATAGGAATAACTGACAGCTACAGTGTTATTTTTGCTTGTTTTTTAACCTGTCAAATAAATAAAATGTATTTTCTGAGGTAAGCATTTGTTAAAAAAATCACTTTAACCCTCTCCTGTTTCATTGCTTTTTATCAAACCTTTAACCTGCAATAATAACCCTTTCCTCTCACTCCTTCCTCCCTTCTCTCTAGGCAGATTTAAGCCCCGCCCTTGTGACCTTTCAGTCTTCAGCTGACGCATCATTATGACCCCATTAAAAATGGACAGACAGCCATTGCCAGAGGGGAAGTTCTCATAATATAGTCAGGCCTTTTAATTGCCTTGCTCCAGAAATTAGCTGCTACATATTGGTGGGTGAGTGCCCCATGTTCATTCCTTCCTTCAGTTTACCCCTTGCTCGTTTACTCTAGTCTTCTCCTCTCCTTTGGGTAAGAAATGTTCAATATTCAACACAGACAAGTATGTGTGTGTGCGCATGTGTGTCTTCACATGACCAGGTGTGTGATTAAGAGATCATGTAAAGAAAAGGTTTGAATCTGAGTTGGTTAACTGACCCTCTGGCTTCTTGTTCTCCTCTCTCTTTAGATTACACACACACACACGCACAAAAACACGCACACACACACACTCTTCCTTGCTGCCTCACTTGCTCTTCATCTCACCCTATCTGTCTCCCACGGCGACAAAGCTAATTTGAGGCAGATCTTGCCCTAAGGGGTAAACTATTGCATCTAACTAACACACACACACACACACTCTCTACTTCATGTCCTCCAACCCACTTCCCACCCCATCCCACTTCACCCTTACCACTTTATCTTCACCTTTCTCCTGTGAGCTAGCCCCTGACAACCACAGTTAGCTCTGATGCTAACTGATCTAGCCACTTACCATTATCATCTATGCAATTCTGCTGCAACAATGCATACACCCAGAAGGGTGTACATAAAACACAGCAGGCAATGTTTTTAAATAGTGTCTGTGCAAAAGATTGTTAGTTGAGAGTGATAAATGTTTATCCAGGTAGAATGACAATTGCTTTGCCATTCTGTACATTGTTCTTTACAAAGATATATGTTGTTGTCAGTCCAGACAAGGTCTTTGTTTATATTTTAGCAATGTTTTGCAATTTTTCTTTATGGGTAATGTTTCAGTTCAGCTGAGTCCTCTCTAGTCACACTACTGCATTACAATGGGTTTGAGTCAGGGTTTCTATTTTAAAATAATAATTCAAGTGGAAGTTTCAGGTGTTATGAAGTATATCCGCAGCATGCACTAGTTTAAATAAAAATAACAAAATGTACTGTACACTATATATTATTAACCAATATCTCCAGCAGAATAAAGCAAATATAGTTTTTGATCTTTGTCCTAGTTCAAAAAGAGTGAAAATGAGAAAATATAGGTAAATGGATGTATCACTCTTCTAAATGACCCTTATTCATATGTAGAGTGGGACCTCCTGTATTACATTCCCACCCACCACAACAAATGAGGTGGCTGTGGTCTGTCATGTTGATGTATATATATGTAGGCCTTTCTGTGTGTGTGTGTGTTTGCGTGTGTGTGCGCACGACATATGTGTGTGGAGCCTAGGCTGTATAAAAGGAAGCAGGGAAGCAATGGCAACAAAAGGTAGCATGGTTCTGCTCTTGTGGGTAACCACATCTTTAAGAATAAAAAAAAAATCAATAGCATGTCCACCTCTCTTGTTCACATTTAAAATCTCAGTTAAAATGTATTTAACAGTGTTAAAAGGTATTGATGACAGAAATATAATAATCTTGCAAATGAGGGCTTTTCTGTGGAGTTTATCGGATGTGATTTCTGTGTCCAGTAGGAGGATGAAGTCTGAGCTGTGTGAACTGTTGGAGCGGCCAATAATACATGCAGTTACACGTGTGGGTACTTGTGGCCATACACACATATGAGAGAGGGGGGGGCAGCAGTTATATTTATGAATTTTGTGTAAGTTTAAATGTCTGAAGCTCTAATACATCTTAACTTCACCTTAATATATACAACATTTTGCATAGTGAAGAGAGAGACTATTCTAAAGACAGGGAAAACCTCTAGCTTAGTCAGAATTATGCCATGATGATTTTTTTTTATTTTAGCCTTTTTACTACAACAAATATCAGTTTAAGTCTAGTTTTAGATTACTGAAAGCTTTACTTTGAACTGCATGTCATAGTTTTTGTTTGGAAAGATATATATTTATGTAGTTAAAGTTTTTTGTGGGAAATGTGACATCTGCAGGCATGTGGTGTTTTCAACCCATAGAATATTTTTTATGAACTGCTTATGAGGTTAATAAAATGTCCATGATTTAGTTTTTTATTACAATTGTTCTGGTTAACAATGTGAGTGGGTGATAGCTGCAGGTATGGATGGGTGTCATGGTGCCAACAGGATGGAAAGAAAAGCGATTGAAGAAGAGAATGAACGAAAGGCACAAGAGAAGCAAAAGAAACAGTACAGTAATACTGAGTGGGAGCATTGGAGGGAGCGATGAAGACAGGAATGGATGGAGAGAGGGCTGGCAGGCGTCGGCAGAGGCACGCTCCCTGACCACTGTAAGGAAGGGGGCGTAGGCCAGGTCTCCCATCAATTACAACCTTGACCCTCCTCTCTTCTCCTTTCTCTCTCTCTCTCTCTCTCTCACTCACACACACACACACACACACACACACACACACACACACACACACACACACACACACACACACACTTTCTGCTTCATTCAACCATCCTCCCCCTGCCTCTCATCCTCCCCTGGTCCCTTTCCTCTGCTCCTATAAATCAATCGCTTTTCTCTTCGTCCCTCCCCCAAGCTTTCTCCCCCCTCCCACTATTTCTCTCTCCTCTTCATCCCTTGCCACTCCTCTCCCTCTTTTCATCGTTGGAAGTGCAGTGGGAGTAGAAAGGTCAGAGGTTGGCAGACAAGAGGGAGAGAAAGAGGCAGAGGCAATGAGGGAGTGTGAAAATGAGAGAGTGAGTGTATTTAATCAAAGTGGTGTGGGGGCAGATAATATCTCGTTTTGATTTTTTTTCACCGTTCTTCGCCACTGAACTGCTGAGTCTGAGTGTTGCAATTATCCTGCAGTGTTCTACACTATGTATGTTTATCTCATTTAGCTAAGACAAGGATGTGGGCCTTTTCGTGTGTAAATGCCCTCAGTAACTATTGCACATAACTGTGAAGTGAGAAGTGAACATACACAGTGACAGAAGAGAAGAGTGATGGTGAAAAATAAAAGCTGTGACACGAATTTCGTGCAAAAGTCGTAACATGGACATGGCAGACAGGAGTGACACAATGCCCAGTGGGGAGGCACCGTGTAATATGCACTCATTAAAGTTAATTTGACTGGCAAAACAGTTAAAGACCTCCTTACGTTACACAATAATAAAAGTCATCATTTTTAAGAAGTGAAATGTTTTGCATACATTTTTACTTCTTCCAACCACATAATAAATTAAGTAGATTTTCAAATTGCAATAATATAATCCTACATTGAATCATCGTGAAAACAAAACTTTCTAGATGGGTTGTTACTTTGGCCAGGTCATCATCAAAAAACAAAATTAGTACATTCATTAGTACGTTGTTTCATGTACATTTATTATAAACTTTGCTTTGTTTAGGTTTTCATATAGTTAGACGTCTAAACTCTGGGACAAGGCCGTTATGTTTAAATAACTGCCATGCTGATTCCAAACAGACAGCTTTGTCAAGGCAGTTTGGGCTTTAGTTATATTTTACACAGTAGCCATCGTTAATGGAAAATCGTGTTCCGCTATGAACATGCACGCACGTATAGTTTTTATCACAAACACGGTCGGACCAGCGAAGGCGCAGCAGCAGCCGTCAATGCCGGTAACGTACTCGTACGACAGAGTGCACGGAACAAAGCTTTGTTACTAGCATCTAATGACTAGCAAGCACTTTCTTACCGCTGCTGCTGTACAGTGAGTATCTTCCTTGAACATACGCTGCAGCCAGGTGCTCAACTTAAGGCACCAAGTGCTAAACGGCTCCTCTTGTCCTCTATTCATGGCCTGCGCCATTTTTTTTTTTTTTAACTCCTTTCTCAACTAAAGCTGTATCTACATTTTTTTGCCGCGTTACCACGGAGACCACACTCTACACTCTAGCTTTTCGGCAAGGACCCGCGCTACTTTGCATCTGTTGGCTAGAACTCGTTTCATTGGTAGGTGAAAGTTCAAAGATTGGTTAAACCTAGCGCATCAAAAACAAATCCCATTTTGACTTTTTAATTTATTTATTTTTCTAAAAATAATCAGACCCCAGAAATCCGGCACCAGGCCTGAGAACTTTAAGCTCTGCCTTAGTTAGAGTTGCGTTCCTCTCATATGATTGGTAGGTGAAATCAATTTACTCGAAAATATAAAACCACATGCAAGTTCCCGAATGTATTTATTAATTTTTCCTCACGGCCGCATGCTGGAGATCCAGCAGGGTGCCGGAATACTTTACGCCCTGTTTATGGCATTGGTTGTTCTTGTATTCCTCAAACTTAAGACCACAATTCTGCCCCAAAGGGATAGTGGTCTTCTGATTATGCAAAATGCTGTTTTAAGGCCTGTAAAAGAATTGGCCTCTATTAACCAAATAAATAAGCATATTTAATAGGCTATGAAATGCTACATGTAGCACAGTTAACAGAGAAAGATAAGGAAGAGACCTTTTCCCTTACCCTCCCTCAGCATGCCCACAGTCAGACACTTCATGAAGCGGCAGGCCTGGCACGACTTGCGTCTCCTCTTGGTGATCTCACACTCGTTGGTGGCTGGACAGCTGTACTCTATGTTGCCTGTATGTAAACATGTTGGAGGAAGAGAGAAAAAGGGTTTCATTTCAGATGGATACTTCAACGGACAGGTTGGCAGACAACCTTTTAGACAGATCCTGCAGCACAAAGACAAAGATTTTTTATATATACTGTCAATGTTTTCATTTAGATTAATCAATGGACAGAGAGTTGTAGATGGACAAACAGACACATACATAAAATAAAACCATGAAAATTGACTCAGCTACCATGGTCTTGATATTTGACTTTAAGATGTCCCTTTGTTGGCAAGTTGGCCATATAGCATACATTACAGAGCAAGCACTGAAACAAAATTATTTTAAACTGACTACTATAAGCAGACAATTTGATTTTCCTGTGATTTGAGTTTGTGTGTATGGGTTGCGTTACATGAGTGTATATATGTGCATGTGTATGTGGTGTAGAGCTGAGGCCAAGATTATTAGCCAATGTTATTCTATGTAAGTCTAACTTCACAACCCTCGCCAACAAAAACATCACCTTAAGTGTGTTAGAGGCTAATAGCACTTTTTTCCTTTAAATGTCCACAGGCTAACTACTTCTTCCCGACTTCATCTGTCTTTTTCTATATCTTCCTACTTCTATATTGTCATGTTCCGTCTTTGCTATTTTTCTACACTTTGTTATTACATGTCTAAATGAGACCTATTTCTACCGTGGCTCCGGCCTTTCTCCACTTTTTGTTGTATTCTGTTTCATTCTATTGCTTTGTTTTCTCATTTTCAGCTTCAATCTCCCTCCAGTTCTGCCCATTTCCTCCACCCAGTTCAAAGCACAGTTATGGATTTGTTAGGACAGTTTGGACTATTGCAGAATTGCTCAAACAGTTTTTTTGTTCAGGAAGGTTTATTTATCTATAGTCTGAACTGTGTTGAGATGTGAACCCCCAAAAACACTTGTTTATTTCCTACTGGGCCCACCTGACAACTACAGTACACCAGCAAGCCAATGCATCTCCCACTGAAACAGTGTAAACAGTGATTACTATTGACTGCTGCTGTGGAGAGGATGTTTTCTCATTACTGGGCTGATTAAGGGGGCTAGTTAGCTTGGGAAAAGGCTAAATGCACGAAACCTTTCTAATGGGTAACAAGATGCTCATTAATCGGCCTTGTTAGTTAAAGTAAAGGCTAAACATGCTAAATGAGGAGGGATCCTTATAGTCTAATGGATACTACTAATGGGACAAGTTATCTTAACCCAACCTTTACATGCTGATGATACAGGAAACTGCAGATTAATTCAGCAATTAAGAACACTTACCTAGCACTAAGGCTAAATGTGCATATGACAGAATCTGCGTGGGTTAATGGGTGGTCAGTAAAAGGCCTTGTTAGTGCAAGGCTAAATAGGAAACACTGCTAAATGAATAAAGTAAGGTAAAGAGACCCTTATATATGGCTGGTAGCACCAAGGCTAAATGTGGTAAACCTCTCACTGGGACATTTTAACATCTATACATGCTACACATGGTGCTTCAATTGTACATGTTTGTGTACGTGTAATTGTATGTGTTCAAAAAAGGGTATGAACTGTAGGCTTACATTACAGGCCAATATGCAGGTGTGATAGAGGACTATGACACCTATGTGCCATCTTGCTTTAGGGTTGGGGTATAAGATAGGAATTAGAAAAGAAGGGTTTAAATCAGAATGTCATTGCTTTCTCTGTGTGTCTTTATTTCTGTCTTTATGTGTCTTATTGTGCACTGAGGTGGGCTTACAGTAGAGAGGTTCTTGGAAGCTCTTGTGTATGCCGTGTGAGTTTGTGTGTGTGTGTGTTTGTGTGGGTGAGGGGATATGTGAGGGCCTCAAATCCCCTGCAATCTCCTTTGAGATGTGTGTATATGTCCACCTGCTGCATGACAATTGACCACCATTGTACAGACTGCCTATGAATTTTAGTGTGTAAGCTGTCTTTGTTTTCACCTATCCTGATGTCACACATCAAACTTTGTCTTGACATGAGTTCAGCCTCTCTCTCTTCACTTCCTTTTCTTAGCACCTTGGCTTATGGATATTTTTCATAGTTCAGCTATTGAATAATTTGTTTATTTTATTTAAGGCAGTATGAACAGAACTCCCATGTTCGATGGTCCCATCTAGAAATGTCACTGCACTGTATACCTTTCTCAGCTTCATCTCCTTTTCTTCTTCTCTTTTGCTATCTTCATCTTCCCATTTCATCGCCCTCGCACACTTTGCCCTCTCCTTACTCCCCTTTATTCCTCTCTCTCAATAAGGGAGTGATAGATGCAGGTTGTCAGGTGTTGCTGGACTGACGCCACAGAAACAGCAGCTGCCAGAGCCACTTCCTCCATGTTGTGACATACACATGTGCGCACACACATGCATGCACACACACACACACCAACCAATACATACCACCAATTTCATTCCTACAGCAATTTGCCCAGTCTAACCCTCCCCCTTCTCCCCTCTTTCTCTCATTCCTTGTTTCAACTTCTTGTTTATTCAAACTAGTGTACACATCACACCTCCTCTCCTCTCCTCTCCCACCCCATGCTCTCCTCCCTGTCCAGCTGGAGGTGTTTTTTTGGTGATTACCTGCAGTTTTATTGGCTAATGGCTTGAAACATACCAATATGTCTGCTCCTGCCCATCTGAGGCTGGCCTTGCTTTCTAGCCAAGATACACACACTAACACACAAACGTGCATAAACACAGGCATATATGCACAGACGCACACATAGACGTGCACTGATTTACATGGATGAGCCCAGGCCCACAAGCCCACACACAGACACACGGGGCAGCACACATCCACACTATCTGTGGATGAGTTTGGGTTGTGCGGTAGCCAAAGATAATGTCATGACCCATTTGTTCCAGTGGATCCAGGACTGCACAGTCCGCGCAACAGTAATACTGAAGCACAAATATTGTTTTGTTTATAAAAGTGTATTGATAGATTTTCTTAATAAATTCTAGTTGTGTCTATTCAAGCTTGGAAAATTGCTGGTTTAAGGTTATTGTGAGTAGACAATTAAATGTTTCCTAATAAACATCCAGGAAATTATAAGGTAATTTTTACCATCAATGCAAACAGCCACTTAACTGGTTCCAGTTTAATGTGGCTTCCCATCATTTTGCTCATCAAACCTTCATCACAACCCTTCATAACAACAGTCCAGTGACTAGCTTTGCCAAAGTCTTGACAGCATAACCTTTCATTCTGGCCTTCCTGAGCTGTAACATGTCTACTACAGGTTGAAGGGAAGATTACAAATACAGTGCAAATGAGGAAACAAGAGTGAGGGGACAGGGCATTGCTTTAAATCTATTCAAGGTCATACCCTGAAGAAGCTCTGCTGTCAACATGGCATCATATCTATATGTTTGCTGGCCTCTAGGTATTTAATCTGTGACTGTATCCTCACCTATGTAACCTTTAACAAGCCCACAAAATGAAATGAGACATGGTAGAATTGGTCAACTATTACACACTAAGTGATGACAGATGAATTGAGGGTTAAACCTATACACACAGTGATTACAAGGTCATGCGTGTGGCTGTCTATATTCAAGTGGGTTGGTATATATGTGTGGATGTGCTTCTGTGAGTTTTCATTTGTGCGTGCGTGTCTCTACCTTTTATCTCAGAATGTGTGTTCCAATCTCTTTGTAAGGATTGCACTCATGTCCTGATCTCATCCCATAACAAACACATACAGGTCATCTCTAGGTAGGGGTGACCATCTACTGTAGTGGATGTAAGACTCTCTACCCCTTCACATCCCCCCCCCCTCTCTCTCTCTCTGGGGCTTTAATATGAAAGCTGCTTATCGGAGACAACAAAAAGCAGCGACAGATAGGTAGATGGATGGAAAGGCAGATAGATGAATCCTGTCTGATATGACTGACAGACTGTCCGGCTCAATGTATCGATGATGGCTGGCTGGCAGACTGGTACCTTGGTCATTGCAGTGGCATACTGACTGACAAGAGGGCATTCCTGCTGACTAATGGGGCCTATTAGTTACTTTAAAAAACTTGAACAAATCATTAAAGACTTATACTCAAACACAGTCTTCAAAGGTTTATCACTTGCTGATCGACTTTCTGACAGGGTTAACCACCATGGTAGTCCTGATATAATATATAATTCAACGTTTACCTGATTTCCATACTTAAAAATGCTCAATGGATCTACTGTATGTTTAATGGGTTATCAATTGTAATATTATATATTTATTTTTTATTGCCATCAAATCCCATGAAAAGAACAAAACCAACAATGAACGGATCCTACTAACCCCTGATATTATTAATCTGTGCCAATTGTTGTCCAAAAAACTATGAAAAACACGTTAGTAAGTCAGACTACTGGGTGACACGTTCCTTCTTAATCATCAACATGGGCACTGTACTTTGAGTCAGTCCTTCAGTACCTTTACCATCTTGCTGCTGTAAATACTTACTAGTGCTCCAAAGCAGTGGCTGAAAATATCTGTAGTCCAAAACCAATGGTGCTTAGCTTTTTACTAAATGAAAGTATATATATTCACCAAAGTATATATATTCTTCTGTTTACGAAGAATTCAGTCTTTAGTAGGAAAAAATGGATTTATGGCTGAGTGTCAAAGTATATAGAGACGGATTAACACACTGTTGATTTTAGTCCTTTCATGGGAATTGTTTGCACTCACAAAGTACAGAATATTGGCAGCTTTATGATACAGTTTTTTTTATTATAGAGTTAAACAGTCTAATACGTATCTGCTTCAGTTGTGCTTGCTGTGGAATAGAATGTAAAAATCATCATAAAACCCAATGAATTCATCAATGAAGTTGCAGATTTTGTACCGTTTGTAAGTGCTTTATTTGTTAAATCCCATGCACCATATATTGAATGATTACCCACATATTGTATAGATCATGTGAAACTAGAATGGTTATGCTATCCTTTGAACTCAGAGGACTAATGAACAAATGGCGAACTTATTGTCTTGCTTCATGGCTAATTGGTTGTTTGTAAGACTGAACTGTCCTGTGCTTACAAAGGTAAATGAAGGATATACTCTTGATTAAACTAAGTATGAATTGGATATCCACAAAACTGGAGAGAATATCCTAAATACCTGTGCACATCCTGGACTCCTTCTAGCCCTAACACGAGATAAGCAAAGGATTATTGAGCCTAATTCCTGGTACTCTTCTCATCATGTGGATTACTGCTCTACCCCTTCTTTTCTCTAACCCCAAACCTGAACTCCTGACCTCAAGACATAACCTCTGACCTTCCTCTGACAACACGTTATCTCCTAGACAACAGGCTTATAGCTAACACACTTTTAAAGCATAAGCAGCTAGATCTGGGAATCCACTACCTGGAAATTACTCTTTGCTGTCGATGAAGAAGAGGTCAAGGTTGAGGGTGAAAGGGGGGGGGTGTCTGGGAGTTGACGTGTTTGCATAACCTAATGTTTATATTTGTGTGTGTGTGTGTGTGTGTGTGTGAGAGAGAGCAGGCATGACAGAAAAAGAAATGTTAAAGGGGAGAGAAAATAGACTGTGGGTGTCCTAGTGGCTTACTTTGCAGAAACATGTACCACATAAAAATCTGGGTTCACATCTGGCCTGGGGCTTTTATCATATGTCCTGGATCTACCATAATGGCTCAGTTGTATGTGTGTGTGTGACGGAGTGTATTTTGTGTGTTTGTCTGTGCATTTAATTTGAATGAAAAAAAGAGTTTATGTTTTAGGTGCTATATACAATATTCCTCTGAAAGAATGTTCCCCTTTAAGGAGCCCATCCGTCAATTTGAAAAGCACTCTTCACCTTTAACTTTTGACCTTGCGTCCTGTGCAGCCAACCTTCTGTCATCAACACTGAATAGATCATAGATTAGGGTTACGTCTAGAGTTTTTAACATATATTAATCTAGACAGACACAGAGGCAGAAATGTAGACAGACAAACATAGAGAGATAGATTATAGACAGAAAGTCAAAATAGAAGCCAACCTTGGATGGTGCGTTTGAAGAAGGCCTTGCAGGCCTCACAGGATGCCACTCCATAGTGGTACCCTGACGCAATGTCCCCACACACCAGACACAGCCTCTTGGGCATCGAATTCAACATGTACTCGCACTTAATCTGTGAATCTTCCCCAATAGTTGACGAACAGTCCTCGTAACGTTTTGATCCGGGGCCTCCAGCAGGACCCAGGGGCCCTGCGTTGGAGCCGTAAAGGACTAGGGGACTCTAAGCCGTTGGGGTGGCCGTTCATCGTGGACGAATAGGAGCCTGAGGCGTCACTGGAGCCACCAGGGGAGTGATGGTTTAGGCTGTCAGTCAGGGAGGCTGGACTAGACGGCTCAGTCTTTATATAGGAGGACGGACAGTTGGACTCAAGGTGGCGCTCCTTACTGGACATTCTGCAGAGAAGCCTAAGGAAGTGAGACAGTAACAAAAAGAAGAAGAAGAAAGTATTACAAGAAAATGTCATGTATAAAAATGTTATGATATTTAAGAGAAGAGGGAAAACCAAGACAGGGAAAGGTTCAAGGAAAGTCAGAGAAGAAGAAAAACAGATGAGGGCAATGTTTGAAAATCCAATAATAGCAATCATTTGTTCTAATGTTGTTGTATTTCCTCAATGGCCATCCATCCATCACATTTGTTATTTCTTTTCCTTAAGAGAAATGATAACGAGAGCTGTGCAGAAGGAGCAAAAAGGGACAGGGTAATAGCAGGGAATAAGATAATTTTATACAAAAACTAAATAGACTGTGGTTCATTGGGAAACTGTGTGTAAAATAGAGTAGCAAAGAAGCCTCTACAGTACCACACATAAACACATACACATGCTCGGGGGCCGACACATCCGTCACTTTCCGGTCAATAGCAGCTTGTTCTACATGACGGCAATCAGTAAGCAGCCTCTCTGCTGCTCAATCATCCCAAAGACAGCCTCACACATGCATAATGCTCTTACACACACCCACACACCCACATACACACACACACACAGTTTCAGAAGTTAGGGCCATTGATGCAATACAAAACTGTGTTTGAAAAAAACTTAACAAAAATCACTGCCAATCAGTACCAAAGTATTCAAAGTATTACTGTTTCCTCACCTCTTGTTTTGCTGTCCCTCTCTTCCTCTAATCTGCTTCCCTTTCTTATTCCCTCTCTTTACTTCTTCCTCTCCCTAAGGAGGCGGACTGGTGTCTTGTTAATGGCAGTTGTAATTAACAGCTATCTTCTCTCAGTCTGTATCTCTCCATCCCTCCCTTTGTCTAACTTACTATCTATCTGCCTGTCTCTCTATCGCACCCTATTCAATGCATCTCTCTTTCTCTCTCTTACTCTATCCCTACCCACTCTCTCTTCCTCTTCTTCTTTGCATTACCACTCTATCTCCCTCTAACCCTGCCCGCCCTCCCTTCTCCCTTTTCATTGTTAAAGGCAGAAAGCACAAAAGGGGTTTTTAATTAAGGCAGGATGCTGCTAAACGAGGGGCTTCTAAAGTCCAGTCGGCCTGTAAAAGATCCCTGTTCTACAGGGACCCATAAAACACAGACAGCGCCTTGACGGAGAATATAGAGCCGGTCGGGAGAGGCAAGGGTGGGGGAATGGGGAATGGCAGTAAAACAGGTAGGCAGACAGACAGAAAGACAGACAGAATGGAGAAAGTGAGAAAGAAGAGTTGGCTACATTAAATAATGATAGCCAAATGGGTTTTAATGTGCTTTAATGGGTTTGATGAGCAGCAAAACTAAGCAGTCCTCTTCCTTTAGCCAAACCTAGACAGGCACTGTGAAGTAAAACCTTTCCCAGAAATTCATTGCTTCCTTCAGTCAATTCTTCCTTTTTATAAAGTGACATGCCATTTATAATGTACAATACTTTGGCCTTTTCCCCCCATTTTCATTATATATTTTATTCCCACCACCACTTCTCCCATCCCCTCGCTGCAAGTTCTTCTAATTCAGTGACTGCAGTAATCGTGGCTTTGTGGTATTCACCAATGTCTATAAATCCTTTTATCTGATGCCAAGGTATACATTCTGTTTCAAATGGGGTGGGGGGGGTGAGAAAGGTTTGGACACAAATCAAGAAAGAGGAAAGGATAGGAAAGGATGTAAAAAAGGATGGTGAGAGTAGAGGGATATAGAAGGAGAGACAGAAACACATAAAAGGTGCTAGAATAAACAAGAAATGAAGAAATGAATGTAAATGTGGGAAAAAGTGATGGAGTGATGAGAGATCGCACAGCCTGTGTTCTAGTAGAGGGAGAGAAAATAGTGGTGACAGAAAAAGAGAGTAGAGACATTTAAGCAGATGATGTGATGGTGATGATTTAATCTCTTCTTTTTCACTCTTTATGCTCTTTTGTGCCCCCTCCCTTCGACCATCAATCCCTCTGAGTACCATTAAGTGAAAGAGTTTAAGTGCCGAAAGATCTCAGGTGCTTTTTTCCTTTCTCTCTCTCTCTCAAATTCTCATCTATCTGTCTATCCTTCTCCCTTTCCATTCCTCGTATTAGCTCTGTCTCTCTCTCTCTCTCTCTCTCTCTTCCTCTATCATCTCTTTTCCTCACACTTACCATACATCTTTACTATGTGCTCTCTCACTCTCTCCGCTTATAAATGAAAAATAATGGCAGTCGAAGGGGGAGGAATAAAAATAATAAAAAAGAAGACATGCGTGCAGAGGAGAGGAGAAGAGGAAAGAAGATTAAGAAATCACAGCCAGTGCGCTGTGCTGAGCGAGAGGTTGAATGCATTTATGTATGTATGTTATCAGTATAATTACGGCGCTATGTAACGATGGCTCAGTGCTGAAAGAGCAGTCTTATTGTGCCTGTCTGCTCTTCAGATGAGTGTGGAGAGAGAGAGAGAAGGGGTTGGGTCTCCTTTTGTATCAACTCTTTATGTTTTCAGTGTTTAAAGAGGTTTATATAAAGAGGAAAAGGCTTGAGTGTGTTTCTTTTTCTTTTTGTATTTTCACAAGGGGCTCAAAGACATGAGCAGCGTATTATGAGACGTTTGCAGTAAAACACAAAAAAGAGCAGGAATCAGATTTTAGTATTAGCATCATTTTTGCTTAATTTTGTTACAGAAGAAGGGTTTTGAAGGGTTTCTTCCTGCTATTCTGTTCATGTTGATGCACTTCAGTGGAAGAGCACCATATTGTAGGACACTTATTCACTTACCAAAGTTGACGGATAGAACTCATGGACACTTTCATGTAAAATGTAAGTTATAAAAAAACATGTATAGCTCTTCAAAATATATAACTTAATAGTAGAACACATATATTCGATTGCAATGAGGACTGACAGTTAATTTTAATTTTAATAACGGGTTTAGATTTTATGATTAATGATGAAAAAATTGACCACACACAGTGTTTGTGACACCAACTAGATACAGAATGAGACCAGAGCAAGCAGACAAAAGTGTCTGTTAGTTCCTGCAGACATCGAATACACACACACACACACACACACACATACACACACACACACACACACACACACACACACACCAAAACGATTACTACCTTCCCTTGTCTCCATTTCCAGCTCGATCCCTGTCATTTTGTCTTTCTTTTCGTTCCCATTTCTTTTTGTGTCATTTCTCACTTTTTTTAAAGACACAGTGACTCATGAAAAAGAGATAAATATGTGAACGTGTAGATGGGAGGGGGGGTGGGGGGTGAAGAGCGCAACACAAAGAATAGAATAATTTCTAAAAAAATAGAAATGGAAAAGAAGAATGTTTTTTCTGTGTGTTTTGAAAAAAGATGGGCCACTTTAGTATGTCAAGCTGTCATTAGAGCGGTGGGCTGATGCAGCGTCCTGACAACTGGCAGGGACAAACATACAATCATCGTATTAGAGCAACTACTCTCTGCCTCACTCTGTGCCTCTCTGCTGTTTGCTGTGTGCTCCTTTAGTTTCCCTGTGCACTTGCACACTTTTATTATATACAATCTTTGTACGACTGCCTCGCTAGATGGCAGCCATAAACACAAACTGATCCTCAAACAACTCCTAACTGTTTTTGCCCCAGGTTAAAAAATAGAAGAGAAGCAGTGTAAGTAGCTGCGAGTTGAATAGAGGTTTACAACGGACAGTCTGGGTGTCATTTTAACATTAACATTTCACTAACCATTCAGTCTTTGATGTCACTCATTTTGACGACTCATCTTCCTTGTCCTGATGGACTCTACTGTCATAGATCTTAGCAATTGGTGAGTAAACATGTTAGCATTACAAGTAAATATGGTCCAACAAACAATATAGTTCAAATAAAGAATTTGTATGTGAAGATAATGAAATAAGACATGTATTTGACTTAATCTTACTCTGACAATAGAAAAGGCTTTGTTAATATATATATATATATATATATGCATTTGACTACACCCTGATGAACTTGAGTGTAGAGGTATGAAGCATCTCACTGCCCTAACACCATAAAATCACATGTAAACCGATAAAAAATGAGTGGAAAGGAATAAGAGAGAGGAAAAACAGATAGAGGAAAGAGAAATGGTAGCAATAGAGACAGAGAAGGGAGAAGTGCTGACAATGTAGCTACCACGGGTTGGCTAATACCTTTCTATCACACCAAGCATTGTGCTCTCGATGCTGATAAGAACACACAGTCCAATAAGCAAAAAGAAAAAAAAAGAGAGAGTGAAAACCTTACACAATTCTATCTAGATCATTCCGGCAGTGCTTTGGGATGGAGGGGAAGTGAAAGAAGGATGGAAGATAGAAAAAAAAATACATTGAATTAAAGAATGGGGTAAGAAGGGGAACAGGAGCAAAAAATGCATTAACATTTCCATAGTCAAATGAAAAGAACGATTTCATCAATTGACTGAATTGCTTTTTCAGCCCTCACACTCCTCTGTTTATTTTTCTTTCTTTGCTCTATTCTCTCTCGTTTTTCAACGCGCTCCTATCTGTGGAGGGTTGTTGAACTGCTTGTCAGCTTGTTACTTCGATATATGCACTGGTGAGTGTGCACACACGCACACACACGCATAAACTTGACTTGTTAGCAGCACACATAGGTTAAACATGAGAAGATTACAGCTGTTGTTAAAGAATTACAGCGAGAACAAATTTTCTATTTTCTGGGGACTGAATTATTCGACTGGGACAAAGAAAAACACAAGCAAACATGTAAAAATGCATTTTGTGTGCCATTTACTGGATAAGAAGTAATTGAATCTGTTTTTTTACACATGCATTGTGTAAGGTGTGTGCGGTTTAAAGGCAGAAAAATAGAGAGAGAAAATAATCTATGTTGCTGAGAGTTGAGTTTAGCTCTATAGACTCACAGTGTGACGATGATTATAGTTGTTTTCAGGGAGAAAGATGAATAAAATAAAAAATATAAACTCACGCAGCGACAGTCAATCTAAACCACTCTGCCTCCTACTGAGTTCTCTCTCGCCCTCTCTTTCCTGCTCTCTTTGGGTGTCAGCCGCTCCCTCTCTCTCTAGTTGTTTCTACTTCTCACACGCAAACACACTATCATTGCTTCTCTCTCTTTCTCGTGCATCCACACCCTGTCACACACACCACACACACAGACACACACACCGGGGAGCAGATCAATTGTTACAGTGTTAGTGGGGCAGGAAACCTGTAATTCACTTCATTGGCTGCAGAATAAACCCCTGATTACATACAATCAATGTGATAATGGCTAAAACACATTCTGCCCAATGGGCTGTCGGGCTGTAAAGACCAGTAGAGGAGAGGAAATGTGAGTGTGTGAGTGTGTTTAGACACTACGACTCCTTCTAGGTATGAATTTTAATTTAACAGACAGACCTACACATACCTTTGCTGTCCAAAACTATCTACACACACACACACTCTAGATGTGAATGGATACACCGTGGGAGACAACATACAGGGCAGGCTCGGCCAAACACGATTGATTAAGAATTATGTGCTTTCTAAACTACAGACTGTTCAGGAATATCATGTTTAGTGATATCAATACATTGCATATTTCTTCAATCATCACTTAGAGGTATTATTAAAAACTGTTTCATCTTCTTCTCTTTTCTTTTTTCGGTCTCTTTCATAAAAGGTGATTATATTCCAAATTTTTAAGGGAATTCCTTTTCCTCTCAAGGTCTTCCCTGGTCTTTAAAAAAAAGATTTAGATTTGAGAGTCTGACTGCATTGGTGTAGTTATTTAAGTGGAAAGATATGAAGAGGTTGAGCTTGTTCAGGGAAAAAAGGCAGTGCACTGCTAACCCTGTGTGTGTGTGTGTGTGTGTGTGTGTGTGTGTGTGTGTCAGATGGGAATCTTGATGATTTAGGTCATTTTCTTGTGGAGCAGTTTCTGATAAGTGTGTTCCTGCCACGCGCTATCTTTGTCACCATGTCTCTCTCTCTCCTCTTACCTCTCTCTTTGTCTCTCTCTCTTTGCCCCTCTCTCTTTCTGTCTCCTTTATCTGCTGTGTGTCATTGTATTTGTAAGGGTGGTTGTCTACTGTAAGAGCAGTGCTTCAAACCTCTAAAACAGCTAAACTCTGTCCAGCATGCTGCACATCACAAGTACAGTTAATAGTTAATCTGCTTTCAGGTAGTTATTTACTAAATCATTGAATACCCAAATTACTGCAAATTAGATGTCTGATTCAGTTCAATTTCAGGACTTGGCAGACTAAATTGCATACCATGTAGAGCCCTCAAGACCTCAATCCTTTTACTGGAAAGGCAGAACAGTAAAAATAAGCTAAATTATTGAATGCATCCCCTTGTTACGTTTTCTTAGGAGATACTGCACTTGGCAAAATCGAAAATGTTATTTCTCAGGTTTTTGAAAACCTGTAACAAACAAATTATACATAATACATTTGATGTGACTGAACATATCCATACTGCGTATTCACATGATAGCGGCAGGTGATGTTTGTGCAGGGGTATTATAGGCTGGTTCCTTTAATAAAAGAAAGGTAATTGATCAAGGTTAGTGTTTGTCTATCTTTGTGTGTGTGTGTGTGTGTGTGTGTGTGTGTGGATTAATAGTGTTATCGGTAAGCATTAGGGGTGTAACAGCCCTTCCAAACACTTACAGACACTTGCCATTGTGGCTGACACGCACGCACGCACGCACGCACGCACGCACGCACACAAACGCACACTTACACATTTGACCATTTGTGTACATTGAGACGTACAGCTCTCTGCGTACAATCCTACACTCTCTCTCTCATACTCAGACAGATAAATAGAGATGGGCAAGGTGCCATATCAAATGAAATTGCACAGAAGTATAATAAAAAAAAGTGTTTAAAAAAAAAACAAAATATCCCCCATCGGATTAAAGCACATTTTATTAAGCAGATGGTGAAAGAGGATTTCCACTCTAGTAAATATGACAGGGCTTTCAAATGTGACATGGGATGGAGGCAGAGAGAAGGGAGGGGAGGAAGGGGAAAACAGACAAGGAAGGAATGGGAACAGAGAGCACAATGCTGCAAAAGAGAGGAGAGACAGAAAGAGAGAGAGTGTGTGAAATAAAGTGGTGCTCGATCTGAAAAAAAAAATGCGGGAGAGGGGAGGCCAGGATAGAAGAGAAGAGGAGAGGAGAGGAGACATCAGCGAGTAGAGCGTCAACGCTGCATTCTTTAAGCAGATCAGATTTGGGGAAATTGTGCTGTCACTACAGGATTGTGATGATTTACACCTATCCATCACAAGGAGAGAGAGAGAGAGTATGTACAATAATGCACAGCATCTGTAAAAATTGAGAAAATCCGCCCTTAACAGGCTAAGTTCACAGATTCCTACTGAATAGTGCATTCATTACACATTAAGAAAAAGGAAGAAGTAACATTCTGATACAAGTGAACAGTAGATTCAGCCAGGTCATTACTATTTTTATTTATTTTTTCCATTTTCTACAGTGTCCATGTCAGCCTGTCTCAATTGAATTGTATGTTTCGTCATACAATCCACTGTCAATAAGTGTAATGTAAGTTCACAGCTTCCTACTGAATTCAGCATTCATTATTCTACAAATAGCACATTAAGAAGAAGGAAGAACTAATATTCTGACCCAAGTGAACAGTAGAGAGTCAGTCTGGTCATTACGTTTACTGTATGATGATAATATGTGACAGGTGCTGTGGGTCAAAAGAAGAAAGTGAAGGTTGTTAATCTATGTCTAATTCCTCCCATATTACCCAAATGTTTTAAATAATCATTTAAAAGCCTTCAAACTAAATGCATCTGTATTGTCAACAACTGGTGTTGACATTTGTCCCCTCTGCCTCCTCGCCTTGCCTGATTTTTCCTCTTTTTCCTCTTGCCCTCCTTCCTCTCCCCATCCCTCCCCTTACTGCTGGCTGATGCACCTTACAGCCTCGATCCTGGACCATCTGTTAGGGAATCTAATTCACATCCAGTCATAATCAGGTTTGCTGGAGTGCCCACTGTCTCTATCTCTGTCTGTCTCTTGCTGGCCTACAGGTACCTGTTTCTTTCTGTCTATTTTACATTCTCTTTAAATGTCTACCATTTTTATTTTTATTTTCCATTTTCTACAGTGTCAATGTCAGCCTGTCTTAATTGAATTTTATGTCTCGTCATACAATCCGCTAACAATAAGTGTCTGTCCACTGCTGCTCATCTTTCCAACATTGGCTATGCTTTCACATTGTTTCAAATTTTGCTTTCCTAAAAAGCCATAATTGCACATTACAAGAATGGAAATCCTCCATTTATTATTTTATTGTAAAATTATTTAATAGGCATAAATTTGGCATTGCATGGAAAAAGGAGGTGCTGCATCGACACAGCATCTTGACTGTGCATGTTTCTGTGTGTGTGTGTGTGTGTGTGTGTGTGTGTGTTGTTGCCGCCCGTGAACGAAAAACAGGCAAGTTGAGGTGAAGGGGGTGGAAGTTAATGAGAGGTGAGTGTCTGGAACCCTCTCTCTCTTTGGCTCTCTCTCTCTGCTCCAGCAGTAATCCTCTTCTATAAATCTGCAATCCAATCAGCGTTGTCCACACTTGCGCGCTCACACACACACACACACACACACACACACAGACACAGAGCTGTTGGGAAGCCCATCTGTGTGTTAAGGCAATCTGCTTTATCATTATGATTACATGGGGCTCAGTTTACAGCAATGTGTGAGTGAGCGTTTGTGTGTGTGTGTGTGTGTGTGTATTCAAGTGCATCCTGGCCGCCTGACATCAATCACATTCCCATGGTTTGATGGCCTAAATAAAAAGAGGAATAACATTGTTGCCGCCCAATGAAAACTGCAGATCTCCAAAAACAAATCAGGAATTCTTTCATAAGTTTTCATTTGAGCAAAAGCTCCAGTAAAAATAAAATAAAACAATTTTGGTTTTTGATTGATTAAATGAGAATGCCTTTCTCAGTGCTAACAACAGAACATGTAAATATTGTTCCAAATCAATAAACACGTGGAAATATTTTAATATTTTGGCCACAAGTATATAAATTGTAAATTGTAGTTTTTTTCCCCAAAGACGCATCAAGTCTGTGTGTGTGTGAGACAGTGTTAATGTCAATTGGGTGACTAAATCCCATCAACACAGTCGTAGGTCAGATATCCTAGAGTTAATGTTCATGTGATCTTATACTGCATGCATGTGTGTGTGTGCGTGCGTGCAAATGCACTCCTACTGTTCTTGTATGAGAAAAAATGCATCTACTGTATGTATTTGTGAGGTGAGAGGTATTTACCTTCATCGCTGCCATTTAGAGCATAATTATTATTATAATGTCATTAGTAACACATGTTTTTTTTTTACAATGACAAGTAACTTACTGCTTGTGAGCATATTGATGAGGATAGATTGCTCTATTTAATACAATATATATATATTCCTCCATTGCAGTGTTTCAGTAAACGTCTTGTGATAAATTCTGAAGTTTGTTTCAACTTGTCCAAAAGTTGAACCAATGCAGCGCAAATAATGTTCCCCAGTGCAGAGTTTTAGAGTGTGTCTATACGTTAGCGCGGATGTAGTGTATGACATCAAGCCATGGGGTCACTCTCTAGCCCCTGGCAAACCTTTACACCTCTCATCACTAGACTCCCCTGTTTGCCAACACACACACACACACACACACACACACACACACACACACTGTGCTAGTCATACTCCTCTTGGTGACTGGCTGAGAGTCTGCGTGAGAATGGCTTGCCAGACTTCTAATTGGCTTGACCCAGACTAACCCTGAAATCCTATTGGACTAAGACTCCCCAGTCTACAGTGCGCGCACACACACACACACACACACACACACACACACACACACACACACACACACACACACACACATACGCACGCACACGCTCTGCAAAAGACTAACAATACATTAATCAAAAGTGTTTTAATAGGCTGCAATAATACAACAATAACATCATAATGCATGATTGTAATGTTCGTTAAGTTAATCATGTCAGTTACTGAGACCATGCTGCATAATGTTGTTTGGTTACAAACAGATTTAATCCAGCGAGTGAATGTCTAAACACATGAAATACCCAACCAATAGATAAAGTTTTGGAAAGGTAATCTGAGCACCTTTTGCCACAATGGCAATTTATAATATATTTTTGAAATCATTGGCAGTGCTGGGTCACAACAATTTCAGTTGAGAAAATATTTAATAAAATACAAACATATGTGCAACAAAGCAGCATTGTGCTCATTATGTACAAAACAAATACTTACAATTACACCTTTGAAATCTGGGCATGATGCTCTATTGTTTACTTATGATTAAAAGACAGAGAGAGGAAGTTGCAGACAGGGTGGATGAAAATGAAGAGAGAGAAATTCTGTCGGTGTTTCATGTGTCACATATTTGCTGTGTTTTACCATGAAACAAGCAGCATATTTACAGTTTATGTTAAAAATGGACTATGGCAGCCTTCAGTTTCACCTGCCTCAAACAACACAAACCAAGAACTGGAGAACTTTAAAGTAAAACATCCCTTTTGTTAAACTTTCATGCTTTATTGCACATGCAGGTGGCATGGGGGATTACTGTAATGGTAACAGTGACTGTCCTTCAACTGAAAGATATAATATAAAGCCTCTATGCTGTGAAGCATTTGCACTACTGAAGTGTCCTTGAGCCAGAAGTTGAATCCCGCTTTCTTGTGATACTTGATATACACTTTAAAAATAATAAACAAAACAAAGACAGTGCTCTAGGTACGTAGCAGTAGAAGTACACCTTTTCAAAATTAAATATTTACATTTGCACATTGAGTAATGTGTTAGGTAGAATCTGTAGTAAACATATACACACCTGCGCACACAAAACCTAGTATTAAGTGGAAGAAAATTAAGTCCTTTCTCCACACTTTGCCATGTTTTTTTTTAAATATTTGTAGTAATCTTACAACTAAAAACGGCTCATTAAATATCAAACACACACCACTTAGAAAGCGGAACCTTACATTTTAGACTGCGCTACTCCAAGGACCTTGCCTGTTGTTACTGATGAACAAAAATAATTGATTAGGGTTTGTAATAATGTGAAATCTCAGCAGTTACTCGAGGAACTCATAGTGTTGGATTTTTAATAGAAAGAAGGAAAATCAGATAAAATAAAGGCTGCTGAAACAGCTTTGTTGGTAAATCTGCTTATTGCCTACAGTATAATAATTTTGCCTTTTGCACATGGTGACACAAAAGCAGAGCAGCTTATTTTAAATATGGATCTTATAGAAACGTGTATGCAGAAAATGTAAAATATACTTGAATCTGTTTGGACATATAGCCTGCTTTCATGGAATAAGAAAAAGAAGAAATACCTGATGTACAGTACATAAATAAAAATTAAGAAAGGCAAAACTATATAACCCTCATGCTTTAATAGGTCAGAGGGTATAAGTTCTCAGTGCTTTGTCTCTCTCTCTCTCTCACACACATGCACACACACAGACCAGTAAAAACACTGGCGTTTGATGTATCAAATGCTTGTCTCTTCTTTCTCTTTCATCTGAGGTTTATAGGGTCAAGTGTCACTTTTGTGTAAAACTGAACCTGATTCATAAATTCTTCTTCTTTTTACATTTTTTGGTCTTTCCCTTTCCTTTCGTGTTTCTTTGGTCACCTCGTCATTCTGTCTTACCTGGGGTTGTAGAGGGCATGTGCGTCTCTCATGTGGTTGGCCTCCAGTGGATCGTAGCTCTGGTGCATCCTCCAGGCGCCAGCGCCGCATTTACTATAGGTTGACTTGGAGATATCGTCACTGCTGCTGTTCACCAATGGC
The DNA here is from genome assembly GCA_026937815.1 of Etheostoma perlongum. NCBI lineage: Eukaryota > Metazoa > Chordata > Actinopteri > Perciformes > Percidae > Etheostoma > Etheostoma perlongum. The sequence continues at coordinate 8,774,891 of CM049371.1, read as the reverse complement.
CCCTTCGATAAGTTCATTCTGCAGGCAGGGACAAAGTGAGAGAAAGAGGAGTGAAAATACAGCAAGTGCAAAAGAATAAGGCAGAGAAACCGCAGATGGGAAAGACCAGCTGAGACATGGCCTTTCAAATGGTACTTTGGGATCAAACCTTATTACCGTTGAGTAAAGAATACATCTAAAAAACATTAGGAGAACACATACATATCAATTGTTCAGGGACGAATAATGTAATACAATACGAAATGTAGACATCTATACATCTATCTATATATCTATAGATTTTTTTAACAATAGGTAAGAAAAAGCTTTCTGTAAGATAAAAGAATCAAAAAAAAAGTTATAATAAAATAAATGTAGTGTGAGACAAATAAATGAGAGACCATGCCATGTGTTAAACATGTAGTTAAAGCACAAACAGCACACACATTCAACGTAGTTATATGTGTATGCAACTACGACTTAGCCAAGGCACGATAGAGACATGTAGGCATGTGGACAGTCAAGTTCGAAGACGCATAAAAAGACAGACTGACACGCAGGCCGACATGCTGAGAGCACTGACAGACAGACAGCTGTCAACCAGACCAACAGATGCACAGAGGACGGGTTGTGACTTTAAACTAGTACACGAGACTTTGATCCTGGAATGTGCTAACACATTTCTGTCAAATGCATCTGTCTGTGTGCGATCTGGTGTGTGCGTCAGGCTGCTAATTGAAGCACACCCCGCCTGTGTTTAACGTCAGAGGAGTTTTACCAGTTTTAGCCTTGCAAAAAAGGCTTTCAGACTGAGGGAATATAAAAGTAAAAGCACCGGAGGAGGGACTGCTATCCGTCACTCAAACCCAGCACTGTCGTCAGGGAGGAACTGTCGCCAGGGTGATAAGGTCACCGCGGGCAACAGAATCAAAATTATCCATTGCAAAAAAATAAATGAAGTAAAAACATGGCGTACAATAAAAGGGGACAGTGCCTATAGCTGACGTCAACGAGGAGAGAAGGCAGGGTTTGTGATAAAATTGGCTGGGTGGTCAACGTTTAAACAAAACTATCAGGGGAGAATGGAACGGGGCTTTTGGGAAGAAAAGCACTTTATTACACCCAAACAAAATATAGAAAATAAAGAAACCAATTCAGACTGGCAAACAGATGTCAGGACACAACTGGTAAGTGATCCCTCTGAAATAATGCATAAGAGACGCCTGCTGGCGATGCTTGAGGCGTCCCTGTGCTTTGCATTTTAAGGATTAGAGGGGCCTAAAAAAGGGGAAATTGTTTATTTTAAATGTATATTGAACTTTAAAAATTTGCTGAGAAATCTACAAATTGAAACAGTAAATAGTTTCTGACTGTTCTGACTAATTTTTTCACAGCAAACTTGTCAAAGCAATAACACCCGGGAGCTCATTGAGCAATGCAAGAAGCTAAATAGCTATTACATAAAATAATCCTACATCTTTCAGTTAATGTTGTTTTGGTTCCACTGAATATTTGTTGTCATTACCACACTCCTGTGTGTGTGTGTTGTCTTAGACATTGTGTATCAGTAAACAGAACAGGATGTTAGTATGTGTCACAAACTGATAACAACACTTTTACACCACAAGCACACAGACATTGGTGCGTATGTATGTGCGTGTAATGTTGGCCCACTGTGGGTTGCTTTTAAGGTGAGGGCCACGTAGGCAGACAGGTAGACAGACCAATCACTCGTCTGACCCCCCCCACCCCCCCCACACACACACAGAGCTGGGTTGGCTCAGTGAGAGGTGGAGGGCCAGGGTGTGTAATATGTAGGTTTTAGTTCCACTCTGGTGAATAGGAGGAATCAATATCTTGCTGCTGCTGCTTCAGACACTTATTGGCTTTGGTTGCGGTGTCACAATGCTATATAGACAGGCAACACTTAATACTGCTTTTTTTTATTGGGGGAGAGCGTCCTGGTGTCACACCGGACTAAGGTACACCCAGTACCATGTATTTGTGATGTTGTTAGTTTGAATCCCCATCCCAACCTTTCCAGTCACATACAAGCTGTTCGTGAATTGTGAATCCTTCCACGGACCGACATAACAAATTAAATGGAAAGTAGAGCTTAATAGGACGAAGATAAAAGGAAGGAATTCAGAAAACATTGGACGGGTGATGTGACTTCCTTGTATACTATAGCTTTACATCCTTATTACCATGAACCATGAGATGCAAAATTATAAGAAAACCTGAGTTTACCATGTCCTGAGACAAATCCCTATTACAGTGTTTAGGCAAACTCCAGTCTGCCACTTGCATTATGGACACTAAAACTGTTGGGGATTACAAAGGGAGATTCTGGTTTATTACATTATACCTTATGGCTAAGTAATCATTTTTTTTCATGTCTTCATTCATTCCAGGAGATTACATTTAGGCTAAAAGGCATCTTAAAATCAGCAAACAATCATTTAAATCAGGCATCAACAGCGGTTTGTTATTCTTTTCAATGCAGGGAAATCTAACAAGAGAAAAAATACAATAGACACAATCGCGATAAATGTACTTACACATCAACAAAATAAATAGTTCATGTCATAAATATTTATATATGCATACTAAGCAAAAGTAGAGAAAAAAGGGAAGAGTATTAACCTATGTGATTCTACCTGACCTATTTCACGCTCCTGTCACTACATGTAAGCGGCACCAGCACAGACACACATGCTCACATTGTGGAGGTTTTTGTGTGTGTGTGTGTGTGTGTGTTTGTGTGTGTGTGTGTGTAAAAGTAAGGAGATTGTGGGTGTCTTTCTGATGCTCAGTGACTCGCTCATGTGTTGCTGGCCCATCTGTGAACAGAATGACCGTGACACAGTATGTGTGTGTGTGTGTGTGTGTGTGTGTGTGTGTGTGTGTGTGACATGGTGATGCAGTGATTGATGAGACAGTTGCTATTCTTGCTAATGCAAAACGCACCTTTTCCTGAAGGGAGCAAATGCCACAACACGCACACATACACACACAGGGCTCCAACTGCCCTTCCTAATTACCCCTCTAGTCCGGGCAGTGTGATGTCTTCCAGTCACATATACCATAAATATTCACATAACCATTTTTCATTAACAAACACAGTTGCATACTGTAGATGACATGCACGCATATGAACACTGATGAACAAGAAACTAAGATGACAAATTAATTAGCAGGATATAAATGGCAAAAGAACAGGCAGATCCAGTCCACCACCTCGCAATATGCAAAAACAAAAATCGTACAAAGCAAATGGAAAAAAATAAATTAATTCAAATCTATTTTCCTTTTATACTGTTCCCTTTCTTGCATCTTAACAATATAACTGTGGCTCTTGCGTCCAATACTAGGCTCCTGGCTGGTAAAAGGTGGTGAGATAAGACTGCACTGTTAGTTGTTCCTGATAATGTTGTCAGATAACTGTTAAAAATGTAAATTTAATATCTGCACATGTGCTATAATAAAGACATATTTGTAAAACATCAAGTCTCATGAACAGAGTCTGATAAAGTCATGTGTTTGTGAGTGTGTGTGTAACAGTAATACATTAAAATGATCATTAGATAATCACAAATACTGAGTGCATTAACATATTTATATGCAAATGTGTGTGACTATGTTCCTCTGCGCGTGTCTGCACGTGCATCAGGGCAAGTAGGGTTGGACACTGCAGCCCTTTGTGTGTCTGAGTAAATGTGGATGTGTGTGTGTGTGTTAGCGACGGGAGCTGTTAGCGGGGCAGGCGGCAGATGGGCTGTCGGCCTTAATAGGGACTGAGCGGGTGCAGAAAGGTGACAGCTCCACGAGGGAGGGGCATGTGGGGAGAGAGAGGAGAAGTGTGTGTGCGGGGGGTGAATGGTGAAAAAAAGACGGGGATAAAGGGGAAATGAATTATCTGCGGAGGTCAAGAGAAGTGCGTATCAGCTACGTACAGGAACGTTGCTGTACTGAGGACAACATACCTGAAAAGGTTTGAAAACAGCGATCAGATATTTTCTATAGTTTGTCTATGAAAAAGGTGGATTGTGGCGCTCCTATTTGAAACCAGATTGATAATTTTGAAAATCTAAGGTTTATGTAAAATATTTCATTGAACTCAACTTATATTAAACGCGCTGTTTTTTAATGTCACACGCACAACTTAAGTCAGCACCTGTACAAAGACCAAGTTAAAAGACACAATAAAACACAGAAATATGGGCCATACACAGGGATAGATTTTTTCTTTAATGGTCAGACAGATTCTGTGTTGCACATGTGCACAACAATGTGACTGATATGAATCGCTGGGAATATTTTAGGGGCGAAGAAACAGGAACCGTCGGGCGAAATCTTTCCTTTTCCTCAAAAACTTGGAATGTAAATGTTACACTAAACTTTTATATAAACAATATTTATCATGCATTTAACACAAATCAGCACATATTATGTACCAATCTATTTGCATTTAGAGAGTACATTTTGCTTGTTTGTTTTTGTAATAAAACATCATTGACGACTCGAAACAAAGCAGAAAAAAAGAAAATAACAAACCATTGTTAACCGTTAAGAAAATTGCTGTTTTGCCATTGCTACTTATTTTGACGACATATGTCTTGCGTTTTCAAGTTTACAAGTCATTTTAAATACTTTCTATCCTATGATGATAAAAAAAATCAATAAAGTTTGCTGGCAATAAGCAGTTATGAAGCAAAACGTGGACAATTTAAAAACCTTTTTTAAAGAATCCTTCTCCTCTCCTTTATAGCCATGAGTTTTACGTACTTTATAGTGTATGCTGTCATTATAAAAGCAATAAAGTGTTATTGAATCACCATTCTCTGATTCAGAAAAGATGCACTTTTGTTTTAGTTTAGCGCCAGGATGTCTGAATGTACAGTAAATGAAGTGATGATGTATAACTAGGGTTGACTACTGTATATTTGTGTGATGAAGGAGTTAATTTGTCATGAAGATTTGATAAAGATAGGGAATTACACCAAAGAAGTGTACTGATGCCACAGAAAGAGAAAAAGCAAAGGAGAAAGACTAAAAAGATAAAAATAAACAGAGGGGTGGCGTGATGGGCTGGGCTGTCATTCTCTCCCCATCAGGCACACACATGAAGCATGATGGGAGGATGAGAGGAGGAATATTTCACTGTCAGTCGGAAGGCAGCATGGTCATTCATTTCTCTCTCTCTTTCTCTCTCTCTCTCTCTCTCTTAGTCTCTGTCCATGTTCCTTTCTACTGTATCTTTCCCCTTTTGTCTTTTTGAACCCCCGTTACACACTGTCGAAACAATGACAATTTAATCATGCTATACAAGGCCTGGGCATGTAGAGGGGGAGAACTATCCAACCAGCCAATCTATAGGGCTCTCCCCACGGACTTAGAGTTAGAGAGAGAGAGAGAGAGAGAGAGAAACAGCAAAACAGAAAAAGTGTAAAAGACAGACAAGACGTTTGAACCTGCATCATTCTCTCGATCCTCTTTAACTCATGCACACACACTCTGGCACGAACACATACTCACACGCATGCACAGCACCTCTCCATCTAAATCTGTTCTATTGTGGTCCGGTCTCCGCTGTCTCCTCCCATTAGGAGTAAGAGGCAGCATTAGAGGCCCTGAGCACGACACTATGGGCACATGCACGCACGCACGCACGCAAGCACGCATTTCCTGTTCTGAAGCGCAGCTTAATAGTTTACCCAGTAACCAGCAGAAATCCCATTTTATATAATAACACAGAAGAAGTGATATTAAAAATGCTAAATAAGACATGAATTAAGAAAATTCAATATTCTCTAAAATCAAACTGACAGATCTGTAAAAACACTTTCACAACAACATACCACATGCTTTTGACACTGGAAGCTCAAATTGCACAGCGGCGAAGACTCCCCTTTTTCTTGTGCATCTCTGTGAGCTACACTGCTACATAAAGTAGAAACGTCATGCAAGTAGGCTTGAATAATACAGAAAAAGAAGAGTAATTCTTAGTCAAAGTATAAATTATTTGATAGATTGTGACTAGAGTAATGATAAATGAATGCACATTTTAATGTATGGATGACGGAACACAAGGAATGAGCGGGTGAGCGGCGTGGAGAGAGGGAAGGCTAAAAGGATAAGAGATGAGAAGAGATAAGTGGCGTTGCCTCACTATATATCACTCTTACTCTCTTCTTTCAATCAGCACTTTGGCATTTGATAGCACACACACACACACACACACAAACACACGTTTAGCTTCACCGTCAGTGTGGTGTAATGGCTAATTGCAGCAAGTGTGTGTGTCACAGCTGGTACAGTCTCTCTTAGTGCTTTTTTAAACAAAAAGGCCAGCCCTGACCTATGACCCATACTCTCACTCACTCACTCACTCTCCACACACACAAAACTGATGGATTGAGCATAAATCGCAAAAATTCACAATTTCAAGGCCATACAATTGTGTGTGTGTGATGGTGTGTCTTTAATATCTGCATACCTGCATGTGTACCTGCATTTTTGCCTCAATTGACTTTTCAGCTGCAAATGCACAAATAAATGAGTGGGAGGGTGTGTGTTTGCGTGCATGTGTGCGTTCAAGCATACATGTGTGTCCAGCGGACCCCTAAGTGCTAGTGTCAGACAATAGCAACCCCCCCTCCTCCTTCCCACCTCTCGCTCGCTCGCCAGGTCTGTCTCTCTCATTGCATCTCTCTCTCTCTCTTTACGGGAATGAATTACCGCTGGAATGCGCGGACCCTTCACATGAGAGGCTGCCGTATGCATGAGTGTGTGTTTCTGCGTCTGTGTAGTGCGTCTGTGTAGGATAAGACAATGCAAAAACTGACAGACAACAAATGTTGTGGGGACAGACAGCCAAACAGACACACAAAAAAAGGACAAAACCTCCTCATACAGGCCACCAATAGGTCACACACACGCGTGCACACACACAAACTGTGGGCAGGCAGGCACAAATCCATGCATGACAACAAACAGATGCAAATGTATGTGTGCGCGCACACACACAGCCAACAAATCAGTGCAGCACATATTGACGTGCTTTGACAGATGAATTAAGTAAATGATTTTATAAGGAGATTAAAAGGATTTTAATTTGCGCAATCTCTCTTTTGTCCCTCCCTCCAGTCAGCTTTAACTCTCTCTCCCTCTCTACCGCTTTCTCTCCCTCATGGCCTGAGAAAGCGAGTGCATGAGAGACTGACAAAAAGGAAAAGGCAGAGAAAAAATAATAAATTTTCTTTATTTTCTATTTTCAAAAAAACAATATTGTAATATCTTCTTTTTATTCACATTAATTCCATAGATGTTGATCTTTTCTGCACCACAATTTTAAACAACATCAAAGGCAAGTTATCATTACCTTGCCAACTACATGATTACAAACATAGCTGCACTGTTTAGGTTTTAAATAAATAGCACTTGCTGATATGTTCAACCAACGGAGTTACAGTAAGCAGAACGGGCGTCCTTAAAGTTTCAAGAATTCGATTTTTTTCAGTTAATTTATCTAAACCACACTGTGTCACCACAAAAATCACCCCCCCCAAAAAAAATATTATGAAATCTGTCATAGTATTTCTCCAAAAATGAACTGAAACAATGGAATTTGTCTGTTGCATTGTTTCCATTGCTGTCTTGACACAATAAAATGAAACACTAATTCTTTCGTGGTGAAAGAAAAGTGCTATTGTGTGCACCAATTAATTATTAAATATGTTCAAATGGCAAATGAATATCACAATAACTAAATGATTCTGTTTATATTTTTGTTAGACATGTATGAATTTAGTGCGATGAATTTTATATTTTTACCCTAGGGCAAACTTTGACAGAGTGCAATTTCAAACATGTACCAAACAGACATTCAGACTTCATTTGATTAAACAAAAATTTTGACACACAAACAAATTATTTGCACGTCAATAAATAAAAATAATTAAATCTAGAAAAATAAAGGACCGCACTCTGCAAACCTTTTACTGAATGATCAGCACGGCCGCTGTGTAATTCTCACCACCCGTCTCCTTCACACCCACTGACAAAAACCACCAAATTCACTAAAGTCACCGTCGGAAATATACCTTAATGATATGCAAATGGTATGTATATGGTGGCATGAGGGGAATGCAATTATGTTAACAGCTTAAGCGGTACTTGTTGGTATTATTATTATTATCGGTATGATCATTATCCCTAATATTTTAATTAGTGCAGGAAAGCAGTGCCTGAGAGCAAAGGAAGTCTGAGCAGAGAAAAGAGAACAGGGATGGATGGATGAATGGATATATGGATGAGGAAGCGGACAGATGCAATAATGGACCACAGGATTTTGTAAATATAACATACACACAGGTAAAGCAGCACATTCAACCGTTAACATGACATGAAAGTGTATTTTTCTGTCCATATATTTGTTTTTAATTTCTCAAACTCTGTCCAAAAGTGTTCATTTTTATGTCTAATTCACAATAGTTAAATGTGTTCAACCCGAATTGCAGTTGGTTCTTAAAATACACCACACTGTTTTTCAGTTGAAAGACCAGCACACAGACTGCTCAGTAAAGTGTACAGGGTTGAATCCTTACAGTCAAAAATGTTTTGAAATCAGACTTCGCTCTGGACAGTCATTTGATTTACAAAAGGAAATCAGAATGCATAATATGAAACATATCATCAATATAAAGGTTGTTCTAAAGACTCTTTGTCAAACTCATCAAAGGCTGATTCATGGCATTGCACGTCCATTTCAACAAAAAAAAAAAGATTGAAAACACCTTTGGGTGTTTTCTTAACAATAATGTTTCAATAAATATAAAATTATACGAAAAGGAATCTCTTTAGGCATTAGTGAACCACTATTATTTGTTCTAATCAAATCATAACTGAAACCACTGAAAATAACAAAAATCTGTTTTTTAGATAAAAGACCAGATGCCCTTTTTACTTAAACATTTTCCTCTCCACTCCACATACTGTGTAGGTGAGAGGGTCTTAGCATGTTAAATCACACACACACACACACACACACACGCACGCACACACACAATGGTGAGACAGCTTCAAAGTACACAAAAAAATCTTAATAATGTCATGTTCGGGAAACACATAAGTAAAAATCATCCTGCATTGGCTTCTGCTTTGACTATGTCCTTTTAGTTCTCCACCTCCTACTTTCTACCGTAAAAAGACTTTAAATGAGGCTGTGCAACTCATTTTAATTAATTTACTATAAAGCCACGACCACTTAGGACCTAATTACCCTATACATGTATTTTTATTTCTTTACATATTTACTATTAAAGCATTTCATTAATTAATGGCAATGCAAATTTAACAGTATCCGTGCCATGATTCATACATGCAATCTCTTTGTATGTCCACCTATGGAATTACACTCATTATTTCAGAAAAATCCATGCTTTATTTACATTCTAACGTTTTCAAAAGGTCAAAGTAGTATTATTACTACACTTTATTCTATGAGTTTGTTTGTCCTGTTTCCATTTTCATAAAACACACTTGCATGGTACTCACACAATAAAACACTCTGCTGCTGTCCGTTCTGCCAATGAGTTCATCTGATTTTTAACTGCGTCTTCAACATTCAACTAAAAGAGCAAAGCGTTGGCTAAAGGAGCAGCTCAGCAACACTCGCTTGTGTGTGTGTGTGTGTGTGTAACTGTCTCTAATTCCTGAGCGGGGCCACACGCTGAGCTGCCCGTCTGAAATTCTACCTCCTCTGGCATTTAAGAGCCAAGCTCTCCCCCTTTCCTTCTCTTTCCATTCTTATGGGCCCTTTTCCTCCCGTCTCTCCACGTTATTCCTGTAACCTTGATGCCCTGTTACCTCTCGTATTCTCTGCTTGGATGAATACACATACACACACACACACACACACACACACACCCAAGCATAAACACATGCACAGGAATACACACAAGTAGACATACTCTGACTGAGTTGCTGTTTTGTCAAGAACAGAATTTGACTCAAAGTAAAACAATTTCTTAAAAACAGAAAAAGTGAAGGAGAAACTGTGTCTCTAGATAATTAATGTGTGTGTGTGTGTGTGTGTATGCAGGTGTGTTTGTGTGTATGTCTCGCTGCCAGGTGGAGCGACAGAAATTCCGCTCTTCTACCCACTGAGTAAGAGCTGCTGTCCGGATACTGCAGCCACACACACACACACAGCAAACGCGTGCCACCTGACAGCAGAAACAACCTTGACATGGTGCTTGCCACCTCCCCTGCATACCAGCACAACACTCAAACTCACACACACACTCATATACAATGAAAGACAGTGACTAAGACAAGTTGAATGATGAATAAAGGATAAGATTAAAAGGTAAAATTTACCTACTCTTGTTCAGAGTGCATTAAAAAACACTCAGATAACGGGTGTCCTACCGAATCCATCGGCGATACCGGGTCATAGTCATGTCAACCTCCTCCAGGGAAAAAACAAGAAAATTTAAAAAAAATCAAAGTTTTTATATCTCTCCTCTCTCTCCTCCTCTTCTTTTTCCGGTCTTCCTCTCTCTTGGTCCTTCCTTCCGCTTGAAGGGAGCACTACAATTACCAGGCTCTGCGCTGCCTGCACTGATCGGCTCTGCGTGTGTATTGCTGTGAGGGAGTGTGTGTGCGTGGTGTGTGTGTGTGTGTGTGAGAGCCAGGGAGAGGGGGCTATAGGTACACACACAGCCAGCCAGCCAGGCAGTTGGGACGGAAAGCTGTGCCGCTGTCCTAATCAACGACTTAAAGCCCTGATAGCAGCTCATGAATATTAAGCAGCGTTTTGCATATGCAGTCCCTCAGGCCCCGGTTCTGCTGTGATTGGTAGATGCTTGACCAATGGCTGCAGGGAAGGGCGGAGTAAGGGGTGGAGACAAGGAGGGAGAGCAAGAGAGAGAGGGAGAAGAGCAGGTGGAGAGGGAGGGATCAGACAAAGAGAGATAGAGGGGAAGAGAGGAGGGAGGAAGAAAACGAGGGAGCGAAAAAGAGAAAGAGACAGTTGGGGGAAAGATTTAAAGCAAGACATCCCGCACTTCTTCTTTCTTTCATTCTTTGTCTCTTCATCAGCCAACATTTCCGACCAAATGTTTCTCAAAAGTCTCTCTCCTCTGGTCTCTATTTCCCTATTCATCTAGGCCTATCTGTAATGTTAAAAAAGACAGCACTGAAAAAGAAATCTTCGTCTGTTTTTTAACATCAACAAAGTTTAAAAATACAAATATTTCAAGCAAAGGTTTAAACATTTGAGTTACACAATGTTGCGAGGCATTTTTCAGGTGGAAATCACACTTTTGTGTAATCTTAGCAGCAAAACACAAAATTGGACCTAATCACCTCAAGAGAATTGTGAGATAAAAGGAAAAAGTGTAAGTGTGACCCTAAACTCTAAGCCTAAATAATGTGTCACACTGCACACATTCCCACAGAGACAGAGTACAGCAGAGCCCATCACTGCTCAGCAGTAAAATACGGGATTATAGCAATTCTGAGGCCCTTGTCCTTTGTTGTGGAATGATTTGGGAATGATTGGGACAATGTTTTTCCCGCTGTGTGCTGTTTTGTCCAGCTCTCTGATGTCTTGGCACCAGCTGGTTATATTTTCCCAGAATTTCCAATATTTCTAATAACTTGGAATGTGGTTATTGTTGGTGCGAGACAGATTCTCCAGGAGAATTATCTCACCGCTCCCCTGCCTCAGAAAAAGGAGGAGACAGAGAAAGAAGAAAAAAGCAAGGTGAGGAGAGAGGGAAGAGTCTTTTCTCTAAAAAATGGGAAACCTATGGGATACTCAGACCTGTGTTATATATAAATATATATAGCACACAGGATGGAGGGGGGAGAGAGAAGTGTGGAGGAGAGAGGGACATAGAGAGAAAGAAATCGGAAGGGTGGGGGGGGGATGCAAAGATGAAAGAGAGTGGTTGTGATTAGCAGCTTTGGAAGAGAACAGATAATAAAACATTTCCTGAAACCAATCTCTGCTTTGATGTATGCGTGTGTAAGTGTGTGTGCAACAGTAACTACAACCCCCCCCTGCTTCGCTCACAAATTCACAAACAAGTTATATGTTTCACACCTTAGCTTTGTTGGTTCACAAGAGAACATCCATATAGTATTACTTTACTAAAGTACTTTTTTTTCTCTTAATGTGAAAACATAAAATGAGGATGTTAATATTGGACTTGTATGCTGATAAAGCATCCATGTTGAGCTACATAAAGACATCTCTTTCCCACTGTCAGACTCCACACATTGAGTACAGTTATGAGTACGATTATTACTTAATTCTTTTGACCCAGGAAATATGCAGCACTGAAATACACTGGAAATATAGATAGATATGGATCAATGACAACAATGGTCTTTCTTTTCCGGAATAAAGACACCTTATTTTTAGGAGCAAAATTGACGACAAAGAAAGGGGCAGATATGACATTTGCAAGTACACAAAAACACACTCACTGACACAGGCTGCTTGCGCATACGTACATTTGCCATTTGCACAGAGGTACATGTATTCAAACGCATGTATACACAGATGCTATGAGGTTCAGGTCCACAAGCACACACACAGAGAGAGTTATGATGTATCCAGGGGCTTATAAGCATCGACAAAGATGAGTGTGAATCAATGCTGCCGTCACTACTGGGCAAACAAATCCTTTACCAAAATCTCTGTCTAAAACACACACACAAACACACACACACACACAATGTGTATTGGAAAATGCGTTATTAGTTTCCAAATATACAAAAACGCTATTATCTAAATGCATACTTTAAGTAAAACAACGAGAGGAGATATGCAAATATAAATTCACATTTCAGAGCTGCAAAACAAACAAAAACATTTGGAAAACAGTAATGTCACATACACAAAGATAAATTAAACGGCCTTTTTGTGATGAACCAATCGTGTTCATAGAGGTGTATTTCTTTGTTGCAGTTTACTTTAGAAAATATTCAATGGCATTTTTCTTAGCAGAGTTCCACATTCTGTAATTTATGCATGTATGCAGTTTGTGTTAGAAAGTGATTTTAGGATGCTGGCCTTCCGTTTTAGTACAAGCAGAATGCAAAAGAATGAAATCTAAGGATCGGGTTTCACTCTGCATATGTGCGCTTTAAAACGCTTTGGTCTATTATGTAAATAGGTATGACTTGTTATGGTGAAACACTAAAGTGTTATACCACGCACACAAAATCATTTACAAAGCTGTGCTCTTTAAGATTTGTCAACACATATGTTCCCCATATGTTCTTGAAGCCTCTGGATCTTCTATTTGAAATATATTTGAAACAACCTTAGCTTCTTCTATCTTTTGGCCTCCTCTTTTTCCTCTCTGACCCACTCGCCACCCACCCTGTCCCCCTGACTATTGATTGGTCCTTGGCCAGTGTGTATGTTGACAGTGACCCCTTAAGGCCACTTCTCTCTCTCGCTGGACAAACCCGTCTGCCACGCAAACCTTTTAAACACAAAGCAATTACAGTAAAAAGCCAGGGAAATACCCTGTGTGTTCGTGTGTGTGTACTTATGTGTGCCGGCTTCCTGGCAACCCCATTCTCATGATTTGTACAAGACTGTGGATAAAATAACTACTATGCACTAAAAAACACCCAACCCATTTAAAATGTAGAATTCAATCGCAGAATAATTAATAATAATTAATAAATGTATGTGTGTGTGTGTGTGTGTGTGTGCGCGTGTGTGTGTAAATGGACTTATCTGCATTGTCTTCTCAGTTCAGTTACTATGTGAAGGCTAGACTCTGTACACTGCTGTACTCTCTCACTCTTGTCTATTGTCTGTGATTTTGTGTGTGTGTGCGTGTGTGTGTTTTGACCCTGTGGTAGCAGCCTGTTGACATCTGTGGAAGAATTATCCATTGCAACTCTCACTGACATCAATCACACCACTCGATAGGCCAGGCAAGTTCATTCAGGGCAGTGTGTGTGTGTGTGTGTGTGTGTGTGTGTGTGTGTGTGTGTGTGTATGTGTGTGTGGGCGCTGGTCAAAACAGTCTTTAACAAATTCAGGAGGCGGTCACTTAAGCAGCTGACCTCAGGCCACCCATCGACACTTGTGCCAGTCACACACACATTACTAAACCGAGGCTACAACACAAATATGACTTTTGTTTAGATAATTAAATAGCACTGTGTTTTCTCATTGACATCTAATGATAATTAGGTTAAAATAAATGATTACAACAAAGTAAAGCTGGAACAAATCTTAAAAGAAGTAATTTTACAAAACATACAATATTGAACTTTGCTTTTGTAAAGGGAAAGAGAGCTGCCAACACAGAAGTGAAAGAGAGACAGAGAGATTGTAGTTCACCATCAGCCAACAGAGGGAGCTATGGACTCTGGTCAGTTTACAGCCAACTGCAGCAACACAGACTTAATAGTTGTTTAAGTACATGCATGTTTGTTTGTCCATATTGCATGCAAGATTAAATCATCATAAATTAAAATAGCATACCAATAATAAAATTATAATCATACATAGCATCCAATTACATCAAGGAACCTCAAATCCTCTCACATGACACACACAAACAAACACACACACACGCACACAAAGCCAGCTGGGACGAGAGAGATGGAGCTAAGTTATCTGATAGCTCTGCCAGCAGGTACAGCAGAACACGGCCAATTTGACCACAGACCCCCTGCCTGGCTTTCAACCAGCTACCCACTGAACCCAGAAAGAGAAAAAAAAGGCAAAGTGGGAGATAGAGAGAGAGAGAGTGTGTGTGTGTGTGGTGTGTGTAGGAGACCAAGACTCTCAAAGCAGGGAGGAAAGACTGAGATGGAGACCTATTAGGTAAACACTACACAATAGATGCAGTTCATTTCAGGATATGTGTGAGTCAGTGGGAGTAGGGCTGGGCTATTTGGACCAAAACTCCTATCTCAATATTTTTAGGCTTAATGGCGATACACAACATACATCTCTGTATTTTCTACAAAGTGGGCTTAATGGGCAGTTGTAAGTCAAAGCCACATGTGAGATATCACAAGCCCTTTAAATAAAACAGACTGTGAAATGACAGGGTTTTCTTCGCTGTTCAAAAATACACAGGTGCAAAACATGAAAAAAATCTAAAATACACAAAAACAGGCCTATCAATGAGAATGCGCCTACAATTGTTTTCTATAACTAACTGACTACAATAACAGGTTTTCCTCTCCTGCTTAGCAGTAAAACCTACACTCTGCTCTGAGTGCATCCACCGTCTCTCACTGGCTCTCTCTAGCACACAGTAGTCTACACACTGAGCTATTACCCAAAGGAGCAGTATAAAACGAGTTGTCATTCTAATTTGAATAATTTTCAGTGAGAAATATGCTCTCTTAACTTGGAGACTATGGGTAGGTATCAGGTCCTTAAATTGCATCCACGTCTCTTTTACTTGCATCCCTTCCTTCCGTCTTAGTCCGTCCCACTGAAGAAGCATGGAAGGGACACAAGGAAATCATGCGGGAAAACAGGGAACAAGGAAATGTGTTTTGAGAAGGATAAGACACCCTGTCTTTCAGGGTTGCCTCTCGTGTATTCGCGCTCATTGCTCCTCAGAGATCCCTCCTCAAACCTTGCTACTGGGGGCAGAAATAACAGCTTTGAGACGGCCTTCATGATGCCAGACCACAACGACTTTTGGTTCAAGCAAGGAAACATCAAATAAGAAACTTGGAATCCACCCTATTTCTTACAGAGGAGTACAGAGGACTGATAGAGAGCTTCATTACATTGTGCACACCAATCCCCTGAAACTCAATATCAGCAAAGCCAATGAGCTTGTGGTGGACTACTATAGGAACAGTCTGTCCTACCCATCATCCAGGGAGAGGAAGTGAAGAGGGTGGACTTATACAAGTATTATGGGGTCCAAGTATAGGACAGACAGAGAGCAGACTGTTCCTTCTGGGGCAACTCAGATGCTTCAGTGTGTGCAACAGGCTCCTGCAGATCAGTCGGTAGCAGCCAGTGCTCAGTTTTTCTTGGTGGTGTGCTGGTGTGGTGGCATCAAGGCTCAGAGGTCAGCAGTCTCAATAAGCTGTTTAGGAAGATCAGCTTGTTGATCAGGTTGGAAGTGGACAGTGTGGAGAAAGAGGTGGAGAGAAGGACGGGGGACCAAATCTTGCTATAATTATAAACCTAGTCTATATCCATGACCTTCACATCCGGGATTGCTCCATTGCAGCCGGACATTTCGCTGTATGTCCTTCTTTTTGACCGGATGTCTGTTACCTTACGCTTTCTTTGTGTTGGAATTTTAAACTCTGGTTGATTTCTGAGGACTATGGTTAACTGCTCCTCAGATATCTGCAGAGTAAATCCAGACAGCTAGCTGGACTATCTGTCCAATCTGAGTTTTCTGTTGCACAACTAAAACAACCTTTGAACGTACATGTTCCAACAAAACAAGGCCCTCCCAAGACTATTTTGCAGAGGCACTGGGGCTCGCGGTTGTAATTGGTTTAAAGGCATGCTAATACACCAGAACACGTATCTCCCATCCCAGAATACTGTGTGGACTAGCCAGACCCTCCTCTGCAGCACTGTGGAGGAAGGTTTGGCAATGCAAGAATAAATCTAGCCCTAAATCCATGGTTATCACACACACACACACAATGGAATGGAATGTCCATATAGACATAACTAGCTGAGCATATGCTCAAATTTTAGGTAGCTATTGCAGCTGAAATTTCAGTGTTTCATTGTCCACAATCACAATGTGACACAATCAGAGGCATGTGACAGTTTTTTTTTTGCAGAAGATATGCAAATATGTTAAATGAGCAGATGCACAGGTGGAACCATTCCGTGTGGTCAAATAATCAACATTTTGTAGGCTTGAGATGTCATGGCTTTGATTACAACACTTAGCTACTCAAATCTGTGTGTGTGTGTGTGTGTGTGTGTGTGTCCATCCAGGGGATGGAAGAGGCAGTGATGGTGATCAAGGCCAAGGAGAGAACACCAGCTGCTGGGAAAAGCTGCTGGGTTTAGGGGGGCTTTCTGGAACCTGTCACCAAAACGCTCTCTCTCTCTTTCTCTCTCTCACACACATGCACGCACGCACGCACGCACACACACACACACACACACACACAAACATACACGCACACACACAAAGATATAAAATCAAAGCCTATGCAATCACACATTCTTATTTCACAACTTACTGTATACAGTGCAGTGTAACAGATCTCTGTGTCAAGCCTGTTAAATTTAGGGTGAGAAAGAGTCATATGTAGAAGGTCACCTTGGTGTTTATGAAAAGGGAGCATAAGACTTACTCACAGGCGCCAATACATACATACACCTCATGTCCTTAAACAATTGAGTTTACAGTATTAATTGTTAATTGTATTTTCTATAGTACCTAGTACTAGATTAGTTGGGTGTGTGTACCTAGTCTAGTACCTAGTACTAGAACTTGCATCAAGTTTGATTGATTACAAAAAGGATAGAAGATTTTTTTCACAGACATACTAGATCAGTTTGGGCCCATTTTCAAGGGGGGGGGGTATTGCGATGCAATATTCAAGAAGTTTCCTCTGGTTATACGAGACTGGGTCACCTGCGGTCACCATTCTGTCAGTGGTCAGATTGAAGGTTGGCTGGAACGCACCTCATCACAGAGTGAAAGAAGTGACCTCATCAAGCAGGGACAGGGAAAAGGGGAAGGCTTTGGGCTGGACTGGGGTGTAACCTCATCAAACGTGGACAGACAGGGCAAACATGACAGATGTCAACTGAAGATGTGTGTTAGTGTGTCTGAGTGTGTGTGTGTACACACAATTTCCATTCAGTCAATATTCATATACTCTGCTGCAGCCAAATACTGTGAGCACACAAAAACAAAGACATGTCTCATGCACAAACACAGTAAGGCTAACGGAGGTGGTACGCTACGAATGGCCGCTGTTCTGACTCAGGTGCTTGCGTCTGATTCCCGACGGTTTAGTAAGTTGCCACTAGCGTCCTTAGCACTGGACTTAAGTGCTGACAGGGTTTGGGTTGCATGAAAGTGGCTGGCTGCTACCAGCACCGTTATACTAGGCACCAAAGCACTTTTCCTCTTCGGTCCCCCTACAGGTTGGAAGCGGAATTGTCCATTACGAACTGAAACAGTTTTGGAAACATTATTTTTAACGTACAAAAGAATCTTTGGTGTTGGATCGATCAATATTGAAATCAATCACTATCAATAAATAGTGTATCGGTTGTATTTCTGTGTTGCAAAGTGTCATATAATCAATGACAAATGCCACAATGCCATGTGGCAGAAATAAACTTGTATTACATTATAACATTATAATATACAGTATAACTCTCTCCCCTTCCCCCCTCCCCTCAAAAAAAAAAAAATCAAGGTTTGTATCGGATTGTGAGTCTAAAATCATGATACGAACCAAATCTTGGGGTTGGTGTATTGTTACAGCCCTACAAAAGACTATAAGAAGTTTTAACACTGGCCAGTGATCGAAAAGAGAAGATGCAATAGAACGGGGCTGACAGACAAATGAGAAGAGTGTTCGGAAATCTAAAAATAATTACTTAAATCATAGTACTGCAACAGCACTATTTTCTTACTTTCTCTTGACCTTATGATTCCTCTGAACCTCACCGCTACCGCTCTTTTTCTCCTACCCTCCCTCCTTCTCATCCTAAGGTTTTGATATATTCCCAGGGATAAATTAGAACCGGGATGTAATTATACACAGAGTAAGTTTTGCCTGGGTAAGAAAGCTGTGTGTGTGTGTGTGTGTGTGTGTGTGTGTGTGTGTGTGTGTGTGTGTGTGAGTGCGGGTATGTGACTCGCTGTCTGTGTCTCTGTACAAAGTGGTGTTTTCTATTGAAATAGGTGACTTCGGAGAGGTGCGCTCCCTTAATTACGCCACTCTCAAACAGAACATGAGTGGGCTATACCACTGGGATTAGTTGTCTCTTAATGCTGTCTCTTTGTTAACGCAACACACGCGCATACTCAGCTCCAAATGTATGCTTGCCAAAAAAGCCCCTCTCTTCAATAGTTCAACACTCAATTTATTCAAACTGAGGTGCAAGCCAAGAGAATAATTCCACTACTAATAAAGACGGTAAGAGAGAGAGTGCGTACAGAGGAGATGAAGAAAGAAAAGGGATTAAGCAGCAAAAGTAGAAGAGGGGGGAGTAAAGGGTTCAAAAGAAAAGGTAAGCCTGCAGAAAAAAAAAGATTTTCAAGGACAACAAAATATGATATCTAACCTCAACATCAATTGGCAGTTTCAAACTGGTGAGCATGGATATTTGATATGTACTGTTTGTGTGGGTTACAAATCTGAATGTAATAGTCAATGTTAAACAGACTTTATCAATGTCGGCCGATAAGTATCAAGAAAATGTGTGAGGTGATGTAGAAACAATGTGGCCATTACATTGTTTATGCCCTTATTGGAGAAAATTTTGCAATGCAAAATGTATACTACCGCTTTAAAAAAACTTCATTAATCAGTCCCTCCAGGACAATAAATAAAGGTTGAGGAAAAAATGTTGAGAAAAAAAGCGCTGCCATAACGCTGGTTCTTCCGCGTCTACCCTTCATGATAAAGGCACAGCATTAATTTGCCAACAATATATACCAAAAAAAGCCACAGATGATATTGTATTAAGCTGTAAATTCACCACTTCTAAGCATACAGTAGAACATAACGTCATCGCCGAGCTGACCAGGCAAAGAGAGCTCTCTTCCTCACTCAGACTCACCCAGTCCCCAGTTGTTTAAGTGCTGCTAACTTAGGCTATAACACAAATCAAATCCATACTTCAGCGTCAAGCCACTAGCCCTGTTTGCAAATGAACACCTCTGCTAAAGTGTTACAGTTGTTAATAATAATGATGTCACGAGTCAGCATGTCATCATTAAATGCTGACTGTGGTGATATTAACATGTACTGTTGACAAAAATGTACACAAAAACTCTCTTAATTTGCATTGCCTTTTGCCTTCCCCTCTCTCAAGCAACACACACTAACATTATGCAGCCGACTGACTCTGTCTTTGTGACACCAATGTGAGTCCGTCTCTGTACTCTGTCCGGTTCTGGTTGTTTATCAATGCAGACTTTTGCTGATTGGCTCTCATAATGGGCCGGATGGGTGGCGTGTGGTGCACCACCATAAGTTCACAAGGCAAATGTCTGTGATTAGCCTACTTTACATTTTAATTGTGATATTTTGTTAGTAAATCTGAATCTGCAACGTTCTCTGTCAGGTACAATGTTTTCCTCTGAATTAGAAGTACACAATAAATCAGTAGTAGGCTATACAGCGTGGTTGCATATTAGTTGCTTGCTAAAAGTAATTTTGGGATACAATGGTTCTGGAGAATGTTACAAGCATCAATACCACAGGCCAAGCAATCGGCCCATTCCAAACAGGCACATTACTAGTCAGGCACTGTACTAGTTAAGCAAAAGAAAAATCCTAGCTAGCTGCTATTATATTAAAGTTACCTATGTTCCATAGCAACCTCCTCAGTATGTGCAGTTAGTCAGCCAAGGAGGGTCTATTTTATTTTGATCTTTATTATTTACAGTATTTCAAAAATCTATTTAAAACGGAATGTGACTGTATTTTTCTTGTGACCATTTTATGATAGCAATAGTTCACTTTAGGCCTTGAAATATATATAGTTTATATATTTTTACTGCCGACATTAAGACATTTTCTGCTGAATATGAGTAGGCCAGATCTCTAGGTAGAATTTCGAAGGTTTTGCTGAAACAGAAGCAATATAATGCATTTGTCAGTTGTTCAATCAGTAAGAGCAGCTGCAAAGTTCAGGCTGATATTTATCATTCTGTTGTTTGCCTGTTGCTACTTATGTGACTGTCTGTGCTGTAAGATGGTGAAGATGAGTTAATTTGTTATACTAGATGGATGATGTTATTGCAACCAAAGAGTAAAGGGGACTACAACAGTCCACATTGCAAGATACACAGAACATAAACACACTCTACTTCATTGGTGTCTGTGTCTAATGACGTGTGTGAGTAATTACTTTAAAGCCAATGTGTGCGGGTGTTTAAGTGTCTGTGCTCATGTATGTTTTTATCTGGGTCTTTGTCTATGTCTGTGTCTGCAATGAGTGTGTTTAATGGTGTGTGGAAATAATCACTTAATAGTCGTGCTGCCTCCATTTGAGAAGTGTGTGTATGTGTGGGTGCTATGTTTTCACTGTAAAATAAGATGCAGAAATAAGTGGGAAGGTCTGGAAAAGGAAAGTGAGTTAATCTAATCTAGTGAGAATGATTAGAGAGAGGAAGGGGAGAGGGGTTAAAGTGGAGGAAAATAGAAAGGGGAAGAGAAAAGAAGGATCAGAGACTGAGGGAGTACACAGGTGGAAAGAAAGACCTCTAACCTTTATCTCTCTCTCTCTCTCTCTCTCATTCTCCACAATAACCCTTCCATCCAATGTTGCTTTCCAAACCGTCGGCCTGTGAATTTATAGTTGGCCCAATGATTGCTTCTTGGGCCATGATGGCTGTAAATTGCTTTGCCATTTGGTAAATGTTGGCAGTTAGAAGGTATACAAGTAATTATTTCCGCTTGTGCTGATTGAGACATAATTCCAAGACGAGGCCCTGGAAAAATGACAGCATTTTGAAACAACTCCGTTTTAATTTCCCAGCATTCCTAATTAGAATCTGTATGAACATGGGGAGTTTTTTATGTGGTTTCCTCCAATGGGGCCAGAAATAATTAAACTGTCAAGGGGAAATAAATACGTATAAACAAGGCATAATTTTTACAGCGTACAGCACCTTGTCAGGCCATGACTTTTTGTGAAGAAAAACAATGTGGGGAACAATGCAGGGGCATAGAGGACACACTGAAAGCCCAAGCACACACACACACACACACACACACACACACACACACACACACACACACACACAATCATGTTTATTATAATTTATGCTAACTGATTAAAATAGCGTTCAGAGCCATCGGATAAAATTGCACTGTATATACAGTAGATAAGATCTTAAAACACTGACAGGAACCTGCACAGAAGAACTTCTGGTGATGGAAGTTTAAAAAAAGTTTGGGTCTTAATTTCTCTTATATATCAGTTTGACCAATTGTGGAGTTTGTTGCAGTAATAACCTGACTGATCTTCTGACTGCCTGTGTTTCTGGAGCCATCTGACGTCTGCAAATGACAAATACGCTAATTTGTATATTTGTGACATCAACCCGCATTCATTTGCATTCAATTTAGTAGTTGTGGGTTGGAGCGAGGTAGAGACTACTAAAGCAAAACTTAAAGGAGCAGTTTTGTCACTAAAAAGAGAATAGCTGGTCTACCTTAAAGCCTGCCCTCCTTAAGTTAGCGAGCCTGTGCTAGCTCTGTGCTAACTCCTTCACTTTAACCAGCAGTTAGCAATTAAGACACGGTAACTTGTGTTGGTTATTGAGGAGTTGAAGCATTTATTTACTGTTGGCGACAGATAAACTGTACAGACTGTGCTGCTACATTCACAGCTATAACGTTAGTGCTACTTCATACTCCTAGACAAACACACCTCCCTCTATCTATTTCACACTTGCTAATGTGACAGCTGCAGCAGCTGCTGTATGTGCAACATGCATAATGAGTGTGTATGGCTGTCAGTCCCTCAAGGAATTTGCAATGTCGCGATTGCAACAATTCACGTGAATTCAACCAATCATTTTGACCAATTTTGACCAATCACCGCAACTTCACCGCAAATTTGGCCAATAACCGGAGTTTTGTGTGACTTCAACCAATCACAGCAGTCCCACGTGCCAGATGTCGCCAAATTCAGTTACTTGTTTGTGATATGAAGACGAGATGTGTGTGACTCGAACATCTCACATTAACCAACAAAATGAACAGCAAAAGATCTTGCAAAACATGTCAGACCGTCCTGCCAACCTGTACATTTTAACATCAATGTACACTGTAACAATTTCTCACTCTAAAGTCGCTGAAAGCTACTGCTGTTTCAATTCTGTAGGCTCTGCAGCCAGCGGGGCTGCTCAGTTCCCCCCAGGACTGACGTGCACAGACACACAAACACACATGGTGGATGCAGGAAAAATGGAGATGAGTGCTATAGGATGGCCTACGCTCGTTATTGTAAGTGCAATGATAAGCTAAAGTCCAATAAGTACTTTATCAAACCGTAAGAATATGTGTCCCAGCCCAGGCCAGGATATAAAATTAACTAACAATGTAAAGATCAACAAGACACTGACACATATGTTCAAATTAAATTAATTCAATAAAATATGTCTTAAATCCACCAGCCATTTTCATGTTATACCAACATTTGCAGCATCCTGAGCTTTTTTGGTAAAATAACTAGGAAAATTCAGCCCAGAGTAATTTTATTCAAATAAGTTTCCTTTTTATTTTCAAAGAATTATACCAACATTTTTCAGTCTCTCGCAACTTTATTGCCACAAAAATACCAAAAAAATGCTACTTTTATTGCAATTTTTTACAAAAGCTCCCGCAAAATCAGGCATTTTAGGCAGCAACAATCTCAAAAAAGGCCGCAAAATCCTGGAGGGACTGGGCTGTGCACTGTTTCTGCTGCTTTTTTGTGAACCGTCATGCGGCACGTGTGCCAAAGACGAGTGGACACCAGTTCCCTCCGTCGGATCCATGAATGTAATAACGGTTGGCTTGTTTTCCAAATGCTCTCCACAGGCACCCTAATCCTTATAATGGCAGGGAAATCCCTGCATGTTCCTATATCTCAGCCATTACTTTTGTAAACACAATATTATAACTGCAAGAACATAAAATCACGGTACAAATTAAAAGATGTAGCATGGCACAATAGCTGCCAAAATAATTGATTGTTAGATGCATCGCTACTCTCTCTAGAACGATTCGATGCTCAATGCAGATAAGTTAATAATCAATTGTTTTTCTTTTTCTTTTAAATGTGTTGATTTTTATTTAAAAGTTATTGTCTCCAGACAAGTACAAATCAGAAAACAGAGTGACTGAAAGAGGATGGGATTATGGACAACTTGAGAAACAAACACACCAAAAGGAAATAAATGAATACATAATAAATAAATACATTTTGTATATATACACATGTACTAATAAGACATACATAAAATAATTAGGCAAAACACATAGACATTTCATCTACTTTATCACATTATATTAGACCACCTCATGTGGAATTGCTAAGCTGAAGGCTACCAGGAAGCTAATGTTATCTTGTGTCTTGATCTGCATGCTATGTTTTTTTCTTTGGTCGTGCAGGGGTGGAGAAAGAAAAAGATACTTGGGGAATCGTCGATCTTCGGAATCGTGACACCCCTGTAAAGTGCACTTCACAAGAGCTCTCTGTTCAGCACAATACATGAACACAATGAACAATACAAGCCAAAAGACCAGCAAGGTAATAACAGCATTGTCTTTAACACAAGCAATGCACAAAATAATCTAATTTGACATGCAATATATCCAGTATCAATGTTCAGAAGTAACTTTTTCAAAAGACAAACCTGTATTGTACACCAACAAGTTTAAAAACAGTAAAAGTCTCACAGTTGAGCCATGGTTTTGTGAGTCACCCTACCATTCCTTAAGAGTTGGAAACAATGGGTGGATAAGAGGCTATGGATCTCTTGTGTAGGCTCAGAGTGAGCTCACACTGATAGGGAGAGCTAATGGAGATGCATTCGAACTAGAGTTACTCAATTACAATCTGACATCAGCTTGTAGACCCCAGCTTTGCCTGAATACACATGAACACACACACACACACACACACACACACACACACACACACACACACACACACACACACACACACACAAAGTGGTTAACACACTACAGCCTAAATGAATCTCGTAACACAGCAGATATCACAGGCTTCATCAGGCTCTCAATGAAAGTGGTATCAGACAGAAAGTGTATATTCTGGTGTAACCTGGTAATTCCATTTACTACCAAGCGTTTACCTGACATTTTTATCTAGTGTGTGAAACAATAAATTGTACAAACTGCTTTAAATCCCTTTTTTACCAGATAAGAGTGTAAGTGCAAGAAGCACCAGACCAGCAAAGGTATGGTGGCCTGTATAGGCTGATTATACAGAAAGGTCCGATGAGATCTGTACCCCAGCCAGCAAAGCTAAATGTGTTTTAGTGTGCTATACTTCTACTTTCTACCTCTTATAACACCATATTCTTAAAACTATAATCAATACAGAGCATTCAAGTCGAGCTCTGATGCAGTCATATTGCTCTTCTGAATCACCCCAGCCTATGAACAACCAAATTATGTCATTGTGCCATTAATAAACATGATTCCTTTATTTACCTGATGGACTACTAAAACACGTAGTCGGGGTGGGGAGGGGTTGCAGTTTGGTGGGCTCGGGATCTCATTGCTGCTTTTTGCAGATGATGTGGTCCTGATGGCATCATCGGTCTGTGACCTTCAGCACTCACTGGATCGGTTCGCAGCCAAGTGTGAAGCGGCTGGGATGAGGATCAGCACCTCTAAATCTGAGGCCATGGTTCTCAGCAGGAAACTGATGGAGTGCCTTCTTCTCTTAGGGAATGAGTCCTTACCCCAAGTGAAGGAGTTTAAATACCTTGGGTGAGAGTGGACCATGGAGCGGGAGATTGGTCAGAGAATCAGAGCAGCAGGTGCGGTATTACATTCCATTTATCGCACCGTTGTGACGAAAAGAGAGCTGAGCCACAAGGCAAAGCTCTCGATCTACCGGTCAATGTTCGTTCCTACCCTCACCAATGGTCACGAAGGCTGAGTCATGACCGAAAGAACGAGATCCATGGTACAAGCGGCCGAAATGGGTTTCCTCAGGAGGGGGACGGCGTCTCCCTTAGAGATAGGGTGAGAAGCTCAGTCATCCGAGAGGAGCTCGGAGTAGAGCCACTGCTCCTTTGCGTCGAAAGGAACCAGTTGGTTCGGGCATCTGGTAAGCATGCCTCCTGGGTGCCGGAGGTGTTCCAGGCACGTCCAGCTGGGAGGAGGCCTCGGGGAAGACCCAGGACTAGGTGGAGGGATTATATCTCCAACCTGGCCTGGGAACGCATCAGGATCCCCCAGTTGGAGCTGGATAATGTGGCTTGGGAAAGGGAAGTTTCGCTGCTGGAGCTGCTGAACCCGCGACCCGATAAGCGGAAGAAGATAGATGGATAGATGGACTACTAAAATAAGCATTGCAATACACCTATTTTTTACCGGGCTTGTCTGTGCTGCAATCCCGGCCATTCAAGCCAATGCTTGATATTCCACCACGAGCGGCGCAGCACTTCCCAGAAGCATGCATGAAGCGGCTATCTGCTCTGTTCCACTAAAGATACGAGACAGGTTTATTTTCACGCAAGCCGCTGGGAGTTCAGACAACCGGGTATGAAGTGAAACAGCAAGAGCATCCAGTCAATTTGCCAAAATACAGCCCCCAATATTGTATGTCCCCTTTACAACACCATGAAGGATGAGAGATTCATCTTGGAGGTGGAAAAACATAATATGACATTACAGATCCTTTTTATAAGGAAAATGCAAGAAACGAGAAAGCATGGAGTTTAACTACAAGAGTGCTTGGAGTGGTTCTTTTAAGGACTAGAGACAATAAAATCTCAAATCAGTCAAAAAAGTCAGACAGGCAAGACACTCCGTTTGTGAGATGCTCCCAGTGTGGTATGGCACGTGGCGGAGGACAGAATAAAACTGTATTGCAGCCAGAACGCAGCACAGACATGTAAGTTACATGTCACCAGCATTAGCTCTAGATTTCTTGAAAAAAGTAAAAGAAAAAATCATCATGTTATATCAATCATGTTAAGATCAAAATTTGTAAAAACTGAAGTTGCCTACTGTGTTTTATTTTTATTTTGGAAGAATCAAATGGACTTTTCTGCTTACATAGTAACATCCATTATTACAATTTCTGAGAGCGGGGCTTGAGTGTGCAGACATACACATACACATGTACTCTACATGCCTCCGCAGACTAAGGTCAATGGTGCACTCAGATACAAATGATTCTCATTTAATATTAATAGGATATGCTAAACGCTAACACAGAGGAGAGGAGAGCACAGAACAGAACAGCATCTCTAAGTGAGTGTGTGTGTACACATGCATGTGTTTTCCAGCTGGGCAGAGACGAATGCCACTGGGACAGAAATAAAATGTAAGAATAATAAAACTCACTATGTCAACATTCTGGTACACTTTAAGTATGCATGTTAATAAAGGTGCTACCTATGGAGACAATCCAGCCAACTGATAATAACAGCATTGGTTGTTTCACACTTAAAACAACCTTATAAAGTAAATTACATGTTTTACATTGTCCAGACAGGTGAGACTGTGATTCATTGGTATTGTCGTATCAGAAGCAAATCTGGAAGTAGCATGATGTCATAATAAAGCTGTAGATATTCTTAAAGGAGGACAGTGAGGATGTTTGGCCACACAAAATGCCCCACTGTGATACCTGAGACCAATGCTCAAACGGTCGTATCAATACCTTTTGTAACAGACAATTTTAATGATTTTGGAAAGTATGACAAACAATACTGCCCTGCCAATAAGGGATGCCAAATCACAAAATGCTCATTTTGTGGGTCATTTTAGAGGAAAAGTCAAATGACCATTTTTGATTTGCAGGTTCAAAGAGTACTTGAACTATATTTGCTGGAATACATTTTTTTTTTATTGAAAATCATCTTTAAGTTGACTTTTCAAACTAGATTTTTTTTTCTGTCTAGATTTCAAAATAAGATTAAAGCTGCAAGCAGTGTTGGACGGGCCCTCGCTCCTCTGCACGTCAATCCACGCAACCGTCTGACACAACGTGCCAATAGAGTGTGTGGCGTTTGAGATGGTGTATTTCAAAAGCTGTACCAAGTGTAGGGGGTGGGGATAACCATCTTCAATGACAAATGAACTGTCTGCTGAGTTCAGTAATACCTTACACAAGAATCTACAATTAACAGGTCACTAGTTATGACAGGGCACTTGGCTTAAGCTTAGAGGGCGGGTCAAACCATCGCCAATGACAAAGGGACTCTCTGCTGAGTTCAATGATACCTCACACAAGACTCTACCTTAAATGGGTCATCAGTCATGAAAGGGGGCGTGTCTTAATAGGGGGAGGGCCAAACCATCACCAATGATTAACATATTCAAAAACTCCCAAAAATTGGCAGACGCATCAATCCTGGTGAATATGTACATATTTTAAGGGTATCGGAAATAGGCGCACAAAAATGGCTCGCTAGCACCCCCTACAAAGTAAAAAGAATTGAGCCCCTGCAGTATGTTTAACGTAGACTAACAAAACTTGGTACACATGTGTAGCATGTCAAGATGTACAAAAAAGCTAATTAGAGCCATACTTTAAACCCAACAGGAAGTCCGCCATTTTGAATTGAAAGTTTGAAATGCGAAGTGCGATTTTGGCCATTTCCACATGTTGACTCCTCCTAGAGATTTCAACTTCAAAATTGGTCTGTGCAATCTCAGGACGTTAAAGATGAAACGTTATTAAAAGAAAAACTTTTTGTCATAGGGCACAGCCGTGGCAGGGCGGCCATTTTGTGCGTTTCGCCATCAAAACAGGAAGTGGGTGTAACGTGATAGACTTCAAATTTGGTCTGTACCATCTCAACACCTTAAAGATGAAAAGCTTTTCATTAAACAGTGTGGGTGTTTTTTGAGCATTTGATGAACAAAGAAGTTGTTGTAACTTTAGTGCACATTGTCATATCTCGTCCCTCCAGAACTTTTCAACCAAGTTCAAATTCAACCAATCCCTGTGAATTTGGTACGACATGCAATTTTGACCAATCACCACACTTTTTCTGCAAATTTGACCAATAACCAGAGTATCCAATCACAGCAGTCCGGCGTGCACTCTGAGAGCCACTGACCAAGCGGGAGTGAACCCCCTTTCACAGCTAATGAACTACATGACGTAGAGTCTTGTCTGAGGTAACATTGAACTCAGCAGGGAGTTCCCTTTTCATTTGTGACAATTCGTAGTGTCTGAGTGCCATGCTAATACACAGTCACAAGGAGCGGCTTCCGCTAGTAACCCCGACGTGTGCAGAGGAGCGAGGGCCCGTCCAAGACTGCTTGCAGCTTTAATTTAGTTTATTTTCAAAAGGTAAACCTTTTACTTTTTAAGTCTCATACCGTTGCAACCTTAGTTAAGGTGCATACCTTACTTTGTTTCCTTATATCGAGTAATCATAAAATGTGAAACTAAACAGGTCTATTGTGGTACATTGAATGAATTTCATGAAGGTGTTACAGTGTAACATTCAAAGATAACCATTTAGGCATTTAAAACCTGTATATAAGCATAATGCAATCAAGGAAGCCATGTGTGAATGTGCCTCCTCTTCTGCCTACCTATTTCTGTCTGTACTGTGTGTGTATGTGTGTGTGTGTGTGTGTGTGTGTGTAACAGTCACTCGTTCTTTGAAACAAAAACAACCACTTAGGCATGAACAGCAGTGCTTGGGAGACATCAATATTTCAGTCAGGTGTGTCGAGAAAAAGAGAGAGAGGAAGAGAGAGAAAAAACATGTAAGCAGGAATGAGGGGGACCCTTGCCATTCTAAGGCGTTCCCATGACTGACGGAGAGAGTAAGGTTGTGTGTATATGTACATGCATGCGTGTGTGCCATTCCCCCATCCTTACCCCACCCCTGCACTCACCCTTGTGTGTACCACCTCTGTCACCTTTCCTCTAATCAGGAGTTTAAATCAATGACGTTGTCCAAAACTATAATTGCCACTCCTTAAACTGCTTCTCTCGCAATATGCTTTCACCAAGAAACCACTCGGCAGCAGAAATACGCCTCTGCGCGTGTCTGTGTGTGTATGTGTGAGCTGGATTAAGAGTACTTTCTCATTACGGCAGTGTCTGAACAAGTAGAAAGTGCTTCTCACATTGTTTTACAGCATCCTGAAACCTCAAAGCTCAGCACTAAGCAGCATAATATCCTGTAGTTTCACACAGATGCCTTAGCCTGGAACTCTGTCGTCACAAATTGTTCATGACTTAGACTCATGGGATGTCATTCATCAAACTTTTTTAATAATTAATTAATCCTATACAGTGGGACAAACACAAAAAGTTTCTGAGAGACTTATTTGTTGGGCCACTGTCTGAGTAAACAGTCCCTACCACTGACTATGTTTTTGTGCATAGTTGAGTTGCTTGGCTTTGTTTCCTTGTCGGAGGTATGGCTTTTTGGCTGCAACTCTTCCATGAAGACCACTCTGGAGACTTCTTTGGAGAGTAGATGGGTGTACCTGGGTCTCACTAGTTTCTGCCAGTTCTGAGGTGATGTCGCTGCTGGACATCTTCCAATTTTGTAGGAAAATAAAGTTGATGTGTTTTTTTATCTTGTTTTTCATCAAGTTTTCTTGGCCAACCACTGCGTCTACGATCTTCAACGTTGCCTGGCTTTTTGCAAGTGTACCTATAAGAACTGATGCTGGTTTGGAGGAAAAGGGTATTTGATTTAGATTTTTTTTTGTACGCTCCCTTTGCATTTTGTAAATTGATCAAAATAAACAATCATTAGTTATATTTTTGAAAGCATTCTTAGTTTACAGCATTTTAAGACCCAATATCTTGATGTGTGTCTGGCTTGGGAACTCACCATTGGCAGGGCTCAATCGGAGGGGTGGGATAAACGGTTGTCTTTCAAATTCCCTCTGCACAATATACGATAGCGCATCAACCAACCAGAGCAACGCTAGTTGATAGATTCAACTGGTAATTAATAGGGGTGGGAATCACCAGACGCCTCCAAATACGAAATCGTCACGATACTAATGCCACGATACGATATTATTGCAATATTAAACATATTGCAATATTCTGCGATATATTGGAATTTATAACCTTTTTTCTAACTTCTAATTTTTCCCAATTTCAAATGATGTCCCCAAAAGGAAACTTTGTGAATATCTCTTAAGATACATAAAAAGATACATTTCTGTGTTTGTTCATATCACTTCAATTTTATTGCTGCAAAACGGCATTATCAAGCAGACAAACTGACCAACACATATATAATAAAAGATTGATACTTGGCGCCTGTGTATCAATTCAGTATTGCCACTGAAAATATTGCAATACAATGCTGTATCAATTTCTTCCCCCGCCCCTAGTAATTAACATATTATAATAATATAAATTAATCCAACCCTTATGTTCCAAACATTTCCCTTTTGTTTTAAGGTAATGCCATACAAATTATGTTTAATCT
The DNA here is from genome assembly GCA_026937815.1 of Etheostoma perlongum. Classification (NCBI taxonomy): domain Eukaryota; kingdom Metazoa; phylum Chordata; class Actinopteri; order Perciformes; family Percidae; genus Etheostoma; species Etheostoma perlongum. Next base: position 8,743,542 of record CM049371.1, on the reverse strand, counting down.
TGTGACGTCTTGTGAGATATTCGTAATCGAATCGAGAGTTGAGTGTATTGTTACATCCCTTATTTTGGGTCTTGAATGAAATACAAATCCAACCCAATCTAATGTCTGATATGCAGTAGAGAAAGCACTAAACATTCGTTATTTATGGTTTAAACATAATAACCAAGATCCAAGAATTGCTCCAGATAGGTTGGGACTGGCAACTAGACTGCTACTGTGTGTGTGTGTGTGTGTGTGTGTGTGTGTGTGTGTGTGTGTGTGTGTGTGCGTGTGTGCATGTGTGCGCTTGGACTTTAGCTGCCAGTCTGTGTTAACCTTGGCTGATGTTCCATTAACCAGAGACAGGCGTTTCCTTAACCTGACAATGTACTGACAACAGGAAAATGCACAGACACAAACTGTTTGTCAATCGAATGAAACAACACTAACTACTTGCACCTCTATACAATGCACCCTGATGGATGGATGGGTAGATAGATAGATAGATAGATAGATAGATAGATAGATAGTAAATAAAAATTATGGTCATAAAAAATATGAAGGGAAAGGTGAGAATGACAATAGTGGCAAGATACCGGATTCTTCCGGCCTGTCCATCACAAAGAGGGACAGCGATGTAGAGAGAGAGAATGAGCAAGACGGTGACAGAGGGAGAAAGAAAGCAAGGTGGAAAGAGAGATGGAAATAGAGATGGAAAGAGAGATGTCTGGTTAACAAGGTGCTGAGCACGACAAGCCCTGGGGAGTCCACGCTCCCTTACCCTCTAAGATTAGATATCTCTCTCTCTCTGTCGATCCCACTCTGTCTCTTGTTGCGACACAAGGGGAACATGCCACTATCGCGGGGGGACGCCCCGTGAACGATCGCTGCCCCCCCCCACCCCCCATGATATATAATCAGTCTCTTTCTCTCATCCTTCTACATTCTTTTTCACCATTTATTTTGTTGAATTGTATCATTTCATCCACTTGTGCTGCAGTTGCAGTATCAAAGGAACGTTAAATATAATGTCAAAAACATGTCTAAGGATAGAGGGTGACATATGCTGTACAGTTTGTAAAGCCATAATTTGTTATTTAAGGCAACATCAATCAAATTAACATGACCTGACTTGACTAAATGTAAATATCTGATCACATCACAGAAGAAACATGTGTTTTGAGGCAGACGAAGGGCATGAGCAGTGAAGTGCAGGAAAAATGGCTTTTTACCTGTTCTCTCTCTATTTGACTCTATATCAACGACGTTTCATTCACGGGACTATTCCGGTGCCGCCGGGTGTCCCTCTTTTTAAGCCGGATGTCCCTCACCTTCGGCTCTCTTTGTGTTCGCATTTTATACTCTGGTCGATTTATAAGGACTATAGTTAACTACTCCTCAGTGTGACTGCCATATGTGCAGTTGTGTGTGTGTTAGGAATTTAGGCTTGAATTTGGGAGATATATATATATATATATATATATATATATATATATATATATATATATATATATATATATATATAAAATAACCCATCACACCACAAACCCATCTCTCTCTCTCTCTCTCTCTGTTGTTTGACACCTCTCTCCCACCTGAGCATTTCTGTGTCAGGACAAATTGGCCGAGACTCACATCTCTCTCTCTCTCTCTCTCTCTCTCTCTCTCTCGCTCTGTCTGCTCACAACTCAACCAGAGAGTGAAAAAGAAAGAACAAGAGAAGAAAAGAAAGAGAAAGAGATTGATAATTTGTGAAGAGTGGGGGAGGATGGGCAAAACGCATCAATGGAAAGGCAAGGATGGTGAGAAGGGAGGTTAAGAAAAAAATATTGTCATGATGAAACATAAAAAGGAAGAAAAAGGTGACTAATAGATGAAGAACAATACAAACTTAGATGAGCAGTATAGACTTTCTTTCTCTTTCTTTTTTTCTTACACCTACTTCCCCATGGAATTGAATTTCAGGTGTCTATGTATAAAATAAGTAGCGGTTTCCATTAAAGTCTAGTGTATTTCAAGCAAATGTTACAAATAAAATGCCAATTAAATGAAAGGCTAATTAGACTTATATTGATGGGGAGGCCTGTCAAGAACTGTTGGCCATGTTGCATGTCTTTTAAGAGGAAGTCAACGAAAAGCCTATGGCGGTATTTTAAAAATATTAATATAATATAAAAGATTGGAATCAGTTTGGCTGTTTAATACAATGATTCAACAAGAAAATCCATTGGCATGAGTTTCAGTGATGATTTAACAATAGTTAATAGTCAGATGCGGCCTGCAACAGTTTCATGATTCCACAGTGTGCATTCAACTCAGTGGGTCCAAAACGGCCGCTCGGTGTCTGAGGATCCCCTCATCTCCCCGTATTTCCACGGCTCCCGAAGCTGTGGACCATGCTTCGTAGGTGTGACTTTTTTGCTGTGTCATCACTATTGATATCTATGTCAACAAAAAAAGAATAGTATAGTAATAAGGATTTTGTCGACTGAGGGCTCACTGACGGATGATTCCACTTTAATAATTCATAGTTCAACTTTCAGGGGGCAGCCCTACCTCATTCACCTATACTACCTTTACACTGCCTTTCAGTTTGAGACTGTATGACCACATGTTTTAAGGCTAACATTTCAGGATGTCAAAACACTTGTAAGCTTGTTAAACTAAACCAACTATTCCTTGCCCATCGGTGAATTGTGGCCATGCTTTGTCATTGCATACAATGTAAATTTTGGCTGTGCACGTTGTCCAACAAACACTTTCACACTCACAAACACTATCTGTCGCAGACCTGTACTTTCTCTATCACACTTTAATACATGCACACCCACACACACACACACACACACACACACACACACACACACACACACACACACACACAGAGGCCTATAGCATTGCGACAAAGAGATCAGAGAAACGGGCAGAAAATAATAGAATCTTCATCCCAGTAATCCATATTCATTCTTCTCATCCCTCTTCGCCTCATCCCTCCCTGCATGCCACACTTCCCCATATCTGACATTCAAATGAGTTGTCTTTTCTCCCTTGTTAGACACACACACACGCACACACACACAAAAATGCATAAACATTCACTCACCATCTCTCTCTCTCACTCTCTTTCTCTCTCTCTCACACACACACACAGGCGCACGCACACACACTCATCCTCTTTCTTGGATACTTTCTGCCCCGTTGCACCCGTGATGGCAAATTGAGCGCCTCCCGTCTCTCTCTCTTTCTTTCACTCACCCCCTCTCTGTTGACTCCTCTCATCTTTCCTCCATCTTGCCCCTCCACCCGCTCCTAACCCCTCTCGTTCCCTCCATCCTGCTCTGTCTTTTTTTCTCTCTGATTTGACTACAGTGGCAGGTAGGGTTGAATCACAAACCAATGAAGGGAGGGAAAAAGCCTTTATGTGGTGAACGGGTGCGTGTCTGACACACACTTAAGACATCTCACTCACTCACTGCAATATATTATCAGAGGAATGGGCAACTACAGAGAAAGAGTTTCTCTGTGGAGAAATTCTACAGGGATTTTTATATGAAAAAGATAGAAATATTTCTTCATTTATTTGGCATGTAGCTGCTGAGTTTATACATTCTTACATATATCTATCTATCTATCTATCTATCTATCTATCTATCTATCTATCTATCTATCTATCTATCTATCTATCTTCCTTTGCTCTCGATCAGTCTGTCGTGGTCCTATTAGTGGAAGATGGAAGTGTGATCATGGTTAGTCTTTGCTAACAGGGAGCGTGCTGCCACGGATGACAAATATGCGCGCACACACACACACACACACACACATACACACACAGCCATGCAGAGAGAACACTTGGTGGATTTCATCACTGCTCGTAATTATGATCCTGTCAAGTCCACAACGTGGCAATCCATAACGACACGCACGCACGCACGCACGCACGCGCACACACACACTGACATGCGCACAAACAGAAATAGTGGACATCTCATATAAATGTCTTACACTCCCTTCCTAACCATACTAGAAAACATACACACCTATACAGCAATACAAACTTTCATGCAACAGAAGCTGGCAAAAGATACACAAACACAGATGCCAAAACATACACAGTGCAGTTTATAAGAGATGATCTGTGATTCCGTACATGAGCACACATTTAATTTGTGTAATTGTGGGGTTGCATGTGTATCTATTAAATATAATGCATTTTAGTTTTTGCATAATCTTACCAATTGAAATGATATCTGAACTCAATATGTGGCTGTGTGCATTTGTGTTTTTAATTGTGTTCATGTGTGAGTGTATGAGTATGTGTTTGTTGTGTCTGCCAAATGTGTGTGATGACATCTCTGTCTCCAGTGTTGACACCTCATGTGTCAGGGGAACCTATTAGAGCCCCTCGCAGTCTAACCCCAAACCTGACCCCCACCCTGATGTATGAGTGCATGCGTGTTTTTCTTGGGGCCATCGAACTGCAATTGTTGTTGTTGTTTGGATTTTTACTTTTCTTATTAAAAGGTTGACATATACATATCACTGACATTAATTTCATATAGGTTTTAGAAATTAAGACATTTCCTAAAAGTAACATAATTTACTGTTTCTATCCAACATATATATTTGTGTGTGAGTGTGTGTGTGTGTGTGTGTGTGTCTGTCTGTCTGTCTCTGTGTGTCCCAAAACTCCCAAACGAACCAGGGGGTCAGGCCTCTGGTTACCCCTGGATATCTGACCCTAAGACCTATTGCCCCATATAAATCTACTGGGCCATGCTGTGTGTGTTTAGTGTGTATGTGGTATGTGTAAGTACATGTCTTAACGTGTGTGTGTGTGTGTGTGAGTGTGTGTGTGTATACTATATATATATATATATATATATACAGTGGGTACGGAAAGTATTCAGACCCCTTTAAATTTTTCACTCTTTGTTTCATTGCAGCCTTTTTCCAAAAATCTAAAAAGTTCATTTTATTTCTCAGTAATGTACACTCAGCAACCCATCTTGACAGAAAAAACAGAAATTTAGAAATTTTTGCATATTTATTAAAAAACAAAAACTGAAATATCACATGGTCATAAGTATTCAGACCCTTTGTTCAGTATTTAGTAGAAGCACCCTTTTGATCTAATACAGCCATGAGTCGTTTTGGGAAAGATGCAACAAGTTTCTCACATCTGGATTTGGGTATCCTCTGCCATTCCTCCTTGCAGATCCTCTCCAGTTCTGTCAGGTTGGATGGTAAACGTTGGTGGACAGTCATTTTCAGGTCTCTCCAGAGATGCTCAATTGGGTTTAAGTCAGGGCTCTGGCTGGGCCATTCAAGAACAGCCACAGAGTTGTTGTGAAGCCACTCCTTCGTTATTTTAGCGGTGTGCTTAGGGTCATTGTCTTGTTGGAAGGTAAACCTTCGGCCCAGTCTGAGGTCCAGAGCACTCTGAAAAGGTTTTCGTCCAGGATATCCCTGTACTTGGCCGCATTCATCTTTCCCTCGATTGCAACCAGTCGTCCTGTCCCTGCAGCTGAAAAACACCCCCACAGCATGATGCTGCCACCACCATGCTTCACTGTTGAGACTGTATTGGACAGGTGATGAGCAGTGCCTGGTTTTCTCCACACATACCGCTTAGAATTAAGGCCAAAAGTTCTATCTTGGTCTCATCAGACCAGAGGATTTTATTTATCACCATCTTGGAGTCCTTCAGGTGTTTTTTAGCAAACTCCATGCGGGCTTTCATGTGTCTTGCACTGAGGAGAGGCTTCCTTCGGGCCACTCTGCCATAAAGCCCCGACTGGTGGATTGCTGCAGTGATGGTTGACTTACTACAACTTTCTCCCATCTCCCGACTGCATCTCTGGAGCTTAGCCACAGTGACCATTGGGTTCTTCTTTGCCTCTCTCACCAAGGCTCTTCTCCCCGATAGCTCAGTTTGGCCGGACGGCCAGCTCTAGGAAGGGTTCTGGTCGTCCCAAACGCCTTCCATTTGAGGATTATGGAGGCCACTGTGCTCTTAGGAACCTTAAGGGCAGCAGAAATTTTTTGTAACCTTGACCAGATCTGTGCCTTGCCACAATTCTGTCTCTGAGCTCTTCAGGCAGTTCCTTTGACCTCATGATTGTCATTTGCTCTGACATGCACTGTGAGCTGTAAGGTCTTATATAGACAGGTGTGTGGCTTTCCTAATCAAGTCCAATCAGTATAATCAAACACAGCTGGACTCCAATGAAGGTGTAGAACCATCTCAAGGATGATCAGAAGAAATAGACAGCACCTGAGTTACATATGAGGGTCACGGCAAAGGGTCTGAATACATATGACCATGTGATATTTCAGTTTTTGTTTTTTAATAAATATGCAAAAATTTCTAAATTTCTGTTTTTTCTGTCAAGATGGGTTGCTGAGTGTACATTACTGAGAAATAAAATGAACTTTTTTGATTTTTGGAAAAAGGCTGCAATGAAACAAAGAGTGAAAAATTTAAAGGGGTCTGAATACTTTCCGTACCCACTGTATATATATATATATATATATATATATATATATATAGTATACAGAGAGAGACAGAGAGAGAGACAAACCTAGACATCTCAGTCTCTTCTATCCATTGTTCTTTTCTATTTTCGCCCTTTGTGAGATTTTAAGTCTACCTTTAATTAACGGTCATCTAAAAAAGGTAATCTGGGTTTTGTGAGACAGGCACTGCAAGTACGAGTGTGACATAAATAATGGGCGGAGTCACGTGATTGGCTGGACAGAGATGGCGGCTTAAGGTGTAGCTTCTGGCCCAAATTTGTCAAATAGTTGTTTTATATGGTTCCAACTTCAATATGTTAACATTTTGTGCTCGTTAGAGTTACTTGAAGTAGAATGGCAAACAAGAACAAAGTCCAACGCGGCAATACGGATGCCATTGCAGCAAGCCTTCTATCAAACCACGGATTCAGCGCGAGTCAAGGGTCTGGATCTTTTCCTGCTTTATCCGTAAACACTGAAGATCAGAGACGGCGCCCAGTACAGAGCATTCACCTCCGCCGGGGATGCTGAGGACTATGTAAACCGGGCTGCGTACTGTCCTCCTGCTGCTGCTGCGGCGGGGAGAGCCAACGCTTCAGATTTTTTCACAGAGGGCACCGTGGAGCAGGACCAGGACTGAAACAACTGCCTGATGAACATGGATCGTTGGTTTGTCTTGTTCTCATAATGCGTCCTGATTTTTGTCGCACTGTTGTCTGATATGATTACAGAGACTGTGTTTCTGAGCGCTATGTCGACCTAGCTTAATATAGTCTACTCTCCAAACGTTAACTGGGCCACTGCTAGGCTAGAGTTTCCTTTCCAAGGTGTTTTGTGCCGTATCCAATCTTGATCACAGACTTAATTTGAATGTTAGCCTCTCTGGCTATGTTTCCCCCTTCTCTCCCTTCTGTATCAATGCCTCGCTAGGGCTGCACAATTAATCGAATTTTAATCACGATCACGATTTTGGCTTCCCAGGATCAAATTTGCATAGTCAAGAAATATTTTAAATGCCTCATTTCGTTCATAGAACGCTCCGTTTTTTTTTGCAAAGCCCCTCTTCCACTCCATAAACCACTGTCTGATTTTGTGCCAGTCAGAGTTGTTCCTTGAACCGTGCAGCTTAGTTTCTAGATGTAGACAGTCACGTTGGTCACAAGGTTTACCAGTTTACCAGTAAACGCAACATTTTGTCCCGTCCGTTGTTTTTCAGACAACAGCAGTGACCAGTGCTAGTCGGTGCTAGTTAGTGTCTGTTAGCTCACAGGGCTGTAGGGTGCGACAAACATTTTCCCTAGGTTGCACCGGTGCACCTAATGTCCTCGCATCCGTTACCTCTCCACAAACAAAGCAATGTTGTTATATCCATATGGTTTAATTTTGCGTTACATGACCCATTTCATCTGTAAAGCTGTGCCTGTGTTAGTATCTCTCCTCTTCTCTTACTCTCCGCTCAGCCCCGTCCCCATTCACTCACACATTGCTCCCAGCAACACGGAGAGACAGCGGCGTTCCATACTTCTGACATACAGTATGTCCACAGTTTTAATTGTTATTAACACAGCTGTATATTGTTAAGCATGACAGGCAAACCTGTATTTGTACCAGTGTTTCCGCTGGTAACTTTGCTATCGTGGTCGCCACGGTGAAAAACACAGAATAAGTTATTGAATGCAACTAACTTCAGTCCGTTGAGTAATAGCGTGTGAGACGGAGAATGCTGGACCTGGGCCAGAGATGTGACCCATGGCCAGAATATCATAGTTCATAAAAATGCAGCGCAGTGACGATACAGACATTTCATATGTACACGACATGTGCAACTCTGCTGACCCAGCTGTCACTCTGTCAGTACGTCCATCACACTCCCCCTCTCTCCCTAGCTCTTTTAATCAGTTATTGTTGAAAACAAGTGAAGGAGCTTTCTCAGAGAAACATTTTTTTTTTTTAAATATATCCTAGGCTATATATTTCAGATAATTTTCATTTACATGTGTTGCAGCTGTATGTATGTACAACATTCAACTTCAACATAAGAGGAATGTAGCACAATATGGATATGAAAGTAGCTATAAATAGACTATGTGACAAAATTTGATTTGGTCAAAATCAAAAAATAATCGTGATAATTAATCGTGATTTCAATGTTGATCAAAATAATTGTCATTATCATTTTGGCCATAATCGTGCAGCCCTATGTCTCACCTGTTGTTGTTATGTGTTTTTGTTGTTTTATGTTTTGTGTGTTGAGGGACTTAAATTTGGATGCACAATTGTTAGGATTTAGCAAAATGAAAGGCAGTAGCAATATCCACATGCACTTTCATTTAGAACGCAGCTTTTTGATAATGGATGATCTTTCATTTTTAGTTTGGAATTGTGGTGGACTGAATGCTCTTCATAAACGAGCCAGAACTCTGGGCTTACAAAAAAGAGAAATGTTGACATTGCATTATTACAGGAGACTCATTTACTGCAGGTGGAAACCGGCCATTTAGTCAATAGATTCTATCACACAATTGCATCCTCAAAAATAGCTCGAAAACAAAAGTTGTGGCCATTGTTGTCAAACAAAATCTCCCACCTAAAGTGTTGTCCTCTTGGTCAGATGATACAGGCAGGAGTGTGATCTCAACAACAGAATTTGTTGCCAGAAAAACTGCATTTGTGTCAGCTTATGCGCCTAATGTTTTTGATGGCAATTTCTATAATACGCTCACCAATCAAATGCTGGAGTTAATGGACTGTTCTTTTATTGTTGGTGTATATTTCAATGTTGTGTGCACCTTGGCAGAGGCATTTGCCCATTCATCCTATTCAGAAGCCCTTTATGCACATTTTGCCCAATTAAAGGACAAGGCACATATCTACACATGTTCTGAGAGTGCGCTCCCGTTGGTCAATTCTGGAACAGTATTGTATCCAAAATCTCTGCCTTGTTTAATATTACTGTGCCTGTTACTGTTAAGGTCTTACCTGTCAGCCTTTGAGCTCTCTGGGACTCAGAAATGTGCTGTGTTTGCTGGACTTACAGCTGCAAAGAGGACGATTGCGTCCCGTTGGAAAACACCACACAACCTGTCTATCCACACGTGGACCCTTTCCTACCTGGATGTGGTCTATTTGGAACTGTTCACGGTGCGGATAAATGGTGTCACAGGGAAGATTCTGGATATGTGGCGGTGCATTACTGACTCTGTGAGGTCCTCTAACTTGCGCTGGTGTGTTTGGGCCCTTGTCTTGTGTCTGTCTGTGTGTGTCTGTTTCTGCGTGTGTCATTTTGTCTCCCTCCCTGCCTTTTTTTTGTTGGCCCTGGGAAGTGTTCTCATCTGTGTATTGTTGTAATTGTTTGTCACTGTATGTAAATGTAAATATGTAAAAAAAATTTTTTTACAAAAAATAATAATGGGCCTTCATAAATATATAAACCTTAAATTACTAAATAAAAATAAAAATCCCAATTTGTTCATCCTTACCACCTTCTTGTTTTGTTCACTTTGATTCCTTTTTTCCATCTTGACCTCATCTACCCTTCCATAAACTCTTGTACAGCCTTCATATTTTTCAGGATTTCCTTTATTGCCCTCAAATTAAAGTTATGTTGAGGTCATCATGAATGAGAATAACAAATTAAATGACAAATGTCATTTTGTTGGTTACCAAATGTACTGTGGCTTCATGAATTCTAATTACAATATAAAGGACAACATGCTGCTGTGTATGTTTGTTATTCCTATTTTTATATATTTTGTATTTCTCATATTCCAACCACTGCATGATTTTCTTGTGAAGGTCACAGAAAAATAAATTCTAGGTTAGGGTAAAGGCTTGTATCTTTATGCAGCTGGCAGAGGAGACTAAACAGCACTTTCACCCCGTGTAGATAGTGTGTAGGGCTTAATGTGTTGAATGTCAGTGGATATCAGTCAGCAGGTCTTGTGCTTCACTCTGCTCTACACAGTCAACACTGCGTTTAAACCCTAAATGACATTGAACGCGCGCGCGCGCGCACACACACACACACACACACACACACACACACACACACACACACACACACACATAAAGAGGTTTTACCTTCTTCAATGGGAAGGAAAGGAGAAAGTGAGAACAATGTTTACATATCCTGCAAAAGATATATGACTATAACAACTATTTTATCAACTTATCTACTAAAACATCTAGGGAGAAACTTAACTCTCTGTCATACAAGAGCATAAAAGAAACATATCTAATACATGTTCCTTTTCTTATTTTTAAATTTGCGATTTTCAGGTCCCTCCAATCCCACAGCACAATTAAAACATTTTCCAATTTAAATTTTCAATTTAGAAATATCTGATTCAATTGTGGAAGTGTTGTGTAACACCAAATATGGCTCCAAACTCATGTATTCACCCTAAATAAAGTGTAACAGTAAAACAGAGCACAAGTTCAAGCACAAAGAAACAATCCCAGAACTTGCAGTGCATCAATGCCTTCCCCAGACACTTTAACAGGTTTTCCAACCCGAGACTTGAGCTTGGTCATCAAATAGACATTTCAAAGGGTCACCCCCTCTACACCTTTGAATGTCAGGTAAAACAACGCAGGCAATATTATTGTACAGCTGTCTTGTCTGGCATCCTGCTTATTTAATCCCTATACCTTTTTCATTGTGGAAACAGGTCAGCACCTGATTGATGTGTTGGGTAAGTTTCCTTTTTAGTGATGTTATTATATGCAGCTTGAACACAACATTTAAAGATTTAAAGAGGTAAAAACAATACAATCTTCTCTACCATCTTCTTTCAGCCTTCTCCCTCTCCTCCAATCTCGTGTTTTCTTACCATGTCCCTCTCACTTCAAAAATCTCTTACCCGAGCTAACCCTGACTTCCTCTCTTCTCCTTCATCACTTCCAGACTAATTCACTCCCTCCCTCTCTCCTGTCCCCTCTGTCTCTCCCCTGTTCCCTATATTCCCTCTTCCCTTCACACACACCTCTCTCTCTTCCTCTCTTGTCTCTCTAAACTCGCTCAAGCACAACTAAGCCGGGGGTTTGAGTCCCAATGAGAGCGGTTAGGGCAATCAGTGCTTTTCACACCCTCTGATGTTCTTAAAAGGTGGAGGGATCAGATGCCCCTGCTGTACTGCTGCACTTCACTGACACACCAAGCACACACACATCCACATACACAAAAACAAACTCACATGTTCACATACACAAATATACCAATGATCCCAATATGGTCAGACACACTCACAAATCCACACTCAATTGAACACCCACATCCGTACACACACACACATGCACACAAGCTCTCTCACACACACACACACACACCACACACACACACACACACACACACTGGGAAATCCTGTTGAGCTAAAATGAGCTGGTTATTAAGGTCAAAACTGCCACACTGACAGAAGAGAGACACGCAGTGTCGATACGCACCAGCCCAGAAACACAACCACATTTGCAACAGGATTTTGTCAACAGTTGGGAAATCTATTTCAGAGTTTACTAATAACTAACTAAAAATAGTTTGCAGGCTGTATGCCTCTGCATCACTTTACAGCAAACCAAATACAAAGTTAGATCACTAACTTTGTATAAACCTCTTTAGAAAATAATGTGCTGTTGCCAAAAAGTTTATTTCCTGTCATCTGTATTGCTGAGCATGTCCATTTCCACATCTATAAAAAAGGGTTATGGTACTTTAAATGGTTGGATAACAATTATTTTACTGTGAAATTATTGAGGGTTTTGCTTTTGTAAAAAAACTGAAAAGAGTGAATGGGCCAAGCTGTAACTGTAAAAACTTTTTAGTGAATCATAAGAATTAAAGAGTTCACAGTGTATAGGTGGCATCTCTGATTGGAAATATTAATATTAACAACTTAAACAATTCTTAGAACAAATGCAACATAAAGCTTAAAAAGGAAGCGTGCAAGTTAAAATGCTTAGAACTAGTCCTTGCTGGTGTATCATTCAGGTCTGTGGGATCAGGTGTGCATGATGGTGTGATATAAAATGCAGTTAGGAAACTGAATGTACAGCTCCATGTTCTCCGTAATGCGGCAAAGAGCAGTGACGCTATCAATTTACACCGTAACGGACAGCACAGTCACTTTGCACCAAAGTGAAAGACACCAACACACACACACACAGGCACAAAGTTCAGGTGGATTAATTCACTGCATCATGTCATCAATCCTACCTTACCCCCTACTGTCAGAAAGGAAGGAAAAAATGTGTAAAAAAGGAAAATTGAAGCATAGTGCCCTTAATACTGTGCTAATATCTCCATCTTCTCTCCACCTTCTCTTTTCAGCCGTCCCTCTCTTTTCTCCTTTTATTTTTACTCAATTTTCTCCTCTCTTCTACTTTCCTATCCGCTCTTCATCAATCCATCCTCTCCTGCAGCCTCAGCCAGCCGCCTTGATGAGCGGAGGCTCTTAGTCACATTGAGGTCACACACGCGCACACACACACACACACACACACACAAACACACAGGGAAGGGGTCATCCTGGCAGGGTTACACTGCACAAAGTCAGCTTCCCATAATGTGGCGGCTGTCGCCTGCATCACACCCTCATGATCCAATTAGAAGCCTCGATTCCTCCAATCAGCTGCTGTGGCACCCAACGGGTAGACGAGCAGGCAGAGGCAGGCGGGCAACGCCAATCTCGTAAGTGCTTTTAAGGGATTAGAAGGTGGGTGGAAAGTAGGGAGGGGAGGGGAACACCTCTCTCTCTCTCCATCCTTGGGGTTCTCGTTGTGTTGCTGAGACCAGAGCACTAAAATACCTCTTAATTAGCACCACAAATTATTGCTGCACTTCCACATATACTAGTGTACTAGAAGTATAGGAGGCAAAACAAGCACTTTTGTAAAGGTAAATACAAGCTGGACAATTGCCCTATTAACTTCCATTGCTTGTTTCGCCACTGCTGACTGCAGCAATCTCGCTTAATACTGGACCAATGTCAAAGATTGTTGTTCCCATCAGTCACTTAGAAACAAAAACATAGGAAAATACGGTCCAGGTTGAAAAAAACAGTAGATACCCTTATTTTTAAATTTTAAGGTACTGCTTGTGCAAAGCGCTAAGAATACATTTCAGTGGCATTTAGCTTAATAATGTGTGCCTGTGCATGCCTTCACAGATGTCCTTGTGTAATCCATTAGCTTTTAAGAGAGAGACAGAGCAAGAGAGTGGTAACAAGGGAGAGAGCGAGATCTTGATAAGGTTCAGAAACCTGGCTGTAGTAAGAACCCGTTATCAGAGTTCCTAAAGGGCAGATAACACAGGAAACCACAAACACTTTAAATTACAGATACACTATCCAGAGTATATCTACTTTTTGTTTATAATAGCACTCACTAATTACACACACACACACACACACACATCTTTAAAAATGCAGATATGTGCACAGACATACACTTATTGTAACAGGCAAACAACCATGCACAAAGGCAAACACACTACACTTTTTCGGCCTTATGTACTTGTTATCCGTGCAACCAGTCAAAGTTTAAAATTGGCAGAAACTTTATCGTCAATAAACCATTTAGTGAAGGTCAATATTTAGAAGAGAAAAATACATGTTTTTTTAAAAGGCTTATAGCAGCCATTATCCACAGATCCCACACACACGAGAGTTGGGGGCATGTGTTTGAGGTAAAAATGTGTGTTATAATATCTTTAATCAAACATTTAATATCAAAAATTCTGATATAGGAAAATATCACCAGGCCTGTGCTTTTAGTGAGGTGGGTTTATCTACTGTATGTCAAGCAAGCGGGCACACACACACACACACACACACACACACACACACACACACACACACACACACACACACACACACAGGTAGGATAAGTGTAAGACCAGTGAGGTACTGATCCTTTACATCATAGCTGATAATATACTCAGTGTTTTTTTTTTATGTAATCTGTTATCTATGACCTCTGTTGAGATTTGTAGACAAATGCAACTACACTGGCAGCACCCAAACCATTCACCCTCCTGAGTCTCGAGTTACTGTGGCCTGTAGTTGATTAAGTTAATCAAATGACATTTCAAAATACAGTGAGGTAGGCTATCGAATTACAGCAGAGTAGGTTTCATAAATTGCCATTCCAAATTCGGTAAAACAAGCACTGCTTCTCTTTCGGCTGGGTTTAGCTTGAGACTAAGTGCTTTAAAGCTACATTGTTTACTAATTGAATTGAGTTGAGATCATATATCGCAATAAACTCTCTCTCGCCACGCAGTCAAAGTACGTATTGCAGCTACGCTAGCCATCACACTTCAAAAAGCGAAAGTGTCCAAAAGGAGGTCTATCAGCCGTGGTTGTTGAAGTGCACGTCAGAGAGTGGCGCAGACGCTCACTTCACACCATGAGCAGGCACGCGCGGCACCCGACGGAAAGGAGAGAGAAAGAAAAAGAGACTGCAGCGGTCTGGAGGATAATTAACTAGTTGGGATGTGGTGTGTGCGTCCAAAGCAGCTCCAAAGTTCACTCTTTTTTCTTATGACACCAGTCTCTTGCTCTTTTCAATATCCAGTTTGTTTTTCTGGGTGAAGAAAAAGACTCCAGTTTCTGAACTTTGGATTTTGAATACATGTGGTCCACCATGTTTCCTTCTTCAAACTTGCAGGGGCCAGGAAGCAACGATACCCATTAGCAGCAGCTGTGAGTATGTCCCTTACCAGCCAACGTATTTCAAGACGGCACATGACTATGGAGAGTCTACCCCTGTTCATCCAAGCGCAAATGTAATGCCAATAAGCATACTTAAAATTGATGGTGGTGGTCAATATTCATAAAAAAGGACAAGTTTGTGAACGGGCAACACAGATTTTGATAACGAACTACAATTAGCTTTAAAGACTATATGCTGTAAAGTAAGCTATATGTATAAAGCAATGCATGTAGTAAAAAAGTTACTGAAGTATAAATAACCTGATCAATGCCGTTAATACATTGTATCAATTTTTGTGCTAGACAAGCCTGTGACACTACACTTTGGAGGAGGAAGAAATCTACTAATTATATTCCGAATTTTTTCAATACAAATGAAACTCTTTCTTGGGTGCATTTTGAGCCAGTGGAAGTAAGTCTATAGCAGGTTTTGCCACATGCAAACCCCAAAACCAGATTATCCTCAACCTGGTAAGAAATGTAAAATGCAATTACAGTAATAACTAACATGTTATCAATGTATGTATTCACTGGCAGTGGGCAGAAAGAAACCTACATCGTACTGCATCCGTACTGACTGCATGATAACAAACTTTTATTTATTTCGTTTTTTTAAGGTCAACATTGTTGTGTTGGTCTGTGTGTGTTCACCCACCACTGTGCAGGTTTTATCTTTCTCCTAAGCATTTTGCTTAAGGCGTCAGGACCTCAATTAAAAGAACTGCTTGTAGCAGTCATGAGCTTGAAACACACACACACACACACACACACACACACAAACACACACACACAGAGAGACACACACACACACAGCACCTCTCAAGTATGAATATTTCACAATATCTAAGTCCTTTTACCTTGGAATGACCTGATTGTCCCACCCTGTATATGTGTGTGTGTGTGTGTGTGTCACTTCATTTCCATAAAGGTATGTGGAAGTGCATTCAATCTACTGCTCGAGCAAAGACATTGACACTAATACAGACCCAGAGGACTTGGTCCAATGACACAGAATATTTAGAACATTAATGCCCTTTTTCTTAGTTTTACATCTCTGTGGCTTAGTGATGTAGCCTTTGTCCTACTTTCACCACATTGGTTGAATGGGACGAAATATAACTCATGACACTAATCACAACCCATTTCCTTCTGAACCACCTATGCTTTCTTTAACGATTCCCTAAATAATATTTGATAAAAATGTTATTTGTGACGTAAATTGCCTTAAGATAAATCCCACTCATCTTCAGAGTTCCCTCTTTCTGATTTATAATTATTTTTATAATAAGACCATCTTCAAACGTCCATTGCATCAATGACTAATTATCATAATTGTGTTTACATTACATGCCATTAGGTTGAATTCCCCACAAGGTTCACTGGATTGCTCTATGGCATAAAACAAGAGGGTACTGTTGTTCAAGCACCAACAGGGCTGAAGCTGTCTAAATGTCTCACACTTTTATAAAAAACAACAAATATCTTAATTCAGCTTCAATGCTATGATCACCTTCAAAGGGTGCTTTGAGTCCTTGCGCACTTGATGTTTTTTTGGTTCTCCAAAAGCAGCTAAATCATAGGTGTTTTATACAGCTGTCACCTACTTTAATAGCTACAGTGAGTTAGTTTGCACACAAAACACACATCCAGTTAGGGACACACACACATGTAAAATGAGAGCAATAGGGGAATTGCTTTTTCTCACTCTTTTTGTCTCTCTTTCTCCATGGTAATTTAAGAGGCCCAGTTAAAAGTGTCTCAGAGAGAAATGCAACACACATTCTGTGTGCACTAATCACATGCGGCAGCCTCTTTCTAAGTTCTCAGCCTTGCATCATTTACCAGGCATTTTAAACAAATTCCACACAGCGAGGTGAGTTGCGGCACGCGTTAAAGAGCCAGGCTGGCAGTACAAGAATTACACAGTGAAAAATTCACAAAGTGTATTAGAGCTCAAACTGCTGTGCCTAGGACAGATGATTTTTTTCATCTTAACTAAAGAAGGAAAATCCTCCAAAGCTAGTATATTGTAGCTGGTTCTCACTTCTTTTAAGGGGATGTGTGTTATTTCAGGTGTGTTATTAAGAAACATGTACAACATGTACAACATTTCCTTCCACCTTCTTTGTGTTGGTATTTTAAATTCGGTGGATTATTAAGGAATATTATTGACTGCTCTTCAGATCTCTGCAGGGTAAATTGAGACAGCTAGCTATACTATCTGTCCTATCTGTGTTTTCTCCCGCACAACTATTTTGCAGCGGCTCTGTGCGGAGTTAAGCACCGCCCATCACGATTCTGAATGGTTTAAAGAAATGCCATTAAACCAGGGCACGCTTTCCTCCCTTTCCTATTCAACTAGCCAGACCCTCCTTCAGAATGCTTTGGAGGAGGGTCTGGCAATGCGAGACTAAGGTCAGACTGGTGGTGCAAGCAGTAAGTTCACTGTAATATGAATTTTGGAAACAAAAAACTCAACACTACTGCACCGAATCCATTACCCCCAGATAGGATGACAAGCAGGAGAGAGGAATGAGATGAAAAAGTCCCTCACAGCATGTCGCTTGCTAATTTAAAAAGAATAATGAAGGAAAGGAACATTGCCTTGACAGCTCTGACAACTCATTCCTTTCTCTGTCTCACCCATGTTTTCCTTTTGTCCTCTTTTTCCACTTATCCCCCCTTTACTGTCCCCTCTCAACCCTCTTCTTCCTGTGTCCTCTCTCTCTCTTTACCCTGTGCTTGCCAAACACCTCTCTCTTGTGTTCACATGAAAGACAATTAGGCCCAGTGACATCAAACCCTGCAATGACAGTTGTGTCCACACACAGAGAGGCACAATCCACCTCTCCTCTGCCAGACAGCTTTCTGTTCACTCCGAGAGAGGTAGAGGAGCCCATGGAGAGGAGAGGAGGGAGAGGAGAGGAGAGGAGAGGAGAGGAGAGGAGAAGAGATCAGATCAGATCAGATCAGATCAGATCAGATCAGATCAGATCAGATCAGATCTTGGGCCACTTAAAGAGACTTTAATTGTGTAGTGTGCATACTAATTATGATTATGCATTATCTTCAGAATTTATTTACATGGTGCCTCACAATCAAAGGCAACTCCTCATTTATATCCCAACTATGAAGAGAAAGAGAGAAGCAGGAGAACCGTATGTATAGAAAGATGCGTCTCTGTCTCTGCAAAAAGACTACATAATGTATGCTTCCATGAGTGTGTGACTTCTTAGAATTATCAGCATTACCACTTGATAGTTTCAGGTAATATATATATTTTTTTAAACTTTTTGTGTAGATTTAAAATAAGTCATTAGAGATTTTGTGTACTGCTGCACAGATGGTGCTGACTGCTGACCACAACGTCCCTTGAAGAAAAAAATGATAAAAAAAAACTTTAAAAAGGTATCCATTAAAAACTATAATAATGAAATGAATGATTAAGCTAGTAAATGATGAATGAATGAGGAAAGAGCTCACCTCTTACCAGCATAATCAGGCTATTGATTAAGTCAGCTTTTCTCATCGAATTGACCATTTCTTATAGATTATCAATACTTGAGCCACTTAGGCCATTTAGAGGTGACTATGCAGCAAGAGCCCTGTTGCAACTAAGGAGCATGGAATCTAGTCACATTTAGTAAAAAGTATCTGTGTGTGTGCTTTTTTCCAAGTGCTGCAATCATGTATTTTGAGTAGATAAAAAATGATCACGTATTGATTTGAGTAAATTCCTGTCTTGTTCTTCCATTAACAGTGAAATGAAATTAATGTATATTTTTTGTGATTATCAAAAAATGCTTGGGCAGATTTGATAATTAATCAAATGTGACACTCAAAAAGAAAAGGGAGAACTACTGTGTGCGCGCGCGCACACACACACGCACACGCATGTGCACGCGCACACGCACACACACACACACACACAGATGTTTCCACTAAATGTGGTGGGAAGAGAAGGGGAACCCGAGCTGGATCAGGAGTGGGATAACAGGAGTCCAGGAATAGTGGCAATCAATGAATGGATAGATGGGTGGATGGATGGAAGGACGGAGAGGGGTAGGTGGTGAATGGGGGAGAGTTTAAGGGAGAAAAGATGAGTGGTCTCCTGGGTGGAGTGGTGATAGTCTTGCTGGGTGTCTGTGAGACCAAATCCTTTCCAAGCTGAAGGGAGAAAAGTGGGAGGAGAGGAAAAGAGACAGGTAGGGGATGTGAGGAAAGGAGATGAACAAACAGCATAAAGGCATTGGAGGAGATGAAGTGGACAGTATTATCAACCTCACACCTCTTTTCCAACATTTCCCTCTAATTGAACATTATTTAGGATTTGGGTTTAAGTCATTGCATTACAATTACATTTTTATTAAATGAACTGTAATATTAACTCAGAGTCATGTCACCTACAGACGTTTTCTGATGACTCTGCAGTTGCTGGGTGTATAAGGGATGAACAGAAGGGAGAGTGCAGAGCGCTGGTGGATGACTTTGTGGAGTGGTCTGGTAAGAATCACCTGCTGCTGAACGTGGATAAGACCAGAGAGATAGTGACTAACTTCAGGAGGAAGGGAACAGCTGCGCAGCCCCTTTGCATCCTGGGAAGAGACGTGGACATGGTTTAGGAGTACAGATACCTAGGTGTCAACATCGACAACAGGCTGAACTGGAAAACCAACAGTACTGCTGTTTACAAGAAGGGGATGAGCAGACTCTATTTCCCAAGGAAGCTGAGATCCTTCAATGTGTTCAGCAAAATGTTGGAGATGTTCTACCAGTCTGTTGTGGCCAGTGCTCTGTTATCCTCTGCCATCTGCTGGGGCAGCAGCATTGGAGCCAGCGACACAAACAGACTGAACAAACGGAAAACCGATCAGGAAGGCTAGCTCCGTGATCGGCTGCAAACAGGACACGTTTGAAGCTGTGGTGGAGAGGAGGTCACTGAACAAACTGTTGTCTATCATGGATAAACCCGACCACCCTCTCCACCCCACATTGGTCCAACACTAGAGCACCTTCTATAAGAGGCTCCGACAGCTTAGATGTCGCACGGACCGCTACAAGAAATCATTCCTACCACAGGCAACACAACTTTTTAACACCTCATCACTGGGTTCTAGATAAGACTCTGAGACATCACAGTACTGCACTAAGTGCAACCTGCACAATAGGTTTATCTACATATTTCTCATACTATTTAAACAGTTGCACATTTTTGCATTCCCAACTTTATATTCAAAAATTTGTTCTTGTATTTTATTCTATTATTATTTTTTGTATATTGTATGTACGTATATTGTATCCTAGTATTTCATTAATATTTATATTCTGTGCTGTGTGACTGATTTTGCTGCTGTAATGCTATAATTTTCAATTTTTTGGGATCAGTAAACATCTATCTATCTATCTATCTATCTATCTATCTATCTATCTATCTATCTATCTATCTATCTATCTATCTAAGCATACCTTACTTCAATATTAGACAAGCTGTGGTGCATCACTAAGTAAAGGCCATGTATTTAATGAGTAAGGCAATGGTTTAAACTAGGGCTGCACAATTAATCGAATTTTAATCACAATCACGATTTTGACTTCCCACGATCAAATTTGCGTGATCAAGTGTTTTTGTTTTTTTAAATGCGTCATTTCATAGAACGCTCCGGGTTTTTTGCAAAGCCAATCTACCCTTCTGTAAACCACTGTCTGATCATGTGCCAGTCAGAGTTGTTCCCTCCACTGCACAGCTTAGTTTCTACATGTAGATGTCACAGAGGACAGAGTAACGGGAGGAAAATTCCACAACAGATAGCAGTCGGTTATACGTCGGTCTCAAGGTTTACCAGTTTACTAGTAAACACAACATTTTGTCCCATCTGTGTTGTTTTTTTGAGACAACAGCAGTGATCAGTGCTAGTCGGTGCTAGTTAGCGTCTGTTAGCTCACAGGGCTGTAGGGCGCGAGTAATATTTTTCCTCTAAGCACCTAATGTCCTTGCATCCTCTGTAGTGTTGTTTATATCAATATGGTTTAATTTTGTGTTACATGACCCATTTCTTCTGTAAAGCTGTGCCTGTGTTGGATCTCTCCTCTACTATCTCACCTCTTACTGTCCGCGCAGCACCGCCACACAGCGGCCGCCGGTCCACACTTCTGACATTTGTCTACAGTTTTAATTATTATTAAGCATGAGAGGAAAACCTGTATTTGTACCAGTGATTCTGCTGGTAACTCTGCTATCGCGGCCACGGCGAAAAACACAGAAGAAGTTATTGAATGCAAATAACTTCAGTCCGTTGAGTAATAGCGCGTGAAACGGAGCCTGCTGGACCTGGGTGAGAGATGTGACCTATGGCCAGAATATCATAATTCATAAAAATGCAGCGCAGTGACGATACAGACATTTCATACACACAACGTATGTAACACCGCTGACACGCCGTTCTACCCGTGCTGGACCCATTCTTAATGAATCAGCCGTCTCTCTGTGAGTACGTCCATCGCACTCCCTCTCTCTCCCTAGCTCTTTTAATCAGTTATTGTTAAAAACAAGTGAAGGAGCTTTCTCAGATATACATTAAAAAAAAAAAAAAAAAATATATATATATATATATATATATATATATATATATATATATACTGTATATATATCCTACGCTATTTATTTCAGATAGCTAATTTTCATTTACATGTGTTGCAGCTGTATGTCTATACAACTTCAACATAAGAATGTAGCATAATATGAATGTGAAAGATGTTATAAATAGCCTTATGACAATAAAAGTTGTTTGGTTAAAATCAACAAATAATCGTGATAATAATCGTGATCACAATAATCGTGATTATCATTTTGGCCATAATCGTGCAGCCCTAGTTTAAACGGTTATTTAGTCAATACATCAGTAATGACAAATATATGTGATTAATCAAATACATCATATGTCTGCATTGCAGTTATATGTTTGCAGTAAATATTCAGCAGTGGATACCACATCTGCTAACCAAGAAGCCCTTTTATATAAACCTAGTATCTACAGTTATGTTATAATTGAACTAGTGGCGTAGGCAGAAATAGTATTTTGGGCGGGCAAGTACAAAAGTAAGTAGGCCATTTTCAAAAAGATGTACAAGTAAAAAAAAAAACAGCAACAATTTTACCTTCCAACATATACTGCATTACGGCAAACGCAGTACTGTGTACAACATGCCAACCAACAAAGCTCAGTCTAAAAAGTTTGTACACAACAATATAGACAAAAACCTCTCTATTCAGGCTCAAATATATTTGCACCGGCAGAACCAGCAGCATTGGCTTTGCACAGCACCGCTATAAAATTAACCATTTTATTGCACAAAATGGCAAGTAAAAATGAACCCAAACATCAGAGAAGGCGTTTACATACTATATGACATAGAATAGCCTATATCAAACAGAAATCACACATGTAACATGAAAGATATAATGAAAAGTGTCCAGCAAGGCGCCAAATCTTGAACGGTGTAACGAGTCGACGGCAGGATCAAAGAAAACTAAAAAAGATAAGTTATCTTCTTATTTAATGTGGGCCAAACACAACAACGAATTTTTATCTAGAAGCCATCGTCAGTGTTTACCATATTTTTACTAAATAGGACGGTTACTAGGTTACTTAAATAATAACGCAAGGAGCATGAAACACATTGTAGGCTGTAAGCTCTGCTGGGGAAATTTCATAGACAGTTAAAGAAATGGACCAACAAATCCCGTTGTTCTGGACAGACACCAGTGAAGGATATTAGAAGCACTTTTCCGGTGAGTGCTGAGCGTTACTGCGCAGCCTCCAACTGAGCTTGACGACGTAGATGTGATGTGAGCAGTGTCTGAAAGTTGTAAGTCTTCTGGTTGCTGTGCCAAGAGAACTCTCAATTGTTCCCCAGCTTGTAGAGACGGCGAGCGTAGGTACATGCTAGGAGATAACATTGGCACAGGCTAATTATTGCTAACTAAAATGCTAGTTAACATTAGTAATTAAACCTTAACAGCTAATGTAAGTTGAAACTGATTGCGAGCTTCTCCTGACAATACAGTGATTTATCGACTACGTGACAGCAAGTTGCGTGGTTATGACACAATTGTTAGCCTATTTTTACAAAAACATCTGCTACGGAGTCACAACGTGAGATACAAGGTAATTATACATTGTTGTTTAAAGACTTTATTTTTAAAGTCTTTAAACGTTTCAGATGCAAAGTCATTTACTGTCAAAATGACGTAAAAATTAATGGTGGTCAATGGAATGCTAACGCCTGGTGAGTGCTTCATAGCACTAAAATGGCGCCATAGGAGCTACGCTTAGAGAGGAGAGGCTTACCCCCTTAGGAAATCTGCACATGCTGCAAAAAAACTTATTCTTAAAACTCCTTATTTACACTGTATTCCATCCAAGAAAACTGTCCGTACCACTTCAAATTGAAGCAGTACGTTGCGTAACACATCCATGGTGCATTGTCTAAGCCAGCTCGCTAACGTTATCCGCTGAAGGCAGCCCCGAGAGTCGGCCTGTTGTTACCATAGCAACCACCTACGTTCTGAAGTCTTCCTAATTGTTTGATCCTTATTCTCTGGTAAAACAGTTTTGTTTTAATCAGAAGAGAAGACACATTAAAAACACACAACTACAGTACTTCTGTTTCTATTTCTGTTTTACATACCCTTGAATATTTTTCATAACAAAACATATTTTGATCAAACTTGGCAAGACGGGCCAGCCCTGGCCCATTACTGACTACTTTCTACTTACTGACAGCAAAATGCCTAAAACAACAATGTGTCAATGTGAATCTCACAGTAAAATCATATTGCAATCCAAATGTAAACATACCACTTTGTCTGCATAAGATGACATCTTGATATGATACATAACAGGTAGAGAAAGGACATGTTTAGAAATGACGAAAGAGGTTGGTGTAAGGAACTCTGAAGTTCCCAAGTAGAGGTAATTTCTTTCATAAAGAAAACACACATGACCACAACCCCACAACCACAACCAAACCCACACACACATACATCCACACCCACACACCCACACTAAAATAGCTGTATTGATGAGGAGGCCTAGTCAATGACCATCAGAGGAAAACAGAGACCACCATTAGCCAGCCAGTCAATCGCTAAAGCATTCTGGGTAATTCTAGCACACACATACATCCAGACACAGGGATACACACATTGACAGCAAGACGACACCACTCAGGGGCTTCTTAAGCAAACATTAAGGCCAGACTGGATTTATTTCATCACTCTGCTTGGTATTACTTATATGATCATGTTCTGTCCCTTCCAGCTTTCTGTTTCCTTATGTTTCTCCTCATGCTCTCTATATCTGCTTTATTCTACTCGTTTTTTTTTTTTTTACTTTTTTTCATATTCTCTCTATCTCTCTCTCTCTCTCTCAGACCCTTTCTCTCTACGGGGTAAAGTGGCGGTTAGTTGTTCCTCAGGGGTCTTAACCAACTCTCATTAGTGCAGTGCAGTGCAGTAGTGTGTATGTGTGTGTGTTGTGTGTACAAGTGGTGGGAGCATTAGCCAGCCAGCTAATCAATAGGAAAAACCACTGGGCCCCTGCTTATGTTACCATCAGCGCTATTTATAGGGAAACACACATGCCCACAAAAAAAATCACAAATAGCCGTATGCTATCACACACACTGTTGATAGAGTGTTTAACTCAGGCCTTTAAATTCAAACTCAACGTTAAGCTGATAAGATTTAGGAAAGATTTTCGCAAAACTGTGACCTAGATCAGGGTTTTACTGGCCCTTTGTATATTTTACTGACCTGGAAAAAAAGAGGGGGACAACTTTGAAATGATTGTAGATTTACTGACAGCGTTTGAGGACTTCACTGCAGAAACTGACTTTGCACTTAGCTAAAGTTAGCTTGTAATCATTAGCGCACCCCGCCGTCTCTCCGCCTCACTCCCAGCCGTTAGGAAACTACTTTCGCCGGGAGGAGAGCAGACAGCAGCAAACAGCAGATGCTGCAGCTGCAACTGGGTTAGAGTTGGGTACAGCACCTCAACCAAAGCCAGGCCAGAGCTGCTCCCGGCGAAGGAGGCGAGCGGACAGCAACTCCAGTCTGGCTGAAGGTCCAAAGCATGTGTGTAAACTCCATTTCTAATCTATGTTACAATAACGTGTTGCACCTAACATTAGCATCAAATTACTAAGAACTGACTTGTTACTTTGATTGGAACAAACAATATCACTGGCCCGAAATGGCCAGCGACTGGCCAATCATCTTGCCCGACATACTGTTTTACTAGCCTCAGGCCGTTGACCACACAAAAAAAAAGTTTTCTTTATTTTGGCCGTCACCTGTAGATTGACAGAAGACTGTTGAGCTGGAGACGTGAATGCATTCACTTTTTAAGACATTTTTGGCCCTATGTCAAGACACAATGTCAAAGGGTGACTGCTTATTACATATGTGTGTTTCTAATGTTTTAGGCTATGCTGCATGGAATGCTTTCAAATGTTTACAAAACAGGCACTCTAGTGGCCCAAAGGTCTAAGAAGTATGACATATAACTGCAATTTCCCTGATTGGAATCCGACCGGGGACATTCGTTACACGTCACCCCCCTCTGTCTATCGTTCCCTTTCTCTTCTCCTTTACTGAACTGTGAATTGTCCAACCAAGCCAAAATACCAAACAATATTCTTAAAATGCATTAAAAAAAAATATTGTTTTACTCAACGTAAAATTTAATTATGTTAAGGCTCCATCTAAATCCAAATAATTACAATATAACTTTTTCTCTTTGACTTCCTCCACTGTCTCACCCTCCCTTAGCCTCTCTCTCCCCCTTATCTGTTGTTCCTAGTGGGAGTGAGACAGATTAACGTTAACGCTGGTTTTACTTATCATACTGTAGCCAGCACAATCCTGCAACCCTGCAAGGGATAGAGTGGAATAGAAGCACACTGCATCACAATGCAAAACACTGCACAAAACACACATACTTACTGTACATAGACACACAAAGTGGTACACTTCACTGATGTACTGCATGTTCAATTGGGGGTTGTTGACACTGAGAGGGACTGATCAAAGTCTTACCAATATATGAAGACTGAACTTCAGGTTCCTTCTCTCAATATTCAAAATGCTAATTTGTCTAATGTTCAGCATTAGCAAATATATGCAATGCAAGTATGCTAGCTATGAAAAGCACTCATTGTCTAAGCTGTTTTTTATGTAAGTCTATGGAACCGCTTACATGCTACACTGAAGCAAATGTCTTCACGGCACACCAAGTTGTGGTTACATTTCTGTTCCTCAAGTTGTGAGTGTTACATATAAAAAAAAATGATTTTCAAAGTTTTATAATAAATATATTTATGGTTCTAAATAAATTTAAGTATTTTCATGTATGTGTGCATGAGTGAATATGTGATGTGCAGTCCTTGGATTGGCAAACAAACCCCCCTGTGTATGGGTGTATGCGAATTTATGTTGACCTATCTTTGTGTATTACTCAGAGGTACCCCCGCCCTCTGATACACAAGCACAAACATTCACACACACAAACAGTTAGAGCTTAATGAAGCAGAACTCAACCTGGTGCCCATTAGCCTGATAATTAATAATTTCTCCCTGCCTCCTAACACACTTATCAACTTGCAGAGGAGGTTGGGTGTGTGTGTGTGTATGTGAGCGTATGCGTGAAGGGTATGTGTGTCTGTTTGTGCCTGCCAGTGCTTATGCACTTTGGCAGATAAGAGATGTGGTTGGTAATGACATATGTGTATGTGAACATGTTTGCACATACTGTAAGTTTGTATTTCACTGCTGTTGTGTGAAAAGCACTACACGTAAATGTAGTTTGTGTTGCTGTTGTCCACCATATTTAGATCAATTAGGGTAGGCTAAACACCTTTTAGTATAATGTAATACAACAACAGCACCACCACAAAATGACCATACAGTTCATGTTCATGGTTGAACATGCACTGCATCAGCACCAATGAAGGCTCTAACATACACACACATACATACACTTTCACACCTTAAAACCCTCTTTGACCCCTTGGGTTACTTATAGACCATCGCTCTTCAATGGTTGCTGTAGTGGCAGTAGTTAAAAAAGAGGGAAACAGACAGTCAGGGACAACCTCAAGATTGCAAATGATGTACCATAATGTTAAGGACCGGGATCCAGTCTGTGTCCTCTTCCTTGTCTTCCTTCTGTGTGTCACTTATTCTTACTGCTGTGATCTAGATATTTGTGGAAACAGAGAGAAAGAGAGGGAAATACACAGACAGAGACAGAGAGGAGGAAAGCAAAAGGAAAAAGGAGAGAAAACAAGGAAAAAAGGTCAAATAGCAATGCTACAGTTTGCTTTAGAAATAAAAGGTGTTACTCCTTTCTCTCATTCAGCCAATTTCATTCTTTCCTTCTCGCCTTTATTTTTTCATTTCTTCATGTTCTCCCTTATCCCCTGCACTGCACTCACTCTACCTCCATCCCCTCCTTCACCTCCCTTCTCTCTATCTCTGTGAATAGAACTTCAAAAGCCTCTGAGTTAGATGGGGAGTGACAGTGTTTGCTATTGGTATGCAGGCAGATATGTCTGCTCCAAAGTGTTAGTCTAAAGGCTTCGGCTAAGTGTTTGTCAAGACTTAAAGCCATTGTTCTCCTCTCCTCTCCTCTCAGATCTCAGACCGCTCTCTTTCTCTCTCTCTCTCCCTCTCTCGCTCTACTTTTCTACTTTGATGGAGCATTTTACTGCTGTGTGTGTATGTGTGTATACGGGAAGACCGTTTCGAGACAATGTGTGTGTAAAAGGTTGTGCTGAGAGAATGTGTTCACTTTTACGGTTGTGTTTATATGCGCAGGCATCTCACCAATAAGCAAAAACCTTCCACTTGTTGCAATTGGTGAAGACTGGATTTTAGCAAAGATAAATAAGGTCTTTCCAAGTCAAGGTGATGGTATCATGTTTTGTCATTTCATTCAGTGTTTGCAGAGTGGTTACATTGAATAAAAAAGGGCTCCCTATTTTTTGATTTTGTGGTAATCAATAAAAAGTAAGTATAAAATGTGTCAGAACAATGAATCAAATGTGTCTTGCTGTCATCAACATTAACTAATCAAGTGCAAGGGGCCTACTGTCAGTGCTTTCCTGCGATTACATGAGCACTGGGCTTTTAACAGTAGAATATGTATCATATCTATGGGTTTATGTGAGAATGTAAAAACACAATGTGGTCGAAATTTCATGGCTCTCAAAAGGCTGACATTTAGGAGATGCAAAATGTCCTGCAAGAAACTAATAGCCTACATCTAATACACCAGAAAACATGAATAGTACACATTAGTTTGTTTTGCCTAGTTAGTACTTTAAGTCAAAGATGACAGTCTCCATCTAGGTTTTTGATTTGAAGGTCACGATTTGATTCTATTTACCCGTGTACTAGCAAGCTATGCTGTCTGTTTTTTGTTTTTCAGACTTGCGCAAGTAGGCAGGTAGTGGAGAAAGTAAAAGAAAATGGGGGAATCTCTGTTTCTGATTTCAAAAGCTCATTTTGCTGAATTTTGAGAGTTCTAAAGCTTGATGGAATTAGACGGAACCACCAAAACAACATAGAGGAAAGCCTTGAACAGTCAGTAACCAAAATGCAAAGCTTGGTTTGAGGTTTTGATGATTTGTGAACAATTGTAAATGTAATGCATTTGCTGTATGTGATCAGAAGCCATAAACCATGAGTTAACTTTTCACTTTGTTAAAATGTTTATTGGGTTGTTTTTATTAAAGCCTAAATATTTAGTTCACAACGGTGCTTCCGTCACCCACTTTTTTCTTCCAGTTGTATTAATGGTCTGGTTTCAGCGCAGAGTTTGGAAAAATGAAATTCATCTGTCATCTGATGGCCAGTCCTTCATTCAACCCCCAATGAATGCGACGTAAGTGTAGTTTCAAACACAGCAGCATTGTGTTTGTCCTGACATGAAGCCAAGCTGTTTGCTGGGTCATTTTACAAACAAAGAAAAAAACATTAGCTAAAAAAATGAATGTTGCTCTCTTGTTTTCCATCTTCCTCTTCCCATCCCTCCATAGCTTGCCCTCTGTCTGTTTTCTCTTGACTCTCACCCTCCTCTTTTCAATCTCTCCCATCTTCCCTTGCGTGTGTGTTTGTTTGTGTGTATAAACACTACATTTCTAACAGAGTTACACTCAAGGCAAACAAAAAGCAGCTCTTTCTTTGAAGCCAAACCTAACGTTCTATAGGGTGGAACTGTTAATCACTGATAACCCTGCAGCATCTCATCTTCCTGTGTCTCACCCCCCCACTCTTTCATTTTTGCCGTTCTCTCTCACTGTCTGTCTCTTCACCTCATACCTCTCCCCCTTTCTTATTGTCTTACTGGTATTTCTCTACTCTCTGTCTTTTTCTCCCTCTCTCTTCCCATTTAGTCAGTTTTCACAAGAGAGTTAGCATCTTGTAGTTGTGTTTGGCTGATCACCACAGATGTGTGTGTGTTGTGCTGGTAGGTACTGCCAGTAGTGTGGCAGTGAGCGTCGTGAGCGTGGTGCCAGTAAAGCAGATTATGAGTTGATTTTGGCGAAGGAGGCTGGTAATTCCTTTAAACCAACAAAGCCGTTCCATTAGCCCCCCCGCTGGTGTCCTGAAAACAGACACTGTAACGCTCCCAAAACAGAGAAAGCACGGCTAAACATACACACTCCTACAGTGTACTGTTTCAAACCATGTCAACAGTGCTAGGTAAGCGTCCTGCTGAAAGCATGTAGTAAACTAACTAGCCATACATCCAGGGCACACACCCTTTTTTTCCATTGAACACAATGTATTTTATTTTGAATCACTGCACACTGGCAGTGAGAGGGATTCCTAAACTGCCCTGTCTGTATTTAAAACAGCTCATAGCTTAGGAACAGCATGACAGAAAATGTTAGTGTTTTTTTTCAAACCGCGGTATACCTTAAAACCGGTTACCAGCCTATGACTACTTTGGATCAATCGCTAATATTTTCAAATCGTTGTAAGAATGCGTCTATGTCAAACGGGCCTGAGTATACAAATATTAAAAAGTTTACCTGTGGCTTAACTTTGATCTGAGTGGATGGACTGAGCCATCTGGGGGTAAACAGACCATCTGACTTTTTATGACCACTTTTTATGATTCTTCCATATTCCATTCATCAAGGTTGCAGGAATATATGAATTATTGCTCTCCCCTTACAGTTCCTCCAGCCTTTAAAAGTTGAGGTAGCTTTTTCAACTCATCATCACTCAGTGGTAGGGCAGAACAATATTATGTTTTAGCATTGACACTGCGATGTGCGCATAGTAATATTATAATAATAATAATAGTAATAGTATAACGATAGTCACGTTGCAGTACGTTGCGATGTTGACATAATCCTTTTTTGCTGCTTGATAGAAAAGTAAACTTCCACCGTTCTCCTTTGACATGATTATTAACGTCCGACCCTTCTCCTTTAAGACAGGTAGCCATGTGGGCAACGTGTGTATGTGACGTTAGTCCGACGGGGTTTGTTATGGGAAGTGACTTGAATCTGAATAACATGAGTGTGGAGTCAGAAAAATCCCAATTTTGTTCATCCTGTATCTGGGTGTTGTGCATACAGTATTTACACAACAAACTAGACTGCCTCTCATAATGGGAATGATACTATGTACATTACTATAGTTAAAGTATGGTTAAATCTAGGCAACTGAACTCCCATGGTTAAGGATGGGGAAAGATCCCGTCTAAAAGAAACTCACGGTTGCTTGGTGGTTGGACACAAATCACAATCTACTAATGATAGCTATATGGTTTCTAAATTGATTACCTTGTTTTTACCATGTTTTTTATCAGCACAATTAGCAGCCCGTTACCATATATGCCGAAGTTATTCAATTCACTGACTGTGAAAGTAAAATATATGGCTTATTTCATCTTTAAAGGTTCAAGTTTATGTTTCAGTTGACTCAATGGTTCAGATGAAGAGACGTGGGCACAATGGGACAGACAGTAGAGCAGACAAACTGGCAAACACAGACAGACTAACAGACTTGGTTGATTTGGGCTCTATGACCTGCTGCTATGGGATACATACAGAGTCACACACATACACATACACACACCAATTGGGATATCCAGACCTGCCACTGAACAGGATTACCTCTGTCAAGGGAGGACTGGTATCCCCTCATCAGCGCACACATACACACCACATCATAATGGTTCACTGGGCAAGCTGATAAGAGTGTGTGTGCGTGTGTGTGTGTGTGTGTGTGTGTGTGTGTGTTGAGCAGTCTCTGATGGCAAGGATTAGGGACTCTTGACTCTCACAGTCTATCAGCTAAGAACCAACCATCACAAAAACATGCTCAGACACACACACACACACACACTTGCTCGTACGCACGCACGCACACACACACGCATACTGTAAAATCCAGTTGATTTGTTAAGCAGCATGAAATATAAGCATTTGTTTTTTACTGATGATTTAGAGAAAATAAAAATATGTTGTAGTATAAGAACAACATCATGTTATCTTAATATTTTATTTGTTTGCATTTTATAAATAAAATAAAGACAAATAAATGTATTAATTGGAAGACTATTTTGTACTTACAGTAACAGCCTATTTCTTCTTTTGTCAACAATAGGACTTAGGGTGGAAAAATAAGATAAAGATTGAAAAGCATAAAGCATAACAAATTAGGGCTGTCAAAATCGGCCAAAAATGACGTTCCTTCTAAAAAACACATCTATTTGTGAGCATAATGTCCAAGAGGGCAAACCAATACAACGGGAGACATAATTACTTGTATAGGTATGTTTATTTCAACATAAGCAGGTCTACATACCTACATATTACAAAGTAAATTAATAAAATAATGTCCTATAACTGTAAAACTTTAGAGATTAAAAGACTGTTGACCTCTCTTCCTCTATTTCTCTAGAGAGTGAAGGAGGCAGGAGATGACACGTTTGACATCGCGGGGATCGTAATTTGGGCATAAACAACCGAGTCTCTAGCTGTTCCTTGAATTGTTTGATGATTTTGGTGTCTGACAGAAGTTCCTGAATCTCGTCATTTTTCCAGTATGACATTTTTGTGGCAGGCTACGCTAAATGACCCATCTTCTTTACCCTCGGATTCTTCCGGTTTTCGTGCCATCCGTGTGAAAGATCATCAACACGCCCGCTGTGAATTCTCTGGCCAGCTGGGCACAATCGGATATTTCTCAGACTTTGTTGGGAGTTGAAGGTTTAGAGTCAGTTAGGGGGCTGCAGCACAGGCCCAACGCGCCCACAGGCAGACAGGTGTCGTAGTGCTGGTTTTTCACCATCAAATATTAATTTCCATATTTGAATGTCTGTTTATATTTACAGGAACACAAATTTGACCTCTATATTCGTTGACAGCCCTACTAGGGACCCATGTAATACAAAGGGAAGGAGCTTGGGGCTTTGATAAGAAGCATGTGTGTTTGTGTATTAAAGAATAAGAGCTCTCTAGGGTTGTCCCTTACAGGCCGGCACAATTCGGGGAAAAATATGAATCTTGACTTTTTAGCTTTATATCACGATTCTCTGCCATGATTTTTTTTCACACAAAGTGTAATGTGTATTGCACACATGAACATGAAGATTTTTTTGGCACCTATATCACATTGTGCATCACCACAAGCCTGTAAACATAGAGGTTTCAATAATAATAAGAGAAACCTATTTTATATAGTCATTGTTTGAAACTCTCAGAAGAAAGTAGTAGTGTTTGTGATGCAATCGGCTTGTAAAATTAAATGAGAATTGAATAAAAAAATAAAAATAAAAAATGTAGTCCTGTATTAGGGTTGGGCTGTAATACGGTTATACGGGATACTGTGTTGTCTTAAGAATAGCAACGACCTAATGAGGAGGGAGAGGTCTTTCAGTATTTTCAGTATTAGTGTTTGGTATTCAGTTTCTGAATGGTGTAGGCACAAGCCAACAGTTTGGTGACGCCGTTTGAACCTTACATCATCATTTTTAATTAGTCACTGTAATACCGTACACGCGGTAAAATAGGGAGGAGGTTTGACATATCAAAATTTACCGCCCAACTCTATACCGCATACCATTGTTTTGGCTCCGGAGCTTCGGTAGTGATCAACAACAAATATTCAACACCAGGCTGCTTCAATATAACCACACAGACCTCTGGTCGGATATACAGTATAGTAAGTAACTCGACTCAGCCAAACACTCCTCTGTTCTCAGCTCAGATAGACAACTTAGCTCTGCAGTGTTTCAATGTTAAATACTGCAAAAATTAGCCTAGCGTCTAGCGCTCTTTTCCTCTGCTCATATAGCTTAAACCCAAGCACCTGCTCTATTAATATTACTTCAGAAAACATAGCTATTTAAGAGACAAATAGACAGCCATGATACCATAAATATAAATTAAATGATAGATTTTATATTCACAGGGATACAGTCAGTGGTAAGCATCTGGACAACCCTCAGTAGAGACACAGAAAATTTGTTGGAGAGAAATTCAATGGTAAGAAATATAGAAATGGGAATAGCATGTCAAAATGAGAGAGAGAAAAATAGAGAGAGAGAGTGAGAGAGAGAGAGAGAGAGAGAGAGAGAGAGAGAGAAAGAGTACAAGATGAATGTTAGAGAAAGAGAGAAGGAGCACTTAACCTCTGGTTAGTGGGGTCACATCCCTATGGTAGTGGGGGAAGAAGGTCCCACGAACACAGATGGAAATACAGACACACACAGGCACACATTCACAAAATCATTTTCACGCACACTGTGCATACATGCAGACACTTTTCAATGGTTTCAATTCTTGAGAGGGACATCTGGACCCTAGATGATGTCTCAGCCCCCCCCTTTCTCTCTCTGAAAATAAGCATAATATGGGCGCTTTAACGCCTGCGATCTACAGAAGGTAAATGCACAGTGTGTGCATTTTTTAAACTATCAATTCAAGTTTCTAGAAGTTGTGGTGCTGATTGCATTAGCTATTTGTTTCAAATGTACTAATTAAATTGGGGGTATTATAGCGGTGTGTGTGTTCCATGAAATATAGAGACAATACGCAATGAGACAATAGAGAGAGGAGGAAAGATGGACAGAAGAAAATAGAAACAGAAATAGAGATGGACAAAAAAGAGAGACAGAAAAAATAAACCTGACAGAAGGAAAAGAGAAACAGACAGATACACAGAGAGCAGAAAAAGAGCAAGTGAGTGCAACTCAGAGAAAGAGAGAGAGAGCATTAATTATTTAGAGAAGGTAACGTGAAGCTTCCTTGGATCAGGCAAACTGCTGGCTTTTCCCCGGAGAAAAGAGAGAATGAATTAGGGTGAATTTATTAGAGACCGTGTGTGTGTGTGTGTGTGTGTGTGTGTGTGTGTGTGTGTGTGTGTGTGTGTGTGTGTGTGTGTGGGTGTGTGTGTGTCAATATAGTCCAGGCACCCACCTTGGTTTCTGTTGTTGTGTGACACACACACACACACACACACACACAAACAGATCCTGAGAATCCCAAGCCTGTTTCCAGGTTCATTAATAAAACAGCAGCTCTTTATATGTGCTCTTCCCCTAGCTGTCTTGCCTTTCATCCTCTGTTTGTTCACACACACAGTGGGATTTGACTGTGTGTGTGTGTGTGTGTGTGTGTGTGTGTGAGAAATCCAACTGGGATTAGGGGATGGCCCGCCTGTTTGTTCATCAGTCAGACAATAGTCGACCCCACTGTGGTACATATGAAAATCTGATCTCTCTTTCATCATGGGTAAAGGGGAACACTACTCAAGCTTTTCTGGGCGATTCTAGGTAAATTATTCTTGTTGATTCAGACCTTTGATCCAATGTTTAGCTCTATTGTATTCATATATAAAATAATGTATAATTTCAAAGTTGTTGATAAAATAAATTAACAGCAACAAAAACCAACTGTGACACTGAAGTAAAAAACATTTTTTTTTTAAATACAACGTAAACTAGAGAATGCAAATGCAGTGTGATTGCGGGCTGCTGAAAGGCTGATGCTGTCCTGTATAGCTGGAGGAACAGCTGTGAGCTAAACTGCATTGCTGCCCTGCAAGAGGAAGCAGCTGAAGGGGTAAGAAGAGTTTAGAACAGTAGATAAAGAAGAAAGGGTGCAAGGGTGGTTTTGAAATTTTTTGGGGGTTTGAGAATTATAGTATAAGGACTTGAATGAGAAGTGTACGGAGAAGATGTTAAGTGTCTTAGTTGGAATAAGAGTACAAATGAAGAAGAAATGTCTAGGAATGTAGACCTTTTAAAAAAACATCCATCTTCCATCCATCTTCATCCGCTTATCCGGAGTCGGGTCGCGGGGGCAGCAGCTCCAGTAGGGGACCCCAAACTTCCCTTTCCCGAGCCACATCAACCAGCTCCGACTGGGGGATCCCGAGGCGTTCCCAGGCCAGGTTGGAGATATAATCTCTCCACCTAGTCCTGGGTCTTCCCCGAGGCCTCCTCCCAGCTGGACGTGCCTGGAACACCTCCCTAGGGAGGCGCCCAGGAGGCATCCTTACCAGATGCCCGAACCACCTCAACTGGCTCCTTTCGACGCGAAGGAGCAGCGGCTCTACTCCGAGCTCCTCTCGGATGACTGAGCTCCTCACCCTATCTCTAAGGGAGACGCCAGCCACCCTCCTGAGGAAACCCATTTTGGCCGCTTGTACCCTGGATCTCGTTCTTTCGGTCATGACCCAGCCTTCATGACCATAGGTGAGGGTAGGAACGAAAATTGCCCGGTAGATCGAGAGCTTTGCCTTCTGGCTCAGCTCCCTTTTCGTCACAACGGTGCGATAAACAGAATGTAATACCGGATCCAGCTGCTCCGATTCTCCGACCAATCTCACGCTCCATGGCCCCCCTCACTCGTGAACAAGACCCCAAGGTACTTAAACTCCTTCTCTTGGGGTAAGGACTCACTCCCTGCCTGAAGAAAGCACTCCATCGGTTTCCTGCTGAGAACCATGGCCTCAGATTTAGAGGTGCTGATCCTCATCCCAGCCGCTTCACACTCGGCGGCGAACCGATCCAGTGAGTGCTGAAGGTCACAGACCGATGACGCCATCAGGACCACATCATCTGCAAAAAGCAGCGATGAGATCCCGAGCCCACCAAACTGCAACCCTTCCCCGCCCCGACTACGCCTCGATATCCTGTCCATAAATATTACAAACAGGATTGGTGACAAAGCGCAGCCCTGGCGGAGGCCAACCCTCACCTGGAACGAGTCCGACTTACTGCCGAGAACCCGGACACAGCTCTCGCTTTGGTCATACAGAGATTGGATGGCCCTGAGAAGGGACCCCCTCACCCCATACTCCCGCAGCACCTCCCACAATTTCTCCCGGGGGACCCGGTCATACGCCTTCTCCAGATCCACAAAACACATGCAGACTGGTTGGGCATACTCCCAGGCCCCCAAGATCCTTGGAGAGTGAAGATCTGATCCGTTGTTCCACGGCCAGGACGGAATCCGCATTGTTCCTCTTCAATCCGAGTTTCGACTATCGGCCGAACCCTCCTTTCCAGTACCTTGGAGTAGACTTTACCAGGGAGGCTGAGAAGTGTGATACCCCTGTAATTGGCACACACCCTCTGGTCCCCCTTTTTAAAGAGGGGAACCACCACCCCGGTCTGCCACTCCTTAGGCACCGTCCCAGACTTCCACTCAATGTTGAAGAGGCGTGTCAACCAAGACATCTCCTCCACACCCAGAGCTTTCAGCATTTCTGGACGGATCTCATCAATCTCTGGGGCTTTGCCGCTGTGGAGTTGGTTTACTACCTCAGCGACTTCCACCAGGGAAATTGACGACAATCCCCCATCATCCTCCAGCTCTGCCTCTACCACAGAGGGCGTGCCAGCTGGATTTAGGAGTTCCTCAAAGTGCTCCATCCACCGCTCTATTACCTCCCCAGTTGAGGTCAACAACGTCCCATCCTTGCTGTAAACAGCTTGGATGATTCCTCGCTTCCCCCTCCTGAGGTGGCGAACGGTTTTCCAGAAGCACCTTGGTGCCGACCGAAAGTCCTTCTCCATGTCTTCTCCAAACTTCTCCCACACCCGCTGCTTTGCCTCTGTCACGGCAGAGGCTGCAGCCCTTCGGGCCCGTCGGTACCTTGCAACTGCCTCCGGAGTCCTCCGGGATAACATATCTCGGAAGGACTCCTTCTTCAGTCGGACGGCTTCCCTGACCACCGGTGTCCACCAGGGTGTTCGTGGGTTACCGTCCCTTGAGGCACCTAAGACCCTAAGACCACACCTCGCCGCCGCAGCTTCAGCAATGGAAACTTTGAACATTGTCCACTCAGGTTCAATGCCCCCAGCCTCCACAGGGATGCACGAAAAGCTCCGCCGGAGGTGTAAGTTGAAAGTCCGTCGAACAGGGGCCTCCTCCAGACGTTCCCAATTTACCCGCACTACTCGTTTGGGCTTACCAGGTCTGTCCAGAGTCTTCCCCCATCCCCTGACCCAGCTCACCACCAGATGGTAATCAGTTGACAGCTCTGCCCCTCTCTTCACCCGAGTGTCCAAAACATACGGCCTCAGATCAGATGAAACGATTATAAAATCGATCATTGACCTTTGGCCTAGGGTGCTCTGGTACCAAGTACACTTATGAGCCTCCCTATGTTCGAACATGGTGTTTGTTATGGACAATCCATGACTAGCACAGAAGTCCAACAACAAACAACCACTCTGGTTCAGATCAGGGAGGCCGTTCCTCCCAATCACACCTCTCCAAGTATCTCCATCATTGCCCACGTGTGCGTTGAAGTCCCCCAGCAGAACTATGGAGTCCCCTACTGGAGCCCCATACAGGACTCCATTCAAGGTCTCCAAGAAGGCCGAATACTCTGAACTCCTGTTTGGTGCATATGCACAAACAACAGTCAGAGTTTTCCCCCCCATCACCCGCAGGCGTAGGGAGGCGACCCTCTCGTCCACCGGGGCTTTTAAAAAAACATGTTTGTTTTAAAATAAATATACCTACAAGTAGTTACAGTGAGGAAAATAAGTATTTGAACACCCTGCTATTTTGCAAGTTTTCCCACTTAGAAATCATGGAGGGGTCTGAAATTGTCATCGTAGGTGCATGTCCACTGTGAGAGACATAATCGGAAAAAAAATATCCAGAAATCACAATGTATGATTTTTTAACTATTTATTTGTATGATACAGCTGCAAATAAGTATTTGAACACCTGAGAAAATCAATGTTAATATTTGGTACAGTAGCCTTTGTTTGCAATTACAGAGGTCAAACTTTTCCTGTAGTTTTTCACCAGGTTTGCACACACTGCAGAAGGGATTTTGGCCCACTGCTCCACACAGATCTTCTGTAGATCAGTCAGGTTTCTGGGCTGTCGCTGAGAAACACGGAGTTTGAGCTCCCTCCAAAGATTCTCTATTGGGTTTAGGTCTGGAGACTGGCTAGGCCACGCCAGAACCTTGATATGCTTCTTACAGAACCACTCCTTGGTTATCCTGGCTGTGTGCTTCGGGTCATTGTCATGTTGGAAGACCCAGCCTCGACCCATCCTCAATGCTCTAACTGAGGGAAGGAGGTTGTTCCTCAAAGTCTCGTAATACATGGCCCCGGTCATCCTCTCCTTAATACAGTGCAGTCCCCTGTCCCATGTGCAGAAAAACACCCCCAAAGCCTGATGCTACCACCCCCATGCTTCACAGTAGGGATGGTGTTCTTGGGATGGTACTCATTATTCTTCTTCCTCCAAACACAGTTAGTAGAATTATGACCAAAAAGTTCTATTTTGGTCTCATCTGACCACATGACTTTCTCCCATGACTCCTCTGGATCATCCAAATGGTCATTGAGCTTGAACTTAAACTTAAGACGGGCCTTGACATGTGCTGGTTTAAGCAGGGGAACCTTCCGTGACATGCATGATTTCAAACCATGACGTCTTAGTGTATTACCAACAGGTCCCAGCTCTTTTCAGGTCATTGACCAGCTCCTCCCGTGTAGTTCTGGGCTGATTTCTCACCTTTCTTAGGATCATTGAGACCCCACAAGGTGAGATTCTGTATGGAGCCCCAGTCCGAGGGAGATTGACAGTCATCTTTAGCTTCTTCCATTTTCTAATGATTGCTCCAACAGTGGACCTTTTTTCACCAAGCTGCTTGGCAATTTCCCTGTAGCCCTTTCCAGCCTTGTGGAGGTGTACAATTTTGTCTCTAGCGTCTTTGGACAGCTCTTTGGTCTTGGCCATGTTAGTAGTTGGATTCTTACTTATTTTATGGGGTGTACAGGTGTCTTTATGCAGCTAACAACCTCAAACAGGTGCATCTAATTTAGGATAATAAATGGAGTGGAGGTGGACACCTTGAAGGCAGACTAACAGGTCTTTGAGGGTCAGAATTCTAGCTGATAGACAGGTGTTCAAATACTTATTTGCAGCTGTATAATACAAATAAATAGTTTAAAAAGTCATACATTGTGATTTCTGGATTTTTTTAGATTATGTCTCTCACAGTGGACATGCATCTAATCGGGGGGGTCAAAAAAGCTGATCAAGACATCCCTATTTGGGGGTGTTCAATCTAATTCTCGCTTAAATCCAACTCTGGCCGATTAAAGTAGAGATAGCGAGTTTATTGAGTTTGGAGAGATTTGTATAGCAGCAGCAATAATCAGCTGGCAACAACACTGCACCATATGAAACACTGCTAA
Source organism: Etheostoma perlongum (assembly GCA_026937815.1). NCBI lineage: Eukaryota > Metazoa > Chordata > Actinopteri > Perciformes > Percidae > Etheostoma > Etheostoma perlongum. The sequence continues at coordinate 8,703,578 of CM049371.1, read as the reverse complement.
ATGTGTACTGTAGCACAATAATAACGAACTCTGAAAAAGAAGATTGTGGAGAAATTTTTATCTATAATCTATAATTGTCAAATCGCACACCCCTAATTCACACTATGTAATTGTAAAAAAAAAAAGAGCATGTGTTAGTAAAAATCCCAGCGCCAGGCAGCAGAGGCAGTGCTGAGTGTGCACTTTAAAGTGCTCATATTATGCTTTTTGGCTTTTTCCTTTTTGTGCACGTTATAGGTTTACAAAGTGAAAAAAGCCCAAAGTCCACCTCAAAGGCCCATCTTTCAGAGAAAACACTGTTCACAAACTGCGCCGAAGAGTTCTGTTGTGGTCCAGCCTTTACTTCCGTGACAAACATGCGTCACTTTGTAACACACGTTATAATGCTCTCCTAGCTGCTAGCGTGGCACGCCCTATTACTCTGCAACTGACTAGCTAGCAGTACTTACCTAGCTACTGCGCATGTGCAACTCCCAACAAAGACAAAACAGAAGTGAGATGCCTCACTCTGTAGCTAAAACAAAGAGCTCAACACACAGGGAAGCTGCAGCAATGTGCAATACAACAAAAATATGGTGTTTTTTGAAAATTTAACCACATAAATCTATTCTGGTACAACCTCTAAATACAAGTATGAAACTAAAAATTTGCATAATATGAGCACTTTAATACACCTGCAGGTTCCCTTCTGGCTAAAATGAAAATAGATTCACACAAGGGTCTGTGACATGATTTTAACATGACTGAAAGCATGACCAACAGTGGACTCAATGGCTCACGGTTGATGTATAACACACGTCTCCTGCCCCTTTTAGAATCTTCACTTCGTCCTGTATTACTCTTTCTCTGCTTCTCTCTTTGTCTTATAGACACACAAACACACCACGTAAACATTTTAACAGTTCTGGACTAGAGAGTCATCATTCCTGTTTACTGAAACGGAAAATGTGAGTCAGAGCAATACTTTCCTGGTTACTCTACCTATGTCTACCTCTCTGTCTAACAGTCAGGCTGTCAGCCTGTCAGCCTTTCTGTCTCACATTTCCTCCTTTTCTCTGACATAACTTTACTTTTGCATCATGGCTCTATCTTTCTGTTACACCATCTGGATGTCTCACAAAAAAAACATAACCCTAAAAAACATATTCTCAGGATGCAGGTTTCACATGGCTGCAGGTTCTGTCCGAGGTTTCTGCCTGTTAAAAGAAAGTTTTTCCCCACCACTGTCCAAACCACCAAATGCTTGCTGTTGGGGGGGAATTTTTGGGTCTCTATAAATTATAGCGTGGTCTAGACTTACTCTACCTCTAAAATGTCCCGAGATGACATCAGTTATGATATAACTGTCTGTTACGTTCCTATCTATCAAAGAGTGAGTTAAAACAATGGTGATTGAGCATATGACCCATTGAAAGTGCTTGTATTTAGGCTTCAGCCATTTACCGGTTTTAAGGTATACCAGGGTATGAAAAAGTAACGGTTTCAAAACCACAAAAGTTTTCCGTTATACCGTTCCTGTGGTATGAGCTGTTTTTTATGAGTCATCGCGGACAGAAAGTGCAGTTCAGAAATCTCTCTGCCTGCCAGTGTACCAGCAGCCTAGAGTATCATGGCCCATTGTTTGTGCATGATGGCTTTAGGAGATGAATCTCTTATCCGAATCCGATCTGTTTCTGCACGTCTAAAAAGACTGAAGCCGGCGAATTTATTAGGTACTAAAATAGCACAGACGCCCCAAACAAATTCAACGTAACAATGTAACTTAACTTCACTAAGCAGACAAGTACACATTTCTGCTAAGTTAGTAGCCTACTTTGACTGTGGTGTTAAATTGAGCTGGTATCACGTAGGTCTGCACGATTATGGCCAAAATGATAATCACGATTATTTTGATCAATATTGTGATCACAATCATTCTCCCGATTATTTGTTGATTTTAAGTTTTTCAAGTGCGATGGACGTACTCACAGAGAGACGGCTGATCATTATGAACGGGTCCAGCACGGGTCAAATGGCGGACACACACGTCGTGTGTATGAAATGTCTGTATCGTCACTGTGCTGCATTTTTATGAACTATGATATTCTGGCCATGGGTCACATCTCTTGCATCTCCGTCTCACACGCTGTTACTCTACGAACTGAAGTTAGTTGCATTCAATAACTTCTGTGTTCTTCGCCATGGTGGCCGCGATAGCAGTTACCCGCGGAAACACTGGTACAAATACAGGTTTGCCCCTTATACTTAACAATATACGGCTGTGTTAATTAAAAAATAAAACTATAGACAAATGTCAGAAGTGTGAAGCGGCGGCATCTGTGTGGCGGGGCTGCGCGGAGAGTAAGAGGAGAGAGAGTAGAGGAGAGATCCAACACAGGCACGGCTTTACAGAAGAAATGCGTCATGTAACGTAAAATTAAACCATATCCATATAACAACATTGCAGCAGATGCGAGGACATTATGTGCACTGGTGCGTCCTAGAGGAAAATATTACTCGCCCTAGAGCCCTGCTAGCTAACAGACGCTAACTAGCACCGCCTCCGACTAGCACTGCTCACTGCTGTTGTCTGAATAACACAGACTGGACAAAATGTTGTGTTTACTGGTAAACTGGTAAACCTTGAGACCGACGTATAACCGACTGCTATCTGTTGAATTTTCCTCCCGTTACTTTGTCCTCTGTGATTGTCTCCATCTAGAAACTAAGCTGTGCGATGCAGGGAACAACTGACTGGCACATGAGCAGACAGGGGTTTACGGAGCGGTAGATGCGCTATGCAAAAAAACCCGGAGCGTTCTATGAAATGACGCATTTTAAAAAAAAAACGCTCGATCACGCAAATTTGAGCGTGGGAAGTCAAAATTGTTATTGTGATTAAAATTCGATTAATTGTGCAGCCCTACTAGTTACCATGTTAAGTAACATCAAAAAAACATTTTCATATGATAATACAGAATGGAAGCAGCTGGTACTCTCACTTCACCAATCTATAATGTAGTTTAGGATTATACTTTGAAATAATTTGAACAAAACACGTTTGACTTCTCATTAATTCAAAAAATTTTCCCCAATGAACATTTTTCTTGAAGTTATTTAAAAACGTTAAAACTGCAGTGCATAATCTTCTCCTAATGTCACTCTGTCTATTGTTGGCCATGTATGCTTCTGATTTCTCTTATTTATTACACACCATACATCAGATTATGCATAATTGCAAGTCCTGCATACCAAGAGTATTTCTCTCTACTACAGATCTTACATGCTGAAGTTCAGTTGACATAGATTCAGGTTTAATCACTATTCAACCATGTGAGTAGAAACAAAGTTACAAAATGGGCATTTATTACTTTCTCTATGGAATGCTTACAAACAGTTCTATTGAATCAAATTGTTTAGTGTGTCTGGTTTTGGTTTCTCCTTTATTTGAGTGCCTATCTCAATTTCCATTCCTCAAACTCCTTCTTGCCTGTTTGGACTCAGAATGTTCCTCCTTCTTTCTCGGTCTCATCATTTTTACCATCCCATACAAACCAAATGGCTCTCTCTTTATCTGTCTGTTTATGAACTGTATTTTGTGTGTATAACTGTATTTGGAGGTACAGCTGAATAGCAAATATGAAACTGTATGTGAAGTATGTAAGCCTCATGTATAATTGTGTATGTTTGTGTCTCTGTGTGCACTTTTGTGTTAGTGTGAATTAGCAATTGTCTTAAGTCTGTGAATACATATGGCTGACTCAGTGATTCTGTCTACACAGCAGCTGCATCTTATCTGCACCGCTGTGACGTGTGTGTGTGTGTGTGTGTGTGTGTGTGTGTGTGTGTTTGTGTGTGGTATCTGGAATAGGAATCTTAACCGTTTTCCACATTAGAGAAGGGGAAACGTCAGAATGCTATTGTAAGAGATCCACTTCCTGTCCGATAAGCAAAAATCTCTCTCTTTTCCTCTCAGTCTCTTACACACACACACACACATATACACACACACAAACACACACAGAGAAATCCTGACAAGCACAATTTGCTTTCTATTTCTTTCCATTCTCCCTCCTTCTATCTTTTTTCTCCGCTCTCTATCAATCACTGTTTCTCTCTCTTTCTCTAATAAGCAGAGGTTTGCTGCTGAGGGCAGACAGGGCAGTGCAAATGAAAGAAAAGAGAAGACAAGCACTCAAAGTAAGACAGCAATGAAAAATAGAAAGTAGTGAGTGTATGAGTGACAGTGCAAGAGCAGAACCTCAAAACAGAGAGGTAAGATCATATGGTTTGTTCAACCATTTGGCCCAAGAACAGAAAAAGGACACAGGTGTGATTATGACTGATCCCTTTAAAAGCTATAAGGCAACTAGGAGGACTTGTGTATATCAGTATGATACTTTTTTAGACTTTTTAAGACCCCATGGAAACCCTGCGGAATCTAATTGACTCTGGGAATCAGTGGCGATACCCAGCTAACCCCCTCATGCCCTCCTCTCTCCCTGTCTTATAGCCCCAGTTACTTCATTCATCTTATTCCCCCTTTTGTTTCTCTCTCATACTCTGCTCACTTCCTCTCCTAAAATTCACTCTCCTCTCATCTTCATTTTGTTCCACTTTTATCATTCCCCTCCTACTCTATGGTGCTAAACTGGCAAATGCCTCATTTTTACTAAGGCAAGCAACATTTTCCTGGCCCTAAATACTGATTTTCAGTCCTACTCCGTCTCCGTTTATCAATATAAAACAGGACAAACGTGGCCACTGTCTGCTAGGGTTTATTGCTAAGGCCATATGGTCAAATTTAAATAATTTATTTAAATAACAATAACTTATTTCACCAGTCAACTGCTGTTAAACGACAAAAAAAAAAACACTAGACGGGAGAAGCGTACTTTACAACGACATATAATGCAAAATGAAATCCCATCAGTGTTGTTTGTCCGACAACTCCGACTGCAGCAGTGGCCATGATGTGCAGCTAGGTCTACAGTGTGTCTTAAGCTGCAGACTGTTGTACGTCGCAGTGTTAAAATCCTTTCCAGTGAAACACAGCTAGACGTTAGATTGTGTATCTTTCAGGATTTTAACTGTGTTTAAGCTAGCTACTAGCTAACAATAGGCTAACGTTACCTGCTGCTAAATGTAATGTGAACTAGCGCCAGTAAAGTGATGCTTCTGTTGCCTCTAATGTCCGCTTTGGAGCATCAGAGAGCAGCGCAGGAATTCTAATGGCACCGAAATCAGTCTTTCAGTCTGTTCAGGAACCAGTGCCAAGTTCCGGTACCCATCTCTACTGTCTGCAAAATATTTATGAATGTAAATGAACTGTTCGTATATGAAGCTTTTCTAGTCTCAACAGCTACTCAAAGGGCTTTTACAGAGTATATTCACACACTGTGGCCGTGGCCAAGAGCCTGCCGTACAAGGTGCCACCTGCTTATCAAGTAAACACACACATTTACACTCCGGTGCGTAGTATCGGGAGCAACTTGAAGTTCAGTGTCTTGCCCAAGGACACTTCGAACCACCAACCTTCTGATTGGCAGGCAACCGCTCTACCACTGAGCCACAGCCACCCTTTACAACCAAGAACAAATAAATGCAAAAGTAAAGTACTGTCCAACCAGGAGAGTCCATTGTAACAATAACAATGTACTGGATTGGTATCGGCTGCTTGTGCTAGTTTACCATCCTTAAATTATTGTAATAGCTGGTATGTGACTACAGTGGGTCTTTGTTCAACTATGGTCAAGTCTGAATTTATATATTGCATCCCACTAACAACCTTCTTTTAACCAGGACACTAAAACTGTGATTATCATATTTATATGCTTGGGACCAAAAAATCTGCAGTCATTGTGTGTGTGTGTGTGTGTATTTGTTGATGTTTGTGTGTGTGGGAAGAGGTGGGGGGCTACATGTATTTGCCTGTGGGTCACAGTAGGCCCATCTGTTGTAAACCAAACTGAATCATACACACAGCTAGAAAAACTCCCCTACAAATTTGACCTCGCCATACCCCCTCTCTCTCTCTCTCTCTCTCTCTCTCTCTCTCTCTCTCGCTGTGTGTGTGCTTTCCAAAGGTTTACATGTCCTGTCATGTGTTCCTATTAGGGTTGAACGATACTGTGTTTTAGCATCGACATTGCAATGTGCGCATGCGCGATAGTCACATTGCAGGACGTTGCAATGTTGACCCTTCCCATTTAAGACAGATGTGAACAACGTGTGTATGGGACGTTAGTCCGACAGGCTTTGTTATGGGAAGTGAGGCTCTCCGTGCGTAGAAAAGTACCGTAGCCAGCAGCTGCCGTTGACACAGTAATGCGGATTGTTTTTGGTGGGTAGTCAGTGAAGCTACAGTAGTCAGTGTTTTATGTTCACAACGTCTCCTGGCCATTCACTCCCCCCCCCAAGAATGCTGCTATCAGACAGGCTAAAACTAATATAGTTAGCCTAAATAAACAAGAGGTCTGTCCGTCCCAACTAACATTACGGTTCGGAGCCGCAACGCTGGAAAAGTAACACTAATCTACTACAGAAGTCTGTGGCTGATCTAACGTAATTTACACTGATTTAATTGTTCTTGGATACACAGAGTTTGTTGCTAGTGTGCGTGACATGCAGGTCTGATCAATTTATCAAACAAACGACCTGGCCCCACTAGTCAACCACAACCTGGAATTATGAGGAAGCAACATGCAGTCATTGTCATACACTTTGACCTGGATTGATAGTATTAAATGAATACAATGGTGTCATGCTAGTCAACCAGCATATTTCTACCTCATTTCCCTCTCCAAAATCACTTCAGAAGAGTAGTCACAGCGCTTACATGCTTTGGTGTTGTAAAGCTGTAAAGTTCAACAAAGAATGGTTCACATTAGAAAAGATCTTTTTTCATTTTTATCTTCTATGTAGATGCACTCCCCTACAAAATCACCGCAGTAGTCGAGAATGATTTATTATTTCCAAATAGAGCTATTTATGTCATCTTTCAAAAATTATTTTCTTTTTTCATATCGCAATATACTGTATATCGCAGAGAAAAAAATAGCGCAATATTGTGCAGGCCTAGTTCCTATGGGCAGCGGATTTTTCACCTGTATTTTTACTGTGTTCGTGCATACTCTTACTAGGAGCAAATGTGGTTATATAACATATAACTGTGTGATGACATTCAGACAACAGTTTAACATCACACAGATATGACTTACACACCTCTGTTATCTATCTACTTAACATAAAAAAATATTATGTAGGCAACAGTAATACAAAGCTTCCTACCTACTTAGTTATTACGTACCAATCACCAAAAGAGCATAACAACACTCAGTGATGGCATTTTAAAGTTATGTCCACATCAACAGATATAAATGCATGCATGTACCAAATACATGGCTTACATGCCCTACTAATACTCCTTCTAAAAATCCTACATGTAGAATTCCTTACAGTGACTCATGAAAGACAATTACCCATTATGCAGCACAACTACTACCAGACCCCTGCACACACTACAAACAGTCACCAGCCTATGCAGGCCCTGTCCATGGTGCTGAGTGTCTGTTTGGACAACATGCAATAACAAACTTCAGAAGCTCTGACTATAACACAGAAATAGCAACATTCAGACAAACAAAGCACATTACATTTAAGCAATATAGCCACATCAACAACATGTATGTATAGACAGTGGCAGGCTATTTTGCCACGAGTAATGGCTAATAAAAAATAACAAACAATAATAATGTACGTAGAAAGTCCTTAAACAAAGTGCTTTAAAATAAGGTTTTATTGTAGGCTACTTACCATCTAGCTACTGGTATCTGCAGACCACTGTCCCGTCCAAGACAGCAACGTGGCCAATAACAACGAGTTATCTTTCCATGGCCAAGCTTCTCAGTTAACGCTATTTCTACTATACAGTCTTAGAGTAACGACCCATTAAATTGTATTTTCAGTCAGTAGCTAGGCCAATTCATTTTGAGCTTGAGAGAGTTTGTTTTTCACCAACGTTTCCGGTGTCTGCCTTTTATTTTCACTAGCTAGCTAGCGTTAAGTAGTTTTGTATAGGCAACGTTAGCTAGCTAGCTAATATAAATTAGGCTAATGCTAGCTGGGACTATACTGAAAAACTTGCTAACTTTCCCTGTTCTAACTTTATACCTGCAAGAGTGTTTGTCAAAAAACTAAGCGTTTTTAAAATTGGTATGCATACCTGTCGCCCGGCGGTTACCGCCAGAAGTTCAGCGTAATACGGTAAACTCTGCAGTGCGTTACATGTGGGCGGCAACCGCTCATTCCCCTACCGCCGTGATCAGAACCGCTTCCCTTCGGTCGCCTTCCCCTTATTAAAATGGAGGCGGCGAGTTACCACCGCGCGGCGCGTTCAACGACTCTTTAGTTAAAACAAAGATTCCGTAACCGTCTCTGGTTAAACGATTTTGCTTAGTTTCCGGATTTTCGGTTTCACGTTTTTATTTCCCCCACTGTCGCCGATACACCAATTAGCCTACAGTGTCACAGTGGTATGACGGAACTTTTCCCCTGCCCTTCTCTCGGTAGGCTGCACAAGCACTCCACAGGGCGCTGTTTCACTAGGAATCTTAATGAAAATGTGGAAGAAACAATTAATTTGATAATTGCTAGGCCTACTTGACAAAGTAGCTTTAATGTTATATTTTTTGTTAAAATGACAGCAGCATGGTTAGCGTTAAAACTCCAATGAGATGATATGGATATGTGGTTGGACGTTAAGGTTAAGGATAGCAATGCATTCAAAGACTTTGCTTTTATATTGATGCTTTAAAAGTTAAGACTGGCATAAAAATAGCAATTTTAGAAGTATGCCTAACACTTAGACCTACTGCTTTCTTGGCATATTGTTTATATTTTTGCCCACCTCTGAAGAAAGCTATGAAAGTTTCCAATACGAAGCTTTCTTGACACATTAGCTCATCCTCCTGAAATTGCCAATATGGCGCATGGATACATTGCATTATGATCTATTTCAGCTGACATGTCTTCTGGGCTTTTAAACAGCATTTTATCTTTACACCGCCTGGGAGAAACACATAAGATGCACCACAAGCTCACTGGACTGCAGCTTTTGCTAGGAAAAAAAACATTTTAAATGAGAAATTTTGGTTTCATAGCTGCCAGAAGGCACAAGCCATAGTGACTGTTTGGAGCTTTACAAAGACAATAGGCCAAGGGCAAAATGGCCAAAGCATAGCTGCATAAGAATATGTGACTGAAGGGGACCAGAAATTTGCAATTGTGAGTGGGCAATGTGTTTTAGTGAGAGGGTGTGGGCCTATGCACTCTCTGATGCTCTGACTCTGGTAACATTAAGCTATAACACTATAGGTTATTGTTTAAACGATAAGCTGCAACCATTTTGGCAATAAAAAAAAAAAAAATCTATTTGGCTTAACAATATTTTTCTCTTTTTACTCACTGCCCAGCAGTTACTTACTTTCCTGCAGTAGCAAAAGTAAATATTTCTTTTTTTTCTGTAAAGTTCAAACAAACATCTTAGAGGGAAGTGAGCGGTGAGAGGAGTAGAAGTGAGAGAAGAAATGAGGTATGTACGCTGTTTCTGTCTGTGTTTGTGCTCTAGATCCTGAGATGGGAAAACGTTATGAATATGCATAAAGCAAAGCGCTACATACAGGTGACATGTTTGACTTGTTGTTACTGCTGGGAACAACTGCACCAGACAAATGTTTTCTCCCTCTTCCCTACTCTCGGGAACAAGGGAGTGAGGGAGAGAAGAAGAGTAATCTCATGGGAACACTTTTCTGTTTCACTCTGTGGATGAAAAACCAACACACTAACGATGCCATCTCACATGCAAAGAAGAACAAAACCATGGTAGCTCATACGCAAGCAGCTACAAGAAGATACAAAGATATACCCCCAACCACACACCCAAATGACAAGCCACCTCACCAAACTGTATGCAAACACTTTTTCTTTTCAAAGTGTGTTTCAGGGAAATATTCTGTCCTCCTTTCCAATTCATTTAGAGTTTGTTGTTAGCTAGCTGTGTTTATACAGACTGGGAAATGTGCAGTTTTTTTAGCCTAATTTACCTTAACTGAACAGCTTTGGAGTCACTGTAATGGTTATATGAGTTTTTTTCGAGTTGAATAGTGGTCAACTCGCTTCCCCCAGCACCTGTGAGTGGAAAAACCCGACAAGCCCAATATCGCGTGATATCAGGTTTCGCAATGTAACAAATTGCTTCACGGCACTGCACACATACGGCCACTCAGGAACCGGCTAACAAGGTAGAGATGGAGTATTTTAAACTATTGTCATGGCTGAGCTGGGGAAAAAAAGCTAGGAAAGCATTGTCAAAAGAACAGAAAAAGAAGAAATGGCGGACTGACGGAGTGTAGTCAAGGAAACAAGTAAACATGGAGCTGCAAAATATCTATTCCGAAGCTGTAGGGGGAGCTCTATAGAGAAACCTGCAAGAAAAAAGAGAAGAAATGGCCAAAACTGCATAGAGCTCCTTTAATCTCGCTTGCCCTAATATTATTGAGACAGATAAGTCATTGTATTGGTCATTTTGGCTCTAAGAAAAATGCTAATACCCAAGATCATTAGTCATTAGAATCTGTTGATAAAAGAGGATTACGAGACATGTGCCATAAAATTCTTCAGCTCTTTGGTTAGACAAGAAAAATGCAGAGGAGTCTGGGTATGATTTCAGCAGGAAGTTTGATGAAAAAAGAATCTCTCTCTCCCTCTCTCTCCCTCTCTCTCTCTAAAATAATCCAGTTTTACAGTAACAAAGATACATACACCCTCTATACTGGCTAATGTGAATCCTGATTTAGCATCGGTGTTTGCCAATAGAGTCATTGACTAGTAGCAGAAAAAGGAGGACAGCACAAAACTAATCCAGTTTTTGAAGCAAGACAGTGTATGTGGAGTGTGATGTGAGGTGGTAGTAGGTTTTAATTGAGCACAACTTTGGTTGTTGACATGTAAATAAAAACAGTATTATGAAAGTGGGGGAAAAAAGTTGAAACTGAATTTCTGCGTGGCAAAATATTAAAAAAAAGACAAGTAAAAAAAGAGGACAGGAGTCACAATGACAAAACAGTGTTGAGAGAGTGAAGTGGCTGAAGGGAGGGAAAAGAAAACAGAACAGGAGGTGGTACAAAAGGGATTTAGGGAGAGGGATATGGAGGAAAGGGGTGAGGGAAGACGAGGGAGGTGAGCGGGGTCAGACAGCAGGAGGAAGCTAATGTCTTTATTTCCTGGTGAGGTGGGACCTTGCATTTACCCCTGAGGTCAGTGGTCATGGACAGGGTCATTGGGGGTGCTGTGAGGGGGGTATCTCCATACAGAGGAAGAGAGAGAATATCTATATAACAAAAAGAAGTGGAAAGAACAGAGCAGGAGACAGAGTAATAGGTGAAAGAGAGGAAAATAAAGAAGAGGGAGACCTAGTTTCAGTCAGAAGGGGAATGTGCAGAGGTGGTAAGGTTGAGACAGGTTGAGAAGGTGAGAGTACTCAAGGGAGGGAGGAGGGACACACACACACACACACACACACACACACACACTGTACACACGAAATAATTGTAGATGTGAACTGTAACTGCAGAGATAGTTTGAGGGTGTGTGTGTACTGTATGTTTGTGCTGCATGTACTGTATACTGTGCATGTGTATTGCTCTGTATGTGTGTGTGCTTTCTGTATACACTAGACGTGCATGTGTATTTCATTCTCTCTAGAGGCCCCGCCAATGCAGCTGACAGATAAATACAAACTGATGCGATGTATTACTCTTTCTCTAGAGTATTGTTAGCAGTTATGCTCTTGAACCACTTGACTTAGTGCCTTGTATTGATGTAAATCGCATTTGTCAAATACGATACGATAGCCTCAACCAGTCTCTGTGGCTTACTGGCTTTTATTCCAACATGTAACTGCATTACCTGCAATCATGTGAATTAACTTTGACAAACACGGTAAGATAAAAAGAGATTGAATGTTTTTGTTGTTCCTCAAGGGTATTGTTACTACATTTAATCATATTCAACCACTCAGCTTGGCACTTTTTATTAACCTATTTACACTATTGAATGATGTAAATGACACCTCAATTATTGTATTAGCCGATAATTTCACGTTTTTACTGCTCTTTTTTAGCATCAGTATTTGATCTCTATTTGTGGAAGTGGTAGTAATGCCAGTGTGTGTGTGTGTGTGTGTGTGTGTGTGTGTGTGTGTGTGTGTGTTTTCCATCAGTTTTGATGCTGACGGTGGTCTCTTCCAGCTACAGCTTAGAAACTAGGATTCTTCACCATAGATCTAGCTCACAAAATACACACACACACACACACACACACACACTAAATATTATGCAAATTTAGACCTGCAGTGTTTGTATACATACTGATGTATAGAAACCTGTGAATGTACTGTACAAACTTAAAAAAAATGTGTACTGCATTATGTTCTCTCCCAAATTAGATATAATGATAGAGTAAAAAACAAGTCACCATTGGAGTCCATGTAACATAAATTCAAGTTGACAGCAGTTGACTGCAGTTTTTTTTCTTAAAAGAAGAAAATAAATGATATATTTATACACCAAAGATATAACATATTTTCGATGTAGTTTCCTGTTACTGTAATTTCAGTAGATTGTGATGCATAAAAAGATGTTTTTTCAAAGATGTCTCAGGGAAGTGTGAATAATTTTGTTATCACACATTAGCACACATCACCGCAATTATTTTAGCCTTGGCCTAAAACATTTTTAGAGACATAGAATATAGTACAACACTGCGGCTGCTTCTACTGCTTCCCAAGTGAACCCTTCCTGGGAGAACAAAATTGCCTTCTCTAAACATCTGCCCACAAGTACTTATTTTTTATGTGTGTGAGTATTTGTATATCTCTATGTGAGTATGTGCAGAAACGAAGGCGTATCTCGGTCAGTGATATGATTCATGAAAATGGCAAGCTGACTGGAGTCACACAGAGCGAGATCAGTCTGTTCTCTAAAAATACCTCATCTCACTAATATCATGGCAGTCAACACACACACACACACACACACACACACCTTACATAATAAACAATCAAATATGTGACCTTATGTGTTACAAGGTCATAAAGATGTGTACACAAGTTTTCTTTACATTTTAACTCATATTTCGTCCTTTTCTCTGATGTGTGTATGACAGAATGTGACCCAGTTGTGAATGGTTATTTATAACCACTGTTCACTTTTAGACCCTCTATTGCTGTCCAGATCTAGTTATTCCTGTCTTACCTCTGGATGACTGTTATGCAGCACGTTAAATATATCCCTTAACCTTTCTGAGGCCGGGTAGCGGCCATCAATGGCACGTTGTCAATAAACACACTGTAGCCTTCCAATTCATTTGGGGAACGTTGGCCTGAAAGTGGCCTGTGTCCATCATCACTCATATTCCTACAACACAGCAACCACCGTGGCTCACCCAATTTGAAAATTACTTTAAGCTGCAGTTCCTGTAATAGCCATTTTACAATGATTGCTTGAAGTACATTTTGGCTGTAATGAAGTCTACTAAAAAGTTTCCTTATCACATCTAAACTACATAGTGAATGACTATACTTAAAACGAATTGGGGTATCAACACTTAATTTAAAATTTGCGTAATGGGTGCCGTGATCAGTCATTTTGAAAACTACTGTTTAAAGAAAAGTATATTTAGAAGCATGCTGTTTGATTGACAATGGTATTTAGTCCATACTTAGCCTATCACCAGATTCCCACTTTCAGTCAAAGTTTCAAACTTCAAAATCTTGCCATCACAAAGGCTTTCTTCATGACTGAGCGAGTCAGGAGATTATCATCCTGGTTTTAAACATATTCCGGTCTAATTGTAGAGTTTTTATTCCTTTTAGTGACAGTGTCATCTTTATCTAAGAGTGACTCAGCAGGCTATGAATGTGACTCTGGTCTAAGTTTCCTTTAGACCCATATTTTGATCTTGTTCTGGAGTTATTATTGTTCATGCTCTCAGTATTGGACATCTGTATGACAGAATGTGGTTCAGTCAGCTATAAATATGAATGGCCTTTCTGCCCGACCAGCCACGCGGATTAGCAACTCTTCCTGCTTTTCCACTGGGTTCAAACCACACTGCACCACACACACACACACACACACACACACACACACACACACACACACACACACACACACACACAAATACACACATACACACATACAGGGAGATAGATAGTATGACCTGTCCTTATCATATTAAAGAGTACAGTGTCTATTCTCTCCCTGTTTCTGTTTAAACCTCTTTCGGTGTCTGTAAGTTTCTCACTTTCTCTCTGCAAAAATCAAAAATGCACATTGGCCAATAGAAAATCACAAGTCTTGGTCAGTGTCCTCATTTAGGATCCTAGAGGCTAGAGGGTAGAGGCTCCACCTAAGCCTCTCGGTGCTGGCCTCTTTTATCCGGTACCTTCTGCTCAATCTCAACAGGGAGAAAAGGCTGTTACCTGGATGGTTCAGATCTTTTATTTTTATTTTTAAATTTTTTTTAAAGATTATGTTTTGGAGCATTTTTAGGCCTTTATTGACAGGACAGCTAAAGAAATGAAAGCGGAGAGAGAGGGGTGAACAACATGCAGCAAAGGGCCGCAGGCCGTAGTTAAACCCAGGCCTGTTGTGTCGAGGAGTTAACCTCTATAAATGGACTCCCGATCTACCAACTCAGCTATCCAGGTACCTGGTGGTTTGGACCTTTTATGATTTCCCTAGCCTTTTTCTTGTAGAAAGTGCAAACATCCTTTTGGCAGGGGGCACCACCTGTAGTTCCTTCCCTGCTTCTACCCAAAGTCCACTATCATCTCTTTTGTCTTGCTGGCATTCATGAGTAAGTTGTTGTTCTGCTACCAGGTATTATATATATATATATGTGTATATGTGTGTGTCGTGAGTCAATGACTCAATGACCTTAATTACTTAATTCCCATTCTACCCATTTATGTTCTATGTCAGAACATGTGAAAAACTATAGCTGATACATGATGCTCATTGAAGGAGAAAAGTCACAAGTGACCATTAGTGCCTTAGATTATCATGTACACACTGCCACACATGCACATCCGCACGTGCACTCACACATTCAAAAAAAGAGGACACACATAAACCAGACTGCCCCTTTGGTCCCTGTGACCAAGACATTTAAAAGGCGGCTCGATTAAATTAAGGCAGTCATGTCTTCTTAACACCAGATTAAAAGTATCAATATATTTATATTCACTGGTGTTATTCATAACACCCAAGAGGCAACTAGACACCGTAAAGAGGGGTGACAAACAGATCCCCTGGCTATGAATAGAAGGAGATGGAAAATTATGATCAACAAGCAGAGAGAGAGAGAGAGAGAGAGAGAGTGAGAGAGAGAATGAGAGAGGAAAATCCTGACACCAACTATCTTAGGGTCAATAACAAGATGGTGGTGGAGACAGAGGATTTTGATATAAAATTGAGGTTGTAGCTGAAATCAGAGTGATGGATCAAAAGGAAAGAGAATAGACAAAGAAAGATGTAATGCATGCCTCATAGCATGTAAAAATATGTATACAGTTTGTCAAAGTTTTTTATGAGACAAATGTGCTGATAAATGTGTTAAAAGTTATTATCTCTGTGATGTGTGACCTCATCCTAAATTGCTAAATAAGAAAAGCTTGGGAATCTGTACATTCAATCAGTACAATTTCTTAATTTTTTTTACACAGATGTATCAAGAGTTTTGGCCCATGACATAAATAAATCACACAAAACAGAATTCTCAGGTCACTATTCTCCAAGCTGGTGATAGGGGTTTAATTGCCAGCCAATCAAAAAGTAATCTCCTAGGGCATGACCTCAGATTTAACAGCCATGTCCATTTTGTTTTTAGATTCAAATGGATGTTATGGACTCAGCGGGGACAGAGCAGAAGAAGAAGACTGACAAGGATTCTTGTATCCTTGTATTCTTGTATCTTGTATCCTTAAAAATTGCAACGACGAACCAGCTTCACATTGATATTAGGTAAAATGGTTAGCTGGAGGACGAGGTCAAAAGTCAAGAGTCTAATTTCCCCAGCAGGCAAACTGCCTTTAACATAAAACTGCTGCATGTTCACTCACTGTAAATGTGCCATTTGACTATTGTTTTTTTTAGTTTTGGCATCATCCCAATTGGTAATGATGACACTTAATGCTGCGGCAGTCAAACCAGTAACTTACTACTTGTGAACTCATACCAGATTGTTGTACTCCCAGTTACAGTTTTGACGTCACACACACATAAACAACAATGTTGACCCCTGTTGATGCTGTACAGACACTGGTGATTAACAGTGAGAAATAGAAATAAATATATATAAACAGGCAATGTAAAGTAATTCTGCACATTGTAATCAAAACAATACACATATAATTGTGTACTACTACAGGTTATGTTTATTAAATGAAGAAAGTCTGCAAAAAATATATTGCAGACTAGAAATCGCTACTATCAGCTAGCGCTAGCTAACGTCAACAGTAGGTAGCTTCTAGCTAGCGCTGGCTAGAAGTGTTTTTAATGACTTTGCCTGGAACGCTACCAAGTCGTGAGTCGTGACTTAAAGTTGTAACTTAAAATTAGGTCTCGATTGCAGCACAAGTCACAAACTTGAACACATGGCAACCAAATGAACAGTGACTAGTCAGCCTTTTAAAGCCCATGTTGCAAGTTAACCACCACTGTTGATTATTGGGTACAAAAAACACTCAAGATATGTATATCATTTTTAAAAATGTCTCCAAATAGTGTTAAAAGTTAGTTTTTGGTCATTTTTGGTGTTCGCGGGTTTATGAAGTGAATTCGGCGATGACGTCATCGTGGGGAGTTAAGTCTCAGCCTAGCACTAGAACTACGGTGACTGACTGGGAGGAGGAAGAGGAGGAAAGGCCAGCAGCCGAATAATTACGAACCTACCAGACGTGAGAGGGCAAATGAGGAATTGTCAAGATTGTGGGGAAGTCTTCTTCATTTATCTCCTTCATTTATCTCCTTCATTTATCTCCTTTATTTTAGCAACGCAGCAGTGCATACAATGACTTTACTTTTTACTGTCAGTGAATAGCACCGAGTGAACGTCAACGTTTTCTTTCGATCTAGTGACAGGGATCCTGTCGTTAGTTCAGATAAGTACTGGTACACTTATCTAGATATAGTAATAGAAGGCATCCCCGAGTGTTATTTCTAAGTGCTTACCTCTTCCTCCGGTGAAAACGTGTCGCTGTTTGGCCGGTGCTTGTGTGTGTGGCGGCGAAGCTGCGGTGGAGAGCGGGTGCTGTAGGCGAGCCTGCCGCCGGTCGGGGAGCGAGCCGGTCGGGGAGTGAGTCTCCGGTCGGGGAGCGAGCCGGTCGGGGAGCGAGCGAGCGCCTCCGGTCGGGGAGCGAGCGAGCGAGCGAGCGCCTCCGGTCGGGGGAGCTCGCCCCGCGATCAGCTGATCTGAAGATGCCTAAATCCGTTTGTGACATTTCAGACAGAATCATGGTCATCCCCAACCAGCACGCACCAGTATTTTAATTGTTTATATTTTAAACATCACTGCAGGTTGATTGTGGGCGACAACGCGGTCGTGTTAGCTTACCGAAACTCTACTGCCGAAGTTGCTGGCTGGCTACGCGACATTAGCTATATCCACTAGCATCTGCACAGGCTAACTATAGCCAGTTAGCTTTGTGTGTAACGTAACACCCCCCCCCCCCATCTCGTAGGAGCGAAGCTTACTATTTTGTTCAATACAATTATGGTACAACAGGTGCACTAATGCCACATGTATGATGTTGACAACATGGACGCATATATAGGCAACACCAAAGGCAGTCGTAATATTTACCTAGCAGGCTAGGCTAACGCTGTTGTGCTAACGTCCGGCGGCGTAGCGTTAGCTAGCAGTCTAAACTTGTGAAAAGCCGAACAACACCCCCGTCTAAACTGTGTTTCACTTTCCCACCAATATTATTATAAATATAATAAAGTCACATGGACTTGATCGAGACCATAGACTGTTAATATTAAAAGACTAGAAGCCATATTAGGCCAGACCAGTGGTAAATACAACGCAGGCTGCTCTGTTATCTCCCCAGCGTGACATCATGCAATGCATTGTGGGGGGAAAATGAAACACTGTAAAATTGTGCCCATTTTTCTATATATATTCAGTTTTGCGATATCCAACACCATCAAAAACAATGGATAACAGTTCAAATATTTACTACCAACAAGCAAATTGCACAAATTTGTTGTAAAATTAAACCTGCAACATGGACTTTAACTTACACCACTGACTAAAATTAAGGTCAACACTTGTTGATCTGTTATCTTAACCAATAATGCGTGGTGACCAAAATTACAACAAGAGGTTTAGAATCAAAATATATCCGTTAACTTGATGCAGGGTTGTATGTATGTGAAAAAATGTTTTAAAGTTAAGTGTTAAAGCTATAGTATAGGCCCATGAGGAATTCTAAGTAATCACAACAAAACTGTCGGAGTTTCCACATGATTCAAGCATTCCGTGATTGGGCACAGCCCCCACCCCTCCCCAATGCAATTGCTAGTAGCAATGGAGGACGCAGAGGATAAAAAAACATGATGGACTCTTCAGAAGAGAGAGTTATCGTCACTCAAATTTCTGCGTGCAAAAGTCGCCAGGCAACACAATCTTCTGAACATAGCCATACTGAGAAATACAGAGAGAGTTGTGTGGAGCTGATTAAGTCTTAGATTCTGAGTCATAATTAGCTTTGTAGCAACTCATTTGTCAATGGCTTGAATGTAATGGACGTTCATTACTATCAAAAAGTTACACACTAAAGTTTTAAGCTGATTTGAGTTT
This sequence comes from Etheostoma perlongum, assembly GCA_026937815.1. Taxonomy (NCBI): domain Eukaryota; kingdom Metazoa; phylum Chordata; class Actinopteri; order Perciformes; family Percidae; genus Etheostoma; species Etheostoma perlongum. Next base: position 8,684,672 of record CM049371.1, on the reverse strand, counting down.
GGCAGGTGGTTTTGGAATATATTCTCTGACAGAGTGGAGGTAACTGTTTCTTATAGTAGACAGAAGAGCCTGTGATTATCAGTTTCAAACAGACTAACAGCTCCAGCTAGGGCAGAATGCACACAAAAACAAACACAAACACCTCTGACTATGAAGGGTTGGACAGTTTCCTGTTCCTACCATTTCTGTTTTCACCAAAAGGCAGGTGGTCTGGTAGCTGACTACAAAGTGGAAGAGAAAGAAGAGTTCTATCTCTCTCTCTCTCTCTCTCTCTCTCTCTCTCTCTCTTATTCCATCCCATTACCACTGGCCATCCTGTGAACTCTGACTTGTGCACTTTATGCCTACATTAGCTGCATCTAGCATACTCTGATGTAGAGGAGACAGATGTCAGCTCTACTGGAAGTGCTCAGTCACCAGCTCACCAGCGGCCAGGAAGCAACATTTTATGTCATGGCTTCCTCTAAATAATGTTATGCTAATAATGAGTGTATTTACATGGAAACATTTGGAATCATGATTCAGGTAATGTGCTTATCCTTAATATTGTAATGGATTTAATGACCTGTTAGTGTTTAGCTTCTTTGTTATGAGTGTCATTGTGTTAAGTGATAAAAGGGACTATTTATCGCAGTTACTGAGATTTCCAGAGTGTCAGTGAAAATGTTGTAAGCTTAGTTAGTTTACTGGAAATCTGTAAACAGTACAGTGGTCCTTGTATTTTGCAAACCTGGGCTGACTAGCTAACCTGATATTGTTAACACAGACCCATCTGAGAAGCCGTCATTGGAAACTGTTTAGGAAAGGGCAATCACTTTCAAAAAAATACCTGGCAGGTGATTGGACGAGCCACCTGTTAGCCATGTCAGTTGCGGCCGTCACACACTATAAATTCCTGTTTGGCCACTATGTTCAATTTACTTCTAAGCCTAGCACCTTCCTGGGGGCCTGGTTCAAACACAAACGCATTAGGTTGGAGCCTGATGGATTTTCGTGTGATACGAGATCCCGCAATTCTCGCGTGATATTGTGATATCACGAGCATCCAGCTGCCATGCAGGGTAACTGATTAGCTTCACAGGTTGTTGTTTGGCAAGAGGCAAGGTGTGTTAATTTTCTTCCAAAGAATGCCCCTTACATTACGTTTTGCTTGTTTTGGTCATGGTCACGTAGGTCTTCCTGCCTTACGGGGATTTATGTATTCCACTAGGAAAACAGGTCATCTTCGTCTAACTTTATAGATGTTGACAATCACCATCTTGGGGAAAAATAAATTAAACGTCATTACAAGACTGTACTGGACCCCTGTGTGGCTCCGTATTTTGTGTATACCGTAGCAAGGATACCCATACTAGCAATTTCTGCTGGGCAAGGCCTTTTTGCAGAATAAAATGCTTACATTTTCTGAATATTTTTACATTTTGTTCTATAGTTCAGGACTCTGGGCAGCACAGAGGGCAAGAGAGACAAAAAGAGTAGTGAACTAAAACTGGAGAAGAATTTGGCTGCTCATGAATTGCTTGATTTAACATTTTAAAAAGCTGAAATGAAGCCATTATGGATAACCGAGTTGAGATCTCATGTAAGTCACCCACAGTACTGCTGCTGACGTACATAATTACACCCAGACTTGACTGCACTGTGTATTGCAGGTTGATTCTTCACAGCATTATATTAGAAGAATCAGGCAATGAAAACTTGACTTTGATGTTGCTTAAAGTAAGAACATGCAGAAAACAAGTAAAAACATACACACCGAGTTATAAACCAAAATATGCACATAGAGTTGGAACATGTATACTGCATGAGGCTTGAGCTTTCCTTGAATTAATATGCTAGTCTGATACTGTATCATAGCCACAGAATGGAAATGGATAGAAATGGACTACACTTCAAGGTAGCATTTTTGGTTATTTGACTAGTTTAGTTAAAGTTGCGCTATGAAGGACATGGCTAGAGTGCAAAAACCTTAAAAATCATAGATTATAATCATAAAACCATGATCAAAATTCTATGCTGTGCTTTTGACAAAAATGGTGAGCATGAGACAGAAGGAAGTATCTATTTGCGCTAATTCTATAAGTAACACCAAGCAACGTCCCAGCTATCTTTAGTAATTCCATGAATACAGTGCTGAGGGGAAAAACATGCTGTCCTCCTGCTAATGAAGCTTTCAGCCCTGCGCCACAACCACACAATGACAGCTGGCAGGGGAGGGGCAGGAACTACACGGCATGAAATAAGAGGGGGTAAAAATTGATTAGCAATTTTCATTTGCGCTAAGCTAAACAAAAGAAGGCTGCTGCCCTACTCTGCATATCATCATGGGGTGGGAGAGGAGGAGGGTGGGTAGTGTTGATGGTGTTGGGGTGGGATGGGAAGCAATCTTTCAGAGCTCAAGGCATCTATTGTTTAGTTAGAGAGGATGTGGGTGTGGGGGAGCAAAGAGGGATTCGGGACAGGGAGACAAGAGGACTAGGGATGGGGATAGAGTGACAAGTGGGAGACATGAGGGATGTTAAGGACAGAAGAAAGGGAAACAGGAGAAAAAGGAAGCAGAGGACTGAGAGAAGGAGGGGAAGAACAAGGATGCAGGTGGGGGGTGCAGGTAGAGGGGTTGAAAAGGGTAAAAGAGAGGGGTGGGAGAATTGGAACAGGGACAGAAAGGGAAACACTGAGGGACATAGTGATGAGAGACAAGAGGGAAAAGGTTAAAAGAATGGGGAATTAGGGATGAACGAGAAAAAATGAGGGGGAAAAAATGACACCACCACCACTTTTAAGTTTGTAAAGCTGAAGACAGACACTCTGACAATAGAGGAATTTGGCAACACTGAGAAAAGAAAACTGCAGTACGTGTGCAGTACTATGGGCAGTTTTCTTGAAAGGTTTTTTGGCATGACCAGGGTGCATGATGGTTTATTAATAATCAGAATCAGAATCAGAATCAGCTTTATTTGCCAGGTATGAAGAAATATACGAGGATTTTTTCTTTGGAACAGTGTTGCTCACAATGTGCTTACACATACAAAACAATCAAACAATATATACACAATAATATATACATACTCTAAACAGAAACAATATAGAGGCAATAGTGCAATGAGTGCAATGAAGAGTGCAATAAAAAATATATATTACAATATGAACAGTATGAAAAGAATGAACAGTACGAACAACATAACATTATGCATCATTATGCACCTCTGTATGCGTGTATGTGTGTGTATGTGTGTGTGTGTGTGTGTGTGTGTGTGTTTATGTTCTTTCAGCAGGTTGTCATTCATATTTAGTGGATTAAACATGTGTGCACATAAACACACAGTAATAAATGCAAAAAATGCAAGAAAAATAGCAGCTGGTAAGTGAATGAGAGGGGGAAAGAAATCAACAACTTTTAACCAAAACACTGTACACAACTCTAAATTTAATTTTCTGCAAGATTAAGCACAATAATGACTAGCTTTATAAAAACCCATAACTAATGGCTTCCAATGAGCCAATCTATAGGCATTGATCTGCGCAGTATCTCGTAGACTTGCAATGCAAAGCCTATAAATGAAGGAAGGAAGAGGACAGAGGAGCACTAAAGATGAGAGTGGAGGAGGAGAGAGGAAGGGAAGTGGATGGTGAAACGGCAGGGTGAGGAAGGTGGAGACAAATGAGAGGCAGAAGAGGTGAGAAGTATAGAGAAAAGACAAAGAGAGCAGGAAAGGAGACAACAGGAGAAAGAAGAAATCTTTCTATGGAAAGTGCTTGAGCCCTACAGTAGTTGGCTGTAAATAACACATTGTGTCCGAGTTAGTTTATCTATTTACTCATTAACAGCATTTTATAAAACCTATTCATCTAACATCTTGTGTCAAGTAAACCGAAAAAGAGCTTAAGAAACACAATGGTCCTGAAGCAAAGACTTTATTGGACAATTAAAGTGGCACGCCACCAATTTCACACATGGAGTATCGTTTACGTTTAAACCGTACTCAGCTTGTATAATATACTCTGTGGCTCTGGATGTAGTTTTCAAAAGTTTTCATAAAGTATTATTAAAGCATTACAAGAAAAGCAGGATTTTAGAGCTTTACCCATGTTACAGACTAAAAGTTATTTTAACCATTCTTTTTAATTCTGTCTCTTGTGAATTGCCTACTTTTATGGAAATTCAACGCTAAATCACTGGAGTACCAAGTGATAGTCAAATAGTGTCAGAAACCCCTGCATTGGCCAATTTCTGTAACTTTTTGAAAATGACAATCTAACATTCATGTGCTCTTCAAACAGTGGTAAGCCAGATGTGCGTAGGTGAGATATAAGCAGGGCTTGAACTTTCCTGTCAAGCTCTCTTTTTTCATTATTCCTGTTGAGAGTCTGTCCCTAAGCATGTGGCATTAACCCAATTTGAATGATTATCACGTTTCATCCCTCCTCAGCCTATGACAGTAGGCCTTTCACCCTTTTTTGGAGTGTGGACGTTCTGATCAGGTATGAACCCAACCTGGTCTCACGCCAGTTCGTGAAATGGTCACGTAATTTTGATGTATTATTTTGTGTACATGTCACGATTTTTGCGTTTATCACGTATACATGTCATGATTTTTGAACACGACCATTTCACAAACTGCAATGACACTGGGCTGCTCTGAGGGACGCAATTAACGGGGAAATCAAACGCCACACGCAGGACGGTGACAACAACTCGTGCCGGGACACAATCCGTGGCCTCTGAGGGACACAACAACGAGGAAATGAAACGCCATACGCCGACCACAACAACGGGATGGACCGCCACACGCGATACCTGAGTGCAGGGACACTATCCGTGGTCTCTGTAGCATGCAACAACGGTGAAATGAAATGCCAAATTCAGTGCATATTCAGTGGGCCACATATCACAGAAGTAAACCCGGAAGCTTAGCAACGTTTTTGGCGTATGTGCCAGGCAAGCAACGCTATTGAACTGAGTGGGCGCCATTTTGTAATCTTGTATCCAGATCAATATAATACATCCATGGTATAAGCCGCTTTTTCCTTCAATGTTGGAACAACAGATCCTATGAACTATTTTGTTTTGAGCATAACCTCGCTTTTATTCATCAGTTAACTTAATGCACTTCTGTGCGCATGATTATGGATTTGGCACAAAGTTAGAAGCTTAGTTGTTGCCAAACACACACTCAGGTATGAACAGGGACACTAACCAAACACAATACTGTACAAAGCATTGCAATATGTCACTGTTCTCTGAGAATATAATGACTCTTATCTATCTAGTGGCTGCACTAATCCCATAACAACAGTGCCATCTTTGTGTGTAGTAAGCAGAAAGACACAAGAGCAACCCAGCTGGAGTTAATAAATGTCACAGTAAAAATCATTTTATTTTTTAAAGGTTATTAGGGCAATTAGCAATCTAGTAGTATTCTACATTGTTAATCCTACACTTGACAGCTTTTTCGAGGCTCACTGACTAAGAACTAAAGGTGGTGGCATGTGAGGAGGAGGATAGTTGAAAATGAAACAATCCTCTGCTGAGAACGCACAGTAGCTTAAATCCGGAGAGGGCTGCTTGCGTTAATCCCCATGGATTAAGCTTCTAAATACTCTTATTCAAGCCAATTAATTCATGCATATATCTGTCTCCAGCTCTTTTCATGTCATTTACGATGATGGAGGGTGACTTCCTGGGAAATCAGGAGGAGGGTGGATATTCATCTACATTAATGCACACAGGGCTCTCTCTTCAGGACCATGTGGCCACACACACACACACACACACACACACACACACACACACACACACACAGTACATTAGGGAGGTATACATAGAGAGTTTAATAGGGAAATGATGTTGGAGGGGTGAGGATTGAGAGGGGCCTCCAAAAGTTGACTGACATATTCTGACAGCTGAATACTAATCATGAGATCAACCTCTGGCTAAATCAACAGGATCTCACTGGGGCCTCCGGCTGGGAGAAGCATAAAAAGGGATTAGCAGTAAAAACAGAAGGCTTATACAGAACAGAGAAAAACCAGTGGACAGACTGAACAACTTAAAAAAAGGTTGAGATGAAGAAGGAACTAAGGATGCTAAGGATTGCAAGAGGATCTAAGTGGGCAGTGGACAAGTACATTGATTGAAATTCCACAAAATAAATGCCTCAGTACAATAAAAGTAAAAGTATGGAAATTATTTTGGTAGAGTTTCCCAAGGACAGTAAATGAGCAGAAGTATTTAAGTAACTACAGTGAGAGGAAGAAGGAGGACAATAAATTAAAAGACAGAGTTAGAGAGACAAAAATACCTGATATTTATAGTGAATAAAAGAAAAACAAACATGTACTCACTTATTTAATACTTATGGTATGTTCTTACATGAATTAGTTTCCTGTTTTCAGAGATGCCAGTAATGATACGCTGTCCCTAATGACATCATCAGGGTCTGAAGTGGACTGCAATTTGTAGTGTTTGAGGAGCCTCACGTCTTTGGTCACCAGTCTGTATAGGTGTGTGTGTATGTGTGTGTTTGTGTGTGTGTGTGTAGCAACCAGTATTAATAAGAACGCACATCACCCAGAAAGGCTTCCAGATAAACACGATCAGAATACATCCTATAGACTATAGCCAAGGCTCGAGGGTCATGGTATATGGTAATCTAATCACAGAAAAAGCAACTAGAGTAAACCTTGCTGGCAGAAAATATGTAGAACTAATGAAGATACACATTTTCAGTTGTGAAATCAAAATTATTTAATGATCTACATTGACTACACACCCCAAAGCTGGGTGACACAGCACAGACAAAACTGATGGGAAAAGCTCACAGCATAAACTGGCCGATTTAAACACTAAGCAACCATGGCCCAACAACACATCGTTATATAGCCAAACAAACAGCTACAAACACGTGAGATTAATACTATGTGCAATTGGCTTCCATCTGACAGCAGATATTACTCCTGGTGGGAACAGTTGAGAGTTTGTCAACCACATCCTAAACTTCCACTCCACCAACAGCTGCAGAATCAGTGCAGCGGAGCCTTGAAGTGCGGCCCGACCAAATTTTTAATATATATATATATATATATATATATACAGGCTTTATATAATTAAGCCACTGGTGTGATTAGCTAGCTATGCTCAGGGTCCATCTAGCCATGACTCAATAATTTATTAGTCAACATGTAAATGACTGGAGAGGTCACTGTCGGAAGCTAACACAAAGAATGGCCACAACTTTACAACATCACATTAGAATGTGTATATCTATAATTAACAAAAGTTAATGTTCTGCACTGGACCCATGCTACAGGAGCAGTTTGCAGTGCACATGTTGCAGAGACCAATTCCACATCTGAGATCAGTGACAGGAGTGTTACATATTTCAGAGCGAACCAATGCAAACACAGAGAGAACATTCAAATTCCACAAAACAAATGCCTCAGTTGGCCCCCTGGGATGTAATCCACTGTAGTAATGCTTAACCTCATGATGCTAAACATAGTCAAAGACAAAGAAATCAGTAATAGAAATGCAAAAAATAGCATTATTTGTCAAATAATAGGTCAGTTTTTGGCATTCTAAAATATAACACACTTTGATGAGAAAAACTAAGGTAAAATGCTACACATTTCCCTAATGTCCTTTTATAAATGTTAAAAATGTTAATTATATTTGTGTTGGATGTACCATTTCCAGTCACTTTTAGATCAGAAATATTTAAACTAGCTGAAAAAGAAGATCTAAATGTTATTCCTACTAAGCTTGTAAACTAATCAAATTGAAATGTACAGTAAGCTGTTATCAGAGTAACTTGTTTCTGTCTTGATCATTAAGAAAAAAACTTATAACAATGAGTGCATCGCAACTCCTCTTACCTGATATTCTTCAACTCAGGTAACTGCTGTAAAGTGTGCTTAGTCCTCAGAAACTGTAACATGTTAGACAAAAAATATTGTAGTTGGGAAACTTGTCAGATTTATACTGCAACAAGTGAAAGAATGAGAGACACATGGCACAGTGCAAGACTTAGCAGCAGCATTATAAAAGTGTATATCTAAACACCTACTGAGAACGCTTATATGAATGGAAAACATCATACTCTCAATCTTTAAACTTTGCATCTCTCATCCTCTAAGTCCCAGGCTCCGTCTCTCCTTATCCTCCAATTCTCTTTATTTTAACAGTCAATCTCTCTCACTCTGATCTGACATCAGTCTCTCTGATTGGTCGACCCAGCTCGTGCACTAACCAGTGACACGCTTTAATTATTGAGCGGCTGACCTCAATTGGTTAGCTGGAACAGCCTAAAACACATTACCACACACACACACACACACACACACACACACACACACACACACACACACACACACACACACACACAAACATTTGCACACCATGCTCTCACACTCAGAATCTCACTACATACTGCACACTTACATGCTCACCCTGAGGACAGTTTCTGCAGTCTAAATATATATACTGTGGACAACATCAACTCTGCCTGTTACTACTCTCAGTTCATTGATGCTGTGACCATTAGTTATGATATGAAACATGTACTGCCATGTACTGTTATACAATGTACAACAATGTTCATACTGGTAAAAGCAAGTATGTATGTACTTGAAGGTACATTTGTCATTCACAAAACACATTAGTTTTAGGGTTAGGGTTATATATTCAAGTACGAAGAGTGAGAAAAGGTATACCACTCTTTTATTCAGTTAGGTGTTTCAAATACATGCCTTCATGAAGAAATCCATATTACTTATAGTGGGCACTATAATACTATAATATACTATTTGCTGTAGAATTACTGTAAACTGGTGAATGAAGCTCTAACAACAACACAGAAAGAGAATATGGTATTAAATCAATAATTAATGCTGACAGACAACAGCTCATAAGGGCTGTCAAGTGTAATATTAATGGTTATCACAGTTAATTTGGAAGTAATACTGTATATATATAGTCCTACAAGGGTTTCTTTTAAATGTACAAGGAGCTAAAATTATCAATATAATTTACGATACAACACTTGATTGGAAACATGAATCCAATGATATGTCTTTCATAACTGGCGCTACAAGAAAGAGAAATGATATACATCCTTTGGTATGCTAGCTATGCACTTAGTATGCCATAATTTAATATCTAAATATATCGTAGAGAGTATGATCTCTGACACACTTGTCTCCCTACAAATGATCAAACACTGGCGATGATACAAGACATGTGATATCCACATTGCTTCATAAGCCATGATGCAACATGGGCATTTTTAGATGTGGGTGTGGGATGTTATCCTACCTAGAATATATATATATATATATATATATATATGTATGTAAATAAATCAAAAATGTTACGTCTTCAGTAATGACATTCGTCTTAAGAACGACTTCAGAAACACGAGTTGACATGTTGACTCTCATTATATTTTGATGAGTGTAACCCAACTGGGCTCCATGGCATGCTGTGTGACTTGTGGCCTATGATTAGTTTCAAATAGTTTAATGGGTCACACTGCTTGGCTCTGATCCCTAGACCTCAAAGGGTTTGAACAAACGTACCCGAAACCATAAGCCCACTTTGAGTAGATAAATTCCGATTTATTTGGCAGGTAGACAGTATTTTCCAAAGTGTTTATTTGAACTTTAAACTGTAAGGCCACTGGGTAGGATAATCAGTCAGTCCTTAATTTTGCAGGCTGCGGCTCAGTTCATAAAGTCCTACTGTATTTAAACTTCCTTTAATAAAATAATTTTAATACAATAGTGTAGATTTAGGTTGTATTAGGCACTAAGTCAGAGTACAGATTGTAATGTTGACTCACCATGAACTTTTTCTGCATAGTTACAGGTGGTTTCTGTGCTGCTACATGATGAGCTAATGTAAGAAAATGTAAGATACTTACATTACTAAGGCTCCTCACAGAAACCTAAACCAGATACCTATCGCATGGCGTCGACACACACACACACACACACACACACACACACACACATATATATAGATACACAGGTACACATACACACACAGACACACAAAGCAAGTACAGTCAAACAGAGCTCTCAACATGGAGCTTCATGCATGCATGCTTGTGTCTATGAAGTTTGGCACTGTGTTTCTTTGGTCCATACGGCGTTTTGTATTTGCCATAATCCCCTGTCAGCAACACTTAGGCAGGCAGACAATAGTAGAGAAGATCGGCAGCCAAACCCCCTTCACTGTAAGCTTGGCAGGTCAGCGTGCAAGCAGCAGGTTACACACACACACACACACACACACACACAAAACACACACACACACACACACACACACACACACACACATACACATACACATACACATACACATACACATACACATACACATACACACACACAGTACTGTACATGTACAACCATGCAGCACACAGACAACACTGATGTCCTGCTGAGATGCACGTTACTCACACCATATCCCGGCTCTCTTCAAAGAGTTGTGCTGCAGTTCCCAAGGACACGGCAGTCTAACATCTCCTCTCTTTCACTCTCTCCTCTCACTCTGGCATACTCTCTCTGCCTCTCTCATTTGCTTCTCGGTTGCAGGACGCTGCCACAACAGATGCATATGTGTCGCTGCCCTTTCTCCACTCCTCTTTATTTCTCCCTTTACCCTCTCTCCTCTCTTCTCTCTGTATGCAGCTGAGAGGCAGAGCGCATTCTCAGGGTTTCTCTCTTTTTTCAAGAGAGTGCCGGCTAGTATAAGAACGAGGAAGTGAGAGAAAGAGGAAGGGAGGGAGAAACAAGAGAGGAACGAGTGCTGGCAGAACTGACCAGACTGATGTGCCACCCCAGGACACCAGCGTTCTGCCGACAGTCAGCCAGAGTCCTGCTGCAGGAAAAACAGATTTACTGTAAAGCAGCAGCAGAAACATTGGAAGCATCACATATGTTGTAGCATAGCAAAAAAGTGACAGATGGACAAACACAAAAATATATATATTTGGGGAGGATGAGGGACAAAATTGTGAAATGAAAACAAAATGAAAGAAAATATCTGTTTATGTTGTCAGCTTGAACCAAAATATACAAGAAGAGAAGAGAACGAGACTAGAAAGAGAAGAGAAGAGAACGAGAAGAGAGATGTCTTAACAAGATGAGAGGGGAGAAGTGGAAGGGAGGGTAGAAAAGAGGAAGTCTAAGTATTCCCCAAAGCCTTGCTGTCTTTTCTGAAAAATGGTCCCTGCAGGCCCAATCCAGAAAGAGGCAATAAAAACAAACAGAGAGCAGAAACAAACATCTATTTATGGAGGAGGGGAGTCCAGTTTCCAAATCACATTTGCTAGCAGCTTTTTTGACAATATCACCAATTCAGCAGTTTAGGAGTAACAACCAGAGGACGGGAGAGGAGAAAGGGAGAGGAAAGGATTGAGAATTTGAGAATAACCTTCCATAAATAATTTCCAATACATCCCAGAAATAGGCCAATGCACACCAGTCTATATCCTGGCACTCTCTCTCTCTCTCTCTCTCTCTTTGCGCGAATCCCCCCTTTCTCCATAAACACACAGGTAAACCAAACTTTTGTAACACTAAGTACAAACTCACAAAAGTTCTGTTTTTGTTGTGCGTTGAGTCCATGGTATTATACGGTAGTATAGTGCAGGTAATCTTGGTATATTCCCTCATGTATTTAATGATAACAATAAGTGTATTGATGTGTAAAAGTGAATCAGATCAATTGATATGGTAATGGATAAAAATATTTTTTTAATAAAAAATAATGAAAAACAATGAACACAAGTTATTAATTATTCACATGTTTTGCAATTAAGTCCTGCAGCTAAGTTATTTTAGTTTAAAAAAAAAAATTAGGAGTGTTGCCTTTCTGTTCTGCATGCACATTACAATCCCATAATAGTCACAATTGTGTAGTTCATTCTCCTGTTTCCCAAAGAAGCACATGTTAATCCCACTTCTGACTGAAAAAGTAATGAAATATCACACAAAGAGACTGCCACATATGAGTTCTTGTCAGACCATGTCAAAAGTATGTGTTTAATTTTCATTAATGTAGTTAGTAATCCCCCAACACTCCAAAATGTGTTTTTCTTCCTTGTTCCTTGACTGTAGTGCTTGAGCATCACTGTGCATAGTTCGATACTTGAAGGCTCTTTTCACAAAAAGCTAAGTTTCTCTGTGCTCTACTTAAGCCTGAGTTTTATTTCAATCAGAAGAGACATGTTTGCAGATATGCAAATTAGCTTTATTGTACAACTCAATAAAATGTAGAAAGTCTTTGGCGATTAGACTCCATCGCTATACGAATATTTTGTACATCATTATAGGGGTAGAGAACCATCAGACTCCCTGATGGAATCTAAACACCTGTGGTGGCAACAAAGGAGCCCGAAGACCTGACCGAAGGAAGCTTCTGACCGGTCAGCTGGAGTAGATGACTGGAGGTGGAGGGTTGCACTATTTTCCTGCAATGACAGCTGAATAGCAAAGAGCAAAACAGATTTATTTAAAGCAGGGTTGCTGTATGGTCTTCTTGAAAGAATTAATGCTGAGCTACATATGTGGATGTACCAAAAGGATTTTGTGACATCACAACTTATTTGGAGCCAATTGTGGTCCAAAACGTAACTTATGAGAGTCCTGTAACTTACTGTGTCCTGTGGAGACTGGAAACCTCCAGTGCTCATACACTGAGAAGTAAGTTTTCTGTGAAATGTCACACGTCTTTGAAAATGAACATTTGCACACATATATATATATATATATATATATATATATATATATATATATATATATATATAAATAAAGAGAAACATATCCGACACAAATGATCATTTAAAGTTTTTCAAACCTTTCAAGTCTTTTCTTCTCAAGTTTTTTGTTTTTCCTCACTAAACAATAAAGACAGATGTGTACCATGCACATCAAGTACTAAGCAGTGGTCATATAATATCACAATACATAGATATGCTATATTTCTTGCACAGATAAAGTAAAGGTGAGGAAAGGTAATGCACTGAACAAATCAAAAACCTTTTACAGTTCACATTTGACAGAAAGTCTACTAAATGCATCTGTAATATAAAGGGTACTCATTTGGATTATACAGTGGTCTGCAAAAGTTTGGGCAACCTTGTTAATTTCCATGATTTTCCTTCATAAATCGTTGGTTCTTAGGATAAAAAAAAATCAGTTAAATATATCATATAGGAGACAAACACAGTGATATTTGAGAAGTGAAACGAAGTTTATACAATTTACAGGAAGTGTGCAATAATTGTTTGAACAAAATTAGGCATGTGCATAAATTTGGGCACCACAATCAAAAAAAAAATAACTCAATATTTATTAGATTCCCCTTTTGCAGAAATAACCGCTTCTAAACGCTTCCTATAGCTTCCTATGAGAGTCTGGATTCTGGTTGGAGGTATTTTGGACCATTCCTTTCTACAAAACACCTCTAATTCATTCAGGTTTGTTGGTTTCCGAGCATGGGCAGCTCTCTTTAAGTCACACCACAGATTTTCAATAATATTCAGGTCTGGGGACTGAGATGGCCATTCCAGAACGTTGTACTTGTTCCTCTGCATGAATGCCTTAGTAGATTTTGAGCAGTGTTTAGGGTCATTGTCCTGTTGAAAGATCCAGCCCCGGCGCAGCTTCAGCCTTGTCACTGATTCCTGGACATTGGTCTCCAGAATCTGCTGATATTTGGTGGAATCCATGCGTCCCTCAACTTTAACAAGATTCCCAGTCCCTGCACTGGCCACACAGGCCCACAGCAGGATGGAACCACCACCAAATTTTACTGTAGGCAGCAGGTGTTTTTCTAGGAATGCTGTGTTGTTTTTCCTCCATGCATGACGCCCCTTGTTATGTCCAAATAACTCAATTTTAGTTTCATCAGTCCACAGCACCTTATTCCAAAAGGAAGCTGGCTTGTCCAAATGTGCTTTAGCATACCTCAAGCGGCTTTGTTTGTGATGTGGGCGAAGAAAAGGCTTCCTCCGCATCACTCTTGCGTACAACATCTCCTTGTGTAAAGTGTGCGCAATAGTTGTACGATGCACAATGACTCCATCTGCAGCAAGATCATGTTGTATGTCTTTGGTGCTGGCCTGTGGGTTGACTTTGACTGTTCTAACCATTCTTCGCTTTTGTTTATCCGTGATTTTCCTTGGTCTGCCACTTCGAGCCTTAACTTGAACTGTGCCTGTGGTCTTCCATTTCCTGACTATGTTCCTAACTGTCGAAACAGACAACTGATATCTCTTAGACAGTTTTCGGTATCCTTCCCCTAATTCATGATGGTGAACAATCTTTGTTTTCAGTTCATGTGACAGTTCTTTTGAGACTCCCATGTCGCTACTCTTCAGAGAAGATTCACAGAGGAGGGAAACTTACAATTGCCCCCCCTTAAATACTCTCTCATAATTGGGTTCACCTGTGTATGTAGGTCAAGGTTCACTGAGCTTCTCAAACCAATTTTGAGTTCCAATAATTGGTTCTAAAGATTTTGAAATCAGTAAAATGACAACAGTGGCCAAATTTATGCACAGGCCTAATTTTGTTCAAACAATTATTGCACACTTCCTGTAAATTGTATAAACTTTGTTTCACTTCTCAAATATCACTGTGTTTGTCTCCTATATGATATATTTAACAGATTTTTTTTATCATAAGAACCAACGATTTATGAAGGAAAATCATGGAAATTAACAAGGTTGCCCAAACTTTTGCAGACCACTGTACTGTACTGTACATTTTATCCTTAAATACTGTAAGTAAAGGGAAAGTGCAACTGATGTTTGAAGAGGACACATGACATAACATTTAATGGAAAATTGCAGTTCAACAATACAAGAATTGTGACGAGGATGAGGGGGAAGAAAAGAAACAAAATAGGAAAAGGAGGAGATGAGAGACAGAAAATGCAGGAGACAGAACTGGTTAAGAGGAAAGGACGAGGACATAGAGGAAGATGATAAAAGCAGGGACACAGCGGAGGAGAAGGAAAGAGGGTGGAGGGCAAGGACAGGGGTGAAGGGTGTAACTCACTCCTGTCCCCATCACCAGCGCCCAGTCCTAATTTACCCAGAACAATCAATCAGATCAGGAGGCAGACACTGATAGAGGGCTACCATGCAACAGGATCCACCACACACACACACACACACACACACACACACACACACACACACACACACACACACACACACACACACACACACACACACACACACACACACACACACTGAGAGAGATGGAGGACTTGCATGCAACAGGATCTATTCACACACACATACTTTTATGCTGACTAGAGGAAACAAAGTTTACAGCTCATATCTGTAGTCTCTGCACTGACTTCTACCAACTAGGCTGTACCAAAGTCACCGCAGCTCTGTGGGGTCACAACGGCCGGTCAGGGCCCATGAGACAGAACGAGCACAGAGGGAACAGAACGGGAGCGGGAGAGCAAAAGGGTGAGGGAGAAGTGGGAGAGAGGGAGGAGAACAACAGCCAACAATAGGATAAGAGAGACAGAGTCAGAGAAAAGAGCACAGTGCAAAAAAACAGACAGAGGACAGAAACTGGCAATGAACAGGAGGACAAAGTGATCGTGCCCTGCCATGCTCTCAGAGAAAGATGAATGCACCAACACAGAAAAAGAATAAAAGAGCAGGAGAAAAAAAAGTGGCGGGCTGACGCCAGCTCACGTACAGAAGACACTGCTGTGAAACAAAGTCACGCACATGAGAAGAGCAGTGTGAACACAGATACTTTATTCCTCCTCAAGTGCTTCTGGCCTTATGTCTGACCCTCCAGGGTGAAACCTTTGTATGCGCTTTAAATACACACACACACACACACACACACACACACACACACACACACACACACACACACACACACACATCACATGGTTCTCAAGCAAAGGCCCAGGTCTCCCAGCAGATGGAAAAAAGTCACTTTGTACAAAAGTGTCCTCTGAATGAATGTAATAATGTGTTGTAAAACCTGGCTTCTTGATATAACACAACATAAGATTTATGTTTTACAGTAATGAGCAGATAAACATTTGTATGAAGTAAATTCCTCTTTTGTTATGGCATTGACATTTTGGATTTACAGCTTAAGTCAGGTAGGGATTTGTTTCCGTAGGATACAATTTTACTGAGTTGCAGTTGGCAATATCAAATCATCACAAATCAAAGATTTCCCATGAGCCTTTGGTTATGGAGAAGTCTCTTACAACTAGGCCACACTGCGACTTTAATATGTGTTCTATCAGCAAGCTTGTTTTGGGTAGAGGACTAATGAATTACAGCAAAATCTATGTAGAATATGACATTATTTTAAACATATTCAACTTTAGACTGGAAATGGGAATAATCTATTAATGTATCCACCTACACCTGAAAGTCAAATTTAATGTTAAGTATTCTCATTTACGGTGTTCTGCTACGTCTTACCAATTCTATCAGGTAATTAACAATAGAAAACAGTTTTTGTGATCAAGTTTTTATTTCTTCTAATCGGAGGGCAACATAAATTATTCAGAATCATATGAGTTATAGTCCACACAGTATATATACTTACAATATTCCATAAACATGTTTGTGTCTCTGCTCACACACATTACTGCAAGAACTGATTGTTCAAACCCATCCCCAGCTCACTGTGCATCCTTTTATACCCACCTAACCCATGCAATATGAAAAACCACCAACAACATTCAAAAAAATATTTTATAAGTGATCAACACAGCAATACACTTGTTTTGTTGGTTTTTCCTAGATATCCTATCACAGCAGTGATTACCCTGCATCACATTGTCTTTACTCTCTGGCCCTAATATAATATATTTGCCTAGAGAATATATTTCCACAGCAACCAACATCATGAATCTTAACCCCATAAAATCGAGCTGATTGAATTTATTACTAATTTATTTGACTTAAGACTAATTGGAGCAATGCTTTATTTATCCTATAAATTACCCCAAAGCACCACTCTGTTTGCGTGCGTGCATGATGGAAACAGACAAAGAGAGAGAGAGAGAGAGGAAGAGAGGACATGTGAGACCTACACTATCTATTTTAAATGATGACACATTTAATTTAGGCCCTGCAAAAGAAATTAAAAAGCATAGCTGTTATTAATGAAGATGGAGCATAATAGGAGGGGGGGGGGGCTACACACACACACACACACACACACACACACACACACACACACACACACACACTGGTTAACTGGTTAACTGGTATTAGTTAATGACAAGATCAGTTTGAAAATGATATGCTTCAAGCAATAAGTGCTATAAAAAATTACTGTATTTGTAATGCTAGTGAATCCCAAGAATGACTTCATGTAAAGCAGCATCAACAGAAACCTGTGTTCTCATATTTTCAGATTCTGTTGCAATGTTTGTCATTCCTTGTAGCACAGACTGGTTACCTTTCTTCTAACATTTGAAATTTGCTCAACGGAATAAAAGGAACAACAGCTAAAGCCAAACCTGGAGCAATGAGGTTTTGATGTGCCAGTGATCTGAGACTCAAAGTCATGTTTCCCTCTGCACTGTTGAAGTCAATGAGGTTGTAAATTGACTGAACAGAAAAACAGGCTGTGGTCTTAGTCTTCCCTTAATTTTGTTACAGGTTTGCCAATCTCATGCCATTAAATGTATAGCCTGCATAGCACTTCTATTGATTAACAAATGACAACGGCGTCAATGTGTCGCAATGTGCACTTGAGGTCAGGGACTTATTGCCTTGTTTCAATTCTTTCTTTTCTCCCCCTCTCTCTCTTTCTCTAACTCTCTTTCTCCTATACCCATTCCCCCTTTCTATCTTTCCCTCAAACTGTTCCCTCCCTTTCACTAAATAGATATTGAAGTTTTCTATTTAAGGCAGATGCTGTTTAACTTCCTTGGGGTGGGAAGTGAAAGGCAGGCAGAGGGCCATCCATCTCGCTATCCACCTGCTGACATCTTTAAATGCTATCGACACCCGCTGCCAGCATTAACATGCAAAACCGCACTGCATGTTTGATTTCATTAGCTCATCGTGCGCAGGGTTTTCTCTCGCCCTGTCGGTGGGATTCTGGCTGCAATTATTGGATTGGATGCAGAATTGGCAAATTTTCCGACTTGTCAGAGAAACACCATTTCTGTGCACTACGTAAGTTTTCAAAACTCTTGATTGGACACATCCCTGTCATTCTCAATGTCCTTACCTAGTGGTGGGTTTAAGCATTTCTGTCTGTACGTTTTAAATAACTCATCAGTATTTACTTTTCATAATGGTGAACTTCTTTCTGGTCTGCAAGGCTCTATATGAGAGGTTGTTAGGCTACTAGTAGGAACCAACAGAAGAGATTTGGTGGACGTCATCAAACTGGGAAGTATAAATAATGACAGAAAGTCAGCAGTCTGCAAATGTACTCCAATAGTGGAAAGAGGCTTGCTCATTGGCCAGCAACAAGTAGCATAATGTTTCCAAACAAGAACAAGAAGATATACTTTATTAATCCCCTATCGCAAGAGGACCTTAGCAGTACCCTCTTGTAGCAGAAAATACAACATTGGGTGCATTGCGACAAAACATCCATATTAAAATTCATCAACACGCCTTTTGAACATTTTAGAAATATGATTTTGGACCTCCAGACTGCTACGTGTAATTGATTTCCATAGTTGTAATTCTTCTGCATAGTGGTTCTCCTGATCTTTTTTTTCCAGATCATTTTTTTTCTATTTCACAAAGTTTCTGTGTTCTTAGGATGGTGGTGTTTCCTTTTCTGTGTTTTCTTTGTCTTTGTAACTGACTCAATGTCATTGCAAAGTAGGGCTGCCGCTTATAAATAAAGGTTGAATGAAAGAATGAATGAATGAAAAATCAGTTTACGCCGACTTTTTAAAAATGTGGGTATTTTTAAATTAAAATTGTTTACGAGAGTGGGCAGCAGCAATGTAATTTTGCTGAAAAACAACATTTTTGAAACTGACTTTGTGTGACAGCTAAACATGTTGTTTATTTAAGCATGTATCCATTTAAGCTTTTTTTTCTTTTTTCATTAGTCTGTATTTTAACTGTTTTCTTATCCTAACGGGGGACATATGATAAAAACAATAAGCATCTCTGTGTGTTTCTCCCTGCCACTCTCTTTCACTCCCTCTTTCTCGCTCTCTCTATTTCTCTCACACATACACGTGCACACACACACACCCATGCACGCACGGCTAAGAATTGGAGTACTGTATCTTTGCTGCCACCTAATGCAGATATCACACATGCCGTCTCCCAGCACCAGGAGGCTTTATTCCTACTTTGTCTCCAGCTCAGGCTTTGGGTTTTTTAATCCTGCCGTGTGGGGTTTCAAACACACTCACAGGTCCTGGGCTCTTCAGCACTGTGGCAGGCCTTAGGTGGTCTGAGATTTTGTTTTCCAGGGGTGGCAGTGCGTGAGGCGTTTGTGATATGCTAATTTAATCATTTTTGTCCACTCCTCCCCTTCCTTCTTTCCCTTTTGCACCTATCAATCTAATCACTTCATCTGGATTCCTGGAGCAGGTGGTAAGAGGGAGGGGGGTGGGGGACACAGAGAGAAACAAACAGATAGATAGGAAGAGGGAGAGAGAAAGAAGAGTCTCTGGCTGCACAATTACCAGCCCTTTCATCTATGAGCGCATGCGGCCTCCATCCCCCCTTAAGCTTATACTCACGCACACCTCCCGAATGCTTTTAATTTTAGTGATGGTTCACTTTAATTATTATGAAAATTAAATCAAATGTAATCGGCGGATTAATGCGACCGATGAGATAATTCAGCCGCATGGTGATGACAGCAGCGTGGATCGTCTATAAATCTCCACCAAAACGCTCAGGAGGAGGCAACCAGGAGGCATCTGGCTCCACAAGCAGGGATACAGTGGTGTAAAGTCAGTTTACCGTCTTATCCTGTTTACACATCAGTGTTTATCCTTTTTCAATTGTCTGACATGCAAATTAACAGAAACTGGGATTTTGGTAACTTAGCCTTCTGTTGCTCAAAGTCTGCATTCTCTGTAAACATTGTACCTCTTGTAAATATTATGTGGTAAAAAGGTCACAAAAGGAGGCCTCCAGGTTAGTGTAAAGCTTGAGTTCAGGGCATCCATGGTTGGCAGAGGTTTAAGCTGGTTTAAAGACTGAAGTTGGCAACTGATCATCTATAGACACATTTGCAGTGATGATGAATAAGAGGACAAGCACACTAAGCTGTTGTGTCTCACCACATCTGTTATTTATGAGAGCTGTCCAGACTTTCACATGTTTTTGCAGACAACGTTCAAACTCAGAGTTCAACTCAGCTGATTTATTTATAGGCTGAAAGATTTGTTACCTTCCTTTTAGCCAGTTAGGTATGAAAAAAAACCGAGATCTTTATTTTAACACACACCACCTTTTAAAGCACCTGCACCTGTATTTATAAAAATGAATACAATATGAGAAAGCCAAGGATAATGTGGGTGTGATTATGGGCTTGGCATTGATCATATTCTGATGACTATAAAGCGTGATTTAAACTTCTGCGTATAAATCCACGCCGTGGCTATGTACGTACGTGGAGACACGCCGGACCCAATGCCGCTGCCTGACGTGCACCTATCAAAAAAATGTAACAACACATCGCGGCGGTGCATGTTGTGTCTAGGCAGCGTTGAATTACTAATTTTCTTGTTTTCCTTCACCATAAACAACATCAAATCAAGGAGAGGGTTAACTTTTCCTGCTATAGATTTTCCACAGTGGTCAGAAAGCACTACTTAGCTCTCACCTCTTCCTCTGCCACACACACACACACGCCATGCCCCAAACGCACATGCATGACGACCAACGCACAGGTATAAACTTCAGGCCACTTCCGTCGGCTACGGCAAAAGCTCTGCGTGGAGCCTCCGCAGAACCATAGATCACACATAAGTCCCCAACAAAGCAAGAAAACACACACACACACACACACACACACGTGGTGTCAAACTAGCCATGGTTACGTTTTGAACATTATGCTTTTAGATGAGAGAAGTAACATAGTGAAAGGAGGATGTAAAAATGTATTTTGTATGATGATTTGGTAAACTAAAGTTTTTTACTTAGATTCCCCCTTTCTCTTGTCCAGTTCCCTGCACTCTCCTACGCTCCTACTCTCCATGGTTCTTCTATCTGTCTCTCATTTATCATAACTTTATGTTCCTTCTTTTATTCCATCTCTTGCCTTTCCTTTCTTGCCCCACTCCACACTCTCACTACTTCACGCATTTCCCTTCCTCCTTACCTCCTTCTCTCCGTTTCTTAATCACAGAATGTGAAGGAATTGATAACCGTCTATTACCATATGTTGCTCTGTGATTAATGTTCTCAGGTCTTTCACGTTGTTTCTCATTCATAGCTCATGTCATGGCCCATAAACTAATACCTAAAAGAAATCTGCCGGATGATTCTGACTCTAAAAAAAGAGGGCAAGAGAAAGAGACACTCAGAGGGAAAGATCCTTAAGTCTAGTAAAGGGCATGAGGAGAGTGGCTGTTAGCAGCACTGTACAGCAGGAAAGTCAAAGATAAAAGAAGGGGAAAAGAAATAGTTCGTTGTGCTTTGGCACTGATTGAATTATTTAGTTCCATTTTGTCTGGCAGAGCAGGTGTCAGCGTTATGCCAAATGGAGTTATTAAGGGCATAAATCTAAGCCAAGAGCACCTATCATGGCATATTTATTAGGTAGCACCATTCTGTTATGAATCTGTTGATAACAAGTATTGTTATGTGAGGATGAGACAGAGGCATCCATCGAGGAGCACTACATGCAAAGGTCCCCTTACCCTGCCAGCATAAGTGTGAAGTTACATTATATGTTTGTTGTTAATCTTGCATCCAATCTTACACCCAATAAGGAGCAATTCACACACAAATTAAATTACATTCCTACAAATAAATGTGACAGTTCTTTTCTTCTAGCAACCTTGTTTATTTAGTATATAAAAAAGTGTAATACATTTTGGCTAAAATAAAAGTCGGCATCAGATTTAAGAGTTTGTAAATAAAATTGAGGCAAATACTAAGAAATTGTAAACTAAAGTAATGTAGTAGCTCACAAATTAACTAATGTGTGTGTGTGTGTGTGTGTGTGTGTAAGAAAGCTAAGGAACAGTGTATTTTAGCTTAGTAAACCCTGGCAAACTGGACCAGTTTCCAGATGGCATACACTTAACCAAATGAAAACACACAGAGGTCTCGACTGAATTTTGCAAAAATGGAAATAGGCTGGCCAATGGTGGTGCAAAAAGTAAACTTGAGCCTGTAAAGGTGTAATCACACCTCCTCTGGTTGAAAGAAAGATAAAACAAACACATATCGTACACATGCACAGTCCAGCTTCCTGTCTTTTCACACATGTAATCTGTTCATTGTTATGGCTGTCTCCTTGTTTTGTCTTCTACCTCATGCATACAGACATGCATACGCACAGTGTAATAAATACAAACTGACACACTATCACAGGAATGTGAATGCATAATTGATAAGGTCATAAATTTTATGCTGACCATTATACTCTGGACTAACCACATTCACCTGTACTAGAGATTCTTGCAGCTAAGGAGACAAGAGACAGAAAGGGAAATGGAGGGGTGGGAGTCATGGAAGAGCTGTAGTTAAAGAAATACCAGAAATTTCAGAATACATCACTTAATTTGTAGATTTTTTATACTGTTGTGGGATCAAAAACCTGAGCTGAACTGTCTTGAGGAGACTGTCCTCCCCTGAAAAACACCACCATAAGACGTTTGTTCAAGCGGCAATTACGACGCATATTTACATTTAAAGTGTCGTCACCCTTTAGTAATTATAACAGGAGCAAAGCAAGAAGTAAGGTGGTGAAGTATAAAAGTCAAATACAAATCATAACACAAATCTGTATAAGGAGGCAGGTTAGGGTTGTGGATAGGATAAATAAACACTGGACCTTGGCCCAGGAGAGAGGAACAAACAGAACAAGAGGAACTCCGCCACGTTCTGTGTCACATGTGTACCCGGAAGTGAAGTAACGTAACAAATGTACTGATTGTAACCCAAAACCGTCATTGGGAATTGGAGTCCAAAAGAATCATCTGGTAAGTTGCCTTGACTCTTGCTGGGAGTCTTCTATCAGAATTCCCAAGAGGCCATTTCCAGTGTATTATTCACAAGGGCATTATTTTGTAAACCAAGTGTGCTTCAAAGTTTCTTTCCTCAGAAACTCAAATAACTATAATTTCAAAAGCACTCTGGGTTTCATTTAAACGAGTGAATGAATTTCCCAACTGAGCAGTTTCCTCTTCTTGTGGTTCCCAGAGGGTTAAACTGAAATTCAATCACTGAAGACAATCGGGGTGTAATTAAGCTACTTCTAATTTAACTGTCGGTCAGGAAATGATAATAATATTAGCCTTTACTTACAACAGAACTCAATTAAAAAAAAAAAAAAAAAAATGAGCCAGCGACATTGGCCAACTATGACACGCTAAGAGGGGTAGCTTAAGTGGGTGAGATAAGAGGAGCAGTGAAAAAGTATAACAAAGAAACAAACTGAACAGAAGAATGTGCAGTAACCAACTATAAACAGGGAAAAACAAGGAGTAAAATAAAAGCAACGAGAGAACGGGAAAATTAGATGGTGTGAGTCAAGTGTGCATAATGATGTGCACAGCACTCAGGTCTATATTTAAATGGTGCCATTGAGCTGCTTGTTGAAAACAGATGCAGTTTAGTTAACTGGCTTGTCTGTATGCACCAGTGAAAGGCCGTGCATACATTATTGTGGAGTTGAGATAATTTGTCGACAATTAGACAGAACAGGGTACAGCGAGAGGCTGATTAGCATGTCGGTACAAGTCAGCCACAGGAATAGGGACACAGGGGCTTTGAAACAGACATGAATTCGACATCGCACATACTCTGTCATATTTTATTTTCCCTCATTCATTGTATTGCTTTTTCTGCACTCTTCTTTAAGGCTGAATTAATATTCATGCAGATGCGAATAATGAATATGGATGTGCAGACAAACTGACTTGTTTCAGTGACGATAACAAGAAAAAAAGAGAGGAAACACAGTCCCTTGAGAAACAACGTGTGTGGATTGTTAGTTTAGTTGTCTGTATTCTTTTTTGTAAGGGGTACCCAATATATATATTCCTCACAGTGTACCCTGTGCTAAAAAAAACTAATCAGAGAGCACACTGGATTTTCATATTTTAACAATCATTTTGGTACCAGAGAGAGTTCATTCTAATTGTGTGTAAGGTCCTTGTATTGCTCAGTCTGTCACAGATTGGCTTTTATTCACATCAAATATTACATTTTTCAAATATTAATACATTTTTTAAAACTCTTTTCAGCAGATTTTGGAAAGGCAAACAGATTTGAGTGTATCCCTCTTGAAAGCAGTTACTTAGCCTCTGTAATGGATGACAAATTGAACAGGAATTCCGTTCAGTATTTGGCAGCCGAAACTCAGTACTTTCCAGAAAAAAAAGAAATCGTAGATGATAAATGTCAGATTTTCATGCAAAAAGAAGACATGACTGTTTTTCAATATGATTTAACTGTGTATCTTCTAGCATAATTAAGGTCTACAACATCTCAACAACACATGTCAATGGCTTAGCCTGAGCATTCTGCAACAGACTCTTCAATTCAAATGTGATCAATGCAAATGATCCTTTAACAACATCCCACAACAGGTTCTAAGAAGAGGAAACCATAAATTAACCTCTCTGTGGCCAAGTGCTCAGCAGCACCAGCAGGTGGGAGTTTAAAGAAAGATGGATGACCAAAGAGAACCACAAATCTTCTAAGAAGGCCTATAAAGAATGCAGATTATTCCCAAAAGACTGTGGTACTCCACACACACACACACACACACACACAGTCACATCATCATGCATATTGTGTGTGAAGTAAAAGCTAAAGGAGAACATTCGTTTTGACGCCTCATTTGAAAGAGCAGTGATGGCAAAATACAATTTTGGAGGAATTAAAAAGACTTATACAAAGGAAGTTATAATGCCAAGAAAGACCAGACTGGTGGTCAGATACATTGATATCAGCTTCCTTTGTAGCCTTTGCAGGAAACTCAAATCATCAGAACTGGTAGAGTAAGTTGATGTGCTGGACCAGACTGAACTAATCTGATTTATTGATGATGTTCAAGTTCATAATGTCAATTAAAACATTTTTTAGACTCTGTGAAAATGCACAACACTGGTTTAAGGGCTGCCTGAATCTATGTTTTTTTTTAAATAAATGAGATTGCTGGCTGATGTCCACATGTGACTCCCTCCCTTCAATGTACATCACTTTCCATAAAGCAACCTGCCACTCTTGTCTTTCAAATAACATATGTTTTTCATTCTGTCCATGTCATTCTCGATCCACCGGTATCCCCTCTAAAGTATCTAAATAAAATACCACATATGTGATTTATTCCAAAAGCTGGTTCAGAATGATAATTACATTTTCCTCCTTTCTGGAATACAGTGATCACACATTTTCTGGTGCGGTGTGAGTAGAGAAGATATAACACCAATGTAAAAGTAAACCTCCAGAGAAAAACAATCCCATCTATCCCACTATGCATCTCTTCACCTTTCCCGCTTCTCTGTGGATGGCAGGCATCGTTTGAAGCCTTATCGGGTTCTCTGCTGTTTCATGTCCGCCAGATGAAGGCTTTTAATGTCGGAGCAAAAGGTAGCGTTTGAATAATTACTTGGGTGCCAAGCTGAGAACGCAAATTACTGCACACAGCATTAGCAACAGATGTGTGGCACATACACACCATCAGCGCTGCACAAACATGACACACATGCAAACAAACAGATCACACACACAAACATGTCATCATGCACAGCAATGCAAGCCCATCTTTGTCACTGTCTCGCACAGACAATCAATAACACATACACAAATACACAGTAAAAGCTTCAAGGCATGTGGATGCATACATCTACATATTAGTAGAAGTCAATCTCTTTATTTCCCAACATGTTGGATGCCGTTGATGAAAAGTCAAGAACGTTGGCATGTAAATCCAAAGTGCTTTATTTTTTAGCCTTTTGCTTTGCTGTTCCACTGCTCCCCTGTATTTATGTGTTTTATTCTTGATTTATAAATCTGCATTGAATCTAGGCTGTAGGTGACATATAGACCCTACGTTGTTGCATGATGTGCACTTCCCCAGAAATGCACCCAGTGCCGCAGAACAACTGTGATTGGTCCGTATGGGTGGGCTTGGTAGTGCCGTATTTTTCCCTACTTATTTCCGGATTTTCCTTTCCCGCGAACAACATGAAATCAAGGAGAGGGTTAACTTTTCCTGCTACAGCTTTCCGACCGTGTTCAGAAAGCACAGGGGAGACAATTTGTTTCTTTGCTGCCAGAGTCGGGACTCATTACAGAGCTAATCCCTGTCACTCTCTCACTTGCTCTACCACACACTCCCAACGTATACAAACTGGTTCAGCGATTCTCTTAAAGAGATATGCTTTAACACGATCTTAAACACGATCGACACACCTGCGCACATGTATAAATACTTACATCGATGTAGGCCACATACGTAGGCTGGGACGTACAACCAAACATCCGTCTTTAGTCAGCCACTAATCTCAACGGCATCTATTCTGTTTTAGCTAAAGTACTTTTAGTCAAACTTTCACATCCTTGCCACTATCCAGATTCCCCAGTCACCTTTCATCTTCATCATTGTACATTATACAGAGACAGCCAGCAAACTAATCATAATATTTTTCTTATTTGCAAATAAAGTTACTCTGATGGGGTTTTGGAGGCCTCAGCCAAATCAGCCCAGTGAATTATCTGTGCTTGTGAGGAACATTTCCAACACACAAACAACAAATCTGATATATTTCCTGTTCAAACTAAATGGTTGGTTATCGTCATGTGTTTGTGTATGTGTCAACCACAACACTGTGTATTTATGGTACCTTTAATCAGGATGACAGACAGACAGCAATACTCCCTGCCATTTACCTAAGAGGCTGCTCTTTCATCTGCCAGCTCTTTCTCTCTGTCTACCTCACATATACACACTTTCATACGGTCTTTCTCATTCTCTGAGTGTCAATTAATCTTTCTCTTTTTATCCATCCAGGTTGTTCTCTCCCCCCTCTTTCTTACTTTCACATAGATTCAGTACCGTTCTCTCCCGCCCTCCACTCATTGTGCTGTTGCCAGTGTAGTTAAGGTGATGGCTTGACAGACAGCGCTTTAGGGTGACGCCTGTTTGCCTTGTGTTTTATGGCGTCAGTATTGTGAAGAAGGCATTAAGCATCTGTCGCCATCATTAGCCGGCCAGCACACTCGGTCTGTTGTGAGATGCAGATGAATGACTTGAACAAAAATCCAAATGTTCACATTCTGTCTTTTCCTCCGTGGAACGTTTTATTGGATTTTCTAATTACATCATTTTGTTTCCTTTTTATTTCGGTCGCTGGATACAGGACAGCTGCTGTCATTTTTATTATTGAAATTAGGAAAGTTTCTTATTTTTCTCTTATTCACTTGTAACAATTAGTGTAGTTGTCTAAGCATGGATGCACTTGCAAACATTCAAACCTCAAAGCTGAACAATACAACCACAGTTTAAACTGTTGGACTCTAGAGCAGTTAGGTTAAACAGATTGCTACAGGGCACCTCAGTTTTGGAAATTGGTTAGAGAAAGTGCTGCTATTTTGGTTTCAGTCCATGCCCAGCTTCAGTGTGTGCTGTAGTCCCTCGGAATATATGCCATCCTATTGACTTGTTTCACATTTTGATGAATGGAATCCCTTTTGTGACAAAAACCTAAAATGTCAAGGTGTAATTTCTTAATTTAAAATGCATTTTGTAAACTGTGTCAACTAGGTGTATCTTTCTATTAATGTGACTCCTTACCGCCGTTCAAGCACATGTTCCTGTTGATCTATTTTTGCATGTGTGTGCCTAATGAGATGCCCCAAGCAAAGCCCCCGCTGGGACATCATGGTCAGACAGACTTATTCAACAGCACAAATAAAAATCAATAAACAATCTGAAGTTTTCACCCTAAACACTGCTTCTTTTTGAAGCTTAGTTTTTTCAATGAATATACAACGTGGCCAGGACCTCAGCGCCGTAGACAGATCCTGTCCCTGGGAGAGATTAGATAGTGTCTCTAAAACAAGAAGAAAATTGAGGGAGAAAGGAGAAGGGGTAGAACAAAAGGGAGGAGGGCAGAGGTGTAGTAGAGCAGTGACACTGTGGGACAAATCAAATTAATAGAGTCTGAAGTATAGAAAAATGTTTAGAAAAATATATTTTGAGGAGAGATAGATTGATGATCGGGCATTTTGTTTATGCTGAGCAATGTAACATCTAGCATGAGTTGATCAATGTAATCAAGCAGCAGATAAAGAGATGATTAGTGCAATTTCAATCAGAAAGAATAAAATAGATAACAAAAAATTTGTAGAAAAACTAAACTGGACAACCTAAATTTCACTCTACTGTATCAAAGTAATATAACTCATCATTATTTTAATTTATTTTATTTTATTTAAATCAGCATTTATGTCATTTGCATGTGTTGCAGTAATGTAATGTAAGGTCTGCGATACACAGCCAACCACACACACACCACACACACACACACACACACACACACAAAACCATCAAGCATGTGTGTTTATGTGTGTGTGTGTGTGTGTGTGTGTGTGTTCATACGTGTAAGTGAAGGGCCACTTTGCCAATAGCACTAATTAGAGGTCAGTTCAGTTTGGGTA
The DNA here is from genome assembly GCA_026937815.1 of Etheostoma perlongum. Taxonomy (NCBI): domain Eukaryota; kingdom Metazoa; phylum Chordata; class Actinopteri; order Perciformes; family Percidae; genus Etheostoma; species Etheostoma perlongum. The sequence continues at coordinate 8,655,819 of CM049371.1, read as the reverse complement.
GATTCTGTTCTCACCCCCTGATTCCGCTGCCAGGTCACCACTCGGCTCCTACTGTGTGTGTGTGTGTGTGTGTGTGTGTGCGCATGCCTCGAAGCCCATATGTGGCAGAGAGCGAGGTGAGGGCTGGCGGGTCTCGGGGCCAGAGCAGGAGGCCAGTCAACCCAGCAAGTAGGGCTCTGTCATGGGATGAGGCTGGCCTGCCTCTCTGGCCTGGATCTATGCATCTCTGTCTGCAGGCCCTACAGGTCGTGGGCCCATATACGTCTGTAAGGCTTCTGTCACATCACATAATAGCAGACAATCTTGTTTTTTTCTGTCTCATGTTCTCTGCATTTACTTACTCCCTCTCTCTCTTCCTCTTTTTTCTCTACAGTGATTGCAGATTACTTATATATACAGTATATAGTATATACTGTATATTTCTTACATGTTAGGGATACCTTCATTCACAGTGAAACCAAAGCAAATAACGCAGCAGTATGTGCTTTGCAAGTGACAATTTGATATTACTGATGTATGCACATTACAGTATGTATCAATTTCTTTAGTCTCTGTCATGTCATTATATGTAAAACATGTTAAACTCTATCATGGCATATGGAAATACCTTAGAAACAAGAGTCCACAGAGTACTGCTCATTGAAGCGCACCATGATACATTGCTGTTTATAAAGATGCTTTTCTTCCTGTCACTATGTGACAGACAGCCAACAAACATGGCAAGAGGGAGGAAAAGAGAGAAAAGAGCAGAGGAGGGCATCTGTGTCTTGCCAAAGGGGGTGTCAGACATACTGTGTGTGGGTTTGTGTGTAAATGTGTGTGCATGTTTATGAGGTTTATTGAATAGCAGCGACAACGGATATGGACACAGGATTGGAAGAAAAGGGGGAGGAACAAGAGGGCGAAGTGTAGAGGCCTAAAGCTGGGGGCTAATGTTATAAATGTGTGTGTGTGTATGTGTGTGTGTGTATAAGGTGAATATCAGCATAGCCTGTCTGATGGTATTAGGTTTTAGAGACTGTAATTGCCATTTAGGGTGTTGCTGAGGCACAAGTCATACAATTTTTTAAAGATAAACACAAGGATGTAGACCCATGTTCAAATACACACACACACACACACACACACACAAACACACACACAAACACACGGTAGTGCGAGGGCCTGTATTAAAGTCACACCCGTGATTCTTTTCCTTTGTCCTTCTACTCCTCCGCATCTGTCTCATATCAATCTTCAACAAGCACATCATACTATCCTGTGACCATCCTGAGCTGTGATGGGGGTGTGGTCCAGCAAACCATGCAAATACATTAATTAATAGTTTTTTTTCCGATTGCCAGATGACAGTGTGCACAACTGGAGTCACAGTTGTACAAAACTCAACCACAGTCTGCACAGCAGCAGTTCATGTGGACCAAACTCTAGTTCGTTTTTCATAGCTTGACACAGTTTTCAAATCTCTACACATTGCACTGCATTCCTCAACCTGCACAACACTGTGGATTTACAGCACTTTGTTCAAATGCTAACACACTGCTGTCACAACTGTTAACTACACATTCAAAAGCTGAAAGCGTGTCTTGTTTTCGACTAGTTAGTGAACATATACAGTTTTTTGGTATACAAACACCAAATAAGAATTACAAACAATTATAGACAGTACTGTTTGAGAGAAACAGGTAAAGAGCAAAGATTCCAGTATGCCCAGGTCAGATGTCTGAGGTTACATACACAGCTATAAAAACTAAATGTGAAAAACATTACTTTACTATACTATAGTAAAACTGTGTAACATTCATTAGTATTTAGAGATGATGCAGACATCCAATGTGATGAAGAAAAAATTTCTGCATGATGCTGGAGAGAGCCAGGATTAGTCACACTATTCTATGTTTCTGTCATATACCTTTAGTTTTTTCCAGTAATTCCATGAATTACTAGAGACAAAATACTATATTGAAGCAAACTGCTGATTTTCGTTCCTTCTTGTTTACCTTACATGAAAATTGGTATACTACATAAAATGTATATCTTTTCTTTAAAGAAACTATTGAGTAGTGTGAAGTCACTCAAAATGTACACACTGTAAAGATGAGAAAGTTAGTATTTTCTGTATTGGTGTTTTTACTCTTAGTGTGTTTTGAGTGGCAGAGTGTGTTAACTAGATGAGGATTGTTCATAGTGTTTGGTGCACTGAGCCTGTTTGGAGACGTGTGTTAAGAGTTGTGTTGTTTGGAATGAGTTTTGCAGCTGATGTGAACTGTTTAACTCAGTTGACTGGTGGTAGTGCAGACTGTAGTTAGAGCACATGTAGCTCCAGTTGTGCCCACTGTTGTTTACCAAAGCAATCGGAAACAACTGTAAAACATGCAACACATCTACCAATAAAACCAAGTGCAATTGGAAACTCAATATTTCAGGATTATCCGTAAAGAAGATGGCAGTAATTTTTAAGTGAAGCTCAGTGTAGGACTTTTGGGTTAATTGCTTGTTAGACAATGCTGCACTGGTTCCATGACAACAAGGAGCAGAGTGAAGAAAGACTTTCTGAATTTATTGAGCTAAATGGTTTATCATCCCATCCACATTAAGACCAAAGCTGAGCTGGCAAGGCAGGTCCAAAACGTCGCGTTGGCCTGTTGTATACAGACCTTCTGGATGCATACATGGTAGATGCCTTACATAGTACTAAAAGGGAGACAGCAATCCAAATAGCATTCAAATATAAATGATCCAGAAGTTGTGTGTTTTCTGTCAGTCTTCCCTCTCTCTGTCCATCAAAGCAACCTAAGCCTCCTTTAGCCAAGCTGGGTTGCTGAAGGCTGAAATCTACACCAAACTACCGGATGGACTAAAGACGCACGCGCACAGACACACACACACACACAAACACACACACCAGATACTCACCTCTTCTACCAGGAAGAGAAAGACATAGAATAGGATACAGCCAGACGGAGAGAGAGAGAGAGAGAGAGAGAGAGAAGAAATAAAGAAGAAAGAAGTGAGAGATAAAGGAGGCCGCAGGTTACTGGTCCCAGAATACACTAGACTGACAGGACTCAACCACAAGACTGGTGGATAGTTACCATGGCAATTTATGACTGAGTGCAACTGAGATATTAATTCAATCAGGACAGACATGTTTTCAGATACAAATAAGGTTTATTGTACAGCTCAATAAAATGTACAAAGTCTTTGGCGATTAGACTCTATTGCTATAAAAAAATATTTATTATTTTAAAGCAGGGTTGTGACTCTGTGATTGGCCCTTGCAATTTGTGTATGGTTCTGATTGGTTTAACAGCTGATTTGAGTTAGGTAGAGCATTGATTAAGAGTGAGGTCTTCCTGACAGGACTTACACTGGCCTACATTTCAATCAGGAGAGACTAGTTGCAGATATGCAACAGTTATACACAGCATGATAAAATGTACATTTATTTGGATAACAGCTGAACTGATTTAGGAGTGCATCGATTACAAATTCGGTCTTCCTGAAAGAATTTACACTGAACTACATTTGTGACACACACACACACACACACACACACACACACACACACACACACACATAACATACACATGTGAACACTTTAGATATGATCATCCAACATCCTCAACAGCAATGTGTTGACATTGCCATGCTGTGTTAAAACTAAAGCCACATGTGAAAAACTCTAACTACAGTCTGCACTACCAACAGTCACCTGAACTAAACAAGTGTAAAACTCATTCCAAGCAACACAACTCTTAACACACGTCTCAAAACAGGCTCAGTGCACCAAACACTATGAACAATCCTCATCTAGATAACACACACACACTGTCACTCAGAACACACTAAGAGTAAAAACACCAATACAGAAAATACTAACTTTCTCATCTTTACAGTTTGAACCATTTGAGTGACTTCACACTACTCAATAGTTTCTTTAAATGACGATATAGATTTCATACTATAACAATTTTTACGCGAATTAAAGAAGAAGGAATGGAAATCAGCAGTTTGCTTCAATATAGTATTTTGTCTCTAGTAATTTCTGTAATTACTGGAAAAAAAACTAAAGTTACATAACAGTAAAATAGAATAGTGTGACTAATCCTGGCTCTCTCCAGCATCATGCAGAAAAGTTTTCTTCATCACATTGGATGTCTGCATCATCTCTAAATACTAATGAATGTGATGTTTCCATTGCTTTCACCTCCATTACTTTCTGAACAACAGTAAGAACGCAGTTTTACTATAGTAAAGGTAATGTTTTTCACATTTAGTTTTCATAGCTGTGTATGTAACCTCAGACATCTGACCTGGGCATATTGGAATCTTTGCTCTTTACCTGTTTCTCTCAAACAGTACTGTCTATACTTGTTTGTAATTCTTATTTGGTGTTTGTATAGCAAAAAACTGTATATGTTCACTAACTAGTCTAAAACAAGACACCTGCTTAGGCTTTCAGCTTTTGAATGTGTAGTTAACAGTTGTGACAGCAGTGTGTTTTTGAACAAAAGTGCTGTAAATCCACAGTGTTGTGCAGGTTGAGGAATGCAGTGCAGTGTGTAGAGATTTGAGTTTGGTCCACATGAACTGCTGCTGTGCAGACTGTGGTTGAGTTTTGCACATGTGACTCCAGTTGTGCCCACTGTCTTTAGCAATCGGAAAAAAAATGTAAATACCATTGGCATACAGAATTACAGTAAAAAATGCAACAGAGGAGTGGGGGAGCATCGACAGTGGAGGCCTCGTGGCTATGTAGTGTGAGATGTGGGTGGTCAGGGGGCACACTGATTGACCACTGCTCCGTGTAGTATGGACAGTGACATAGAGCTGTTAGTCAGAGCTTACCAGCTGTGAGCAGTTACTGTTGGACTCTTTGTGTCTCTGCTGGAACAGGAGTGAGTCTGTTGGAGCTTTGACATTCACTAAAAGCATGTTTATTGACCATTGAGAGAGCCACTGTGTGGATACCTGTGTTGTAGCAAAGCTGGCAGCTCCTCTACTTTATACTTGTGTGTGCGAAAACTACCTCAGAGTCTTTCCTAATATCTTAGGGAGGGGTGAGAGAATTAGGCTAAGCTGAACTTTCAAATCCAATTGTTTGTCATGGTCCTTGATGTGATTTAATGCCTGCTGCAGATCAAATTAAATAATAAAGTTGAAAGTTGAAGTTGAATCCAAGCAGAAACATGCAGGCCAATTACGAGCTGCTTTTTACACACAATATCTTGTTGGAATAATCATTTGTATTGACATCATACACCAACAATAAACTGTGATTATGCGCACAACGCATTAAATAAATTTTGTGTGGCGTTTCTCTCTAAAGATACCCTGAAAGAGGTAACTTTTCTAAGTTAATGATTTTCCAATTTTTATAGTCACATAAAAATTCTTAAATGAACAATTGCTCCAAAGATAGTTTCATAGCTTCAGACCTGGCTGTATACCTACACTAACTGAGTCAAACATAGACTGCCTCTTTTGTCTCACCTTTTATATGTAAGCCCAGTCTATCAATCAAGTTGTCACCAGTTCAGAGATCAAACAAGTGTGTAAAAATTTGGCACACATACTTTCCTGATACAACAACATTCTCAGGCTGGTTAAGGGGACAATGCTTTGGTTCGTGTAGAATAGTTTCTTTCAGGATGAAGTTTCTGTCATTCAGTAGATCAGTTTGGATATTTTAGTATTCTTATATGTATCAGTTGTGTTTTTCTTGTGTTCATGGTGTTATCTTTATGACTTGCATGATGAAAATCTATTTTGGCTTAAAAAGAGTTTTAAAGAAATGGTGCGACGCCTGCGAGCTAGTTCAGGGAGTCAACTCGAGTTGCACTGCTGCACTGCTGTTTACACACGTCATAAACACGCCCTCAATTTGGCGGTCTATTTAAGCTGGGCAATTTCCCCATCTCTGCCGTGTCAATGCTGCTGCTGCCCTGCACCTGTATTGCGTCCTGTTTTCAACCCCACCAACACCCCAGTATCCACCTGCAGGCTCTGGCCAGGGGAAAGCTACCTTATCATCACTCCCCAATATCTCATGTAAAGCCAATCTGCGGGGAGTGATGAGGTCAGAGTTTGCCACAATGTTTTGCTGTCATAATAAACACTTCAATCCTGAGTTTTCATAAACATAATAAACTGTTCCAATTGGACATTCTTTAGCACAATATCTTAAATGCAATTTTACTGTATGGTATGTTTGCTGACAAACCATTTTGCCTTGAAAATATGGTTCCGTCCTGTCCTTGCGATATGACATGCACTGAATAAAGATGTCACTGAAGCCTGCTGGTGTCAAAATAGGACCTCATTCTTCCCACGATCTCAAAAAATGGCAACTTTTAAGACAAAAATTAAGGCAAGTCTGGGAGGTTAAGGTTTTAGGTTGAAGTTTTATTGTTTTTAAATCACAAAGATAGGCCTTTGATTTTCCAGTGGTTTGACAGATTTGTAGTCTCTGGACACTATACCAATCCAGTGAGCTTCAATGGTCAAGTTGCCATTGTAGAATAGTGGGCTGCTGAAAAATTGTGCAGCATTACCATTGTCATAAAGAGGAGATGATTGGACTTTTGGGCTCATTTTGGACTTTCTAACAGTAATGGGCTATGATATTTTTCATATAGAGTGTGTGTGTGTGAACAAAGAGCGAGAGCCTGTGTGACGGATGGGAAACGTAATGACACACTCCAGTGGTCCAGAGAAGGGCAGAAGCACAGTCTTCGTTGATAACTGTATAATTATGTACTTTGTCATCATGTTATTGTTTGGCTGCATGTACATTTTATTTCTTAAGTGTATGCTTGCATACTGTTAATTTTTCTGTACTGTCACAACACAATTTTTCACATCTATATAGCTCCATAAGAGCATATTTGCTGCATGTTCTAATTAACAAGTACACTGTGTGTAGTTGACCTTTGTGTGCTGGTCCGTGTGTTCATAGATGTAATTTGGATATGTAGGCGTGCAAGCACACACACACACACACACACACACACACACACACACACACACACACACACACACACACTGTCTTTCTTTCTGTGTCACATGCTTTTATACTTCACCTAGTGTAGCCTGCATGATTGTGTATGACAGCAGTAAAGTGGGATGTTAAATTGCTGTATAATGTTAGTACACCATGTAACACATACACACCTACTCTCTCTCTGACACACATAAACACATCACTCTTGCACACAGAGAGAGAGATACGCACAGAGGGGGTGTGTATTAAATAATCTTCCATACAGTGAAAAGACATGACATCAATTTTATTTTTAAATGACTTTGTCATTATCCGTTTTTCATCTCACCATCATTTTTATCTCCATCATCTCCATCCTATACCGGGCTCACACTAAAGACACACACACATACATGTATATGCACATGAATACATGTTATTATTTACACTGATTCTGACACAGCTAATGTGCAGCAGATGCACCATAAACACCGGGGCCTCTATCCTGTCATAGAACTAAGCCCTCAGTGTGTCCCACACTCCCATCAAGAATGTTTTGGCCTTCTGGTTTTCCTAGTGATGTGGGTTTGTGCGTCTTTGTGTTCCTATTTGTTCCCCGCTGTGTTGAAGGGATAGAAGCTGAAGGAGGTCATCCGATTGGGCTGTCACTAATCCCTTAACAACACGGTTTGCCAGTGATTGGCTGTGACCATACATAAGGGGATGGAGTCAGCAGGTGGTCGGGAGGATGGCTGAACGGTTGGAGATATGCAGCAATGGGCAGGTGGAAAGTGAGAGATGTAACGAGGTAAAGTGTCTTTCTGGTTTAAGAGTTGAGTCCTTGGAAAATGAACAGAACCAGATTTCCAACAACTCACTCCAGAAAAAAAACACTTACAGCGTGATACAATTTGTACTCTATTACATAAAAAGAAAATGTACTGCTTGAGTTCAAGTCAAGAAACTTGAATGTAGATATGACAATTTACACAAATTATACTACTACTAATACTAATACATACAGTATTACAGATACCTTAAATGTTCTGGTTAGAAGCAAATACTCAGTGTGTTTGTTTGTTCATTAGTGTGTGTTTGAGTGGTAATCACCTCAGGCTGGATTGTCCTATCTGTAAGGATGAAACCCTAATTAGGGGAAGCATACTGCAGGCTTTCCCTGTTTTGTTTCTCTCAGTCTGATTCGCTCTATTGCCTGCAGACCTTCTTGTCATTTGAGGCAAAGGTAGGGGCTCTCTGCTCTGCCGAAAATCCCTTCTGAAAGTGCTGCTCTGATATCAGCTGCCCAGATGCTGTCTGACCAGACTAAAGCCGGAAAAAGAAGAAACATGTAGTCATGTTGTCATCATGAATACATTAAAGGTCCCATGGCATGACAATTTCACTTTATGAGGTATTTTAACATTAATATGTTATATAATATATAATGTGTCAAAAAATATGTTAGCCTGCCTATGGTCTTCCAGTGGCTAGAAATGGCGATGTGTGTAAACCGAGCCCTGGGTATCCTGCTCGGCCTTCGAGAAAATGAAAGCTCAGATGGACCGATCTGGAATCTCGTTCCTTATGAGGTCATAAGGGGCAAGGTTACCTCCCCTTTCTCTGCTCAAACAGAGGTCAATAGTAAGTCAAAGGGAAAGGAAAAAAACAAATAGAAACAGAGGCTGCTCTTCTTTGCTTTGTATAGCTGTGTGTATGTGGTGCATTCTTTTCCTAACTTTTACAATTCCCATGTCTCTGGATGATTTCTTTCTGTTTGTCCAGTGTCTGTTGTTATGTTATGATAATAATGATCTTTTGCGGTGAATCCATGTATGTTTTCAATATCTGCTTGGCCGTTTTTACTTTAGTTTTTCTTCAAAGTTGCACTGACATTGTATGATTACATAACCTGGTTTAAGGTTGAGGGCTCTGTGCATTGCTCAAGGACACCTCGGCAATGCCCAGGATGTGAACTACTACCTCTCTAATTCACCCTCCATACTGTGGTCCATCCAAGACCCCTCTGGTTCCCAAGCCAAGACCCTACAGACTGAGCTGATGATGCTCCTTTTCCAGATGACATAAAGGAAACTGTACAGCTTTCAGCTAAGGGATTTGATGCAAAATATCCACATCACAGAGTATTGAATGAAAGACTAAAAAGAACAGCAGGCTTGCACTTTCACAAGTTCCATTAAACATGTTGTTTTTCATTATTATTATTTTTTTAATCTGTTTGTTTATTTTACTCCTGGTTGTATTGGTTATCTTTTTAATTTCCATTTTTTGAGATGACCAAAATATCTTGCCACAGACAGATTTAGTGACAACATTATTGAAATTCTACAGCGACCATCCCAGCCGCACCAGAAGCATTAGCATGATCCACCAGGAAGTGCCCTTTCTATCCATTGAGGCTCTGTGCATGGGTCACATCACAGATAGAGTTGTGGCTCCATCCATCATGTGGGTTATAGTTAGCCGCCTATGCTAATGTCTGACCCAATGAAAAGTTTACTGAGAGACGGACAAGGACATTGGGGGGGACTCTTGTCATTGCATGCCGTAAACACACACACACACACACACACACACACACACACACACACACACACACACACACACACACACACTCTCTCTCTCTCTCTTTCTCTCTCTCTCTCACACACACACACACACACACATGCACAGACTTTCTCTCTCTCTCTCTCACACACACACACACACACACACACACACACACACCACTTCAACACTGTGGGGCTGTCATATTTCACAGTACCCGGTAGTGTGGGGTGAGTTATGGCCATGTCACAGTATACAGGGAGTGTGTCTGTGGGGTGTGTTTATGTGGTCGCACATTTATGTGTTTACACTGTATGTGTGTGTGTGTATCAGGTCCACTCCTTATACGTTTATTTATAAAACACCCCCTCACTCCAAATCAGTGGTGTCCAGAATGCCGCTGCATGTGTAAATGACAAAATGATTTATAGAAATATTCCCAAAATAAAGTCCTACACACCGTTGGGGGAATGGAATTCCGCCAACAGCATGGCCCCTCAATGGGAGACAAAATAAATGTACACAAGTACAGCGCACACATTTATGCACACAAACGCATAGATCCCCACTCACAGACGTGGTGTGGTCCGTATAGGGAGAGAGAGGATGAAGCTTTGGTAAAATACCTCTGTAGATTTATGACCTGTAAACTAGAAGATGGACAGATAGATGGATGGAAGGATAGATCAATGGAAGGGCAAAATAAAAAAAGTGAAAGGATTAAGACAGAGGGAGAAGGATGGAAGGACAGGAGGACAAACAGATGATGGATGCACAGATGGATAGATGAGGAAGAAGACAACAGAGAGGACAGCGCTCAGATAAAACAGTTTTAGGGATTTATGGCCTGTTACAGTTTTTTTTCCAATTGCTAAACAACATGCAAAACTCTAACTACAGTCTGCACAGCAGCCGTGCATGTGGACCAAAAAGTTTGTTTTTCATTGCTTGTGCACAGTTTTCAAAACTCTACACACTTATCTCATGACTTTAACCACAACCTGCACAACACTGTTGATTTACAGCACTTTGTTCAGATGCTAACAAACTGCTGTCTAAACCACACATTCAGAACAGAATATATTTCAGCCTGGTGCATTTCAAACACTGCTGATTGGAAAGCTCAGCTGAAAGCTCATGCCGGCGTCTTTTTTTAGATTTGTTAGTGAGCACATACTGTAAGTGTATAGGGAAAGCTCAAAAATACTTTTTGGAATTAAAAAAATAAAATAAGAAGGAAGCAGTTAGCCACAGTGAACAGGTAAAAGAGCAAAGACACTTTTATGACCAGGTACGATATCTGAGGTTACATACACAGCTATACAAAATGTGAAAAACATTAGCTTTACTCCAATAAAACGGCACAGATACTGTTTTTTTAATAAAGTAATGGAGGTGGAATAAATGGAAACACTACATTATATATGATGCAGGTGCATGGACATCCAATGAGAGGATGAAAACGTGTAGCCTGGAGAGAAGCAGGATTAGTCCAACAATTCTTTGTTATTAGTACGTCCTTCTTGTTTACCTAAAAACAGGTATGTTATAAAATAAAATTCTTCAAAGGAAATATTAATTTGTGTAAAGTCATTTAAATTATTAAAACTGTAAAGATTAAGTTTGTGATTTCTGTATTGGTGATCGATGCTAGTGTTTTTACTCTCAGTGTGTTCTGAGTGACAGTGTGTGTTATCTCAATGAGGACTGTTCATAGTGTTTGGTGCACTGAGCCTGTTTTGAGGTGTGCGTGTGAGGAGTTGTGTTGCTTGGAAGTTTTTGCATAGGATGTAATTGTTGTTTTACACACATGGCTTCAGTTGCAACCACTGTCGTTTAGCAATCGGAAAAAAAAGTTAGCCGGAACAAAGGGAGGTCAGGGCAGCGATAGGAAGTAAAGGAAAGAAAATGAAAAGAGAAGAAGAAAGGAGAAGAAGCGGAACAAAGGAGTCTTGAACTCTTTTTCAAACAGTATGGGAATATTACAAATCCTGAAGTGGTCTTGCTTCTTTGTGTGCCATGATTCCGGAAGGAATTGTCAAAGCATGAAATGAGTCTTACGCTGGGAATTGTCTCATTCTGACTGGAAATGGTGTTATCGTTCAGTGCTGGTAATTATGCTCTCTGAGGAGAGCTGGCATAGACCGAAAGAGACAGAAAAAGCAGAAGAGAAAGACACACTTTGATCTTTTGTGAATATGATGGGTTGAGCTGAAAGAAATAATGTGCCTGTGAATGAGTGCATACATGTGAGTGGTTACTGTACATGCAAGTTGGTCTTCTTGGGGACTAAAGGTTACTGTTGTTTTAGCTAGTTTGCATTATGGAATATCATGATAGACATTCCATTAAAACATTTGAGAGGTTTGAAAATAACAATTCCATTGGAGTCATTTTTTTTTCTAAGTTTCATCTTCATTGGACTTTGAAAAAGTAAAACAATTCCATTCCTGAATCAAACAGAATCACAGATTAATTTTATTTGCTAAATATTACTAGCAGCTAGGTAAGTTGTTAGTCTTTAAATATCTTCTCCTAGTTTCTATTTTTATTTATCTTTTTTTCTCTCATTGCCAACTGTCTATTTAAACACTAAAATGATCCATAAAACAAACATTTTATTTTAGCAAAACACTAAATGAAAAAAAAGAAGTTTAATCCTTCCACTGTCTCAAAATGAGCTTAGTCTTTCTGTTTGTCTAATTTCCTATCCCTATCTCATCAATAACTCATCCATTATTTTTTTACTCTACCAATCCACACCCCCATCTCTGTTTTAGTCTCCCCCTCCTTTGCTTTACTTTGTCTTTCTGTGCCACATTGCCATGTGTTGTGTGGTGTAAATGGGTTGTGTTAAATGTTGCACTGTCCCTGGTGAGTGTTAACAGTATGGAGTGAGAGGCTGATAATCTTTAAACAGGGCATCTGCTGGCATCTGCTTTATCTTTATTGTTCCCTGGACACTGAGCAGAAAAATATACAGGCGGGGAGACAGACAGACACAAGAATGGAAACTAAAATGGAAACAAACATTGTATATAGGCCTACAGTACATGCAGTTATATATGCCTAGTAACACCCAAAGGTTGTGAAAACTTTAGGTAGATGAAACTAGTTAAGATAGGCAACTAAATTCTTAGTTTGGCTTAGGAAATCATCAGGGAATGTCTTAAAATGAATCACAAAAAATTACTAAAATTAATGCAGTGCGTCGCGAATGTCACTAAGGTCCGTAAAATTGGTTAATTTCAAAAAGTGAGACTTTTGGTTTCACATGTGTTTGGCCTAATCCAGCAATCCAGTTTAGCTTTCCAGTTTATTAGCTTTCAGTCTTCACAAGCATTTTCCGCAGGAAATGCATTTTCTTTCTACTTTATTATACACTTGTGTTTTATTTCCTACTGTGTTTTTCCTACACTTGTGTTTTTCCTACTTACTGACATGTAAGGAAGACTGGATCAAACAAGAAGCAAAGGGCACAAGGCAGCATATATACATAATATACAGGAATGAGGGGCAGGTGTGAGGGCAGGTTAAGGGAGGAGATTGGGGCATTGCAGAAAGAGCTAAGGACAACTGATGGACATAGAGAAAATGGCAGAACAAAACAGGTGGAATTTATGGCAGGTAAACAGACAATGGGCAGAAAAACTTGACATAGGCCTACTAGTTTGTAGAACCCAGAACAGTTAGTGCATGGTAGACGCTCAATGGATAGATGATCTAAACACTGGAAGTTGATAGTTGGGGCAGTATTTATCTGGGGGCTAGACTCTGAATAGGCTCCTTGCCTACGTCTAATTTTAGTAAGAATGGAAATCTAAACAAGTTTTTTCAGTATCAACATGGCTTGATGGTTGATTTAGACTTCTAGAAGTAGTTTAATCCCATGTACCCTATTAACAGACCCTACTTTAATATCCTCCAAGTGGCAGTATGTATAGCCCATGTGTAACAAAAGTTGGAGACAATAAGGGAAAGAAAGGAAACAGATGAAGCAAGAATGGTAAAGATGATGTAATTGGGTTGCAGCAGGGAAGACGATCACATAGAGGGAAAAGAGAAATGAATGGAGGGCTAGATGGAGAGGAAAGGGGAGGAGTGACAAAAAGACAAGGGGAAGCTGGGCTTTCCACAGGGGGCCCAAAGGCTGGCAGGCACCTGAGTCACACCTTCACTGTCTGTGTGTGTGTGAGTGTGAGTGCATGTGTGTGCCCCCGTCTGTCTGATTTTGTGATTAATGAAGACATGCCAGTGTGGTAATCCTCTCTAATAAGCACCAGTGGAAGTGTGTGTGTGTGTGTGTGTGTGTGTGTGTGTGTGTGTGTGTGTTTTTGTGTGTATATGTTTATGTATTTGTGCATACTTTATATAGGTGTGTGTGTATTAATGTAAACTCTTTAGCCTGAATGGACAAAAAAATGGAAATATTTGCACAGCTTCAATCCTTTTTCTAAATGAAATGTTTGTCCCTGTGTTGTATGTACTGTATCTGTTCATTTGTGTGTGAGAACACGTGATAACTCCTGTAATATCTTTACAAGCAGCTTGCATCTGTGTGTATGTATGTTTGTGTATGTGTGTGTGTGTGTGTGTGTGTGTGTGTTTGTGTATTTGTGTGTGTTTGTGCAAGTGTGTGTGTTTGTGCGTTATCTAATGTCATTCTTTATGAATGACATTAGATAAGTCTAATAAGTATGACCAGATGTTGATACTGGAATGGCTCTTTAATTACCATTTAAACAGCAGGGGCTGTGTGGCATGTGTGTAAGTGAGACTGTATGCTGTGTGTTATGTTGACAGCGGAACTACTGTTTAATAACCATTTAAACTGCAAGAGTTGAGTGGATCATTTAAAGATAGAAGAGCTCCAGCCAGCTAAATGAGGAAAACAACACCATTACAGACACACACACACACACACACACACACACACACACACACACACACACGATGAAACCAGGCAGCCAGCAAGACTATTGAGGTCTAATGAATGATACCTGTAATATGTACCTATAATTTAAATATCAATGATTTTTGTTTATATAGCTGCACTGTAAATTATTCGTCGCTCTGTGCAGACATGCACAGAAACACGTATGCATCCTTAACACACTGTCACATACTCAAAACTTACATTAAAAATTGTTTTTTGAGAGCGTGTTTAGGACCCTTTCCTATATGCATGTATGCAACCATCTGTGAATGTAACCTACTTCAGTCAGTCACCCTGTTAATCAGTCAGTCTGCTACCCAGGCAGGTGGCAGGTCAGTCACCCCAACACACTCAAGAACAATCCAGCCTGCTAGTGTTTAGAATTATACAATTAGTCAGTCAGCCAGACAGTCAAACAGTAAATTAAGATTAGCTAGTGCTTTGCTGTCTCAGGCTTTAGCTTCAGAACAATCATCACCATCAATATTAAATGATTTAAACAATTTGATTGTTTTAATCTTGATCTTTAATTAAATTGTTTAGTTACTTTTACAGAAGTAAGACATAGTAGCCGACGCAGACTCCACTGGCCCGGGGTTTGTTATGAAATTAGTCAGGAGTTAGTCATAGAGTGGCATCTCACATGGGTGCAGTGTGACAGTATTGACACAGTGTGTGTGTGTGTGTGTGTGTGTGTATATATGTGTGTGTGTGTGATGTGTCAGACCTCGACAGCCATGAAAAGGCAGGAGTTAGAGATATAAAAGTGTCACTCAAAAATCGTAAAGAACTGTCCACCATATGGAAATAGGATTTTATATGAAAAACAACAGTGTATGATTCCTTTATGTAAATATGTAAATTGTGTTGACAATTTCACAACTTATGGCTTTATCAGTGATAAAGAATTCATATTTCATAAAAGTCTTCTTTTTGAATTTACCCAGTGTTAAAAAACTGAAGGACGCAAAAAAAAATAATGTGCATGTGTTTGTTATGGAAGTTGAATAAAAAAAAGCTTTTTGTATTTGTTTGGCTCTAATATTTGTATATATATATATATATATATATATTCTATATTTGATTAAGTATTCTACAAGGACAATTGGTAATGATATTATAAAATTATTTTCACAATGAAAGGGAAGTTTGGGGTCCCCTACTGGAGCTGCTGCCCCCGCGACCCAATACCGGATAAGCGGATGAAGATGGATGGATGGATTTTCACAATGCTTTGGCAGGTACAGATGATGGCACGGGTAATTTGTCACATAAAGGTAGTTAAATAATTACAGTGTAACAGTGAGAATGATAGGAGTGATCATATTTGTGACTGACAGGCTGCATCGCACTGAGAGTATTATGATAATGATATTAATGACGAATCTTTGCAAATGTGTGTGTGTATGTGTGTGTGTGTGTGTGTGTGTGTGTGTGTGTGCATAAGAGTTTGGTGGGAGATGTCTCACCTCACACTGGGTCTCTCATCTTGATGCCATCTGTTCTGCCAGCACACCAGCATACACACACACACACACACACACACGCACGCACGCACACACACTCACTCACACTCACACACACACACACACACACACACACACACACACACACACACACACACACACACACACACACAAACACACACACACACACATAATGCACACATAACCACTCGGAATAGAAAATAGATACCTGAACAGTGTCATGCAAGAATATGTCTGTATGTAAAGACTGATGCTCAAACAATAAGCACACACACACACACAAACACAATCTCTCTCTCTCTCTCGCTCTCTCTCTTTCTCTCTCTCTCTTTCTCTCTCACACAGTCCCGGATGGTTGGTAATTCTGGCTCTACCCAGAATGCTTAGCTCTGAGGGTTCAGCCAAAGGGAAACCAGCATGTTGTCAGCCTAGTGAATGTACATTAGCTCAGGGACATGTGTGTTTTGAATGGGTTTGCTGTGTCACTATCATATATCAAATATTTGCAGTTATAATTCAAACTGTTTGCATGAACCATTCGTACATTTAACTAAAAAAAGTAATGCACTGTAATTCATACGTACATCACATTGACTTTTGTTATGTAAGAAAGCCATGGTCGACATTGAAAAGAGGACGAGGTTGATGGGTGGGTCATAAAACACAGGCCTTTCAAGCTGGGAAGTGGAGTTCATGAAGTTTATTATTTATGGATTTCACAAATTACAGTATGACACCTTATGCTGTAAACTGGTTCAATCTGAGCATGCGCAACTCACATCTGCACTCGACAAGAGCCGGTCTGAGTCGACACACATCGGCTATGACACGTTATGTCGTAAACCGTTTAAATCTGAGCATGAGCACTCGACTCACATCAGGCAGTCACAATATTGTTGTGCATAAGTAAATCTGTTCATGAGAATGCGTTGCAGGTATTATTTCATGACATTTGTCATATTTTACCTTCTCTCTTCTTTGCTCCCTCTGCCCTACAGTGGAAAACATAATGTTAAAAGATCTATACATATCTATACATCGAGGCCTTATCTGCCACCGTGTTTTCTCAATCTGACACACATAAAGGAGTTTTGGTATAAAGTACTTGACTAGGTATTCTGGCGATGCCTAGACTGCATGTGACCACCAACCACGCACACACACACACACACACACACACACACACACACACACACACGCACACACACACACATACACACACGTACTGTACAGATGCAATGTGTGCATCCATGTGGCGTTGCCTGGACGGTGTACGAGCAGCATATCTGTCAGTGTGTGACAGGTTGACAGCTCAAGCTCCCAGCACTTTGTCCATTATCATCACGTCAAGAAAACACACACACACACACACACACACACAAAGTGGTAACATCAAAATGGGCCACAATGGCTACTTTAATAGAATAATAACTGAAAAAAGTGGAAAAAGTCCATATTGCTGTGTTTTGATAAAACCTACTTTTTCAATGAGAAATTAGTGGCAAAACGCTCCATAACACTTTTCGCTTTGGTTATTTCTTTAAAGAGAGAATTGTCAACTATGTGATCAGGAGACAGGTGCCATAAAACTGGAACATTTTAAGTTCACTTTCCCGTCACTCTCCACTCAACACTATCTGTCATAACAGAAATACTGTAAACTGCCTTTAGAAAACAACAATAATTCAAATTAATTATTGTTACAGATTTAATAGGATGTCAAAAACCAGCAGGCACTTTCATGAGTATTATATAGATTCTGTTCAATGTCACTCCAAAGTTATCAGCACTTTACTGAGCCTGACTTACAGGCTCATAGCAATGCACAATATACAGACGCCACATGAGCACCAGTAGCATGATCTCACCATAATAGCTGCATTTAATGATATACATACACGCCTCAAGCCTCCTTTTTATTTCACTAGACGGAGTTCAGCCCTTACAAAACCAAGCCAGGTCAGACCAGATAATTTGACTCACGGATCACGGTTTTAGCACATTTCATACAATTATGGATTGTGGATTTGAAGCAGACTAAACAATAGGCCCAAATTAAATTTTGAGTTTCTCACTGAAAGACACTCTGGCTGCTCTGAATATACAATCAAACAGAATGAGAATATAGACGTAGTCTCTAACAGGATTGCTGGGCATACCCACTAACAATATGGCATCTTTCTCTCTTTCATCCTCCCTGATATTCTATTACTCTCTCTCTTGCTCACACTTTGAGAGACAATGAATATACAGCTGTAGTTTAATTCAACAGTTCTTCTATTCTGAAGCCTGCATTGTGTCTCTTAGTGTCAAACAGTGTAAAAGACCAGCAGCAATGACACAAAGCAGAAAATTGTAGCTTTAGTAACAAGAGACGCACAGAGACAGCGACAAAATAAGGAAGAATGACTCCAAGAAGAACAAGGAGAATGAGTGAATTGAATATTTTTTTCAAGTAGACTGATTTAGAAATAATTTTTCAGCTGGTTAACACCCTGTTCATTACAACCTCTTAACTTTTGGCCCGCAGATTTTTTAAAGAATATGGCATGTAATAACACACTAAGAAAAAGAATTGGCAACATAAAAGGTGTTAGAAGAGAGGAGGAGTAGATATGAAATGAGGGAGACAGTTTAAAATAGCAGAAGAAGAGAAAGAATGGAAAAAAAAAACTGGTAGTATATGTGGATAGAGACATTTAATGAAGTTATGGGGCGGGTTGGAAGGACATATGGCAACAGGGGCAGGCGGACAGACAAAATAGGCTTATAGCATTTGCAGTGGTCTGTATACGCATATGCATACAAGTACACACACAAGGCAGTAAAGCAAATTGAATTTTAAGGATGTACGGTTAAACACAAGGAAAAAGTAATTTCATAGAAAGTTTAAAAGTAAAACAGAAAGAAAGAGACTCAACAGGGTCAAGGGAGGACAGAAACAAAGCAAGAAACTGACAGAAAGACAAAAGAGAGATTACACAGACATGAATTGAAACTGAAAAAGAGAGAGAGAGAGAGAAAGACAGAGAGTGAGAGAGACATTCAACTAAGTTACAGTAAAACAGGGAATAAAGAGTGAGAGAAAGATATTGAATGAAACACAAAGCGATATTGGACAGCCCTTCCTCCCAGCAAGTGAAAGACTTCAAACCACAGTGGATGAGAGAGCTGCACTTTATGTGGCTATTCTCTTTGCATTAGCATTAGCTATAGCTCTCAGTCTAACAACCCAGCGCTCTTTCCCAAGGTCAGGAGGGGCACACACTACCACAGGCCATGATCACACACACACACACACACACACACACACACACACACACACACACACACACACACACACACACATACATGTATGTGTATGTATGTGTGTGCATGTGTTTTTTTCTCCTATTTGTGTGGGCAGTAAGTATGGAATCACTGCAGAAAGAAGATGTTTCCCTGCATGAGATTAGTCCTGTAAACTACAGTTTTTTTAAATCACTTTGGCACTCATTTCAGAACCTTGACGTCATTTTTCAAAACTCTAGACACAAAACTCACAGCCAATAATCAAAATGCACATTTTTTCAAAAGTCTAACACTTGCTTTAATTGCTTGGATACAACACACATGAACCTAAGATCATTTGCTCGTTTGCAAAGGAACACTGCATTTGATGTGTTACAGTACGGCCTTTTTTCTATTTCCTAACTAATTATTTAGCTTTGATTCAAATAAACCTATGTTGTGATTGTAATAGTTTTTCATCAATACATTTCAATCAGGAGAGACATGTTTGTAGATATGCAAATAAGATTTATTGTACAGCTCAAATAAAATGTCTTTGGCGATTAGACTCCATCGCTATATGAATATTTCGTATGTCTATATAAAGTATAGGGGTGTCAAATGCCAGTCGACACAAAAGTCAAAAGAACAAAATACTCAAATAGTGCAAAAGTTTGGGGGAATTACTTGCCAAAAGCAATCCATTACTAATTACCTGCTTTGTGACTCCTGAAAATGACAATACTATATTTAATTTGTACATTACTTTCTAAAAGTCATACCAGTGAGATAAATGAGTATCCAAACTTGTATGAAAAGCATTAAGCCTTTTCTGAGGAAGACATTTTGACTTTTCATTATTAGAAAAGAAAAGGTGTTACTACAATGATAACTATTGTTATTATTATTATTATTATTATTATTATTATTATTATTATAGTCACAAATACAGAGACACCAACAAGCTACAGTGACATTCCGACATTTTCAGACATATGTACAAAGTTCACATGAATACAATCACATGGTGATTAAAAATACCTTTTCCATATTACAGACTCATTGAAGCAGCGTTACCACCTCCTACAGGGAAGGCTACCTGACATTAATGCTGCTTAATTACCGCTCACAATTATTGATTGTATGTGAATGGACGTTGCATCCATTCAGGATCTGTGGTGCATCCAAGCAGGAAAAAAAAAACAAGAAAACATGCTTAACACATGGCCAACATGGATGCTGGAATGTGTGTCACTGGCAGTTAAGTAATGCATGGCTACTGGCTAATCAGCTTGCAGAACCTCATTAAGACATTATTTATGCAGGCAGCATCAGCTGCTAATGATGACACTAACTCATGTGCTGTGTGAAAAGTGAGAATAAGAGGGAGAAGATGCTTCTCCTGTTGTCACTTACAGGTAAAATAAACCTCAAGACCCCCGTCTGTCATCTGCATAATTAGGATTTCCATTCCCAGTTTAATTTTATCTGTAAACAATCTGTCAGGGTTTGGGCTCTCTTTTAGAAAAGTGACTGTATGGGATCACAATTAATAAGAATCTCCACACCGTTAATGTTGAATTTCCTTAAATAGATAACTGGAAATCCTCCTCACTGGTGAACATAGAAAACTTTATAGTACAATTTGATATTGTGTTTTCCTCCAATCAGGAGTTGACTTTTGGGACATGGAAGGTTTGTGCAGGAGCACAAACAGACACAGACTGAGAGGCAGAGAAACAAAAAAACAAAAAGGAAGAGAGCGCACAGAGGCAATCTGTGATGTGATTTTTTGATAATCATAATCATAATCTGCCTAGGGCGATCCAATTCCTGAGACACTTTATGAGGTAGGGAGGGCCATCAGAATTAGAATGAGATGAGCTAAAATGGCTATTTTTTCTAAGCGTGTGTGTGTGTGTGTGTGTGTGTGTGTGTGTGTGAGTTCATCTTTCATGAATGGCTTTTTATGTGGATTAACGAATTGGAGAAGACATCTAAAACGCATAAAGAAGACCTCACAGCAGGTCTGGAGCACACACACAGACACACAGACACACACACACACACACACGCACGCAAGCACGCACGCACGCACGCACGCACACACACACACACACTCATGTCCATGCACAGATACACCTTAAAGTGCCCATATTATGCTTTTTGGCCTTTTCCCTTTCCTTTATTGTGTTATATATCTTTTCTGGCACGTTATAGGTTTACACAGTGAAAAAGCCCAAAGTCCACCCCAAAGGCACTTACCAACACAACCAAACATGGTGATTTTTGAAAATGAAACCATGTAAACCTATTCTGATATAACCTCTAAATACAATTATGAACCTGACAAATAAATGAGCATAATATGAGCACTTTAAAACATAATCTATCTGAATACCAGTTTGTGTTACATGCATAGACCAGATTTATCTACCCAGAATGTGTATGAGTGTGCTTATTCAACTGTTCTACGCGTGTGCACTTGAATGTGTTCTTAAATATGTGTCTGTTTCTCTAAGTGTGTGTTTGTGTGTGTGTGAGTGACTGAGTGTTGAGAGAGTGGTAATTACCATTCAGCAGTAGCTAAAGTGACATGTTTGAGGAAGAGATAAGGGGACATAAATTGGCCTGGTATAAAACGGTGATATTTCCTCTACTGCTTTAGAAAAACCCATTTACTCTGCCTCTTTAGCATGTCAAGACCCCTGTCACTACCCTCTCATCCCCTCGGCCAGAAGGACTTTTGCACACACACACACACACACACACACAACACACACACACACACACAAACATGCAGACATGCACGCATGCAGGCACGCACACACACACACACACACACACATTCAGTCAGCCGGCTTCTTGTGAAAAAGTGCTCATCTGCATTCTGCTATTAACTTGGAGAGACACACAGAGAGAGACAGAAAGGGAGAGCGTGTGTGTAAATCAGTGTAATGGGGCCAAGACCTCAGTAGCTCTAAAAAGAGAGCAGACATGTGGAGGACAAGACATGATTCCCCCCCCTCACCCCCTTTCATGCAGAGAAGCAGCGATACAGCACATCTGTCACTGCCGGCCACACAAAAGCCCATACAGTCAGAAAGCGAGAGAGAAACATGAAAGGAAAGAAAGGGAATAAAGGCCACAGAGAAGAAGAGTGACTGAGTGGACAGTACTCAAAACTCACACCGCTGAAGCAATTATCTGGTTAGTTTTTTTGATTGTTTTCTGCCTTTTTTTCTTGTTTACTCTGCTTTTCTTTCCTGTTTTTTAACTACAGCATCTAAAAACCTGTGTTCGAACACTTTTGTTGCCATTTCGACTTCCCCACTTGGTCACTACGTGTAGTTTTTGGGGTGGCAGTAGCTCAGTCTGTAGGGAGTTGGGTTGGGAAGTCCCCATATGGAATAAAGTATGGTGGTGGACAGGTAGCTGGAGAGGGGCCAGTTCACCTCCTGGGCACTGCCAAGGTGCTCTTAAGCAAGGTACTATACCCCCAAATGCTCGTGGTGCCTTTCCATGAGCAGCCCCTCACTCTGACATCTCTCCATTTAGTGCATGTGTGTGTAATTCAGGCCTGTGTGTAATAACAATAGAGTGAAAACAGTGTAATTTCCCCTTGCCGGATAATAAAGTATACATTATTTTAGTTTCGTAAAGCTACAGCACACATGTTACACACTACTGTACTTTTTGTGTGTTGTCAAAAATGTTTTTTTCACATTTAAGGCCAATTTTAAGACGTACACATTTCTTTGATGGAGGGAAAAATGTATTGCTTCATCTTCTTGTTTGTGGGAGCTCATATGCCAAAATATACCAATATACTGTCTGAGTGTGTGGACTGAGGGGTCCACTGAAATGCATAAGAGACCGCAGTGTAACTTGTGGGTTATAAAGGTGATAAAAATGAAGACTTTTTGGGAGAAAATTAAGTATAATGTGTATAAATAACAAATCTGCCAAATATACTGTTTATATATATAATAAGACTGTCCTCCCAAATGAACCAAAGCATCACTTGTTTTAAGCCTCAACCATATCCTAACAGTGATCTGAAACACTATTGGACAGCACAGAGAAAGTATGTCATCCTGCTGATAGGGACCCTTCAATGTGTCATTCTAGAGAGCAAGGACAATTTAATTTGGTGGACTTGTTGGACCAGTCTGATGTAAAAAAAGCACTGCACTTACAATAATATGTTTTGTGTGATTCTGCACATGCTTTCCTCAGTGTATTCATAATTGATCTCCGTGCTTACAGGAACTGCACTGCTGCAAGTGAAAGACATATCTGACCTGCTGCTTTTACACAGAGAAAGAATCAGCTGAAAAAGGAGGCCTGCAGTCAATACGACGCTGAAAGTATGAGATGGACATCAGTCCCATACGTGTGAGACTTGATAATAAAAAAACAACCCTCTGTTGTTTAAAGAAGATGACTTGAACCAATGAAGAGTCAATAAAGAATACTGTTCACATGTTGCAATCTTCATTTGCAACGTTTCCATTGTTCACTGGTCTATGGAGTGAAATCTTTTCTCCTTGAACAAAGTTCTAAAAGACAAAACCTTTCAACAGCGTCACACAGAGAAGATTGGGAATCATTTCCACGTGCCATGTATTCCAGGTCGCAGGTTAACACCCTTGGTGTGTTACTAAGCAAACACACACTCATAGCCACACACGCACACACTCAAGCCACAGGAGAAGACTTGAGAAGGAGGAAGGAGGAGAAGAAAAGGAGTGGAGAGGAACAGAGAGGAGGGGAGGTCAGACCTCTCTTTAGCCTCACAGCTGTGGGTGAGATTAGCCTTTTTCTTACAGGTACAATAAAAGCCACACCCTTAGTGTGGCTGTTTGCCTGTGTTTGTGAGTGTGTTTGTGTGTATGAACCTGACTTTCCCCTCCTGCCATCCCTGTATACACCGCTGACACAGCCCCATGCACAATCTCTGCACTCCTTCTCTTCATGCCCTCTCTCTATCCCCCATCAACTGTTTTATACTGTCCTCTTTATAATACCTCCCCCTTCAATGTGTGTATGTGTGTGTGTATGTGTGTGTGTGTGTAAGTGTGTGTGTTTTGGCTGTACAGAATGTCTGTCCTGGGGAAAGGGAAAGGTATATAGGGCAGGATTCAGAGGTAGCTATCAAAATGTGTCCTTGTCTGGATAAACCCTGTACATTTTAGCAACTTACTTTTTTTAAGCTCCTCTCTCTCCCTTCTGTTATTCTGGCAAAATGATTTATTTAATAATTGATTTCACTGTCTTCCCTCTTAATCATTTTGCTGTTGATTGACTTCTTACTGACATACATGTCTCTTTCCATTTTTCATTCTCCTTCTCTTCTTCCTTCACACCACTAACAAGACCTAGTATCTTCTTCCATATGTCTTTTCTTTCTATTCTCCTTTTCTTTAAATAGTTTTTTGTTGTTTTACTTTTCTCTGCAGAATCGTCATTTTCTATCATTCTGCCTTCTTCCGGTTTTCTTTCTTCTTCTTTTTTATGTTATCTATTGTTTATGTTCTTTTTTCTTTATTTGCCTCCTTAAATGTTTTTTTTACATGAATGGTAATCTATGTACTAGTTGTTCTCATGGTGTTTTCTTTCTGTTATCTTCAGATATCTCTCTCAGCTCTCCATCCGCCAGAGTCAGTTCTCTAATCGTAAGGTGTAAAAGGATCCTGTCGACATCAGGGCGCGGGCGTTACATCTAATACGGTCCCCGCACAGAAGCAATTCACAGACTAGAAACACACTCCACATACAAGAGTACATTCACACACAAACACTCACGCCAACACACTCATAAAACGTTCTTCCTCTGTTGGCTTGGCAAATCGGAAGCACACAGAGACACACTAACAAACACACAGACACACACACACACACACACACACATACACAGACACACACACACTACATCCAGACACAGTGTTATGTGTTTTTCTTTTTCCAGAGCTGCCAAGTGAGCCTCTCTTAAACTACAGCAGTATCAAAGTAAAGAAAAACAACCAGTTGTATGTAAAATGTATGTTTAACTGACCCATAGGGCAAGAACCTGTCTCCTGGGTAAAAGTCCTGCGTTGTTGGACCCATCCACCACCCCAAGCTTATTCAAATTTTCAGTTTTTCAGGCTATTGTCTATCTTCATTCTAAGGCTGAACCCCATTCCTCCATCCCTAGCCCTTGGCCCTTGAAACCAAGTAGTAAGGGCTAGGGGTGAAAACATGGCCATATGAAATGGGACACCACTTGGTTACATCCCCGTACAGTATTGATCACCAACTTCCAAGATGTTGTCTGCAAGTGTGTCTATGTCACTTGCATGGTTTTGACAACAGTGTCATATGCATTTATATCTTTATATATTTTATAGTTCTTTTATGTTATATTCGGAGGTGCAGAGGCAGATATTATTATCAGTGTAGTACTTAGATCTGTTTGCAATACATATGTGTATACACACACATGGTGTGTTATGTATTGTATATCTGTTTTAGTTATCACTGTTTTGAATGTCCTTGATGTTCAGAAAAACACTTTATTTTCATATTTTATAAAGTATATTATATTTTAGAACCATTATCAACTATAAGAACCAGAACTTACATGTCACACACATAAAAAGGCATCAAATGTGTAAAATCAGCTGCTGTGTGTCCTCCTGTGTCCCTGTGTGATACAGGACGGTATATGTAAAAAGCAAGTAGTGTTGTGCACTGATATCAAAAACAAAATTGAAAACAAAATTCTCTGCTAATGCTTAAAACTGTAGACATGTATAATTATAATTTAATTTATAATGTATACTGTTTATTGAGACTGTTGTGCAAATCATCAATGTAACGTAATGTTAGCAGTTAGCGATTAGTGATTAGCGTTAGCATAGCAAGCTAGCAATTTTTAAAATGTTTCAGTTAAGAACATGGTTGCAAGTATATATGTGCAGGACTCTATAGAGCCCAAAACAAGACTGTTGTAATTTTTAAATCAATTATTTAAGCCCAAAGTATTTATATTTATGGGTCTCTCTGGTTGATCTGGCAGCCATTGTTGTTTTTGCGCAATAAACCCTTGGTTTCAAATAAGCTCGGCTCCTCACTCGGTTCCAAGGGCCACATACCCCTTCGTCTAGCGCTAGGTCAAAATGAGTATTGGGACAGTAGACTACTTACCCTTGTGTGAACTCGCAAAACCTAGGGGAAGGGGTAAGTAGTAGGGGTAAGATAGAGAAATTAGATTTAGCCTAAGTCATTTTACAGTGCCGCGGTCGAGCTGCTGCTATGCCCTGTGCGTCCCATACAGATGCTAGAGGGTGCTTTGTGCACTGGTATCTGATACTAAGGGTAAATGAACAAGCGGCAAACACACAGTACATACAAACAAGTCTGAATGAGCATTTGTGAACGAGTTGAAATGCAAAATAATTATAGTAATGGCAGTGGCCAATTCAACACCACAAAAGCATGTAATGCCAAGTGCAAGCGCATTTATCAATCTATTCACAAGGTGCACTGACAATGTCTTGTACTGTGGCTGTTTCCAAGTCAAATGGTTTCTGTAATAAAACAAAACTTATAGATTTATTGGACTCATTAACAGCTGATGTTGATGCTTTTTTGTGGCAGAAAATGTCTCATATAAAATGCAAACTTCATAAGAATTCATGCATGGTTTGATTTATTTCATATTTTACTTTGGAATAAGTAGGCAATGTCCATTTATTGTACAATTTAAAGAGCAGTACTAAAGTAAGTGGAAAAAATAATCAGAGTGGGCAATAAGATGGCATTAAGCAGGTAATCAGTATTCTGCGATGAACTACATGTTCAAAGTAACCTTCCCAAACTGGATTGAGTCTAATGAACAATAAGTGTGTCTGACTGTGACAATGATAATATTCTCTTGTTGTTGGTAAACAAGCAGGTCTGGTAGATTAAGACACCAGACAGTATACTCCTCTGCAGTGACAACAGAAAAGCCATGTACCAATTGAAACTGAAGAGGTTTTTCTCCATAAGCGCAGCCTGTATAATTATTTCAAACATGAGGAAAACCAAATCACTTTACAACGCGGATTTACATATGATTAGCGTCATACAAAGACAGGATTACTACAAGTAGTCGAGAGGAAGCCTTTTCCCTCTGCCTGTCTCATTCTCCTTGTCTTGATTCAAAGAGCCTTGACATAAGTTAACGCTGCTCTCTCCCTCACTCTCACCTAAAAGGTACAGCCACAGTGACAAAATCTGCCAGTCTGTACCTTCATACTAAAGCAGACATGATAATAATGACAATAACAATATATAGAAAGGAAAGGAGGTCCAGCGACAATCGGCTCAACCTGAACAGCCAGGAGAAAGCTCTCCATAGAAATTTTTTTCCTCTTCTTGTCCCTGTCTGTTTCATTTCTCTTCTGCTATATGCTCTTAACTGAAGAGTATAGGGAACCATTTCATATCACTTAATCTCTTTATGCAAGCAGATATAAATTACTGTATAATCAATGTGCCCATAATATATCCCTTTCTTGTTATGTCAATTGTCAAATATATTAGGAGTCCATGTCAAATGTGGTCCTTTTCTGTGTTCTGGCAATCTTTAGTGACACATTAAGATCCAAAAGCACGGTATATGATTAGAAAGATTATTGATTATTTAATAGCATTTTTAGTAGATGGCCTTCTGATTGGATGTTATGCAGTGAAGGGTTGCAGTAAATATGGGCGAGGATAAAAGAGGACAAACTGTCATTCGGTACACAACAAGACACCTTGCCACTCTAAATTATCATTGATTACCCAAAATGATGCAGAGGAGATTATTGACTGCATGAAAATGTCACCCATTATTCACCTATTATCCATTGATTTTCAGTATTGTATTCAGTTTATTTAACTTGGCAGGTTAAAGGGATGCAGCAAAATCCAACTTCTTTTAAGAGAATTACAGTTTTCATTTGGTTCAAAATAATTAATACCTACCGGCCTATAGTCAGATGTTCATACTGTATTCTGTGTTATTGCTGTACCTTAATATTGTAAACACAATACACAATACTCTCAACATCTCATTCTGTCACATATTCCACTTTTACTGTACGTCTTAAAAATAATGAATAGTAATAAAAAAGCCACTTTGGTAAGATTATTCAACTTGTTACCAGTGCAGATTAAAAATGAGTGACAGTAGCCTCAACAGACAGAACTAGAAGGGCACACAGAGAGCGCAGACCTCCCACCCGTGATACATATCTTCTCCAAAATTGAATGGGTTGTTCCTGTCACTAAAATCTGGCCAGTAGTTTTTCCATAATCCTGTTGACAGACAACCGAGCCAACATCAGACCAAACATGACCTCCTTGGTGGAGCTATTACATCTCCTGACCGCACAGACAATGATCCTCAACGACTTGTTTAGATGGAGTTTTGTTCGCAGCTTGTAAAAGTTGCGTGCCTCTGTCACTTTTTCTTTCTTCCATTTTTACTGTAGAGGGAAGTTCATGTGCTAACACAGAATCACACACACAGTCTGTAGGAGAGTAATTTATATAACTGGCTCAAGAAATGACAATTGGTGTTTGTGTGTGTTGATCCTGCCAGCTCAGCAGGCCTAATTGGGAGCTTGTTAAGCACACACACAGACGCACACGCACACGCACACGCACGCACACACACACACACACACACACACACACACACACACACACACACACACACACTGAATATCTATTTAGCCAGTTACATTCCTTAACTAGACCTACCTATTTTATTTAAGTCAACAACTTGCAATAAGTATTTAAACATTAAAAATATATACAGTGTGTTGTAATAAAGCTGTAACAAAACGGAATTCTCATCTAACTCTCTATACTTTCTTCCTCTTGGCTGTGAGTCCAACAACTGTGTGACAGAGCAGCTGTGACACTAGTAATGAAACACAGAGCTCAGAGGAATATGCATAGGCTTATGCCTCAGTAGAGAAGCAAAGATTACTAATACAAAACTGGAAACAGAACAAGGGAGTAAAATGAAATAGGGGGAGAAGCCGTAGAGTCACATAAAAAGACCAGCCCTGGATGAACTGATGGACGGGCAGACATTTTTACATACACAAGAAAAGATAGTGACAGACAGAAACACCTCTCATCGAGAGAGAGGTTTGATAGACAGAGAGGAAAGCAGGAAGTTAATGAGTAGATTGTGGGCCAATAACATAACCAGTCACCCACAACAACGCACTGCCCGTACTCCTTACCTGCCTGCCTTGCTGCACTGCATTCTGGGAGTGGAAGGGCAGAGCGGAGCGGCGATGGGATTTAAAAGGCGTTCTGCATGGGCAACTCACTGATTTGCATTCAACAGTGGAGACACACAAACACATACACCAGCAAGCACAGTTGCAAAGCACATGCACATTGCAACATGTTTGTAAGCAAGCACACACATGCAGCCATGTCTGAGCCCACACACTTGGATATTGTGGACTAAGTTTTAACCCCTCTCATGTTCAAGTAGTCTAAATGTGTGTGTGTGTGTGTGTGTGTGTGTGTGTGAGTGAGAGATGATTGGAGAGAGGAAGGAGAAAAAAAGGATTAGAGGTTGGAGAGAATACACTCACCCCTCTCAAAACCTTCTCTCCTCAACTCTTTTTTTTCTGCAGCGTGTTATTTTTCGCTTTACGATTCTGATAATGATGATATTAGAGGGAAGAGGAGGGGGAGTAGGAAGGAGAGGAGAGGATGATGGGCGCTGCATGCGTATGTTCAGCCTGTCTTGTGGAGAGAGGGAGAAGGAGATAGAGAAAGACAGAGAGGGGGCTCCTCAATGACTAATTTTCCTTTCTTTTACGGCAGCATAAATTTAACAGGAGGGGGATTGTGGGGTAGAGTAGAAATCCTTTTAGCACTCTGATTTATGTACGTCTGATGGGCGAATCATAGATCACCGCCGGAAGATGGCAGACACACTGATGATGATGGGGCCCTTCGACGGGGCCCACTAATGCCCCGCCGAACAAAATGTAACCAATCTGTGGGGCCCCTCAAGCATGCAATGGTCTTCTAATAGAAACTATAGCAAACTATACGCCTGTCACATATGATGGGGGATGGGGGAGTGTGTGTGAGCATGTCTGTTTTGGTGGTGAGGAGGAAAGTAGAAAGAGAAAAGATGGAAATAGAAGTTTTAAAAAATTACCACAAGAGCATGACAGCAGAGATAGATGTGGATGAACCAAAATGAAATAGAGCTACAAAGAGATGGAGAGAAAAAACAATGAGGAAGCAGAAGCTAAAAAGACACAGTAGAGAGGCAGAGAAGCAAAAGTGGGAAAATACTAAGAGAGAGAGAGGGGAGCCTGGTTGAAGGGGACTCTAAATGTCAACTTGAAAAAGAAAATCTAATAAAAAAAACAGCAACCAAAGGAGTAAACAGCTAAACAATAGACAACAACAAGTAAACGACGCATGAGCGTCCACCTTAAATCACCCATCACCAACACACACACACACACACACACACACGCAGGCCTGATGCACTGTGCGCCGCATGCAGCCCCACCAATCATCTTTATATCAAAACATCATTATGCTGGCTGACAGAAGCTAAGATTCCAGCGAGGCCTCGTTGTCATAAATTGTCAGCTGTTGCAGTGCCGCAAAGAGAACCTTTTCATTTAGGAATGTCAAAGCTCTCCTGAGCCTCGTAAAGATTGTAGGAGACTAGGGAGATGGGAAAATAGAGGTAGAGATGGCAGAGCCTGGAAGAGGAGGGGGATAACTGAAGATGGCATGCCTAGTAGAGACGGCAGGAGTCTGACAGTCAGTTTTAGCCAACATGGGTGTCAAAACACATGATTTAGATTCTGCATTGAACTTACCGACAACTTGTAGTGTTGTCACTTTACTTCTGTGTCAAGTCATTTTACTGGGCACAATGAATTCAAGGGAAATCCATCCATCCAGCAGCAGCTCCGGCAGGAGACCCCAAACTTTCCTTTACAGAGCCACATTAACCTGCTCCAACCTGGGGATCCTGAGGTGTTTCCAGGCCAGGGTGGAGATATAATCCCTCCACCTAGTCCTGGGTCTTCCCCAAGGCCTCCTTCCCTCCTGGAAGGTAATCCATTTTGAAATCCATTTGAATAAAATTGTAATTAAGAAAAAAGATTTGTGAATGGGGAACATCAATCCATCCATCGGGTCGGGTTGTGGAGGCAGCAGCTCCAACAGGAAACCCCAAACTTTCCTACACTTTGCCATGTAGATTTTGTTAGGGTTTGTAAACACCATGAGCTGAAATGTCCTGTTTTATCATTAAAGTCTAGAACTGCTTAATGTTAGCAACACTAGTGGCACTGTCAGTTGGTCGGTCAGTTGGTCCACAACTTTGGTCCAGACTAAAATGTCTAAACAGCTATTTGATGGATTCCCATGAAATTATTCATGGTCCTTTAGATCAATGGTTCTCAAAAATATTTCACATCAAGGACCCTTATACTGACACAAATCACAAATTTGACCACAGACCCCAATCTGATAAAATTTTGTCCCAGGGACA
The DNA here is from genome assembly GCA_026937815.1 of Etheostoma perlongum. Classification (NCBI taxonomy): domain Eukaryota; kingdom Metazoa; phylum Chordata; class Actinopteri; order Perciformes; family Percidae; genus Etheostoma; species Etheostoma perlongum. The sequence goes on along the minus strand of CM049371.1, from coordinate 8,624,002 downwards.
CTACCTGATAGAATTTTTGCTTTTAGATGTTTTGTTACAGAAAGTGAATGAAACCCATAAACAAAATGGTCATACAAACTGTCATGTTGTAGTTATGGATGAAATTATAGTGAAAATAAATTATTCACCTTCTTGTTGGGGACCCCCCCCCACCCTTTGAGAACCACTGCCCTAGATGATGTATCCTAATGACTCTGGTGATCCCCTGACTTTTCATCATGAGGTTGACATTTGTGTTGCTGTGAAAAAGTTGAAAAATTGTAACAATATTGATGATTGCCTGACTTTTCATCTAGTGCCTTAATTACATCAATCTTTAATTTAAAAAAATTGGTTTATGACCAAAATACCTTAGCTGCACTTTGTGTTAGTGCTAATTAGCAAATGTTGACACTATACACTAAGATAGTGAACATGGTAAACATTATACCTTTTAAACACCGGCATGTTAGCACTGTTACCGTGAGCATTATTGAAACATATTTAGCTCAAAGCATTAGAGCCATAAAGTTGGCTGTAGACTGTGTTTGAAATAATTTCTTCATGTACTCTCAATTAAGGACAATAAATAATATGTAGTGGTTTGTGAAGTTTATCACATTCAGTTTCAGTTGAATTAAGTTTTAATTGAACTTTACGGTGATTTCCGAGGCTGTAGTTAGTGGATGTCATATTAAGAGGTGTTTCTGATAATTTCATGTATGTAAAATTAGTGAAGGGAGGACATTAAACATGAATATTTCATTATTTAAATATTATATGATCATACTTTAGTGGGAAGAAACTGCTGTAGTTCTTTAGCTGTTCATGAAATTTATCATTTAACAGCCACAAATTAAAGCCGACAGTCTGCACTTCACAGTCACTGTGTCATTTTACATCAAAATGGAGGAGTATGGAGAAAAAAGTGTATGTATATGTGCATTTGTGTGTGTGTATGTGTGTGTGTGTGTGTATGTCTGTGACTAATGTACTGGAGAGCTCTTCACTGGTGCTTACGAAAAGACAAGTTTGCGTCGCTGGTGCTAGTGTGTCCCTCCAGGGCTTCCGTCCGTCCACTGGCAGGGGAGATGAACTGAGACAAGATGTCAGAGCAGGAAATGTCAGACCACTGCCAAACCGCTGTAGTACACACCCCTGACAGGCATGCGCGCGCGCACACACACACACACACACACACACACACACACACACACACACACACACACACACACACACACACACACACACACACACACACACACACACACACACACACACAGTATATGTTTGCACACAAGCATGGTTTTATATCTTGCACTCTCACATGCACAAAGACAAAATCACAAAGTATGTCATAAGGAAACATTCATACCATTCCTGTAAGGCTCTAGCGTGCATTCTGTTGCTGATCTTAAATTTAAATATCAATTTACAGTAATTTCATGAAAGTATCATTTCATAATTGCATCATTGTGTATTTATTGACGTTCCTAAAAGTTTGAGGTAAACACTTGGATGACAGTAGAAAGACAGCCAGAGACAGAAAAAATAAGTTTGTAGGGTAAAATGGCAGCAGTTCATGTCCGCTGGCCAGTTCTTATGTTTGTTTTCTTTGGTGGTGTGTACACATTACAGATGTCTTCAGTAATGCCTCCATCTGTAATCTCTCTTCTCACTCGCTCTCTCTGCTATCCTCAGGACTCAGTTTTCCTTAAGTGTGTCATTTTGGGTCTCCTTGCTCAAGTTCAAACATTTAGCCCCCAAACAACCATTTGTCTCCAACTTAGCAGACAGAGACCATAATAGAAGAAAATACCCCAAGAAATGAAGAAGAGAGACAGGGTGAGAGGGAGGAAAAGACATCTTGTATGTTTGACGGCACTTTTTGCTGCCTGGTTAAAGCACACACACATTCATCACCCCCCGTCTTGTCTGGTTACTGGCTGTGCACTTGCAGTGCCTCTAGGGCACTTGGGGTGACTCTTTGTGTGTGTGTGTGTGTGTGCTGGTGGGTGAGGGGAGTTCACCCAATGCCAATCCCCCCTCAACCATCCTCACACACACACACACACCAATGTACACACCCCTCTCTTCGCAAAGCTACAGATGATGTGCCGTCCAGCTGCATTTCCATCACTGTGACGATGAGTGCTCCTGCCAAACGCCCGGCAACCAGAGTCACATCTGCTCCTGTCTCTGTCGCCACGGCGATACTGCCAAAGTCTGCACGACAACCAGCACACAACCAGGGGGCAACAACGGGTGGCCCAGAAAGAGAATAAAGAGAGGGAGGGAGGGAGGGAGAGAGAGAGAGAGAGAGAGAGAGAGAGAGAGAGAGAGAGAGAGAGAGAGAGAGAGAGAGAGAAAGAGTCAGTTACAGAACAAAATTTTAAACACGCTTAGAGTTCATGTAAAGGTCTCTTTTGATGTTACAGAGAAACCTGGTTTTGGTTGATTGAATGGAAAAGTCATCAATAATTAACATAATGCAGAGTAACATCTGTATAGCTTGCCAAGTATGTGTGGATGGCATCAAAAACATGGTGACTCTATAAGCATATGTGTGTATTGATACTATTGGGAAGTTTCTAAGAAAAGATACTTCAAAAATAGATGATTTCCAGGATATTGCTGCTTTTTAATTTATTGGATGTGTACTTACATTTTTACATGTTCAGTTAAAAACAGTTATTTTGACAAATGTAAGATGATGGGAAACAAAGCAAAGCATCTTTCTCCCAACGCTTCTTTCTATAGAAACATTTCTGTCTGCCTCTTCTCTGCCTGATGCTTATCTTATCAGCTCTTATGAGCTTTTTACCTACATTTTCACAAAAGGCTAGTTGCTTCTCTTCCTTTCATTTTATGCCCCTCCATACCTTTATTTACATAATTTTGTCTCGCCTCCCCACCCTCTCTTGTACCATTCCTATACACCCTTATGACTGCCTCTCCCCCTCTATCTCCATCCCTCTATCCCTGTCTCCCCTGCCAGGGTGTTTATATTTGCCCAGCCCACGGCAGAGTGCCTAACAAGGTGGAAAGAATTAGGGGTGAAAAGACAGCACTGCTGCCAGGGTTTCTCTTTCCTTCTCTATATCTCTCTCTTTCTCTCTCTTTCTGACACTAGATATATTTCAGCTAATGCACTCCTGACCTCTTCTAGTCCAATGGAGTATCAACAAAACTGTTTTCTGCACTCTGAACAACAAAGGACCTAATGAATACCAGAAATGATGTCAGAGCACCTTCTTTTATTGGGACAACTAGTACACTTGTTTTCTTTAACAAAACCCCATGAAAAACTCCTCTTTTTTGCATTAGGATATTCATTTAGTCTTCTTAACTTTGTTGGTTGTTTAACTTCTTTTAATTATTTTAAACTTTTTTTCCTATTCTAGATTTCTCAATAAGTTGATTTTCATTTGTTATCTGTTTTCATTTAGTTTGTTTCCTTTATCATATATCAGTTAAAAAAACAAAATCAAATTTCAAGCTTATCTTGTTTCTTTCTACCAGCACATCTTAATGACAAAATGTAAAAATTGTGTTAAAATGCAAAAGACCACTCCCCGTCCCCCACGCTGTCTCAGAGAGTTTAATTCAGGTGTTTAACCTTACACTTGCCTGGGGTCAAGAGCGGGAAAGTGTGGCGGGCAGCCTGTTAACGACTGCAACAAAGGAGTAAAATAGTGGTGTGTGTGGGAGGCAGGGTTGGTGTACATCACCTCTTTGAATGCAGACAGAGTGAAGTCCTGCCCCCCTCCTCATCCTTCTCCTCTCTCCTTATCCCCTCTCCCCAAAGCGAGGAGTCGCATAGCCACCCTTATTAAACACTGAATTATACGCTCTCACCCAGAGTGGGAGGGCTGGCTGTTGGAGGTGGGCGGGAGAAGAACTCCATACTATAGGAAGTTAGTTAAGAGGGAGGGAAGGTAAGGAGGAAGGGGGTGGAGAGGAGAGGTCAAGCTGTTTTGGCTTTCAAAACTGAAGGCCAATTTTTTATAATAAATACATAGAATAAACGGGCAAAGGTCTTCTTTTATTCTACTGGGCACTCCAAGGGAGTGTGAGCTTGTGTTAGGTGTGTGGTAGTGAGTGTGAGTGGAATCGTATGTATGCATCCATGTTGGTCTCCTATGCACATGTCCCTCTGTTAATACTTTTGTGTTATTATATGTCTTGTGTGTGTGTGTGTGTGTGTGTGTGTGTGTGTGTGTGTGTGTGTGTGTGTGGTAACACCCGCCCAAGAACATGGTAAGTGATTAGATGAATCACCTTGAGCCTGTGCCTTTTAAATGCATTTTCAATGTCACAGTATTTTAACACAGGACATATAATATGCAGTACAAATGAAGGCATTAGCAATGGGAAGCGAGCATGTGGGTGGTTCTGCAGCAGTCATTTTAAACAGTCAATGTATAATGCATTTGACTGTAACTCACAGAGCTTGGCTATGTGAATGGATCAACTTTTCATTTCAACACCTTTCTTTCTGTATGTTGTAGGAAATCATAAAAAGAAAAGAGTCCTCCTGCTCAAATGTATCTGATCAGGTGTGGGCATTGTATCACAGCTTTGTTTTTATTGCAACTTTGATAACACATTTGATAACCCTTAAAAAGAAAATGTTGGCTTTTTCAACAAAGACATTATTAGAATCTTCAATCACTTGCAATTGTGCATAGCACAAACTCATCAATAGCTGTAACACTGTGGAACTTCTTATAGGTGGCGAGGCCATTGTTTGAGCCGTCAACTATAAAACCTCTACAGGAAATTCAACATAACAGTGCACATAACAGGTATTGATGCTAGTACACCGTGCACATACACACATAATAATAAACATAATACATCATTAAACTGGCATTTAAAAAGAAAGTTTTCTGCTGGTGTGATGGATTTTCTGTAAAGGATTCCCATCATGTCCATTTGATCATGTTGCTGCAATTTATTGTTTTGTCTTTCATTTAATTTACCATATCTAATGAGTAGTTAGATATTACACTTATGAACTTTAAAACCCTGATTAAAGCAGCCGTATACTCACTAGTGTAACATTTTGATTCGAGTCCATCCTGAACCTGACTTGTAACTGCCTGTGAATGAATGGCTGTCTTTAGTGTGACACCATGTTCACTGTCCATGGTGCTGAAAAGTTGACAAACTGAACTGACAGTACTTTAACCTAAAGTTAGAAGCGTTATAAATAAACTCTTCTAAATATAAGCGACAACAAAATAATTTTTTATACATTTGTAAAGAACACTGCAAAATATTATGTACAGTCAGAGTTTCAATTCACTTCAGTTGTAAGAAAAGGAATTTGGTGTCTTTGAAATGATTTTGCTGTTTGTTGAGGCAGTCGTTGTCCTCAAACGCAAATTAAGAACTTGACTCAAAGCTAGAAGTGACATCTCTTATTGTGCCAAAATGCAATTCATACAGGTGTGTTTCCCCTTCCATCTGTCTTACTAATTTATTCAAAAAAAACACAGACAAATACTGATACACACACACACACACACAGAAACTTGCTGGTCTGTTCCTGATAATGCCCATTGGATGTTCTCACCTTTCACAGAGTCTGTCCATGGCTCTATTTATAATCCTATCACTAAGGTGCACCCACCTCAGACATTCGTGTGTGTTAAGGTGCAGGTATTTGTATGTGTGTGTGTGTGTGTGTGTGTGTGTGTGTGTGTGTTTGTGTGTGTGTGTGTGTGTCGTGTCGTGTCTGTGTGTTATGTTGGAGATAGATCCAAGTGTAGGGTCCTAGCAGGGTTTGCTTCAGTGTGATAACAGCCTGTGATTTGTATCTGTAGATGAAGCATCGGCATAATAAATGTTCTCTACCTTTCACCTTCCCCCATCGCTCCCTGAGCCTCTCTTTCTGTCCTCCTCTCTATCACACACACACACACAACACACACACACACACAAACACACACACACACACATGAACACACTATTTTGCTGTCCGTCTTCCTCTGTCACGCTCTCTGTTTTCAGTCTGTTTTTATAAAGGTTTGTTTTTTTTAGTTATTTTCTCATTGTTACCATTTTATTCTTTTCATGATATTTTCTTTCTGGTTACTTTCTGTAATCTACTCTCTCTCTCTTTTTCACTTATGTGCACACACACACACACATGCACACACACGCAGAAAAGCACACAAACATGCAGACAGACGTGTGTGGTAGAGAGTGAGAAGGTGTCAGTACTATTCTCAGGTCAGCTGGGTTTGATCTTTTCCACCTTCTGCTTTCACACATTAACAGACAGCCTACAGGCTGAAACAGAGAGTGAGACACACAAACAGAGAGAAACAGAGACATCACAGTCTGAACGCTGTGTTCAGAGATTTCCTAATGATGACATGCATGTACATACACAGCCATGCACAACAATAGGTTCAGATACTCATAGAGTAAAACACACAAATGATTTACGCAGTCAAGAGAAACCAAAAGCTGCTCACTTGTTGCAGTTACTGTAATAAGGGGTTATTTTTTTGTGTTCTCAACTGAACTTTTCACATGTCACATCAATCTCAGCTCTAAACTATTACTTCTGTTCTGTCAGTCCAGCTCTGTATTTAGTCTTGTGGGTGCAATTTTTCTGACTCAATAAAAGGATCCCTTACTGCATTTGATCTATAGTTTTCTGCTGGTCTGTCATAAATTTCTGTCAGTGGTATTAGCTGAGGTTAGGCTGCATTCAATTCTCCTCTCTGCAGTCAGTCCATCTGCCTGTTATCCCCTCTAACTCTGTTCTCATCCTTACCTCAGCTCTGACTAATACTCACTGCTGTGGGAGAGAGCCTGTAGACAAACTGTTCTCTCTTCCTACTCTCATCTCCCATACTTTTACTCGCTTCTTTACTTTTATTGTCCGTATGTGTTCCTTTCCCTGATTTCCACATTCTCGCTTTTTCTGTCTTCCTGTCTCATTATCTCAGCTTTACTTAGATATATACCACATCCTCCTTTTCCTCATCGCTCTTGTCCTGTCTACTCCCCCTCTCTCAACTTCTCCCTCTGTTTGTTCAGTGTGTATAAAGAAGTGTTGGATAAAGCCGGGGTAGATGTATTAGGGATATACGGCTAACTTGAATGTAGTCTAATTTTCTATAATGAACTGCAGCCCAATCCTCACCTTCATCATCTTTAGATCTCCTCTTATGGAAGTGGAAATAAATCAATTTTCACTCTTATTAAGGGAGGCCTACTGCTGCTTAAGTCTCTGATTCGAGTGTGTGCATATGTGTGGGTGAGTAGATTGTACTCCCTCTCTGCTCTTTCTCTCACTCTTGGTGTCTTTCTTTCCCTCTTTCTGTCCCTAATGTATGACTCTCTTCCTTTTTCCTTTGTGTTCATTTTTCATTCGTACTCTCCCTGCGATTATCCAAGTGCATATCAGAGGCTCTTAATGAAGATTCACAACATTTTCCCCTCCCAGCTAATACCTTATCAAAGGAGAAATCTCGTTCCAGAAAATCAATTTTCTTTCATATTATTAAGTCCTCCTCTACTGCACTTGCATGCGTGATTCCTTTGGTTTAGCGCTTCGAAGCAACAGTGAGGGACTTAACCCTGAGAGCCCTGCGCACTCCATCCACACACAGGCTGATCTGATATCTCTCATGGCTTAAGCAGATATGAGGGCAGAGGTAAGAGCAGAAAGTGAATCAGATAGAAGAGAAAAGAAAAAGACAAATTTGGGAGGTGGGGTGAGTTTGCCACTTTTCCAACACTTTAAGCTACCAACAACAATTTCATTACAATTTCACCCGAGGTATTCTTTTAACTTTTCTCACAGTTTTCACTGATTTTTTTTAAATCTTTTCAATTTTTTTAGCTTGTTACAATCATTCCAGACTTTTTGCCATTCTGGTCATGGGTTCATGGGTTCAATACAGTGGAGAACAACAGGAAATATGAGAAATGTGCAAAACATGACCTGATGCAACTTCATAGGCTGACATTTAATCCATTGCTGTACATGTGAGTACAGCATGTACAGTAGCTTGCACCGTAAGGATGCTTATTCAATGCATATTATCCTTTTATTCAGGTCATTGCTGCAATAATAGACTGTTGAACATAAAGGGAAAATTAATAAATGACATGCAGAGGTCATGAGCCAGACACAAAACCCATGGCACGTTTAGTGGTGAGGTCCTTAGCTTGCTGAACCTACACAACGTTCCCTGAGTACACTTTGCTGTGTGATGTTGAGTGATACAAGCTGGACATCCCATTCCTCTTTTAATAAGAGCAGAAGATGCAAAAATCAATATACCAAGGTCAAGGTAATGTTACTAATTTCACCAGGAGAAATTTGTATGTCAATATTCGTCAGTGAGCGCGTGCAGTTATTTAAGTAGCTTGAGGTATGATGGTTCTTCCCTGACTGATGCAGTGTGTTATTCCTTCAAGCCTCTTGCAGATACAACTAGAAAATTGTGCCAAATGATACAGTTCTTTCCAGGAAACGTCCTTCAAATTACAAGGAAATTATTAGGAGTTTACATACTTGTAAATTAAGTAGTACGTATTTGTGTAATTGACCTAAAGCTAGAGTCTTATAAGAGTGTTTAAGATGAATGGGGAAAACGTTCTCTTGCTGACTAAAGTCTAGTATTGTAATACATTTTAAATTGTACCAAAACTTCATTAATTTTACTCTGATGTATTCTACCCATAATATGTGTTTTTACCTACACATACTGCATGTGTGCATGAATACACAGACTTTCACTCATAACAGTTTATTTAATACACAAATATAGACTGTAGATATTTTACACTCAATATAATGTTTCTAAGTGGTGACATTTGTATTTATTTGTATATGTTGCCAATATAGGAGTGGCAGTAGGTCAGTGTGTAGGGAGATGAGTCGGGAACTGGTGGGTTGCTGGTTCAATACACATACAGAGTGTGGATTGGTAGCTGGTGTGCCAGTTCATTGCCATGGAGCCCTTGAGCAAGGTGTGTTTGCATATTTCAGTCCTGTGTGTAATGTGAGTACAACTGTACTGACAGAGTGCAAAAGGTGAATTTCCCTTGTGGGATAAATAAATGCATGTATTCATTTCTAAATAACATAACTACTCTCATTAAATGCACAACATGTTGTAAACCTGTCTCTGTATGGAATATATGCTTTAATGATTTGGTCCAAGTATTCATTGGCAGGGAACATATTACTCTCTCAAATCACAGACTTATATTCATTCATTATAAATTAATCCAGAGGATTTACTCATCACTGAGGAAATGTTGCCAAGTTGAAATGACTTTAGCTCTGCTCTTTCAGGCTTCTTAAAAGCAATTGTTACATAAGGAATATGTGCATTGGAGCATGGAGCATCAAAGGTTCAGGCTCAGGTGCCTGACAGTCTCTGCCTGCCACATGTTCTGTAGTTGAATCATGACTGATGCTTTAATGCTCATACAGTTTTCCTTCATTCATTTCAAATGTCAACTCTAACCCTCATCAACTCAAGGTATCTGTCACTTGAGTCTTTTTTGTTATACAATAGTTTACTACTGATGTGTATAGAAGTAATTTGAATCTAAATACATTTAAAGAGTTTATATATGTATGTAATTGTAAATTTGGATTGGCCATTGAAAGTAGCCACTGCTCTTCTCCTATTAACCCTTTGTGGAGAGTCCGGTTAAGGTTTTGATAAACAAATTGCATTTGCAGAAAGTTGTTCTCATGCCCTGCCTCAGTAGTTGAGATCTACTGTGATAGACTATAGGAAGAAAGACTAGAAATAGGTCCTATGGCAGAGCTGCTGGGTGATAGATAAAGTAGGGCAGGGGTAATGATGAGGCATCATCGATGTAAATGATACTCAGGGAGGCCTGGCGAGAAGTGTAGGGGGGCTGTGAGCAGGTGAAAGAGAGAAAAAGAGAGAGATGTGGGCAGCTGAGAGAGACACCAGCACTCATGAGAGATGGGAGCAGGTGAGAGGGAGGGTGGGAGGAGAGGTGGATGGATGGAGGGAGGGAGAGAGGGAATAGGGATGATGAAGAGGGAGAGGAGAGAGAAACAGAGGTGTTGGGGGTGGTGATGTATGTAGGCCTGTCATAGAGTGGTCTGGGAAGATGCAGTGTGCTCCTTACACTGGGGAAGCAACACCCCCCCCACCCACACACACACACACACACACACACATACACACACACACACACACACACACAGACATATTTGGCATCCATCCCACACCCGCCCACCCACTACCTCTCCCTAGGATGGCCTGGATGTAGAGGCTGACTAATAACCTAAAGGTTGTTGGGTTGATCCCCGCCACAGACAGGGGTTTTCGCTGGCTGTGAGCTGGCAGCTGGAGGATGCTGGTACAACTTCTAAAGTTCTCACCAGCAATGCCCTTGAATAAAACACAGAGTCCCACACTGCACTGCAGGTGGCCTCTAGCATCTCTGATGAAATGCAAATGTATAGAGAGCTGTGTATGTGATAAGAGGGAATGCAGAGAACTCTTTCCGTTAGGTGGTTTACAGCAAATTAAGATACATTTTACAATAATTTCTTCAACTGCACTTGTTTGAGTGGAAAGTCATTATTACAAAGGCATGTTGATTGGCCAAACATTATACAGATCCACATTTCTTTATTTTACACTCTGACCCCAAAAAGCCCTTCAAATTAAAGGACAATATACTGTAGATGTTTTCTCATCTGATCGGCAGGACAATATATTTTATCAGTGTTTTATTTTCAAATCTGACACTGCTATGGTGTAATTGGTTTAGGAACAAAAAAACACTTGGTTTGTGTAGTTCAGGTTAAAAGACACCGGCATTGACTGTTAAGGGAAATATGAAACTCCGGTGTTAGTTTGACATTTTGTGGACCCATCCATCCATCCTGAACTTCTCCTTATGCACACTTTGTGGCTCTATGATAGACTCACTCTTTTACTTACTTTATTATTAAGGACAAGAGTTTACTACAGCCACATGAGGGCTTTGTCCCTTGAATGTAAACCTGAGAAATGTTTGGCCCCTTGCTAAAATAATCATTTTCCTTGGGAGAACAGCCTCTCTAGGTCAGATAATCTTTCATAACTTTAGGCTTTGTAATGTAAAATATATTTTTCTACAGAGAAACCTGGATGATTTCTTGTCAACTAAACGTTTTTGTTGTTGAATTTGTTGTAATGGGAAGTTTGTAAAAAATGACATGTTGCTTTAAATATATCTTTTTACTTCAGTTTCTTCTGCCTCTAGTCTAGCTATGTGTACTTCATGTGTAGGTGGAGAGAACAAAGGTGAGAAGAATCACTTTTTCATTTTTCAAAAAACATTCTATCTCTGTCTTTTTACAACGCCTAACTCAATGAAATACAATGCAGAACATGACTGTGGAGCAACAGCACACAACAGTGACTTTCTAAAAGTATAAGATACTATTTATGTTGACATTTTCTCATTCTAAATTATACTCGTGGATAGTTTATAAAATCCTCAATATGTTTTTTTGTTCTGAATGGATGCCCTCGGTAAAGTTTGTGTACAGTATATACAGGCATAAGTAGGTGTGTATCTCAGTGAGATGAGAAATGTGTGTTTCGGAGGGTGTGTGTGTTGGCGTTTCGAGTCGGAGAGCAGAGTAATCCATTCTCTCCACAGTGGTATGGAGAGACACTGTTGTCATGGCATGTTTCACCCACACACAAACACAGAGTCACACTCAAACACACAAGTGGTTGTCATGCTGTGTTACATGGAGCCATGATCACATTATCTAGCGCTGGACCCTACACACTCATTCACTTATACAGCATTCTCTGTTGATTTCCTTCACACACACACACACACGTGCACACACAGACAATATAGGAACCAATGGCTCACATGATGGGCTGGCTTAGATGGAGGGAGGAGACCAACACGGACACACAAACAGACACACACACACACACACATGCACGCAGTGGTCCTGCTGACAAGCTCTTCCACGCCAGATTAATCTGGTTTACAGTCTTATCTGAGCACAGATAGCACCTCCACAGGTGTATATATATATACACACACACACACACACACACACACACACACACACACACACACACACACAGAGGCTGGTCACAAGAATACAATTGCTTGTTTACCTGCAGGTGGGCTGGTCAGGAGAAAACAGCCAAACAAAACAAACAATAAAAAGAGTGAATCAAGAAAAGGGAAAAAAAAAACATATGAGGGCTGGTGGCAGGTGGGGGGCAGCAGGAGAAGTTTGGATTTGACAAACATCACATTAGTCACAGCAAGGAATCTCCACTCACTCCCCCACCCACAAAGAAATATAACCAAAAGAATATTGAAGCTGTAATCCGCCAAACTGTCCCTTCTGCCTCGTGAAGGTCATGATGCAGTTAAACATTCCTGTGCATTTTTCGCTTTGTATATGTAACAATTTATTTGTCATTTGTTGCTCTTTGAGCTCAATCAGAGTCATGTTTCTTGGAGAGTCAACAGCAGCAGAACTACTACTGTCATGATGCTGGAAAAGAATATAGAATTAAATACTAGAGGCCGTCTTCCGATGGGATCACACCAACCAAGACGTCAAATTGGGCCAGGGGTATAAAGTAGGGGGGCCAATTGCACCTTCTAACCCTCTACTACTGACGCAATTGCTCGGATCACACCCATTTTCAAACTCGGCCTTCACACACACACCTGTACTGTTTTGTGACTCTATCTTGCACAAAACAAGAGTACCAAGGCCCCTTCCCTATTTTCAACCTTATTTTATATACTGTATGTACACCTGGCAAAGTACTCAAATTCACTTCTGTGTAAGTTCCGTTACAGTAACACACACACAAACACACACACACACACACACACACACACACACACACACACACACACACACACACACACACACACAAAACAATAAAAGTGTCGCTGTTGCGGCTTATATTAATATTCATAATTGCAAGTAATGTCTGTTTACCATGAAATCAATTAAATTATGCTTTTTGAAGTCTTCAACTGTAAAGCTGTAAAATGAATTAAATACTGGAGGGCTTTGTCCATATTGTAAATATCAAAACAATACACATGTGAAAAAAAGCAATTCTAGCACTTCGTCTGTCTGTTTTGGCAGCCCTCCCCTTCAACTTCTCCTTCTCCCCCATCCCTTCTCCCTTCAGCTTCCACAGAGGAGACTTATTGATTTGGCGTCTCCTTTCCATGCTCAAGATGAAAAAATTAGTGACTGTGGAGGAAAGGAAGAGAGAGGGAGATGACTGTGGAGAGAGAAAATTAAAGGAAAGAAAGAAAGAAAGAAAGAAAGAAAGAAAGAAAGAATAGGTTAAAGGAGGACACAGAAATAAAGAATTCTCTGTTGGGAGAGAAGCAAGCAGTTAGTAGGATTAAGATGATTTCATTAACTATCCTCTGCGACTTCACCCTTAAACCCCCAGATTACACACACACACACACACACACACACACACACACCATTGGTTGTGTGCATTGACACAGTGCAGGCAAACGTGTCATCTCGCCAAAAAAATAAATGTGAGACATTAAACAATTTATCTTTGAACACTTAATTACATACTTCAAACAGATGAATTAATGAAAGTGTATATTCATTCTTTAATGTGTGATGATGATACTGCATGTTGTATTTTATACGTTCAGTACTATTCTATTGTTGATTAAAATATTTAATTCTGTTGATGATATGTCTAAATCATTTTTTAATGAAAAATGCAGTTTTCATATTTTTACTTTAAATAAAACCATGCTAAAAGAACAAATGAATAATTATGACCTTTTATATATAGTGTTTATGGAGATTGCTTCTTAAAAAATAGAAACAGAAAAGAGGCAAGAGGCATAGCTAGAAAATTTAGTGTGTTTAAAACACTGAGATAGTTCCTAGCATATACACATAGCTGCAAATATTTGTGAATATGTTTAGAGAGTTTGTATATATTCATCTCACACAAACACATTACAGTAATTGTTCATTCAGTTCTTTACGGGTTACTCTTTTACTGTATCGTCTTTGGTCTTTTCAGGTCATTTTCAGGTCATTTTCCTCCACTGTTTATTAATCTCTTTTCTTCTTTCCCTGCAGGCAGTAGTTGACATAGAAACAGCCATAAAGAAAAGGAGAAATATACAGTATATATATATATAAAACTTACAGCAGTGTGAATGCACAAAAACAGCAACAACAGCAGCAACAACAACAACAACAGCAGCAGCAACAGCCTTGTGTATTATTACAGTGATGGCAGGAAACTAAACTCCCCTGTACACTCCTCACAGGGAAAACTGGATGAGTGTCAATTCCCAATTTCTCACCCATTTCTCTCTGTGCCTCAGTCAAAAACTGTGATTGTGAGTAAATCTGAGTTGATAGGACTAAACAGGAAAAAACTATATAAGACACGTCATCATCAGCACTGCCTCTACAATTCTCTTTCTATGCCTATGATTTTCACTCTTTTCAATTAAACCTTCTCCCTTCTGCTTTGTTATATTGTTGTCTACTCTATTCTTTCTACCATCCTACATCTCGTCCGCTCTTTCTGCTGCCGTCTTCTGCTCTCTCACTTGTCCAACCTCTCCCTTGCTTTGTAATGGACAGCTGTTGTCTGTGTGTTTAATGTGTGTGTGCGTGCGTGTGTGTGCGTGCATGTGTGTGTGTGTGAGTGAGTGAGTGAGGGAGTGAGTGAGTGAGAGAGTGTGTGTGTGTGCTGTCTGTCTGTACTGAATGCTGTGAGTGGCCTCTACTGGCTGACTGAAGGGAATTAAAATGATTCATAGAAACTGAAGACAGGGCAGCTTAACCAGAAACACCCACGCAATGCAAAAAGGAATTAAGCAATAACCCCGCATTTGAAATCATGCTTCTTCAAGTATAGAACAGAAGGCCACAAAGTTACCTTTTATATACAGTATGTCTCCTTTTGTATGTATGCATTATACTGAATGTAAGTGAGAGACAGAGAAGGTATGCTGGGTACAGTACAGGGAACAGACCATAGATTTATTGCTTACAGGGGAGTAGAAGGCTGCAGGCCCCAGGGGTCTGTCCTCACATCAATATAACAATGACACACATCGACCCAACAACGGCCTCCTTGCTTCATCACTAGGACAAAGTGTCATCAATAGTTACAGAGAGAGTGCCAACATGTTGGTTAAGAATAGAAAGTAAGAAAAAGTAAAGTACATGGTAAAGAGTAGATAAATACTTTGTGTCATATGACAACTTTGTTTTAGAGATGTTTCATTGTGCGTTGACTCATTTCTTTGAGGCTGCACTTTGTGATGTTGATGTATTCGATTGCATTAGAAAGGCAATTTGTAATATTTTTTCCACCTCATTTAGTTTTAATATAACATAATATATATATATATATATATATATATATATATATATATATAAAACGTAATATATGACAACTTCAACAGCACAAAATAAAGACTCAAAAAAGGCCACAAACTTTATTAAAAAAACCTCTCTGACAAACTGAATATGAAAAAGGTTCAAAGGTACCATTTATCATACTTTAATGCAATATAATTCCCACAATACATTGCATTTGGCAATGATCAGAGTCAACATACAGTATATCTTAAATATATAACATATAATGGTTAAAATGTATATGTTGCACCAATACATAATCATATGTTCAAATATATATATATATATAAAAGTAGGCCCTCATTGCAATTTCTAGAGGACTGCGTGATAAATTTTAAATGGGGACATTTGCAATGTGTGTGTGTGTGTGTGTGTGTGTGTGTGTGTGTGTGTGTGTGTTACGTTATAATGTGTAACACACATTTCATGATGTGGTTGTGCATGTGTGCGTTTTCTAATAAAACTGTAACGATCTCAGCCTTTATGCACTTAGCAAGTGTTTTATTATAATCACCATGGTCATTGCATGGCGATGAGGTGTTAACATGCCCTCACACACACACACAAACAAAAACACACACCGGACTGCATGAAATTATTAGGCAGTCAGAACACACTATCACAACTATGTAATGCTACAGCAGACATGCTTCTTTCTCATTCTAACACACACACACACACACACACACACACACACTGTCACATCAGACAATGCCTCAATTCCTAATTCATCAAAATAACAGGCAACCAAAACAGCACACATAAAGGTCAGGGTCAATGGAAGTAAATCAAATGTCCTTAAGTAGAAAAGCAGTCTTAATAAAAAAAATGAAGAAGAGAGAGAGGGGAGGAAGTATATTTCGCCACTTAAAAGTAAGAGCAAATTAAAGTAGGAAGGAGTAGAAAAATATTGATTGAGTGATGAGAGGTTATTGTAGAAGAGATGAGTTTTAAGGTAATTCCACATTTTAAAAGTAAAATATGACTAATTTCATGTATTTTATCTTTTTCCTATTATGTTTTTCTATTCTGGTTAAATCATTAAATCAATTATGATTTAATATTTTAAAACTAAAGCAGTTGAAATATTACACAATCTTAATTAAGCAAGAAGCTGTTTATCTCAAATATCTCAATTTAAATTCAAGGTGCAATGAAAGGCTGAACTAAGGAATTGGCTTCCATCTCAGACAGAGAACAAGTTGTGAAATGAGACCATGCCTTCTGTCAGAGAAAAAGGGAAAAAAGATATAAAACAACGAAGACAAAAAGTGAAATTTAAAAGAGAGACAGAGATGAGGGAAAACAAACGAGACAGAGGAGGGAGAGAGACAATTTGCTGTAACACTGAGTGGAGAGACTTTGTTGCCATTGAGTGATGAAAAGTCCATATGTTACCAAACCATCATAAATTATGTCCTACAACGTATGGTAGAGGGGGCACGGGTGTGGTGTGTATCTGTGTGTGTGTCATCCAGAAATAGGACACCCACCCAGCTAGTCAGACAGCTAGGCAAAGAAAGAAAATAGCTCTTCTCACTACCAGGTCAGACCTGCTGCACCTATACAAGCCAAGCATAATGCTGCCCACACACACCCACACACACACAGCCACAAACACACACACACACATGTATGCGTTAGCTGCACACTCTTAAACCAGCACAGTTATTACAATATTCCAGACCATCCAACAAAATAGTAACAAAATAAACATAAACCAAATAAACCTATGTATGAATGACAACACCATAGGCCCAGCATACATGTCTGTCCCCAGCACAAACACACACTTTTTAGGAGCCCTCCAGAAAGTATATTGCCTCTCCTCTTATTGACCTGACACTCAAATATCAGTCTTCTTGCATCACTAAAACACACTATAATTACGGAAATGCATTTCAAATTAGCAACCAATGATTACAACATATTATGACATGTTCTCAAATTACTTTTGTAACCTAATTCCTCTGAATAACCTGTTTTTCTGGTGTGCAAGTTTGTGAAGCGTGACATTGCTTAATAAGAGCAAAATACTAACATGACTAAAATGATAACATGATTGAAAAAGTAAAGAGAAAAAGTGTATATGTCGAGCAAATAGTCATACTAGAACAGCCCATAGACCAGTTAGAGACTTTTTGAAGATTCACGGCTTCTCCAGTGTACTGTAATCTTCACTCTGATACAGTAGGACACAGCCAGGGGTGGCTTGTGATCTTGCCCAGTATACGATCCCAGATCACAGAATGCAGTGCTGCTACCTGACTGTCTGTGTCCCTGCTCTCTCTATTTGTGTGTTTACTAATAAATCATCCCATTACACATCATAAGTAGGCCATCATAATTAATTGGCCAGTCGAGAGAAGCTCTGACGACAAGCCCCAGCGGTGAGCATGCACAGATATACTGTGTGTAGGCTCTAACACAGACAAGTTTTTGTATTATGTAAAAGTCTCCACACATTACATCAAGAAACTGTACATGCTTATGCATATGGACAAGAGGGCAATCATGAATGTGTATGTGAACACTGATGCAAAAAGATATAATATAAGTTATAATTTTTTTTATACAAAGCTACATTTTTAGAAGATACCCTTCTTCTAGCCTCACACTCACAACTCAAACTCAACACAGCATACTGTGTGGTGCATTTGTTGCTGATTTTATTCTACATTATTATGTAATGGAAGAAAGATGCAAAGTCAAAAGACCAAGACAAATCTTAAAGGTGCAAAATGTAATACTTACAGCTTGGTTACTACAGTCCAAATTCAATTTACTGCCCCTCCTCCCCAGACTCGAAATTCATGAGGGTTGCTCTCATGAAGCTCTGTACATAACATAACAACAACCACTTAAAAGGCTTGCGATCCAACTGACGACAACCCTTTCTCGGCTTAAAATGACTGCAACAACGGGTTAAAAGACCGCAAGCTTGTGGTCGTTTGTACCCAGGGCACAATTACCATTTATTGGCTACAGCTGTTGAACAAAATCAGGAAAAGAAAATTTAATTCTACTACTTTGTTTCTACTACTTTCCAGACCCCCATATATAATAAATTAAATGAACATATAGCCTTTCTTACATATGATTGTAACTTTGTCTACGTTCATGTGAAGATGAATACAAATATTTGTTGCATGTTGTACAAAATAATTTACGCAACTTGTCTATAAACTGTACATTACACATTATGGTTGCAATTCATTTGTAACAAAGTGGGAATCATCTTAATGTCCAACATATCATAACCATGAAGCTGGCAATTAACCGTTAGCCACCATAATATTCCAGAACATAACATTAAGACAAAGTCAAACTTGCAGTTTCTGTCATATGTCACGGTGGTTGTAAAAAGCTGTGACCCGCTTTCCCGGGTTCTTTGGTAACATTAGCAGTTAGTGTGTTAGCATGGCGGTGTTAGCCTGCACCAGTCGGGATAACTTCATTGTCTGGGTCTCAATTTGTTGCGAGAAACTAGCTTGAGTACTCTATATAATTTAATGTGAGCACATGAATGTTGACATGCTTGAAAATGCTCATCCCTACTAGTGACGTTAGCCATCATAAATTAGCATAAAGCTCAATGCTTACCTATTCAGGAGGAAACTTTTGGTCTCTAAGCTGTCTCCATCATTTACATACGTCGCCGATACTTACCCGTGTTTTACCACGTCATGCAATTGTTAAGAAAGATTTTTTTTTTAGCTTGGGTAGAATTAATCTATCTCACTTGCATTTCATTTGGTTGCTGTTACCATGACTGCAGCCAGCACGTTGGTTTTGCATGTTTGCGTTTCATGTCTGGCAACTAAACATAACTGGCCGTTGACTTAGGAGCCAATTTATGTTTTCCTCTGTGGCTGCTCACGGGCGCACGCCCTTTTAAAAAATGTAGTCAAAAAATGTTTGCATTTCAGAACCTTAGCAAATGGACAGCGGCCGACACAAACACACACGCCTATTAACTTGAAAGTAAAGCCATAAAGTAGGCTATCTTTCAACTCAGGACAGCGCCACTTCTCACAAATACACAACAGTGCATTGCTGCACCTTGGAGACCTCCCGTCTCATGCCCTCCTGACTGGTTCCGTCCCTGAGCTTTGTCTTTTCAAAATAAAAGCTTGCGTCAAATCCACTAATGTCTTTGTACTGGTGCTTTTTGAACTAAACAGTATGGCAATCATGTTAAAGAATATAATTATTGTTTTCAACAGTGTATGGCTCCCCTGAGACCTCCATAGATTAAGAATTAAGAATCAATGGAGCAGGGGACTGACAGCGACAACAAATCACACTATGACACACGCTCCACTTAGCACCAACTGCAATGTTAAATTTTAAATGAATTTAGCCTACTGGCAGTCTGGCACACGTCGGTTCTCAGTGGGTGCTCAGTATTTTCCAGTGTTGGCACCTATACTGTTGACAACAACACACATGCCAAAATAAAACAACGCATTCTCATGAATGGGTCCGTATGATATTGTACAAAAATGTATGCATACCAAAATGTATGATATCCTACAAACTTTACTCATTTACTCATCATTCTCATTCTCATATCTCACTTATTATTTATTTTTTATTCTTTATTCTCATTCGCTATTCCAGAGTTGTCACATGATGACAGCTGGCTACGAGGTCCATGCCACCAAGTGGGAGTTGCTAGTTGATGACGGACCTCCGTCACAGCTCGGTCGTATCAGCTGCCATTAGTAGATGTGTTTAGCCAAAAATGGGTGACTTTGAGCCAGGTACAGAGAACCACAAGCTGCCACTTGTTTACTTATGGTTAAATTTAGTCTACAAAATATGAGCATTTTGCCGTGACGAAAATTACGATTAGGCACAAAAACATCATGTTAAGATTAGAAAAATAATTGTGGTTTTGATTTAAACACCCCCAAGGAAAACACATTTCCTGGGTGAAACTCTTTAGCTACCCGCAGGAAGCGATCTCCGTTCCCTGGCTTTGAACAACGCCACATCCTCCCCATCCACATCCTTACACGGTCAGCCGTGTTCTCATACATCGGCGTCAATGTGGTGCATACAGGAAAAAAATGTGGAATAGGAATTACAGTGCATAACTTTTCGTATATTTTTGAATAAATGAGAACAGGGTGAATAAAAACTCACGGAATGTAAATTTCAAAGGAGAAAATACCTTTAGTATTGTTGTCAGAGAAAATAGTATTTCAACTTAGCATGTTTCCTTAGTAAAATCTGGTGACGTAGGGTGGTCATTTCTTTTATTTATTACTGTAAATAGATTACATATTGGACATTTAAAAGTATCCTTACTTCCTCCCTGTCTCCCTTCTGTCTCTCCACACTCTGCATCCACCTTTGTCACATACTGTTGTTCACTGCACAAAAGCAAGTTGCATGAAGAGCAATAATGCTTCACATCCTTGCAGTGTAGGAGAAGGTCAGGTGATATTCAGATACATGGAAACAGAAGAGGAGAATGAACAATGTCCTGACACACAATAGAGCTCATTGCAGGGGAGCCGGGATGGCCCTCTCAGTGTCTGTGTGTGTGTGTGTGTGTGTGTGTGTGTGTGTGTGTGTGCGTGTGTGCGTGCATGTATGTGTGTGTGTGTGTGTGTGCAGGTATGTTCATGCCATGTGTGCATCACTACTCTGGGTAAGAGTGTCTATGTATGTGTGTACTGTATATGCACACAGCTGCTTTGTTTCTCAATGTCTATGTGCATGCACATTGAACCAGCATGTGACCATGACGACGTCCTAGATAACATTAGTGAAAGAGATAGGGAGTGGAAGTGCGTGAGATTGTCAGTGCTAAAAGGGAAAGTGGGAAAGGTGACCCTGGAAGGAAGAATGAATGACCTCTGATACCCATCTTTAGATCAGAGGAGAAAAAGACACCTGATTGGGCTTTGAATAATTTAATGGGACATTCCACACAGACTTGTAACCCCACCTTCTAACACCAAGCTAAAATAAACAATTGTTACTCTTGACTGCAGGTGAATGGCTGATTCAAACCATTTGTTGCTTGTTTTTTTCAAGTTTTATTATTTTTTAAGTTATTTATTATTTCATTTTGTTTTTTTTCATACATGAAGGAGTTTTTATCTTAAGATATTCAACAGGTTAATTTGTTCTCCAATCACAGTTTTTTTTTTTGCAGACCTGAAGGTCAAAGGCAGAGAAGTAGGACCACTTGTGTATTCAGTATAAGCACCTGCCATTACATGTAAAGCAATGAAATAAAATGTATATTGAAACCAAATTTAGAAATCATCTTATAAATCTCAGCAGATCTCTTTTAAACCTGCACTAAAGAGATCGAAGAGACCTTCGGCCAAATCAAACACCAAATTGTGTTCTTTTTTTCAGTGAGTAACAGAATCAATTCCTGCATGGCAAATACTGACATTACTGATGACTAAATGGCAGTCCATTAACATGCTTCATTTAACACATCAGCCAAAGGAGCCGCTTAAGACATGCTAAACAAAATGCCAAGTCAACAAAATTAGTCAACCATTCATCAAACTAAACCCGCTTACTCGCTGTATACAGAAGGTTTTGTTGCACTAGAAAGAAGTGCTTTAGGAAGAAAGTTATTAACAGCTGTATACTTTTGGGATTTGGGCAACAAAATAAAGAAAAACTATAACACTTAATAAGGAAAACAGCAAGAGTGCACTTTGCATTTGATATTCAGTCTTATCAAAATGTTTCTGTACGTGTGACAGTGATATAGGGATTTTCTATAGCTTTGTTATACCTTGAAACTTACTATGTTACCCTGGAAGCTTCAAACGCACAAAACTGATTTATTGGCTTAATTTGTCGGCCCCTGCACCCACATATGTGAAAGAGAGGGGGAAAAGAAAGAGGAAGGCCAAGGTCAGGTTAAACAGGGTCAAGTTCAGTCGTTCTCGCTCATGCATTGCATTATGCAGTCAGCTGACTGAATTAGCATGACAACCCGATTTAGCCAACCTCTTTTCCCCCAATTCATCACAATAACACATGCACGCACACATGCACACACAAGGCTGCAATAGTGCACACGTGTAATTGTAATTGGAACTAGAATTAAGATAAAGATAGATAAAGATAGATAGATAGATAGATAGATAGACAAACAGACAGACAGACAGACAGATGCTCATCCGTTTATGTCCACTACATGTCTGTGTTCTTGGATGAGGTCTAATCATGTAATATTGCTACTCCTTTTACCAAGACAGACTTCACTTATTACAGTGAGTAACAGACTCCTACCCACCTCAATCAACAACACAGCCAAGAAGTTCCTGCTTCTTTTTTATACTTATACGACAGGTTTGCGTTACCAAGCCAAGTTACCAATGCTAATTTGCTAACTTAAACCCCACATCATTAATTTCTCAATCCGTTTGTCTTTATTCACAGTTTCTTGGTCTAAATTAAGTCTTACCTCTGACTTTTATCCTTGATGTTTCCTGTTAATAATGAAGAGATATTTGTTTTTGTTTTTTGTTGTTGTGGGGGGTGGGGGTGTGTGTTAGTGGTCTGTTGTCTATGGTCTGTTGTCTGTCTGTCTATCTGATGAGCTGTATGGTGCAAGATGAATTTCCGAAAGGATCAATAAATGTCAATCTATGAGGTACATTCTGTAACTTGTCTACTCTGAAAATAAGTTACATTAGACGCTACAGGTCAAGCTAAAACGGCATACTATGATGATTAGTATGTGGTACAGTAGCCTACATACTGTACAAAAGTAGTATGTACTGCAGTATGAATTTGGGACACAGCTTATGAGTGTTAAAGTAAAAGACAAAAGCACGGGCATGTTAGACCAGAAAACAGAAATAATAAAATAGTTGGTGTGGCGCAAGAGACATTGCAGCCAAAAAACTACATTGTAACAGACAAGGAGAGATGCATGATGATTTGGTTGAAATTATTTTTGGCTGGTAAAATGTATGAAGAGTTGGTGGGTGACTAAATTTAGAGATGTTGGCAGTTGCATAAAATTGATTTCGCACACTAAACTGAATGAAATCTACAAAACAAGTTCTGCATATGATGCATTTTGGTTAGGTCAAAAATATGCTATGTTTACATCCAAATGTCAAGCAAACATTATGTAAACTTGAAACAATATAAATCTTTACAAAAATTAAATGATCAAAATGATCAGCTAACTTAAGCACAATGATAGGGGTCCTAACTGTCCACAAATAAGCAATTAGCCAAAATATGTGCATGACCAGTTAATGATCCAGTAGAAGATAAACAAAGCAGAGAGCATAACAGAGGTGCATAGCATAGCAGGTGACTAGAGAAACAGGGACATAGGAATACACAGTGATCATCCAGCAAGGCAGAGAGAAAGACCAAGAAAGAGAGAGAGAGAGAGAGAGAGAGAGATAGAAAAAAGGCTAAGTCTAAATTAAGATGTTAGATGCCGGCTTTCCAATAGGACCTTGACATAGCGGTTGACCTACTCATGACAGGATCCCAGTGCCACGGATTTGGAATTCTATTAGTATTACCAGCTGTAGGGGAGGGGGAAAAATGTCATGCAGTCATCAGGAAGAGGCCAATCCATAGCGTCTATCCATCAGCCAATTACTGGTGCTAAAGTGGAATTAGATAGGTATTGACAATGAGAGGAGGTGGAGGAAGATTAGGAAGGAAGATGGAAAGAGTAGAGGAAAGAGGAGGGAGGAGAGTGGAGGAGAGAAGAAGAGAAGGTGGGAAGAGATGAGAGAAGAGAAGTGGAAAAAAGGAATGGGAAAGATTTGCAAGAAAAGGAGAGAAAGGGGAGAGGAAGTGCATGAGATAAGATAGGAACTGCAGGAAAGGAAGAGGAGAGTGTTGCGACAGGAAGTGTAATCTTGGATGAAGTAGAGTGGCAGGAGTAACAAAATTCTAAAAATGTTAGGGGAGGGATTATTGTGTAAAATAATGCAAACTTTTAGAAATTGATTTCAGTTTCTTTAGTGAAAGCTATTGAGGTCAATTCTTAAACTTTTTCTTATCCCTTTTAAACAGTATGATATAACGTAATGTTTCAGCTCATCCAAAAAGTAATATCGTCTCACTTTATTATTTTTTTACATGCCAAAAAAATCAAAAAGAATATTGAAAAATAAATAGAATTTTAAAAAGTCAAGTAAAACTAAAGCAACTACTGAACATAAAGCAGCAATTTGAGGGGATTCTGACACACTAAAGACCGATGGAACAATCTATCCTTGATCACTGTTTAGCAATGATCACTGTTTGTTTTCACCTTGGGTTTCATCAAGTGTTGGGTGGAGTCTTTTTGGGCTACATAACAAAAATATAATCCCATCAGGGAGTGCTGGTGGTCGATAACCATCACATCTGAACCAGCTGCAAAAAACAGCCTCCTGAGTTAACACTTAAGCAGAGGTATAAGGGTTGTGACAACGAGAAAAATAAAATGAACACAGCGAAGAAAAGGTAAAAGGAGAAAAAGAGAGAGATGGTGAAATGAGAGACGGAGGAAAGAGTAGGGGAGGGAAAAAAGATGGAAGAGACAGGGAGAAAGAGAGAGAGAATATAAACTGTAATGAATTTATGCCTGGCTGGCAGATCTTTATAAGTTATTGGAAAAATAGCTGGGGCGGCGTATTGACACAGCTGGGCCTGAGATCAATACATTGAGAATGGGCAATACATTTTAATTTAAAACTGTTCAAACTTTAGCAGCAAATCCATGCGGCTCAGCGCAGCCTCCTGCCCCATCCGAGCACACAGATACTTACACATACTCTCACACTTACATGTGCACACACACACACACACACACACACACACACACACACACACACACACACACACAAAGTATTTGGTTGAGAAAGATAGCAACTCAATCTGGTTGATCACAGAAAGCAAGCACAAACACACACACACACACACACACACACACACACACACACACACACACACACACACACACACACACACACACACACACACACATTGATTATAATAATTTCTTCAAGTCCTCTCAAATCTTCAACTCAAATTTTAACCTTTATTAACTTTTTACCTACATTCATTTTAACAAATTTTAACAATTTTGATCATGAGTACAACATGAGCCTCCCTGTCACAGTTTCAGATGGGTATATACACAAAGAGTTGGATGAATGCTTAAAGGATAATGGAAAGTCAAGAGGTACAGTATATCGTAAAATGTTCAGTGCACAGGTACAAGAAACAACATCATGAAAACAAACAAATGAAGACAATTTTCTTTTGTTGCAGTAGTCAGACAACTACAAATGTCTTACCAGTGTTACTTTGTACGGTACTTCAAACATCAAATGAAATGCTGAAAAAAGTTTACCAAATTAAATCTAAATTTCCCATGTGTCCTGTACTCTGTGTTAGTCATGCATGCTGGTGAGGGTGCATGTGTCCGTCTGTGTCCATGTGTGTACTTGTGTGCAAGCATTTGCATTTATTATGAGTTATTTTTAGATAGACCAATAGCATCTGTAATTAAAGGACCAGTTGAACCGAGGGATGAGTAGGAGGGCACTTTCGACATCTGTTTTCATCCTGCTCAATTAGCATAATTAATTAACGTTAATCAATCCAAACAAATTATTTTTTAACACCTAGAATAAATCACGGGACATCTCTCATTTCTCAGCACTGACTGATCCAGCACTCTGCAAAGCATTCATTGATCACCCAACAAATGAGACAATGCGGGGTGATGAGGCTTATTGTATTGTATTCCTATTGTATTCTGCTGTCTGAATTCTTACATCATCCATCATTACCCTGCCACAAACAGATAGATTGGGATTAGAGACGTTGTAAAATAAATATAGACAAAGTTCATGAATAGCCAGACAGTGAGAAAGGAGGAAAAACTTTAAAAAGTTTATCTATCATTTTTCATTTTATGGAAGGACAATGTGCTTCGGAGAAAAGCAAAGAACATATACAGAGACAATGTGCTAACAATAATAAATAAAAATAATTAAAAAGCAAATCAAACATTATAGAAAACAAAGGAATGTTCTCAATCTGCTTTGAAATTATGTTAACAATGTGACACATAAAATGGAATCTGTTAAATATAAAGTAGTCCAGTAGCAAGTACAATAAGAGCATATAGCAGCTTCACCAACTTTAGAATGATCTCTGAAACAACCAAAAGGCTTGTACCAGACAGTGGTGGAAAGTATCTGAGTATACAACAACTTGCATGCAATCTTCTATTATGTTCACCATTTCTTGCATCATTTCATTTTTCACCTTTATTCTTTGTGCATAAATTAACACAATGGTGAAATGTTCCTTATTGTAATGGAGGAGATTTGCTCAGCAGCTGTGGTTGGTTTGCATATTTGCAGAAATTACATAACTGTTTCATTCTTCATTGTTTCCCATTCATAAGTTTGTATGGTTGATATTAGGGTTTGCTTATACTGTATGGTGTCATGCACCGGTCACACATGCGCAAAAATATCATTAGCAATTATCTTCTGCCTGTTGTTGTGTAAGCTAAGAGGAAAAACAAATTGTGTGGATTTTAACCAACCTGATATCACAGAATTCCATGAATTGGAACTCAAAATCTTTGGCAGTTTCACGGAATTGACATCAAAGTTTAACCTATCCACCACCCCAGCCAACCTCCTTACGTGGATTTTCGGGCTTTCATACTTCTCGCTACCATCTCCCATACGTCATCTTCTCATTGACTTTACATTGGCATTGTTTTCCGTGATGGCCACTTGGACTACCACGTAATGCGGTGTTAACAGTTTGTGATCATTTCACAGAATTCTGTGAGAACAGGCTGATTTTAATTTTGGTGAACTTTGACCGTTGATGACACAAATAGCACAAATACTTCCTTGGCAGGAGATGTTCACTCGCCTGCATTAACTAATGTGTGACTGCAGCTTAAGACTGTTCAAATTGGAAATGTGCGCATGGAATGTAGCTGACTGACATTACACAGCAACAGTACAAGACTTGCTCAGTTGAAATAATACTGAAGTTTGGGATTTTTATAAGCAAATGTTTTATTCTCCTGCTAGGTAACTCATGCTTTTGATTATATACTTTAATCGAAACTAGGGTAAAACAATGACATTAGTGAGAAAATAATCTGATATGAAAAGTACCTACTATATGCAAAGTGTATACTTTACACTTTAGGAACTCAACAGTATTGCTTTACCTGAAGTTATGACCTTGCATGAGTATGACGATGATGTTAATATGAAGAAAATGATGTTGCTTGCATGTGTAATTTATGGAAGCTAATAGTAATAATAGACTGATACATTTTGGGTAAGTCAAATATAAAGGAAAGGTCTTTTTCCTTCTTGTCTTTTGTTTTTAGCATTGCAGTATTGAAATGGAGTCTAAAATAGTGTAACTAACAAACACGCATGCACGGTTGCTTGCACGCACGCACACACCCAGACACACAAACACACCTCTAATATTATTATATTGCTGTTAGGTTTTCAGTGGTGTGGGTTAATCAGAAAGCCAGGAGGAAGGGTGCTATCTACTCACCACACTGCCACATTTATCGATTCAATTTACAAACACACATACACACACACACACACACACACACACACAAACACACACACACACACACACACACACACACAAATTGACAACCATTTTCACCACAAGAACAGGCACCCATAACAACCCTTTAACTATTCTATTGGCCCCAAATAGATTTTCCCATTTTACGCTGTAGAAGCAGGAGAAACACTGGAGCAGAACTGAAAGTGATATAAATGTATCAAAAAACAGATGAACAAACATTGGGGAAAGATTTATTACTAGGGATTTTAATAAAAATGGGAGGCTCATGAATTGATTTTGGTTTAAGGGAGGGTGTTATAAGGAACAATTTATCGAGATGGTCCAGGTAAGATGCATTATTTTCCAATTGTTATCCGGCTTCACTGTTTAAGGGGCTGATTTGTGTTGTGTATTGCATTTTATGGGGAAGAAGGAAAGGGGAACTTTCGATGATTTAGGTCGGATGTATTAATCAAAGGCAGCCGGTGTGAACCATAGATCGCCAGGAAAAGGAGGTACAGGTGACAGCTCATTTTGCTAAAGAATGTTTTGGAGCTGCACATCACCGCTTCTCAATTCCCCTTTCTTTTTCACAATTTCTTCGCCTCCCTCTCTCTTTCTCTCTCCATCTCACTATTTTTCTTGCCTCATCATCTAAGTCCTTTTCCCTTCTTTTCTTGCTATCGTTCTATATCCATGCCTCTTCTCTACAGTTCGGTGCACACTTGGTTTTAATTTTATGAGGCTGAGAGTAGCTTTTAACCATCCATGCGGCAAATAAACGGGGGATTAGGAGTATTTAGTGTTTTCCTCCTCCCTAAAAGCCTCATACTTCCTCAGTGCTCAATGACCTTTGCTGCTGCCTCTGACATGTGAAGAGACAAGCCCATCATCATCAGGTTTATACATTCACTCTGGTACCAATCAGTTGATATTGTAATGCCTGTAAATGATGTACTGTTTGCCTTAGTGCCAACTGCTTTGGTTTCTGCTCTGTCTAGGTCATGGTTAAACTATTTTTGTCTTCATCTCTTGAGGTGTTTTTGTCTCTTTCATTCTTTGTGACTCGGTTGGTTTGCATCCCTTTGTTTTGTTTACTGCCTACATGTTTTTCATGATCTGCTGCTGCTGTAAGGGCAATGTCCGTTTCAGTCCCATTTTTAACATTTTACAATTTTAACCCATCTTCATTTACTTACAGTAATTTCATCACAATAATCCATTAATTACCAATACTGGTTGATATAGTTAATTTGTTATGGTCTTTATCTGTACTGTGAAATAAAAATAATTATTAATAAATACAACAGATTATATGTGACAAATATAAATAATATAGTAATATATAATATGGGAAGAAAAGCAACACAAGTAGGCTACTTTGCAAAGTGCAATCATGGGACCTTTTGTGTTGGACACCCATGCCCTCTATCTAAATTGTCTAATCCACAACAAACACACACACACACACACACACACACACACACACACACACACACACACACACACACACACACACACCAAAAAGGCTATTTGGCCAGGCCAGTCACCTGTGGCCAGGGCTGATTTCTGTTGATTTGAAAGTTAGATTGCTTCTGTGATGAATGAGTCTTTTGTAGGTGAGTGAGCAGAGTGAGAGTGTAATGGACTATATAACTCTATTACAGTTATCTGAAAACACTAAGTTCACTATTAGTTTTCTGTAGATATGTAAAGAAAAGATGGGGAATACAATTTAAAAGTTGGAGTTGTAGTGTCAATAAAATTACTGTGAAGTAAATTTGTGGGGAACAGTTTGTTTTTATTTCATGACTTTTTTACCTACAAAACAAATTTAAAAGGCATATTACAATAAGTAATGATTTTGTTATTTTATTTGGAGTAATCTAGTAGTCTACCTTTACATTTATAAAATACTTTATGGTAAATGAGAGTAGAAAAACAAATCTATCAGTGGGGATAATGGACAAAGGCCAAACCCAGTCAAAGTTCTTTGTACACACACAGCAAACCACAAATGCAAGTGTGTTGATGCGTGTTATAGTGTGGTCACTAGCAATAAGTACTTCCATGGCCTGAGTCAAGTGCAGACTATGTAAAATCCAACATCATGTGACCACCAAAGTTCACTATGTACTGTCTCATATAATAAACACAATGAAAAAAATTAAACTGACTGTGATGACCAGGCACACTTACATGACATTGTATACAGGTATATGACACAGCCAACATCCAAGGATTACACCATTTTTGATGCTCTTCAAGTTTATCCCTCCTCATGGATTAAAAGTATGTTTGATGTTTATGTGTAGTAGGAAAAGTAAGATGCTGTTAGCTTTGAGTGCCGGACACTGGGCGAGTATATTACAATCAGGAGAAACTTTGTTGCAGATATGCAAAGATGTATTGTACATAAGCATAATATGAAATGTACAGAGTCTTTGGGGATTAGACTCCATCGTATTTTAAATGGGTAGAGAAGCCAGACATATTTCCCCCGATGGAGCCTAGACTATGGTGAAGGTGGAGAAGGAACCCAGAAACCGAATGAAAGAGCTGTCTGCCGGAAAGGGACTCAGGTTGCCGTGGTTGATAATGACCAGAGGTGGAAGGGGAGCAGGAGGGTTGCCACAAAAGACAGCTGATAGCAAGAGAGAAGACATTTAAAGCAGAATCCTGAATTTTGTGGCCAATTTTAGTTGGTTTACTGAAAAGTGAACGGCTCTTAACAACTGAATAGTTTTAGGAAGAGATAGTGGTGATTGAAGTTATTTAGAAGTATTCCTGAAAGAATTTGCGCTGAGCTTAATTTTTTTGGTCATGGCAATGTGGAGCACTTAACCCACACAACTGAAACTGGCTCTATCTCAGCATGCAAACTAATACAAATAGAAGATACACTGGCAGACTGCACTTGAGCAAGCTCTAGAGAACCAAGCCTGTCCACTAAAGGAGATGGTCCTCTCTATGGAGCATAACTTAAAAAAAGGGGGGGACCTCCTGACCCTCCTGACTCAAAGGCAGGTGCCCCCCAGCTAAATAAGTTCACTGCCATTACCACCTGCCTGAGGCACAGGCTTAACATGTCTTTGATAGCTTCTGGTAGTTGATGCTAGATTCTCAACATGTTGGTATTGACCAGAGTCTTGTCTGATCTTGCTTGATAGACATAGCAGAGCCAGCAGGCATTTCAGAACATTGAAGTGTCCCACTGGTAAACTACTGCTACATTTTCTCTCCTGCTTTGTCTACTAACATGAGAAAGAGGGTTGGGAGCATGGATGCATAAAAAGAATTGTATACAGTGTTCCATAAGGAATAAAAATTACCTGGATGATCAGCGCTACAGACTCCGAGACCTCCACCGGCTAAACTGGCTACTTCCGGTTTAGCGTTCTGGCTAACTTGATTAGGGATCAGATGATTTAATGAGTCATTTTGCTGGGATTTTTTTATGCTCAAAAAATATTTACAGATGTCTCTTTCACCATGTAAGTCTATGGGAAAACGTTTTTTTTGTGCATCACATTACAACCATGGAAGTTACAATTCTACCATTTGGCCACTATGATAAAATTGGCTTTGGCGCAACTTCCCACTAACTCCTAGGACACAACAACAAAGTCCTCACCATGTATGACTTTAATGGCTGTTGCGAGAGTCATTGGTTAATCAACCACTCAATTCCTTGCTCAAGCTTGCTTCAAAAGTGATTCAACCTGGTATTGAATTCGTTCAAAAGATTTTATTCATTTATTCAACTAACCTGGAATTGAAGGTTACACAGCTACACTGATGTGTAATCCATTCTGTAGAGGAACCCCATTCTCCATCTACTGTATCATGAATCAGGGAAGGCATTATATATTAGATAAGATGGATAATAATAGCAAACATAGACATCAATCTGTCCTGCTTTTATATTACATTACAATTTCACAATTTCTTCAATTTAGCATCCGTCCAGCATTATACTCTGTACTGTATAGTAGAGATCTTCTGCATTTCCCCATACAGTGTAATATGCATTAATTCCACAGTAATAAAAAAAACTTCTGAGGCGTTGAGCACAAGTTAAGTGAGCATGCAAAGAGGAACTTTGACAATCGCAACACATGTAGATGTTCAAACAAGAAGAGATTCAATTAATCATTAAGTCACTCCACATGTCAGTGCCTCAGCAAAACAAGGTCCAATGCATCTGAGCCAGAACTACTATACATTCCTGTGTGCGTGCAGGTATGTGAGTGTGTGTGTATGTGTGTGTCCCTGTTTGTGTGTCAGGGCTGATTGCTCTTGACTTCATTAATCTCTGCAGTGTGGTTATGATTAGCTCTCTGAGGCATGCCAGAGGACATCTGACACACACACACACACACACACACACACACACACACGCACGCACACACGCACGCACGCACGCACGCACGCACGCACGCACGCACGCACGCACGCAAGCAAACACTCACACACACACACACACACACACTCTCACTGTCTGATCTGGCCACCTCTCCAGCCTGTCTCTCTCACGGTCAAACCAATTGGCTCGGAGCAAAGGGAAACAGACTAGCTCCTGTGGTGACGGTACATACACACGCATGCTAAAGGTTTGTTATACTTCACAAAGACCTAACAGAGTATATGTGTGTTCAGACTGGCATAATTGCAGAAGAAAAAAATAACTGTGGGGAAAAAGAGAGAGAGAAAGAAAAATAAACTAAGAAAGAGGTTAATGTCAAAGAAATAGTGGGAAAGAGCAAGACAGTTGTGCAAAAAGTTTAACAAAAACAAAATACAGGCAACAATAAAGCAAGTACAAAGCAATGCAAACCAGACCGAGCAAGCAAAAGATAGATGTGAATCAGAACAACAGTGCAAGACATGACCATAATAGCGGACGGGTAGGGGCAGATAAAGAAAACAAGTGAAGTGTGAGTGGTAAAGTGCTACAAAGAGGGACAAGAAGGGGAATCCTTAGATGCATGCCTACACCCTGCCATGATCAGAGTATGCACTGGATGATTTATTTTCCCTCTCCAATATTGAGTCATTGGAAAAAAGAATCTACATTCCGTTAAACCACTGAGTGTTTTATTTTGAAAGGATTATGAGGATGTGATTTTAGGTATGGATGTGGAGGTGTGGGGGTAAAGGAATGGGCATCAGATGTGGCAATCACGCAACTAAAAATGTCTGTTCTTTTCTTTATTGTATTCCTATTATCTTTGATTTTGATTACTGTGCTCTCTTTTCTCTCCTTTCTGTAAAGTGGGTTATGTACTGTATTATGAAAAAAATGCTACCAAATAAGAAAAACTCTTTCAGCCACATTCACAAAGTCTTTGTTTCTGACACATACTGTACGTGTTATGTTATTTTACAGACTTGCACATCACCCTACTGTAGAAGAGTAAATGAAACTTTGATCTGAGCTACTGCTCTACAGATGTTTAAACCATTTCTCACTGTTACTCTAATTACTTTCCTTAAACATTGTTTTAATAAGTCACTCTTACCTTGCAGTTAAGTTATATCAGAAATATTGTATCAGATAATTATTTCTATTTTGGCATCACAACATTTAGGTCTGATAAAAACAATTTAATGTTTGTAATTCTGGCCTTGACCGTCTCAATAGAAAACATGGTGCCATATGAATCTGTGTGTCAACACAGACAGCAAAATGACGAATTGTTGAAAAGAAGAATGAGATAAGTAATGATGGAACAATAATGCTACATGTATACTGCCTATGTGTGTATGTTTGTGTGTGTGTGTGTGTGTGTGTGTGTGTGTGTGTGTGTGTGTGTGTGTGTGTGGTGATGTATCTCTCATTGTGACAGTGGGGCCGGCAGCAGCAAATGTCCTTCTGGGTGGGACATACAGACACACACACACACACACACACACACACACACACACGCATACGCACAATGAGACACGCATACACAGATGGAAACGACCACACTAATGGATCACCCCTGTCTGCTCGCAATCCGCCACAAATAATGATGAACCACCCCTGCATTAAACTATTTTACACAATGCTCAATTCATTACTCTCTCGCTCTCTCTCTCTCTCTCTCTCTCTCTCTCTCTCTCTCTCTCTCTGCCTCTCTGTGGGTATAGGTGAGCTAATAAAGGTATGATATTTCTCCTCTACCAGCACAATCATAGTTTTTATCCATTAGTAGGATATTAGGATGGAAAATGAGGAAAGGTGGGAGGGAGGAGATGGGATGGAGAGGGAAAAGAGATGGCTTCAAATTGGTTTAAAAGCATTGCCACTGTAAAAAGTAACAGTAGCTCCAGATAGAAAATATTGAGGGTCAATTTGCATAGAGAAGACCAGGTGTAGCTTTGGGCCTTGTCAGGCCCTTGGCTTCTGGTGTCAAGGATCGCTCTATATTTTTCAATAACATTTTATATAAATAAATTACACAAAAAAAGAAGTTGATGAAAACAGTATTTTTTTTTAACATAAACTCACCAAACATTGTGCTACCCTCTTTTGTATTTACCCTTGCCTTAAAGTTTAAAATGAACATTTATTTTATTCTAATTTGTTTCTTACAAAAAATACCAAACTGTCCACAGCACAGGCAAAATACATTTAGTTATTGGGATAGAAATATGAAGTGGTACAAAACTGACACATAGCACATACGGCCAAAACAAAGTTTAGATCTTTATTGATATGTGCCACATTTGTAACAAACATGTGGATCAGGATATTGTTAAATGTTGATTTAGTGTTTGCACCAGGTGCCAACAGAAAGAAGACTACCAAAAACAAAAAATAAGGTACACAGACCCATTATTTTGCTCCATTTTCGCTGATGCTCTGAGCCAGCCTGGACCAAAATGACTTACAATCTTCTATAATACGCCTGAGCTGAACACATTATTTTGTGATCGGCTTCATTCTAATTGATTCTCAAAGAAAATATTCATGAAAACATTATGAACCTTTTGTCAACTATGTATTTAATCACAATCCTTTACTTTGTTTTTTGTTTTGTCTTATTCTATTTAATTTCCTTATTTTATTTTGACTAATAGATAAACAAAACCACACAATTCTTAACTTGGTTTAATAGTAAAATGTTCCAGGAAATGCAGTCATCATTGTTTCTTTATCAAAATCAAGATGTTGTGTGTTACCTTAAAAGTGCTAAAAATATAACAATAGATGATAGAATGATTTGATAATAACTAATACAAACCACAATTTTTATTATATATTTTCCAGCTTCACTTTGCTCAGTGTGGGAGAGAAGAAAAGAAAGAGTCATTATGGATTTCAATTAAGTGATCCCTGGGCAGAGAGGGATGCGTCAGAGTGGGGGAATTAATGTGCAGCGGACAGATGTTTAATAATAATGGCCGAACTGGTCCTGCCGAGAAACACACATTCCATCCGCTGCACCCAAC